>JAYKKT010000049.1:6080000-7280000 GCA_036023115.1 Brasenia schreberi
TGTTCACATATCAAGTGCCGCCATACGAAAACTATGTGATGACAACTATATACCAGAGCCTGGCATTTTCTATCAGTCACACTTCAACAGAGTCCAATAAATAGCAAGCTCCACTCTCACGTTGGCACCATTGTTCACGTTTTCTACTATTCACAGTTGCACAACAGAATGAAATAAATATAAGTTGTTCTTTCATGTTTATATATTATACGTACTTATGTATGTATGTATTTGTATTGTACGTACTTATGTATGTATGCATATACATATATTATACATATATATGTGTGTTGACATTGTTAACATGCCTACTCATGGTCCACGAGCATAATTTAAAAATTTGTAAAGAATTTTGACAAAGTATGAAAGACATTGTTATTATTATTAGACTCATGACTGTGGAAGTGGACAGGATCCAATGTATATGGTATGCATGGAATCCCTGGGTATCGAACTCAGCCGAGCTCCCTATCACATAAGCTTATGCTTAAAGTTCAATGAAGAGTATATCTAACTTCTGCACCATACATACATACATATATATATATATACTATATATATACATATATATATATATATACATATATACATATATATATATATAACAACAACAAACAACAACTAAGCCTTTTCCCATACTAAACGGGGTCGGCTACATGGATTCTTTATTTCCACAGACAACATATATATATATATATATATATATATATATATATATATATATATATATATATATATATATATATATATATATATATATATATATATAACAACAACAAACAACAACTAAGCCTTTTCTCGTACTAAACGGGGTCGGCTACATGGATTCTTTATTTCCACAGATCCCTATCGTGTGCCATGTTAGCAGTTAACTCCCAATAAGCTAGATCATTCTTTATTGTTTCTTTCCAACACTTTTGTGGTCGTCCTCTACCTCTTTTAATACTTTCCAAATTTAGTTTTTCTAACCTTCTTACAGGTTCTTCTTTTGATCTTCTTTGTATATGTCCAAACCATCCTAAACGATGTTCTCTCATTTTATCCTCTATTGGTGCCACTCCTAATTTGTTTCTAATAACCTCATTATGTATACGATTTTTTCTTGTATGACCACTCATCCATTTCAACATCTTCATTTCTTTCACAGACATCTTTTGTACATGTTGATGATTAACTGCCCAACACTCAGAACCATAAAACATGGCAGGCCTAATTGCTGCTCTATAATATTTACCTTTTAACTTTAATGGTATCTTCTTATCACAAAGAATACCTGATGCTCCTCTCCATTTTAACCAACCAGCATTAATTCTATGTGTAACATCTCCATCAATTCCTCCATCACTCTCAAAAATTGACCCTAGGTATTTAAAACTTTTCTTTTGAGGAATGCAATGTGTGCCAATTTTAATTTCTATGTCCTCTCAAGTAACCAAATAATCAAACTTACATTCCATATATTCTGTCTTTGTTATACTAAGTCGGAGGCCTTTGCTTTCTAATGTTTCTCTCCATAGTTCCAATTTTCTATTAACTTTTTCCTAAGACTCCTCCACTAATACAATGTCATCTGCAAATAACATACACCAAGGTACTTCATCTTGAATATATTTTGTTAACTCATCCATCACCATTATAAATAAGTATGGATTTAAAGTTGATCCTTGATGTACCCCAATATTAACTTCAAAGAAGTCTGTCGTTCCTTCATGAGTCCTCACACATATTTTTGCACCATCATATATGTCTCTTTTAAGTTAATATACATATGTCAATGGGATACCTCTTTTTTCCAAAGTTCTCCAAAGAACCTCCCTCGGTACCCTATCATAAGCTTTTTCTAGATCAATAAATATCATGTGAAGGTCTTTCTTTTTTGCTCTAAAATGTTCCATAAGACGTCTCAAAAGGTGAATCGCTTCAATAGTAGATCTGCCTGACATGAATCCAAATTGGTTCTCTGTTGTACTTGATACTTGTCTTAACCTACATTCTATAATTCTTTCCCATAATTTCATAGTATGACTCATTAACTTGATACCTCGATAATTCGCACAATTTTGAATGTCTCTCTTGTTCTTATATATGGGTATAAGTGTACTTGCTCTCTATTTCTCGGGCATCTTTTGGTTTTTCCATATTTCATTAAATAGTCTTGTGAGCCAAGTGATTCCTATTTCTCCTAGTATTTTCCAAACTTCTATAGGAATATTATCTGGTCCTACCAATTTACCACCCTTGATATGTTTAAGAGCCTCTTTGACTTCATTCTTTTGAATACGTCAGTAGAAATTGTGGTTTATATACTTTTCTGACTTGGCTAAATCTCCTAAACTAATACTAACATCTTTATTTTCATTAAAAAGATTATAAAAATAGTTTTTCCATCTATTTCTTATATCATCATTTGTCACTAGAATTTTTTCCTCCTCGTCTTTTCTGCATCTAACATAATTAAGATCTTTAGTTTTCTTATCTCTAGCCCTAGCTATCCTAAAAATATCTCTTTCACCCTCTTTTGAGTTGAGTTTTTTATATAAGTCCTCCCAAATCTTAGCTTTTGCTTCACTAACGGCCTTTTTCGCTTCCTTCTTTGCTTTCTTATAAGCTTCTAAAGTTTCACTAGTTTTCTTGGCATAATGTAATTTGTAACATGCCCTCTTTGCCTTGATTTTATTTTGCACTACTTCACTCCACCACCAAGCTTCTTTTTGTGCGAGTACACCTCCCTTAAATACCCCTAACACATCTTTCGCCACTTTCCTAATATGTATAGCCATATTGTTCCACATATCAGAGGGTGTGCCAACATAATTCCAAACATCTCCTTGAAGGACTTTCTGTTTAAATATATCTTCTTTCTCGCTTTTGAGGTTCCACCATTTAGTCCGAATAGCTCGATGCACTCTTTTCTTCTTTGTCCATTTTTTTATTTGTAAATCCATAACTAAAAGTCGATGTTGGGTAGTTAAGCTTTCTCCTGGAATTACCTTACAATCTTTACAACACGCTCTATCTTTTTTTCTACAAATAAAGTAATCAATTTGTGTTTGTGATAAGCCACTCTTATAAGTAATTAAATGTTCATCTCGTTTTTTGAAGATTGTATTGACTATAAAGAGATCAAATGCCATGACAAAATTTAAAATCTCCCTACCTTCCTCATTTATATCCCCAAAACCAAAGTTTCCATGAATCCCTTGATATCCTAATGCCTCTTTACCGACATGTCCATTTAAATCTCCTCCTAAACAAATCATCTCCCTTTGTGGAATCTTTTGAAACACCTTATCTAACTCTTCCCAAAAAACTGTCTTTATACTATCTTCTAGTCCTACTTGGGGTGCGTTCAAAATCTCTGCTCCTAACACTAATTTCAATGTCATGATTCGGTCACCATATTGTTGTATGTCTACTACACTCTCCTTTAAATCTTTATTTATGATAATACCAACTCCGTTTCAAGCCTTTTCTTTACCTGAGTACCATAATTTAAAAACTGTATCCTCTATCTCTTTTGCTTTTTCTCTAACCCATTTTGTCTCTTGTAAACATAGAATATGAATCTTTCTCCGAATCATAGTATCTACCACCTCCATTAGCTTACCGGATAATGTTCCGATATTCCAAGAACCAATACGAATCTTATTATCTAGGACTAGCTTCCTTACCCCCCCCATCCGTCCATAATCAAAATGCGGAGACCCTCTCTGAAAATTTTTCACTACATTCGGGCGACAATGTAGCGGGACTAAGTTCTTTACCCACACCCGTCTATGATGTGGGAACCCTCTCTGCAATTGATTCATTATATTCGGGCGAAAATGTAGTGGCCCTTGCTTACTTCTTACTACATTCGGGCTCTGCAATACGTCGCTAGGCGGGGACGCCCCAAAGTAATGCTCATAATTTTTGTAATCCATGTTATAAAAATCCGACGAAGTTTTACGCTGGCTGTCGGAAGCCTAACACAACCCTCCTCCTTTATCCGGGCTTGAGACCGGTAATGCAAGGGTGATCCCTTATATGGGCGGAGTTATATAAATATAAATATAATAACCCTTTATAAATCTGACTTCTCTTTCTATTCTTATAAAGCACATAGGCTTGCATGAAAGGGCGAAGAGTTTTCTTTTATGTTATGATACATGCATATGATACCAGCTACAACCTCGTCCTGGATCTGGCGCGGTTCATTAACCTTTGAGTGGAAAGGTGATATTCTTCTTAATGAAACAGTTATATTCTTGTCGATAATTTTGATCGTCTCTGAAAATAACTCTTTCCTTGAACCTTCTCTTTGCACTACTTTGTGCCATACACATCCCGAAATTCATACACGAACTTGTTTTCTTCGGCCAAACTTCAGTTATCAGAATTTCCAAAGAAAGCACTCTACATTTTTCATTAAAAGTACTTGCTCTTCTGCCTCCGATTTCTTGTCGAGGGAAGATGCCTTGATCTGTAAGGTAGGCTGGGGCTGGCCAGACTCCTGTTGACACATCCTCAGGTACCTATATTTGGACCTTCAACGTGAATGTTTTCTGGGGGAGATCTGCAGCTTCTTGTTAAGATAATCCAGTGACACTCTTCCTCTCTTGAAACAGACGCCCTCCTTCCTCATGCATTCATGACAAAGATACAGAATTACAGATAATATGTACTTACTGATGAGGTTAGAATTAATCTCTACTAAAACAATTATAAAGCGTGGTTTTGTAGGTTATTTTGATACATTATCAGTAAACATTATAAGGCAGTTGCCTGGCTGCTATGTGAAGTCTTACATGATCTATTTTACTGATCCAAAACTCGATTCAGGACAAACCACAGCCATTGACCCTTATGTGCGTGTGTATAAATGTATCTACGACTTAATTTGTATGTCCTTAAAAGATGGTTGATTACTAAAAGAATTTACGAGATCTCACTTAGTGATATTTATTCCTTCAGAAGCTTGCATGTGACAACAGGTGTGCATCACTACGATGAAGTGCCATTGCACCTTCGTGCTTGCACAGAGTGTCTCAGCTCTCATCCCTTACATATGACGCCACGATTTATGCGAATACAACAATCAATTCCTCTGCTACAAGGACCACGGGCAGTCGTTCTATTTTGACTCATCGTTACCACTCATTAATTAGAAAATTCCCCCATCTAATCATGAAACTTTGAGTACACCATTCGCTGACCCTCCACAAAGCCTCTTCCATGTCTCCACTTATTACTGCTTGGAAACCTGCCTTGGCATTCCATTAACCTTTTTTTTCTTCCTCGTTCTTTCTGTCCAGTAACAGATTAAAAATATTATCTCACAGAAGCCTCTTTTAATAAAATATAGAGGTCTCTGAAAATTTAACTGGAAGAACTTCTGCGAAGCCCTAGTCTAGTCTGTGGATCACATGTTCGAAGGGTTAAATAAATCAAACAATCAGCCTCGCGATCACACTGAACACAAATTCCAGCAATTTCCTAATCCTCCAGCCACTAAATATCTCAGCTTATAAAATACATATGGTTCATTGGTCAATGACAAGAAGTAACCGATGCGCATCGCGTAGAGCTGATTGGCAATGTAATTAAGTTTTGGATCCAGTGGTTGGACAACAACGGGATTCTCGTAACTATTCTTACAAAGTCAAACTTATACTATTATCAAAATTAGTTTCCGGCATTTAAAGTTGGCGTATGAGATATTGACTATGTGGTGCATATATTTGTGCTTATGTGTGTTTTGACAAAACAAATCCACTCTAAGCATTTGCTTAAGCTCCAGTGATCTGCCCTCTTGAAATATCTGTATTATTATTCTTGCACATTCTCGACGGTTCCCGGCTGGGTTCGGTGTTCTCTCTCTCTCGATGTATATATTACTTGCCAGGATGAAGATTAGCGACATTCAATCTCTTTCCCCCTGCCCTGCTCTCTCTCTGAGCAAGTTCTTCCTTTTATTCTTGAGTTTCTCAGTAGCTCTATACAGAAGTTGGCAAAGTAAAAAGTGTTTGCAGAATCCGCCATGACTTTGGATCTAAGCTTGCTTGCTACGGCAATCTTTTGCATATGCCTGTCGCTTGCTTTGCGACATATAGACTCGCGCTCTCGAATGCCACCAGGCCCACTTGGTTTGCCCGTTTTGGGGAACATGCTTCAACTCGCTTCTCAATCAAGGTCTCATCAGGCCTTCCAGAGACTTGCTGCCAAATACGGGCCTCTTATGACGCTCGATCTTGGTAGCATGAGGAGGGTTGTGGTATCATCGCCTGATGCTGCTCGCGAGATGTTTAAGGTGCACGACTTAGCACTAGCAGGACTTACCCTGTATGAAGCCATGAAGGCTGAGATAGACAACAGCAGCAGTGGGTCCATAGTGACTGCCGAATATGGTGCTTCATGGCGTCTCCTTCGTCGGCTATGTGCTCTCGAGTTCTTCTCAAATAGTCGACTCATTGCCATGAAGAACGTGAGAAGAGAATGCGTCGATACGATGGTAAAAAGTCTATCGAGGTCGCGAAGTTTGTGTTCTACATGAACTTCAACTTGCTGGGGAACCTTATGTTCTCGAGAAACCTTGTCGACCCTAAGTGCAAGGAAGGGAATGAGTTCTTTGATCACGCTGGCATAGTTATGGAGTTGGCTGGGAAGCCTAACATAGCAGACTTTATTCCTATTTTGAAGCCGTTTGATCCCCAAGGCATCAGGAGGTATATGAGAAATCATCTTGGAAAGGCCTTTGAGATAACGTCCGGGTTCACCAAAGAAAGAATCGAAGCAAGCAGGAGCATTGAAGTGCATGAAAAGAAAGACAAAAAGGATTATTTGGACGTGTTGTTGGAGTTCAAAGGCAATGGCAAAGATGAGCCTGCAAGCTTTACACCTTCAGAAATCAATGGAACCGCCGTGGTAAGTTTTATATCCTTAAATTCAAGGTATTTAGTTTTTTGCTAGTAGAAATGTGAAAAGTATTATTATCACTAGAGATTTGGGTTGAAGTAGATGGGATTATATTGTAACCCTCGAGTCGAGATTGCACCTTGCACGAAGCTATGTCACAGGGGTGCGGGTGGAGGTGCGGCAATCAAAATACAACTAGTATTTGCTAATTTTGAGTGCACGTAGGTATCAATTAGCAAGTTCCCTCATCAAGATTTGAAACTTACAATGATTTTACGAGCTGCAAAATATCCAAGTTATGAATTCAAAGAGTTTCGAGATCTTTTGTAGGACATAACATATACTAGTATTTATGCTAGAATACGCTAGTGATGTCATACTCTTCTGTTCTATTGATCTTGCAATGTTCTTGGTCTTTAAATGTGTTTGGTGACAGAGATTATTCTGTGCAAAGGCATACAATATGGAGTCAAGAATCCAATCAGATTGAGTAATAAGAAACAAATTGTTCGCACCCAAAATCATTTAAGCTAATATTGTATACAGCTACAATAGCAAGTACACAACTTTATATTAAAGCAAAACATATAAATGGTAAACAACTATTAATTTCATCATAATACACAAATCAATCTTTGTTATCCGAACCCATTTATCCATGAGTTACAAAAAAAATAAAATAAAATAAAATAATTATATATATATATATATATATATATATATATATATATATATATATATATATTTTGGCCATGCCGCACGGACACGGTATCGGTGTCGCACCTCGACATACTCCACCCCTTAAAAGTGTCTGTGTGACTTAGGCACGAAGTGCTAGTCTTTCGATTCTTATAGTGGTTTTCCTGTCACGAGGGGATTTGAATCTGAGAATTCAGTTTAGGTGACTCCTGCTTGTGAAGATCTTCGCACATCCTTAAAGATTTTGACCCTTCTCCGGCACGTAGGTTTCAGTTGGTCCATCCACGTGAACGTGCATACGTAACTTATCCACATACTGGACAGTATATCCATGTAACTACGTTTGTATGTCTTGTAGATTTATTTGATCATGGCTGGATGATTCAGGAAAATATGTGAACCTTAATCTTTTCACCGACGTGGTTCTGCTGCTTGCAAATGGGTCGTCGTTTTGCCTTGTCGAGCAGCTTCAGGGAATCCTCTTTTAAAAATAGAAGCAGCACCTTTCAAGAGAGTGATGGACTTCTACACAAATGCTCATGCTCTTAATTAGAGGTTGCACTACCTAAATCAATATTGTTTTTCAAATTTGGTGAGCTAGAAGAGGCTAGTCGTGATCTTGGTAAACAGAGGTTGATGCTTATTAAACTTAGCAACCATAATGATCTATCTACATTCCCAAGGGAAAATATTTCTTTATTAGAAAATCTTTTGGTACTCTTATGTATAGATTACGGAATCTAGATTAGCTCAATTTCATCAACCATTAAGTCATGTTAAAATCCAACTATTCCAATTCAAATGTTGATAATGTAAACCAGTAAAATTCAATGCATTTTACAAACTTTGTCCCTTACTACAAATGCATAGGACGAAGAGTTTGCATGTTGAAATCGCGGAAAAAGTGTGGAACATGCATTTGATGTCATGGACACTATCACAGATAAGAGTAATAGAACTCTTCGGCTTTGGAATAACCAACGCTTGATAGGCAGAAACCACCATAATATGTTGATGCAGAATTACCATAAGTTCACCAATACGAGATTTAAAACCTTAAAAGGCCTTTAAGGTGAACAATTAACCTCTTGGATTGTGTTCAGGAAATGTTCATTGCTGGCACAGACACAACAACAAGCGCCATAGAGTGGACGATGTCTGAGGCCCTTCACAACCCCACAGTGCTCTCCAAGCTGATGGAGGAGCTCCTGAAAGTAGTGGGCACGGATCCCAAACTTGAAGAGGAAGACATTGACAACTTACCATACTTGAGAGCAGTGATCAAGGAAACATTGAGACTAAACCCACCTCTGCCTCTAATGGTTCCTCACAAAGCCACCGGGTCATGCACAATGATAGGATATGGCATCCCTAAGGACACACAGATCATTGTCAATGCTTGGGCCATTGGTAGGGACCCAAAAGCTTGGGAGGACCCTCACTCATTCAGGCCAGAGAGGTTTATGGATTCCAACATAGTTTACATGGCCAGAATTTTGAATTTCTTCCTTTCGGCACAGGTCGAAGAAGGTGCCCCGGGATGCCTTTGGCGCATAGAGTTATTCCATTCGTTGTGGGCACTTTGCTCCTTATGTTTGACTGGGGTCTGCCAGAGGGACTCAAGCCTGAGGAGATTGATATGAGTGAGAAGTTGGGCATCACATTAAAAAGAGCAAAACCCTTGGTGGCAATACCTTTGCCTCCAAAGCGGAATTCACTACAAGACTCAGCTCGCGAGCCATACCTTTTATATGGCCTGCATCACAACCAAAGACTGCACAGCTGAGAAAAAAGGGAAAAAAATATTCATGTTGCTTGCATGCTTAATTTGTCGAATACTAGACAGTAAGAAATGGTCATCAGTGGTAAGTTTGTTGGAGATGTTATCTCTTTCTATTGTCCGTTTCAAGTGGAACTTATTCCTACGATATTAGCAGCTAGTTTCTTGAAGTGCTGTCATTTTGAAGTTTTTTTTAGTATGGGGTTGTGTATCCCACTCGCTACGTTAAGGCTGGCAATTTTATTATAAAGGGAAGACTCTTTGTTCATTTGTGAGCACGGAATGAAGTACTACTACCTCTATATATATACATACATACACACACACACACACACATATATATATATATATATACATATATATACATATATATATATACATATATATACATATATATATATACATATATATATATATATATATATATATATACATATATATACATATATATATAGAGAGAGAGTAGCATATATACATATATATATATATACATATATACATATATATATACACATACATACATATATATATATATATATATATATGTATATATATAGAGAGAGAGTAGCATATATACATATATATATATATATATATATATATATATATATATATATATATATATATAGAGAGAGAGAGAGAGAGAGAGAGAGAGAGAGAGAGAGAGAGAGTAGCAATACAATGAAACATAGAAGAAATAAGTCAATCCTATGTACATATGGCCGACTAACAAGGTGGACAGAAATAATTGTCGTGGCTAAACATGTGGGTAACATAACATACACGCTCTTTCCCAAGTTAACAACTATATATGCAAATGCACTTAGGGCGTTTGTGCACCTTTCTAGGAGGTATGTACTTGTGTTAAAAATTTTAAAATGTCATTTAATGAGGTTTTACGAACCAAACCCATGTTCTTGTTCAGCTCATATGGTTTAGTTCTCCGAACATGAATGAGACAGGACCCGACGAACCACCCTGTATTAAAAGCGGCTCAGTCCATTTAACAGGCCTACCTATGGAGAAGGGTCCCATGCTTGGTGTTTCTCACCCGGTGGTTCAATTACACATTGAAAAGGTTAAGCATCACTTTTAATTTTCAATAGCAAAGTTGGAGGAAGAAAGTTAGTAATTCAGCGAAAAGACCAACCCGAATTTAAATGACAAATGGATGGAAAGCTACTGCAGCCCCCAACGTTTCCTTCTTTTTTTTGTTCTTCTTTTTAGAGAAAAAGGAAGTTGGGTTTTGGGAGGCGTCTAAAACCTCAGCTGGCATCTTTGTTTTCACTGTTCTCAAAAAGATGTAGCTGGTGAAGAAGATGACCCCAACAAGCGGCAGAACCCTTGGATAAACGACTTGTTTCCCTATCACAGTACAAAACTCATAATGGAATCTCAAGATCATTGTGCTTTGCTATCTTAAACCAACAAACCGGGCTTTATAACTTCTGCATGCTATATATATTTCCCCGGTAAGAAACGACGCTGAAAGGTTTTCATATTTGTTAAGAGATATAAACTTTGAAGTTTCAATAAATATGTTTTAACAGGAGAGAGTAATGATTTTCGCATAAAATACGTCGTCACTCTCCTGCCTCCCCGAGGAAGCGTGGGTCAAGGTGGACCGAGGAGCTATGCGGAGCTCGATCAAGAGCATTGAAGTCGATTTTCTTGTTTGTCGCATTGAAAAATCAAATAAAGTGCTCTTTACCACAGTGAACAAATGATGCAAACAAATGATAGATTCGGATGGAGCATCCTCATTTTTATTGTAACTTCAGCCAACATATGAGGCTTATCCGGAAAACCTAAGGGTTCCTCTGCGAGGTTCGTCCATGGAGGATCCAGTCAGGGCCTATACCATTCAACAGCCCGTTGCACCAAAGCAGTAGTGAGATAAGAGAACGACTTGGAGCAAAAAGCACTAATATGCCACTAAATGAAGTTTATTCCAAACCAAATACTCTCTCAATTTAGCTAAACGGAGACTGCGTCCTAAATTGCTGCAATAGCCAGGCATATAGCGGCAATGAAGCATGGAACTCTTGTCATAATGAGAACTTGCAAGTGTGATTTAAGACCTCTTGCCGTTCAGCTTTCAGAGATTTCAGGGCAGGTGGGTTCATTGAGATGGATCATGTGATGAGTGCATGAGAACAATAGTTATTAGAGGAGCATAAGCTGGTAATTAGTATGCTCTCCTGTCCCCTCTTTTCTTCGATGCAGTTGTGCACTAACTGTTTCACTTGGCTGGCTGAATATGGAATATGTTGGACAGTGCGTAGGCAGATTTCTCGATGGATATAATAAACCATAAAGAGTTACATGGGGAACCAATAAAGGATGGTACATAACAAACTAGTGCATTTATTATTAAAAAATACTAGTATATTTAACATATGACAGGATTCTTTCATATTTATGTTGAACTTCAGGAAGGCAGAAGGTCAACAGCTACAAGTTCATAAAGAGTGTCTAATTAAAGAAATGGTCCTAAAATGAGGAAGAAGTCAACTTTTCGATCATGAATATAGAAAATACAAGGAGCATATCAACCACAGCCGAATGATGAGAGATTTTACATTTGGAGTTTCTTCCGTGGAAATATTAAGTGCACACAAGTTATAGCAATTAAGTTTGACGGTAGAACCACCCTTGTGTTTAAGTATAATTCTTTACTGCTTTTGTGCTTATCAAACATTCGCAATGGGTGGTATCACACACGACTACGGATTCGCACGCACACAAATAACAGAGCAGTGCAATGTTTTGTTAACTGATTGCACTCCTACTGGAATTGAAAGCTCCATCCAGTTGTCGCACGAAGATAATATCATCAGGTTATACTTTTGTCAAATAAAACTCTTCCAGGTATCCAAAAGCAATTTCAAATAAAGCTTAGGTACCATTTTTGAATAAACCTTAATATTATTATGTTATTTCAGCCAACCCCGTCTAGTATGGGAAAAATGCTTAGTTGTTGTTGTATTATTATGTTATTTCAAAATGAATTTGGAGACAAATCTATAATTTTTTCTCTTATGTAATTACCCTAAAGTTAGAACGGTAAACCGGTAATTTTGTTCAACTCTCTTGTTTGATAATTATCTAAAAGGACCGAGGATAGAACTTTAAAAACTATGCATAGTTTTTCAGTGTTTTACAAAACTGATTGGGGTTAGAATAGTAATTCTGTCCTTAGTCAAAATCTGTAATTCTGTCAAAACATGGTGGGTGTAATAATCCTTTTATTCATTGACAAACCTATGAGTATCCTACACATTCAGGAACAACTTCATAATTCAATAAGTTGGTTTTTAGTAATTTCCACAAATTGGCAGCAGACATAAATATCCTTTCGTTCGTTTAAGGGCAAACTGTCTTTTTCTTTAAAAATATCTGGACTTTATTGTAATTTGTCTAATAATAATTCGTTATTTTTCAAACCAAAGGCATAATCATGTAATAGTATATGCCCCAAGATGTAGTAAAAGCAGTTTTAGCTTGATCTTTGGTGCTAACTTGATTTTATTATAACCCAAATAACCATCCATGAAAGAAAACATTTCATGATTTACAGTGCTATCCACTATCAAATCAATATTTGGAAGTGAAAAATTATCTTTTGGAGTGACTTTGTCCAAGTTTCTAAAATCAATGCAAATACTAATCTTCCCATTCGATTTTCTAACAACAACAATATTTAAAAGCCATTCTGAATAAGCAATGGGTTTTATAAATTCACCTTTTAAAAGATCTTATAACCCTCTTTTACTTGGGAGTGAACATAGGATGAATTTTCTTAAGCTTTTGTTTCATGGGTTTTGCTTGGGTTTTAAAGGCAAATGATGCTCTACAATACTAGGGTTTAAACTAGGCATATCTTTGTAGGTCCATACAAATACATATATGTAAGACTTCAAAAGTGCAATGAATGATATTTTTTCATGGACATACAAACAAATACCTATTTTAACACACTTGGATTTATACTTACTTCCTAAATTAACTTCTAGAAAATCTCCTCCTAGGAAATTTGAAGGTTTTTTTAAGTGAAGGATTTTATGAAATTCAAGAAGCTCAGAGACTTTATTATCCAAATGGATGAGGCGATATTTCTCCTTGCCTTAATCACTTTTAAGTACCTTGGTAGATCCTATTCCTACTCTAGGATTATTATGATAAACTTTTTCTTCATTGTGATAAGCTATGAGGATTTTGGGAAAGAGCTTTTCATGGTTCCTTCTTAAGCATCGCGTGGTATAAGGTTAAAATTTTTTGATGAAAAATTACTCTTTTTTGAGCTTTGACTTTTTTTTTTCTTTCTTTCAAAGGGAACCTCTATATTGGAGGTTTTGTTTTATTTTTTATTTTTTTAAATTTTACCAATTTTCCTTTTTGGAGAAAAATGAAATGGAGAATTAGCTTATCCCTTTAGATACTTGATCTAGGCAAGTATAAACTATTTCTTAATAGCACCTATCATTTAAAAATATTTTGCTATTTTGAACTAGATCCCATTTTGTAAGCCAAACTTTTTTGAAATGTTATCAAATGATTTTGAAAACTCTACTTTTAATAAAGCATCAATTCCCTAATTCAGGGTTATACAATCAATTTTTGTCCTTCTTTTAAGAAATTCAAAGGAGATCAATTTTCTAAAATCATTTCAAAAGAATTTAGGGTAGAGCCTAGACATAGTATTTTTTCAAATATTGGTCATTTATAAGTGTTCTTTTGGTAAAATAAAATACCTGATGCATACACATATAATTTTTGTAAAAGATTTTCGAAAGACTTAAGCTTTATAAAGTGAAACTAAACCCTCAAAAATATATTTTTGGAGTGGAATCGAGAAATTCTTAGGGTTTATGGTTAGTTAAAGGGGCATAGAGGTTGACCCCTCTAAGTGCTGAGCCATCATAGACATGGCTCCACCCTCTAATTTGACCCAAGTTTGACTCATCTATGGTCGACTCCAAGCGATTAGGAGATTCATCTCCAACTTAGAAACATGATGTGAACCTTTTAACTGACTTTTGCAAAATGGGATTAAATTTGATTGGGATTATGATTTCCAAAAAGGATTTGAAAGATTAAAAACTTATTTGGTAATTCCTCCAATTTTAAAACCACCAAAGCCGGGAAAACCATTGCTTTTGTATCTTGCCATTCATACGAATGCATTGGGTGCTTTACTTGCTCAATATGAGGATGATAGTCTTAAATATTATGCTATTTACTATATTTCAAAAACGCTATTGGCATATTAAAGAAATTATCAAGCCATGGAGAAAATGTGTTTGGCTTTGGCATAGGCTTGCCAAAAGTTTACACATTATTTCTTAGATTGTAAGATTTGGATAATGTCTAAACTTGACCCTATCAAGCACCTTTTTGAAAAACCTATTCTAACGGGTAGACTAGGTAAATGGCAACTCATTTTAATGGAGTATGATATGAAATTCCATCACCAAAACTCTATTAAGGGACAAGTCCTAACCGATCATGTGGCTAAATTACCCCTTGAAGATATATATCCTATACTTTATGAAATGCCCGATGAAGGCATCTTGACAAATGAGTTGAAATATCATGTTTTATCAAATTATTCTAATGATAGATGAAGTATGAAAAATATACTTTGATAGGGCAAATAATCAACAAGGGATAGGCGTGGGAATCATCCTCGTATCCCTGAGAAGGGAGAAATGTCAATATCATTTCAACTAGATTTTTCTTGTTTTAATAATGTGGCCAAATATGAGGCACTTATACAAGGCCTAAAAATTTTAAAAAATCCAGGGGCATCATGTATTGAAGTCTTTGGAGATCCAATACTTGTTGTAAGCCAAGTTTCAAAAATTTGACAAATCAAAAATAAAAAGCTTATCCCCTATCATGAATTGGCCACCAAGTTGGTCAATTCTTTCAAATCTTATGCACTCACTCACATAGGAAGAGAGAACAACACCGTAGCCGATGCTCTCTCTTCACTTGGGTCATCTCTAACAATCGACCCCACCTTGGGTGCTTGATCTCTAGAGATCCATTTACCTACTTCATTTACCCATGATTTAGAGATTTGCCAAAATAACCAAAATCCAAATGAAAAACCTTTATTTCAATACATTAAAAACTTTTTGGAAAACGAAGGATTTCCCGAATTTGCTTCCCTTAAAAATAAGGCTTTTATTTGAAAAATCTCAACTCGGTATATAATTTTGGGAGGGTTCCTTTATAAAAAAGAGTTTTAGCAACATCTTATTGAGGTGTATATTGACCATGATGAGATTAGGACCATTATGCATGAGTTCCATGCTGGAGAATGTGGGGGTCATGTCAATGCAAATATGATGACCATGAAAATAGTTAGAGTAGGTTATTTTTGGTCCACTTTGAAGTAAGATTGTCATAACTATGTTAGGAAGTGTCATCAGTGTGAAGTGCATGAAAATGTCATTCACATTCCATCATTTGCATTGCATTCCATCGTGAGCCCATGACCCTTCACCATGTGGGCATTTGATATCATTGGACCAATTGCACCCACTGCATTCAATGGACACAGGTTTATTTTAGGAGACACTTAATATTTTTCTAAATGGTTTCAAGTTACCTCATTGACAAATGTTCAAGGACAACATGTAATAGCATTCATTAAGAAAAATATCTTGCCTCGATTTGGAGTTCCAAGAGACCTAGTGTCGGATAATGACACCCCATTCAAAAATGAAAAAGTGGAGAAGTTATGTAAGATCTATGGCATTACTCAACACTTTTCATCGCCCTACTACCCTAAAGGCAATGACGACCAAGCCTAAACTACAAACAAAATAAGTATCACTGAGAAAACTTTAGAGAAGGGTAGGACAAGACATGAGAAGCTAGATGAAGCCTTATGGGCTTATAGGACTTCCATCCGTACTCCCATAAATGGCCCACCATTCGAGTTGGTCTATGGTACAAATGCCATACTACCCATTCATGCCAAATTGCATTCATTTTATACATTTCCTACACTCATTTTGCCTATAGAGACCATGCAACAAGTTAGGATGACTGAGCTTGACCAACTTAATGAGAAAAGGCTCCTTGCCATGGATCATGCATATGCATAGTGGCAAAGGATAGCCTAGGTTTTCTAAAACCATGGTGGTTTTCATTTATAACAGTAGAGGAGAGAGAGAAAGATTTGAGAAACAAAGGAGACAGGGAGGAAGAGGGCGTGACGAATGACCTTTGTTCGCCTCTTCTGGCCTCTACTCTATGACTATGAGCAGAGTAATTATCAGTGTTTATTGGGCCTTCTCCTTTTATTGGGTACTTTAATATGCCAACCTCCTTTTCGATGATTTCAGGCCACACAAATGGGTGGTTTCCGACTGTCTATCTCCTTTGTTTGTTGTTGCAGGGAGTATTTCTCTCCCTTTTTTTTTTTTTTTTTATTTATCTCTATCAACTGCGAACAATATGTCCTCTCCCTTTCTTCGTATAAAAAAATCATTATGCTGAAAAAGTTTTTTAGTGTTTTGTTCTCTTTCGTTTTTTTACTCACTTAACTGCATACTGTTGTATAGATTGTGATCAACCTTGCTTTAATAGTACTAAAGGATAATCAAAGTGCAGGATCCTCACGAGAGCCCTCATATTAGTTAAGCAATGGAGAGAGGAAAGAAGGCTAAAGGATGACCCGAAAAATAAACAAAAAAAAGGAGGAAGAGAGTTAAGATTTTCATGGTTTCCTACTGAAGGTTTTCTCAAGTTAGACTTGATTTTATCTCTATTTTTTGTCAATATATGTATTATATTTATAATGGAAAAACTTCATGAATGTCTAGCCTCCTTCTCTTATCTTACCATTTTGGGTTTTTCGTTATCGACCGTTTGTTATTATCCGAGACAACACGAATAAATTTTTATTTTTTCTGATAAATACAAATCTCATGAAATTTAGAAAAAGACGTTTCCAAATTTAACATAAAAATGATGCCTCAAGTGGTCATCGATTACTACTGGAACTTAAGCTTAATCACTATACTAGAATGGGAATTCAACTGCACACGAGCAGTCCCAAACACATGCACATAAACACACATTTATTTATATAATATAAGACTTGGGTAAAACGGATTCAACTTATGAGTCTGTCTCGTAAATCTCATGCATCTATCACTCTCTCCTGTCCATCCCTCGTCAATTTTTTTAGAGAACGGGGAGACAGGGGAGGACAGAGAGAGAGAAATTATATATTGGAGTCTGATGCACTGTAGCGGCGAATTTGAGCGTGGACAATGGAAAGCTAACTATATAAGCTGTATTCTTGGTGCTTACAAACCTTGGAATCAACGATTTAGATGCATCTCTTGGACAAGAAAGGTTCAAAATCTGTCTTAGACTTTTCGGCTTATTAAATGTGATATTAGACTTTTCGGCTTATTAAATGTGATATCATATATATAAAAACACACCAACCGTTCTCTTTCTCTAATATATATATATATATGTGCGCGCGTATGTGTGATGGCTACCTCACTTCTTCATTATTGCGTCCAACGAGCAATGCCACCACTTGACAGGGTACCCAAAATAAACTGAAATTGCGGAGAAATGGCTTTTGCAATTAACAAAGCCCACTGTGGTCATCATTAACGAATGAAGTGAACATGGAACTTGTGTGTATATGTGATTTCCGGTCAAGGTTGGCGGCATTGCTTCACCATCAAAATTCAAAAGTATCATTGTCAAAGAGTACCAACAAGAATTGGATGTGTGCGCTAAGCTGATATATATTTATTTATATATATCGTAAATGAATTGGACAATTTTATGTATAATGCTTTTCATTATTTTGATCGGGGGCCTATGAATAAAATGCATCTGCTTATGTAAAGAAATCTTTAAATTAACATCCTCACAGAGAACCTAGAGCTTAATGCCACACATTATAGCATTTCTCGTCTCTTTTATGTTATAATGGGGAGGCTGAAGCCAGATGCACACACACTTGCGAGTCGACCGCCTCGACAGGTGAGTTCTTTGTCTTCGTGCCTAGCTTTATGAAAAGTCATTACAGCCAATCCTGAACGGCATGCCAGATACTTTTCATCATTCTGTTGCGCATCTGAAATTATATAGTTATCATAGAAGAAAAGATAGTTACATACTTTGGATAGGTAATTCAGTTAACTAGATGTGAAGGAATTAATTATCAAACTACTAGTTTGTTTTCCTGTCCAAAGAGGCAGCCCTTTAATCAAAATACAACTACATATTCAGTGAGTTTTATTGAGAAAGATATGTGAGGCGCATTTCATGGATCATTTCCATGCAATGAAGTAATTCTTTCGTTCAGGCTAATATTACTTGATTCTCCTAATGGCTCATTGTTTTTCCTTTTCTCTATTACTCAAGTCTCATTAGCACGGTTGCGTAAACGGTTTATAACCGCCGGTAATGGCATTTCCGGTTCTGACCGCCTGAAATTATACTTCTAATAGTTTTAACCACTAGAAATAGCAATTTTCCAAACTGCTGCAAATGCTCTTATTTGTATAGTGTTATTAGAATGATCCTCTGATAATCACAAGAACCATAGAAAAAGATTTTACGTGGTTCACATAGATCTAATTATCGTCTCCTTTGTCCATAAGTACCTAATGTAAAAGGTTCCAAGATGATCGAAGTAGGCATCCCTGAAAGACTGCGAACTTAAATCATAGTTCTGTCCTCATGGGAATGGTTTGCGCTACCTTCATGTAAATCCCTCGTTCTTCTTGTTCTTTTTACTACAGAGGCCTGGGACCGCAATTTGCATATGCATGCTGAAGCATTATGAAATGCTCTAAACGCCTTGTCTCTTTCTTGTGAGAAAGTCAGAACTTCGAAAATGGTTCTTTAAAACCCAGATGATAACGGCAGCAAAATAATTAATTGCTTGTGCCGAGTCGATTGGCTTCATACTGAAAGTCCACTTCACATCAATGCCTCCATATTAATGCGGTCCCTCTAAACAATCCTCAAAATACAAAACGAACCATGAGAAATATTTCCAGAACAAAAACCGTAAAAAAAGAAAAATGTATAGTAGTAAAACAATTTGGGTGTCGCAGTTTTTCAATAACTATTTTCTGTTAATTACGTAGTCATGCATGAAAGAATTTGCCTTTCACCTTCGGTCATTCAATCAGCAATCTGAGATGCTGTAGCGTGCATGCCAACAACTTGATTTCTTTTTGCATCTGCACCGATTTCACTGGATAAGGTGCCAAATACTACTAGAAGTTATAAACAAAAGTTAATCTATAAGTTCTGATTATATCGCCCCTAACAATTATTGAAAACTCCTTTAAAAAAACTCAAAGAAAAAGCTAGAAAATTGACCCTTAATTCCTGAGACCGACAGGTCCGGCCACAACCGATCTTTTCTCATTACTTGGAAAGAAATAAACCAGCTGTTTGCTGTCCCCTTCTTAAATATAGGAGTTTAATACTTCTTCAACTATGTTAATTCAGAAATCTTCCTTTCAGTCTCTCATACGGTTATCCTGCCACTTGACAAGTGAACTTTGGAGTCGGTGCTCTCACCAGCAATGGAACTGTCATTATCAAAACTTCTTGAAAGATAAGTTAAAGAATAAGTACTTTCTACTATTCAATTGTAGTAATTCCCGGGACCAATGTTTGACTCATCATCCAAATTGCAAATCTAGATTAAATTGTCTTTTTCCTCATAAATTGTCGAATAGATATTTAATTCCACAATAATGTCCACTAATATTTAAGATCCAAAATTTGAGAACCACTAGTTAAATTGTCATGAGAAATATTCCTCAATTTAGATGTTATTTCTTTTCATAGCGAACGTAAATGGTATAATAAGAACCTTCAGGTACAGGCAGAAGGGACAAGTTATCACCATAGGATAAACGTCAACTTAGTGCATATATAGACATAAAAAGTAGCAGTTTCATCTCAGCATCTTTCCTAAGTTTCCACCAGTCTCCGGCAGTCGCCTTTACGATAAGAGGAGATCATCCTACAGGATGAAACTGATGTTCAAGACTGTATAGTTTCTACTCTGCGGTAGTATTATTCTTCACTTATATATACTGTCCTCGAGTGTCAAAGCTTCATCTCTCTCTCTATCTCTTTCTCTAGTGCTGCCAATGCTACCAAGTAACATCTCCACAAGACTTTGAAAGCCGAGGCTTGGCACAAACTTCATTATCCCCGCCATACACAAATCTATGATCATGGAAGTAGTGTTGTTGGTAGCTGCAATCTTTTTCATATTCCCTTTGATCTTGTTACTTTTTCATGACCCCTGGTCTCGCATGCCACCCGGTCCGTTCTTCTTAACTCTTCTTGGCAACATATTGAAACTAGGCTCGCACGCTACATCTCATCAAACTTTTGCTGCTCTTGCATCCAAGTATGGGCTTCTCATGAGCCTTAGGCTCGAAAAAATGAGAACAGTGGTGATATCATCACCTGATGTAGCTCGTAAGATGTTCAAAGTCCATGATTTAGCTCTTGCAGGGCGAACCTTATATGAAGCCATGAAGGTTGACGTTGGAGAAAGCAACCAAGGCTCCATAATCACAGCCCAATATGGTCCTTTATGGCGTCTTCTTCGTCGACTCTGTACATTGGAGTTCTTCTCAAATTCTAGACTCAACGCCATGAAGAATGTCAGAAGGGAGTGTGTGGACTGGATGATTAGTTTCATAAGAGAAGAAAGTGAAAATGGTAAGAAGGAGGTCGAAGTATCAAAATTTGTCTTCTTAATGAACTTTAATTTGCTTGGAAACCTCATGTTCTCTAGGAACCTAGTAGATCCTAAGTGCAAAGAGGGAAACGAATTCTTCCATCACGCACAGAAGGTAATGGAACTGCTGGGGAAGCCAAACCTAGCTGATTTTGTGCCTCTCTTTAAGTGGTTTGATCCGCAAGGTATAAAAGGAAAGATGTATTATCATCTTGAAGAGGCTTTTAAGATCACATCTGCGTTCACTAGGGAAAGAATTCAAGCAGGTGGTATAAAAGGTAATGGCCGCGAACATGATAAAAATCAGGATTATTTGGACGTTTTGTTGAATTTTGAAGGTGAAGGTAGAGATGAGCCGGCGAAATTCTCTCCTACTGTCATCAATTCAATTGCTCTGGTAAGATTTTCATTCCTGTTATCAGTTCTTAATTATAGATTAACAGCCTTCTTAGACACGCTTGTAAGACAACTGGAATTCATCAAACAAGTATCATGTCAAGTGTCATTTTTGACGTACTTATGTGACAAACACTAACAAACAAATACCTGTGAAGTTAGGCTCCTGATGCTGCTTTCCTATTTCATCTGGTCTTGCATTTTAGGTCAACGTAATCAAGGTGAATTTAGAGAGGTTTCTGCTAACAGTCATCACCAGCTTGACCACCGTCTGGACCATCACCAAATCATTTGGTGGCATCAGTATCATACGAGTAACTGTTTCTAGACACCTTTTGACGGTGTGCACTTGTTCCTTTTACTTTTTTTGGATAAGAATACTGAAATTTACAAATTTAAAACGGTGTTTGAAAAAACCCCCCACTGACGTTACAATCCAGTCCCAAAGGTAAACGGGAGGTACGAGTGCACATCATGAGAGGTGTGCAAGAACGAGTTACTGCACACACAACAGCACCACCACCACTTGCCACCTATCATCACCATTTAACCCTTCAACTCATCACACAGCGACCACCCACCATCAGTACTGTTTCTCAACGTCTTCAGTATTGTCGCCAAGCCTGCATGTGAACTCGTAAAGATATACATGTCACATAGCATGATTCAGTGGTCATTTTAACAAATCAACCATGCTATATGAATCCACAGGACCAGATGTACTTGGTCAATTGAATCCAGAGGTTAAATTTTAGTGTACTAAGTGACTCACTACTACATTAATTTTATATGAGGAAAAAAACTTGCTAAATTTAATTGCATGTGCAACAAAAGCAGAACATTTCTCTTATCCATTTGAAAATGTGTCTGTAGTATATGGCCAAAACATGGTGGCCTTCAAATCTATATATATAAACTCCGTGATATTTTCTCTTAGAAAATGCTGTTTTTACTAGAAAAGTTCTTTTGCATCTTAATTCTTTACAAAAATTCAACCAGAATGCTCCAATATATTTTTTTATTCGTAAAACAAACAAATTTCTTATTTGTAACCAGGGCTGGTAAATGAGACGAATGAATCATGGCTTATCTGTCAACTCAAAATCTTGTTCATGCTCGCCTCTCCAGCTCATAGTAGCGAGCTAATCAACATGAGCTGCGAGTTAAACAAGCTGATCATGAGCTCCCTGTTAGGGTAAAACGGAAACCTGTCATTTTCATCAGGCCTAATTTTATCGTCATAAAAAGGTTTTATGTAATTTTTCTGGTATAATTGAAATAACTGATCATTTAATTACATTTAGCCAACCTAGTTAGTTTGATTAAGGTGGTTTCCTAGAATACATTTACATAGAAGTATGGATAACCAACTAAACAAGCATATACATGCCAAGTCGAACAGGACAAAACTCACAAAGTTTCAAGATCCAACTCATGTTCGGGTCATCGAATTCATGCACGAAACGTGAATGAGCTCATCATGAGCCGAGCTATACAGCAAGCAGCTCAGTTCCTTAAGAGCCCTAGTTGAACACTGTGAGCTTGCGTCTTCACTAGTGTTTTTAAAAAAAAATTGTTTTGTGCAGGAAATGTTCCTTGCTGGCACAGACACCACAACAAGCACAACTGAATGGGCCTTGGCCGAGCTCATCAATAATCCCACAGTTATGACCAAGTTGGTGGAAGAGCTCCACAAAGTAGTCGGCCCGAATCGCAAACTTGAAGAAGAGGATGTAGACAATCTACCATACTTGAGAGCAGTGATAAAGGAGACGCTGAGACTGCACCCACCGTTGCCTCTAATGGTTCCTCACCGAGCCACAGAGTCCTGCACCATGATAGGCTTTTACATTCCTAAGGACACCCAAATTCTTGTAAATGCCTGGGCTATTGGCAGAGACCCAAAATCTTGGGATGACCCGCACTCTTTCAATCCAGATAGGTTCCTGGACTCTAACGTAGACTACAGAGGCCAGCATTTTGAATACCTTCCTTTCGGTTCAGGTAGAAGAATCTGCCCTGGCCTGCCGCTTGCTCATAGAATGCTGCCTCTTACTTTGGGTTCTTTGCTCCTATCATTTCACTGGGTTCTGCCGGAGGGGATCAAGCCGGAGATGATTGACATGAGTGAGAAGCTAGGAATTACTCTGAGGAAAGCTATACCCTTGAGAGCAATACCTTTACCTCGCTAAGACTCTTGAATCATTGTATTCATGCATGTGGTTGTTCTGTGCCGTTCTTAATTTGTTAATAGTGGAGGAAAGAGAAGATACGGAGCACCGTGTGACTGCATTGTTGTGGATAGACCAGATGGTGCTCTAGTTGCATAGTTGGGTTTTACACTTTGTTCTGCCATTGACGACATGTCGCTTTGTTTGGGTGTCTCTCTCTTTGTAGTCCTCTGAATTAGTTCAACGATATATAAGAATCATGAAAGCATGTGTTGTATCAGGAATAGAACCTCGGAGCTCAATGCTCGTTTGATAATTTTCTTGGCTTTGAAATATTGCCTTTAATTAATTATTATGATGCTTGCAAAGCCCTAACATCTTTCTTCACCATCTGCTCGTAACCTGTCCTTACACAGTTGTATAAAGGAAGTCGATTAAGTGGTTTATTCTTTCTTTTTGGGTAAAATCAAGTGGTTTTATAATTGTAGCCGTCTATTCGTTACTTCTTTCCTGATAAAGGTTTGAAGCGTGTATTCCATAGAGAGGGTTCGGAAGTTCACAAAAGGTGGCGAAGCGTTTGGCCTCTTGCGCACAGTACAAGTTGTCCCTCATTTGGCTCCATTTAATAAGGTATGAACGGCCTATATAAGAAGCCAAAACAAACTAACAGGTTCACGTAGGATCTCCTTGGGACATCCCGTAATTGACCCAAGATTGTCTTGTGCAACACGAACTTTCAGGTCAAGTGTCCGGTGGTGTCATAAATGTTGGACTCAAACTCTTTACATGACATGATTTTTGAGTAGTTGGAACTCTAGAGATAAATTTAACCTCTGAAAAGGAAGTTAGTATAGTGCTAGCCCTATACTTCAAGGCATGATGAATACTAATGTTTAGGTTTATTTGCCGCCACTGGTATCAATAACCAAATGCAATGAGCTATGGTGAACACTTTTAAGATACAAGAAAGAATCTTGGTTCATCTTTAATGAATACAATAAAGTTGTAGACAATATGGCAAATCAAAGATGATTGAGGTTGCAAACCTAACTAGTGCTATAATTGGACTTGCAAATTCTCTTAAAAAACTAACTAAGAAAGACTCATATAATGAGAGAAAAGTTGGGATTAACCTTGTTTATAATATTACTATATATAGACATGGTGAAAATATAACTCACTATAGTACTAATGAGTATAATTGCCACTCAACAAGGTGACTCTTAATGTCTTAACATGGATGCTAAATACTCAAGAGTTACATCTACTTCATCTACTACTAATAAGCACATTATCACTCAAATGAATGGGTCTTAATGCCAAAATATGATTGAAAAATTCTCAAGAGTTATAGCTACTACATGTGCTACTAGTAAGTACAATTATCACTTAAGAAAGTGGTTCTTAATGCTATAATATGGCTGAAAATTTCTCAAGAGTTACAACAATTATATGTGCGATTAATGAGCACAATTATCACTTAAGAAAGTGACTCTTAATGCCACCAATATGGTTACACCTATAACCTTCACCAAATATATTTTGATATTTTAAAAATCACCCAATAATCTCTCACAATTTTAGAGCCATCCCAATTGATGCCTTTCACATTAAATCCCTTATCGGACCTTTCATGAAAGGATCTACAAGATTTAATTTTGATATTATATAAATAATAAAAATTACTCCTCTTTATAAGATTTTTTATTATATGTTTGATAATAAGACTTTGATAATGTATTTTGGTTATCACAATTCATCGATATGGGTGCCATAGGCTTTAGCCATATCGAAATCTCATAAAACAAATTTCTTAGTCATTCTCCTTCTTTACTTGCTGAAGCTAAAACTATGAACTTAACAGCCATGATGGAATCAATTATGCATGTTTGTTTCTTAAAACCCAAAGAAATTACACTCCCACCAATAGTAAAGATCTAACCACTTGTAGAGAGCTGACCCAACTAACATCTGAATATCCTTCTAAAATTAAAGAACTTCCACTATACACTAAGCTATAGTTGATTGTTCCTTTTAAGTATTTTAATACTCGATGAATACCATGCCAATGCTCCTTATTTAGATTGCTTGTATATCGATTCAATTTACCTATTACATATGCAATGTCAGGTTGAGTATATGTCATAACATACATCAAGTATCCAATAATTTTAACATACTCTAATTATGCCATAGGACATCCTTTGTTTGGTACTAACTTAATATTTACATTAAATGGGGAAGAAACAAGATAACAATCAAAATAATCAAATTTATTTAAAACTTTTTCAATATAATGTGACTATATAAGCCATACATTATTTCCTTCTCTTATTATTCTAATGCCTAGAATAACATCTCCTTCTCCCATATCTTTCATGTAAAAATTACTAGACAAAAATATTTTAACATTTTCAATTTCTTTTAAATCGGTACTAAAAATGAGAATATAACCAATATATAAATAAATCAAACAAGCTTTTCTATGATGAAATTTGCTATAAACATATTTATCTAGTTTATTTATTTTGAAACTATTTGTAAGAATAACTTGATCAAATTTCGATGTCATTGCTTAGGGGCTTGCTTTAAACCATATAATTACTTGACTAATTTGCAAATTTTATGTTCTTGTAAAATTCACATGTCTTAAACAAAATACCATAAATTTAACAAGTCAACAATATAAAAATAAACAACATCCTTGTTATTTAGATTAAACGTCAACATAGACTCATATAGATAACCCTTTCCAACAAATATGCCTTCCTTAGACAAAATAAATTTGTCACCCTCATATATACCTTTAAACCTATACTTATTAAATGAGTGAAGCGACACAAAGTTTTTCCTTATATCCAGTACCTAGAGTAGATCTAAAGTCTTTATTTACTTGTGATATGATGACAACAAGATTATCCTTAGAAACATTAAGACTCTTGTTTTTATTCAATTTTTTTGAATATTGGCATTCACTCTATCACAACAATGATTGAGTTTTTTTAGCATCAATATTTATTTTTCTTAGGCTTCCTTTTCTATCATTGTTTCCAATTTTTATTTAAAATCTTGATTTCTTTTCTTCGAAGCCTGTATAGACTTAGGTTCTTCATTAACATAGACTTTCTCTTTAATAGATTGATCTTTAGAATCATCTTACTTCGATTTTTTCCCTAAAGCCTAAGATGATTAGTCAATTGCTCAAGGAAAATGTTCTCCTTATATTCAAAGTTCTTTTAAAATCTTTTCAAGAACGAGAACGTTTGTCTATAATAGATGAGAGAATGATGGCTTCGTCATGCTTATCTTATTTTGTTTGAAATTATTTAAGATCTATTCTAGCTCAAGCAATTACTCTTTGGTGGAATTACTCTATCTTATGATTATTGAAATGAGTAACAAGAAATTTCTTACTTGTCGCATCTTCCATCATGTACATCGCTTGAAGTTTGTTCTGTAAGTCCTTTGCATACACTGATGTTTGGTAGGTGTCAAATAAGGTATCTTACATACCGTTGAGGATGTGACTCATGCAAATATAATCGTTATTATCCCACTTTATCGTTTGTAGACATCTTTAAGGGTTTCATTCTCCTTCTCTTCCAACCTTAATAAAGTGAGAACATACACGATCTTCAATATGATAAGAAGAAAGTGCATTTTTTTATCACCATAAGAAATTATCGCTATCAAATCTATCCAAATTGATGAAGTTAGATGTCATATCTCGAAGGGAAATAACCATCTTGGAAAATAAACCTAATGAATGTTGGGGTCAAACTCTTATAGATGGTATGGTTCTTGAGTAATTGGTACCCAAGAAATCAAATTTCATACCCTGAAAAGGAAGTTAGGATAACACTATACTTAGAGGCATGATGGATACTAACATTTAGGTTTATTAGATAATCCGGAAAATAAAAGATGATGATGTTGCAAACCCAATTAGTGCTATAATTAGACTCACAAACTCTATTGAAAAACTAAGTAGGAAAGGACTCATATAATGAGAGAAAAGTTGGGATTAATCTTATTTACAATACCACATATATAGATAAGGTGAAGATGTAACTCATTATATTCTACTAATGAGCATAATTGTCACTTAACAAGGTGACTCTTAATGTCATAACATGAATGCTAAATACTCAAGAGATTCATCTACTTCATGTGCTACTAATAAGCACATTATCACTCAAATAAATGGGTTTTAATACCAAAATATATGAAAAATTCTCAAGAATTATAACCACTATATGTGCTACTAGTGAGCACAATTATCACTTAAGAAAATGGTTCAATGCCACAGTATGGCTGAAATTTTTTAGAGTTATAGTCACTACATAACATTGTTGATTTTCTTTAGAAGGTGCGAAAGACAAGCGGGGTGTCAGGGCCAACCCTCAACCTAGAAAAGGGAATGGTAGACATCATTTACCGCTTGGCAATCATCAAAATCGCAAGTTCAGCGGCTTCCATCCTGCCTTTCTTTCGTTTCATATAACTTGAATTTGTGACGAATTGTTATGAACACAAATTACCACTTCACGGGGAAAGTTCATTGGGCGACATGAAGTGGACATGTGTTAGAATGAAACTTTCCTTTTGTATTTAATCTTCTCTCTTAACTTCGTATCCTTCTGCAAACGGATTGTGTCGTGTGGGTGCTTTCAATGGCATTTGTGCACTACTTTTCACAAGCCGACTCTTAATTATCAGAGTGAAGAATGTGGTTGTTGAAGACAGGAAGAACCCGCATATGTTTGAGTTCCTTTTTTTATCGTTCACACGACAGCCGTAGCTACACATTCTCATAGTAGGTATTAGAACGAGATTCTCAAAAACATACTCATGGTAGGCTTAAACAAAGGATTCTAATCGCGAGTAACTAGAAAAGTTTGATTGAATCAGTTCAGTTTCCTATCTCATCCTTCTTTATGATGGGCTCTTTCTTTCAGTAGCTTCATTTGTTATCTCTTAATTCCCAGCATACAGTGCACACGATTTCCTGCTTTCCTCGATTGGACGCTGCTTGCCTTCTTATTTTCAATGGCTCTTGAGAGTTGGTCTACATCCAGCTGATGCCCACAAGCCACATTATCAGTACATTGATGATCACTTACTCTGATATGCGAGCGCAAGATGCCTAAGAAAAGAAAATATACTTAACACCAAATCTAAGTGGAGGTTGCGTGTTACACTACGTTGGACTTTAGTCTGTGAGTCACATGTGGAAGGATTAAAGAAATCAAATATTAGTCTATATCTAACAATCAGCCTTATGATCTCAGTGAACGCAACGCCAGCAATTTCCTTTTCCGGCCACGAAATGTTTCAGCTTATGCTAAGAAGCAACTGGGCACTTTCAAGAAAGTGGAGAGACACAACAGAGTGAAAATTGGAAGGAACATCTAAATTTTCATACATCCAAAGCAAAAACTTATGCACACAATTATACTAAAAAAGGTGAAAAATAACACGGCTTCGAGTGATTGAGACCACCAGCCACAGGATAGGACCTTATGACCAACATTTACTTCTATGTAACTCCTTTCTCACAACTTTGGCAGCCCCAAGCTTAGCTATGAACACTAAAAAGTAAAAAACTGTTTTTGACATGCATCCAGTGGCCCTTCCGATGATGCATCCAATGAGCATTACGCTATATTACTCATCCATGACACAAAAAGTTTTCAATGCCAAGAGAATCTTTAAATTTGAAATGTTTTTTATGCGAGAGATCTTTTGTGAATTAATCCACCATTTAATCACTTATAAAACAATATTAGAGAACAGTAACTCTATCTGCAACTACATCTCAGATAAAATTATGATGAAGCTTGTTGTTGCTTTGTTCTTTAACGGAATATTGGATTTTTCAAAAACATTTCAGTCGCCTTTGCTATTGTAATGCAAATCAGGAAAATCTCCAGTAAAAATTGCTGGTTTGTGTTCTTCATTTTAAGGAATTATTTAAAAATGTGATTTCATATTAAATTGAAAACCTACCAACCGAATTGAACGGCTATTGCAAAAGAATTCTACGAGTTTCAAATATTGCAATTAGAGAAAATGTTTAGAAAAAATCAACCCCATAATCTTTAAAGACTAGTTGAAGTTTATATTTCAACATATTATCATTTGCATCATACTTTATCTTATAGACCCATTTGACTCTAATTGCTTCTTTGTTTGATGACAAATCTAACTTCTAAATAACATTTTTTCCAATGACATGTATTTCTTCATATGTTTTCTCTTCCCTCATTTTCACATAGCTCATAAACCATTAAGACAAGTGAACATCTATAAATTTCAGTGATCCTACCTTCTCTGAGATGTATCTCCATCCAATTTAAGCTACATATCATTGCAAGTTTTAGCGTCAGAGGAAGATGGTGTCATTGGCGACCCTTGAGAAAGCTTCTTTTCTTTTTCTTTTATCTTCTATTAGCTCTATTTCTTCTCTAGAAAATCTCCAATATTAATTTTCACTTTTATCCCACTTTGGAAAGTTGCTTTCCTCAAAAAACACATCTCGTCAAATAACCTTTTATGTCATTAGAAAATCCAACAAAAATGTAATTTGTACTCTTTTTATCCATTTAAAACTCTTACTTGAAATAATTAAAATTAATTAAAGTATAAGAAATGCACCTAAAAGCACTCAAGTTGCTCATGTTGGGCTTGCATTTCTACCAAGGTTCATATGAAGTTCTATTGCACACCCCTCTAGTTGGTGAGATATTAGAGAGGTGAACCAATATAACCACTCCTTTATCCAATAATCATCTCGAAGATGACTTTCACTCAATATATTTTAAGCATTTCAATAATCATTTTGTTCTTTCTTTGGAACCCCTTTTTGTTCTGGTTTCTTTTTTATTGTTAACCATCTGCAAATGTCATTTTGCTTACATAAAAAACCAAGTTTATGAGATAAAAATTCATTATCTCTGTCATTATGAAGAACTTTAATGCACATTCACATTCTTATCCTGTAAATACTTTAAACTTTCAAAATTTTCAATGTCCAACTTATTTGCAAGAAAGTACATCCTACTTATATGTGTGAAGTCATCGATAAGGAGCAAAATAGATTTGTTTTTGTCGAAGGACAAAAGTTTCATAAGACCACAAATATATGCATAAACTAATTCAATATCATTTCTAAGGCAACTTCTACAATATTTACTATATCCCCATATCATTTCTGTGTACCATGAAAAGTCTATTTAGTATAGTTCTACGTAAAATCATAATAAATAAGGTGGAACTTCACCTGTTCGAGTCTTTCAAAATATCCATTATGACATTTAGAATATGAATAATAGTTCCTCGCATGCTTACATTTGTCACAACATAATAATCAACAGCATTGTCTCTCGCTTGACAACGATAATCATATACACGTTGACCCTCAGTTGCAGACCTATAAATCTAACTTCTATCTAACAAATAATCGACATCAATAATGCTAACTTATGATACTTTACACAATCACAAATCATAGTCATCAATTAAATGTATAAGAAAAAAATATAAATCAATCATGGTCATTGACCAAGTATCCAAAAAAAAATCAAGAGAACATTCATTCATGAACTTGCAGTAAAAAATATGCAAACCGAGAGCCTTGCCAGGTGAGCTTACACCCTAACTACTCTCTCGTTTATATTTCTAAACATCAATTATATTCAAATTAGTGCATGTTATTCATGCAATAAATGATAAGTCCAATCATAATATTAAACTAATTAACCAAATACATGAAAAAATATAATAGCAAAACTTTTCCATAGGTGACTAATAACAAATCTTGTTTGACATTCATTTTTGTGATAGGTCGGTCAATAATACAACACCAAAACCACAAATCAAAGTTTTTTACCAGAATCACAAATCAATGTTTTATCTCTTCCTGTTACACATACAAAGCTCGAGGCTTGTCTTCTAGTTTCCACTAACAAACTCTTAGTGGTCATATAATTCTCTTTACATTGGAACAAAGATAATATAATGTGATCTTGTTTTTTTGGATCTAAATGCTAATTTGACACAAAATCAAACTCAATGATGATCAAGAATCCTTGTTGGCCACCCCACATAATGTGCCAACATCTATCACTGTTGAGATCAGAAAAAAGGTAATGAACAAGGCTATGTATGGAGTGCAAATAACTTCCAATATCAATGATCTAGAACTGGATTGGACCTAATGTTTAAGTAAAGCTGCATTTAGATTTTGCATTTTCTATAGATATAACACATGCATAATGAAAATCCTTAATAACGAACAAATCCTTCAAAATTTCAAATAGAAGTTCAGAAACATAAAGCACTTAAGGGAAGGAATTGTCAGGAAAAAGAGTCGAAACTAGGAAAACCCGAGCACTCATAATAGCAAACGTAATAGATTGTGATAAACACTAAAATGTGTTGCATAGCAGAGCTCACAAAATATTATCCCAAAAGAAACTTGGGAGAATGAAAGGAAAGGCCTTGTAATGAGTATCTACCTGATCTTGAGCTAGCTTGCTCTGCCAAAGATACGTCGAAAGCCTATTGCCCTGCAATCATGATTCTATCACGGAGAAAGAGGGGGAGAGAAAGAGAGACTCGGATAGAGAAAGAGAGCGCAATGGCGTAACTCGGATTCAATACAATAGAGGGAATCTAAATTAATCTAATTTTGTTGCATATAAATCAAGGTCGTTTTACCTAAGTATCCTTGAAAATCAATAGCATTTTTGCATTCTAATTGGATGTTGGTGGTGTGAAGGTTCATGTCAAACTCGGCGTCCGGCCATCATGAAACCCCTAGCTTAGTTGCGGAACTTGCAGTCCTAGATATAGATTCTTTTTAATTCCACCATGAACCCACTGTTGATCTAATAATCTCGGTAGCTAGTAGCTAGGTATCTTATTTTGTAAATGGGATGGATTCCAACAAAATTTACAGTTTTAATTAAACGAGAGATACAAACGGTTCTGCAACATCCGCAACTTCCTATTCCTCGTCCAAGAGACGGTGATAAACGACAGATCTCTTCAAAATCCACCATGGCAGGAAAGAGAAACAAGAGAGAGAGAATGAGAGAACCAAAGAGGATCCAGGTTCATGGGCTTCCACATGAGGAGGGAGCTGTTTATACACAGCCCCAAACGGAGTCATAGAATCCCTATAACACCGCCCATGAAGGGTACTTTGTCCACTCCGGTGGCCTCTCACGGGCAAAGCATCTCTTCAAGGTCTCCTTTCTTACCTTACCTCGCCCCCACTGTGCTGTGGTATCGCGAGTAGGTGTAAGACACCGGAGAGAGAAAGAGGGAAACTGATCGGTTTGTTGGCAAGAGTTTCAAAAAAAAGAAGAAAACGGAGCGAGAGCGAACACATGCAGGAGAAAAAAAAGGAAGAGGGAGAAAATTATTCTCGCTCACTTATTTTGACTGTTGTACCGCATCAATCAGATTTTCCGACTATTATGTAGTTATGTCATACTTCAATCCGACTATTACAAAATAATTGGAATTTTTTCTACCAACAATTGGAATAACCCTATTTTCCAATAGTGTTGGTAGACACATGTTTAACTAGATGCACGACTACCCAAGAGAAACACTCGTTTCTTGATCACGTTACACAAAAGTTGGTGTTTTACCAATTAAAAATAAAACAAGAAAACACAACTCTTATAGAAATTACATGACAAACAACGACATAGACCAGCCTCAAAAGTATTCGAAGAATACTAAAATATGATGTTATCTTATCAAAAGATAGATCTAGACAACGACTACGAATACATGAAATCTGCGACCTTGTTCACACAACTCAGTCGGGGTGGCCAGCGCTTCTCTCCTTCTTTATCCCAAAGCTCAAGCAACTGTTGTTTTCCGGATCACATGATCTGAAATCCAAGCTTGAAATGTTAAATTTCACCCTCTGATTTGAATATGACAGATCAAATGAAGTTTTGGAATCAATATCAACCAACCTCTCTGCCCTTCTTGAGGATATCATAATTTCTAGGACTATTCGTTGGCTTCTTAAACTAGAATTGGTTTAATACAGGTTTTGATAACATCATTAGTTTAATATGTTTGATACACATAGCTTTTGATCAGATTGGATGGCGGACTTCTAAGCATCACATATTGCAGCAGACCTTACCTTGTAGACTCTGTGACAGGTTAACATTTTGCTCCAACAGTAAACATGAAGCATATTAAGCTAATTTTCGTCACCTTGAACCAATTGCTGCTGTCAGCCATATTAAGCATAAGACTTTCGCCATCTTATATGCCAAACAGGAAATCGTATTCTCCTAACATTTTCATTATAGTCAACCATATATCTAACCTAGGCGCCAATAAGAATATGTTATGTAAAATGGAGAAACCATAGTTCGCATAAATATATTACGCGCTAAGATCCCTTTACTCACTCACAAAAAGCAACCTTTGGTAGGGGGTCGATTGACAAGTTGAAGGTCATGAGTTCGAGAATGAGGGCATGCATCTGGCTTAGGCTCAACCATTGCATCAAAAGATCTCTTTGACCAAATGTTCACTTAAATTTCTCTGTAAACAAACACTTTAGAGTGCATACATGCATAAAATATTAATAACCACTTGTAAAGAATCTGGTTTTCTTTAGGTCGCGGACCTAATTTAGGGCATGGTGAAGAATATGCCACATTCAAAATCTGAAAAGCTTCTTAGTCCACCATTGTATATAAGAAAATATGTGCATGCACCTCACCCAAAAAAAATTCATGGGTCCGCCACTGTTTTCTTTTATGAACTTGCCATGGAGAAAAACCACAGAAAGAAGTTCCTCCGTAGAAAAGAAGACGAGTTATTTTGTATGATAACCCATTCCAGTTTCTCTATATCACAAAATCGTTTCAAATTCTCATTTTCCACTAGTGACTCTTACAAAATCTGCCTCGACTATGATAATTCAATCAACATATGGTGATCTCTTTCACTCTCTTTAAGTTCCTTATTCATAATAATTCTAGTTTTATTCGAAGTCTCTTTACTTGGGTGTAATAATTTAAAGATTCTAGATGCATGTCTTGATTTGAATGTTTAACCGAATCAACCTTTAATTATCTAAACTAGAAATCCAAATCTTATTTTCTATAAGCTTGCTTCTTTGCCCCCTTTGCCGATCCATGTTAAAAGTATGAGGCCCTTTATATTATCTTGGCTAGATCTGCTTCTAATATTAAAAGGGTAGCTTCTTTACTCTTACTTGTTGATTCTAATAATTTTTTCTTTTTTCTAGGCAAGCTAGGGTTAGGTAGCACCTAGAATATGTACACACACTTGGTCTTCTGGAGAGCCAACCCTCTAGCATATGATATACCTCTTTCGGGTTCATGAAGATGTAGAAACTATTGATTTAACTTCTTCAGGGCGTCTGATTTAACTAGCTTACTCTCGTCTAGACATTTGGAAACTGACTACGTTGTTCGAATCGGAACGGCACTACGAGCAAAACCAATGGTGAGGGCAACCAGACGAACTTTTTCTGGAACCGTAATCGTTATCAGGAACTCCTCGATTCGGTTATGGTTCATAATATTCGATTATGGTTCAGCCAACCCTCTAGCATATGATATTTATCTATCTATCTTTCTTTATATGTATATATATATAATTTTCAATATATTCAACACATGCACCTTGATGTGGACCCATATAAAAGTGTGTAGCCGCCATGTAGATTCTTTTTTTTCATATAGTTCAATTATATGTCACGCTAAGAGTTATCATTTCTTTCCAACACTTTTATGGTTCTTCTTTTCTTTTTTAATATTTTCATTATCCAGTTTATCGTATTTTCTAACCAAAGTTTCTTTTAATAGCTTTTTCATATGTTCAAATAATCTTAAATTACTTTTTTTTCATTTTATCATTCATTAATGTCACTTCTAATTTGTTTCTAATAACCTCATTAAGGATATGGTCTTTTCTCCTGTGACCACACATTCATTCTAATATTTTTATTTCTACTACAGACATCTTTTTTACATTTTGATGATTAACTTACTAACACTCAAAACCCTATAATGTATCATATCTAAAATATTAGATTATAATATTTACCTTTCAAATTTAATAAATCTTGTTGTTACATAAAGTTTGCTGCACGATCATTCTCTTCGTAATCTTAGACGAGACTAATAAGAGCACAGACATGTATTGCTTGTTTTGTAATTTGTATTTCCTTTTGATCGATTTCTAGGAGTCGCATCACATGCTTATAATAGAGGCAAGCATGAAAGGGTGCTGTTTGAGTTTGTTGATTCGTACGTTGACACGGGAAACACAAACAAGAGTATCTTTCCTTCGTGGAAAGCTCCGTAAGGCATCGCATTCCCCGGAAAACCGTCCGGCAGGTTCTCTGACGGCCGCGTCCTCACTGACTTCGTCGTAATTGAACACTCCACATGTTCACTTGAATTAATGGCTTCTCACTCTGTTGTGCTTTTGTTAGTACAAGAAGTTTCAGCTGAAGAAGCTCCTGCTTCAAAGAGCTGCTTAAATTCATCTTTTCTTGGGTACTAATGAATTACACTCTTCCCCGCGAGCACGCAAACACACACACACACAGAGTATCTGAGCGCTCTTGTCTGTGATCCAGATGCAATCCCTTCTTGTTACATGCTAAGCTTTAATATCAACAAACGCCATTTTCCATTTTGTGAACTGATGATGGCTTAATGCGATCTCACTTGATGATATTTAGGTTTTTATTAATTAACTTTATTACAAGGAATCTCATGACATTAATGATCTCAGAGTGCTAATTAGTTAATTAATCAATTCATCTTTCAGCCAGTTGTTTATTTCAACGAGATACTCGTGCTTTGCTTGCACAAATTAGTTTAATTTCCATCATTGACTTTGCCTGCCCTATGAACATATTATTTCGTGAAGATCTCACCTCCTAGTTCTCCACATAATGTTACCTAGCAAAAGCAGTTCTCAACTTAATAAATGTTATTATATATATATATACAGAGAGAGAGAGAGAGCTATGTTGCCTTTATTCGAAGGTAGAACAATATTGGTGACTACATATTGGTTACTGCTATGTGATTGTGACTGTTAAAGGAGAAGGAGACGGTCGGAATCGGTAATTACATACTCCAGCTTTTTTACTTAAGACGTGACAATGGAAATTGGTAACTACAACATATCCGATTGTTAAGTAGTTCTATTATGATTGTCTAAAAGTCGGAATATATCATAACTAAATCTGAACAGTCGGTATAGTTTCTGCTGATAGTTCTAAACTTTTTGGAAAATTTGTGTGATAGTTGCATAAATTACGACTTGTGAACGATTATATATCACAAAATTCGGTATTTTGTAAATACTGGATTTAGCCTGGATTCAATCTTGACAAAATTCGTAGTTCTATCGGTTGCTGGCAACGATTATACTTCTTTCAGATTTAGCCTTGTGAGACCGGCTCCACAGAGGTATGCATGCAAAATTTGGCCTTGTGAGACCCGGCTGATAGTTCTAAACTTTTTGGGTCAGATCGGTTCAGATAATCCTCACCCTTCGTTGCACATTTAGGTCTCTTCTCTGGTTAATCAAAGCCACTAGATTGCTTAAGATATTTTCCCAAGTACCACCATAAATAAGATAATACGGTTCTTTACATACCTAAAATTCTTTGTGAAAAAAGAAGTGCGGTTTGTACTGGAGAAGTATACCAAGGGTTTCCCAAAGCCCAAAGGACGCCGACTAATCTGGTTTGAGTCAGATTGACCCACTTTGGGCTTTGGCAGGGTGGAGAGGGTTTGCACCGCCACAAATTGGAAACTTGTTATTAGCTCCCGCCCCACGGGTCTGGGAGATCAAACCCCACACTCGGCTCGCACCCTCTTGGGTATAACCCATTCTATCTCACTCCACCCTACTTCAACTTATAAAAAGAATTTCTTCTAAAATAGTTTTTGTTTGTATTATATATATAGGGGTGGGGCAGGGTGGCTTTACCTTAAATCCCGCTCCACTGTACCTACTGGTTTTTTTCCTTGAGAACCCACTTCATGTAGAGATGGGCGGGTTGGGTATTCGTGGGACGGGTAGAGATTGCCATGGCTAGCTGTAAAGCTGTCTTAACCATAAGACTGGAATTCGAGGCCTTGCTTACCCTAAATACGATAATACAATTACCTTAGATGGTTTGAAGAAACCGGATACAAACGAGTTGGAGACCCGAACTTCAAGTCGCACCATTCGTTCAGCAGCCCTCTCTCTGATATGTTTGCAGATAGATACTGATACTTCAGAGCATGGCAGCGTTCATTGGGTCCGTGGTGAAGCAGATCAAAGTGGACATAGAACGGATAAACCGACTTGGTGTTCGAAAAGTGGCTGTGATAGCGATTGAGACGCCGGGCTGCATGCCGTTGGCAACGGTGAATACTTCCTACACACGCTGTGCCAACGTATCCGACGAATTCGCCACTTAACACAACACCCAGCTGCGCAGGGCTGTCGATTCCATCAACTCCAATCTCAGCCATCCTTCTCGTGTCGAGATTCTTGATCTCTACGGTGGGTTCTTGTCCGCACTGGAGGGTACACAAGGTAAGCATACCATCCATTTGGTAGTGATTGCTTGAAGCTAGCAGTAGGGATGGTAATGAGGCAGTCAGGGACGGCTATACCTATACCCGTCCCCGATCCGAACTTTTAATGAGGTGGATGTCGGGTTCTCTTTGTCCCAATAGGTATGAGGTGGGTACAGGGACACAAATGGGTTATAGAGAGAGAATATTGTATATGCTAACAACATTAAATACTATCAAATCCAAACAAATTTCAAATATCTGATTTGAAAGACAGGTGATTGAGATTTCAACTCAAAAAACAAAATGTTACTTTTTAAATTCACTACACTTGCAAAAATTATAAGTGTATGTTTTGTTTTTTAAATGCAAATCGCAATCATTTATCTTTTAAGTTAATGATTGAGATTTGTTTGAATTTGTTACTAGATGTATTAGATGTATGTAAATGTATATAAGATACTCGATGTGTATAGGTCAAGTACACATCAAGGTATCTTATCCCCGTACCCAACCAAATCAGTTTCAGGTTGTGCCCTGTTGGGGCCGAGTTTGTCAAGATTGAACGGGTCGCGTCAATATTGCCCTCTCTAGCTGAGAGTCGACAGCCTTGACATTAATGTAGGGAGGCGTATTGGTATACGTCTGCGTGGATAGAGAGCAATTTCTCACGTATGCATTTGCATATTTATGAACCCATTTAAAAGTACGAGCACCATCATCTCTATATGTTGTTTTCAGCTTTTTAAAATCCTTTAAAAATTTAAAAACTATTGTATCCTCTTTTACACGGATGCACATCATCCGTGTGCATGGGCAAAATTGTGTAGGAAACCATCGTGTGATACATAAACTGTTGTCTCCGCCTTTAAATGGGTGCATCATCTGTGTACATGCGTCAAAATGTGTAGAAAACGATCATTCTCTCTCTCTCTCTCTCTCTCTCTCTATATATATATATATATATATATATATATATATATATATATATATATATATATATATATATATATATATATGTGTGTGTGTGTGTGTGTTAAAAAGATAGTGTACATTCCTTATCATGCTTATAGAAAAGCATTACAGAAACATAAATATTGCAAATTGATTTTTTAAAGAAGAACAAAACAACCACCACAAATTTATCCTTCGAGAATGGAGAATTCAGTTTAGAAAGCACTAACATCTAGGCCCACCGCACCACAACGTGGATCCGCTGCTGCCTTCTTTCACGCTTTCGAATGCTTAATTCGAACCATTGTCCTCGACCACCCTCATTTTCTTTTACGTAAAGAGGAGAACTGGAGGCCAAGAACAATTCTAATGTAACATTCGTTGAGTTCTTACTTTTCTTGCTAACTTGGATAGCCTCATGATTATAATGAGAACGCAAACACTTATGTGTATGTGAGAAGATGTAGGAGGCAACCTTTGGTGCAAACTAATATCAAATGTAACAGTCACGAATACTACAACAACAACTAAACCTTTTTCCATATTAGAAGGGATCGGTTATATGGATTCTTTATCTTTTTTAAGAATCCATAATAAGTCCGACAAAGTTTTATGCTGTTGTAAGAAGCCTAACACAACTCTCCTCTTTTATCCGGACTTAGACCAGCCATGCAAAGTTTCTCATAATAGAGTTTACGCATCCTCCAACTCATATATATAAATAAAGAGAAGTTTGGTGAGAAGAAGGCAACGGTGGGTGGCAACTCCATCACAAAATAGGTATATGAGGACACATGAAGGTTGTTGAGGTCCGCCAAGAGCTGTTGAAATGGCCAATGAAATAGGGCAGTCAGCATTGCAACAATCTCCACACACGGATACAGTTTCCATGAGGCCCCCAAGATGGAGCTTGGAGGAGGTTCGTACCTTCAAGATTAGGACTTTGAACTTCAGTTTCGGAAGGTCACTTGTGAATTGTAATCAAGCTGCATATTGTAGTTGTTTAGATGCTAAGATGTTAATGCTGAAAATTAGATACGTCGAAAAGGCTTTACATGAAAACTCAAGGGATTTGTCTAAATACAAAAATATTTACGATGGTGATGGGGCTTTAGAAAGTGGCAACGTGGATCTTGTTTACAAAATTAAGAAAATAAGTAGAGGACATAAGGAAAATTAAAGTTTGAAACAACACCAAACGAAGGGAATCAACAAAATTCAAAAGGTTTCCTCAAAAACTGCCTCTAAGGCTCTAATATATATAAAAAAAACATGAGGTGGTCCGAAGCTATTAATCGATCAATCAAGCAAGGAATCAACCAATCTAGTTATGTATCTTCTTACTTTGTTGATGGCTTTTCTTTATAAGATCTTCTCTTCATGAGTATTCATGAGTCTTCTTTGAATTGATTGGGATACTTGTCCTATGCCCTATGATATCTAGGAACTCATAAAATCGCTTAAGCCTTATAAATAACTCTATAAGAACAAAGTATGTCCCCTAGGGCATGATCTTATATCCTCTATTAAAATTCTACATAAACATAAACATGTTATCCGAGAGAGTTAAGTGTGCCTTCAAATCATGAACAGGATAAATGTGTTCCTTTATATTTTTTCATTCTGACCTGGAGGTCTTGTTTGAAACTATTACATACTGAGAATTTTTCCACAGAGACAAAGTCAGCTAGGTGAAGTGCATCTAGAAATCCTATAAAATTTTTCAAAAAATCCTGATTTTTTAATGATTTCCAGATATCTTCTTTTCTAGATTTAGGTTGAGAAGGCCACCTCATTTCTCCCATGGATAGATACCCCCGGTTGATTCGTACTGAGCTAAAATTCAGTTCTTGTGCAGTTGCAGGATCCAAATTCAAAGATCAACTAAAACCATGTTGCAGAGTGAGCACTACCACCAAGCGGTACCGTGGACGAGAATGGGATCAAGCTCTATTCAGTGTGCGCGAGCCCGGACTCGGCCTTCTTTTGGGACGACTATCACCCAAGCCAGGCCGGTTGGTCCACAGTGGAATCATATCTTCGTCCGACACTCCATCAGCTGTCGTGATCACGATCACTTTGAAAGGCAAGAACAAGAAATTAAGGTAGCAGAAAGAAAATTATGTGCCATATAACACTAACTTACAGCTTTAAACTGTAACGTGTTTAATCTTATTCTAAATAAAAAAGGATTGTGATCACAAAGTCTTATTTGACTCTCACATGGTGCATATATCCTTTGTTTAATCAAAACAATAAAATTTTAATCCTTTTCTGAGTGGTTTTGGATCTGAATCTAGAATCATCTCGAAACATACGATTCCAGAACCGGCCACAAGGCCGTTTGATTCCGGTTCCAAACAATCAAGAACTAAACTGGAACTGCCTCGAAAATGAAGGTTTCAAAACTAAAACCGGCCACATGACGGTTTGGTTCTGGTTCTAAGTTTCAGACAATCAGGAACTCTTCCGGTTTACTTGGAAACGGACATGTCTACCTATCCTTATCTTATCTATCAAAGAGAAGAAGTCTTATGAATAAATAGTATATATTTTTTTCTTTTTTCTCCAATTACAATGGAGAGACAAGAGCCAGGGTGCCCGCCATGTGTATCAAACTCACGATCGTCATCTTGTGAGTCCAAGTCCCTACCAGGTGAGCTAAGTGCACCTTTCTTTTCTTTTTCAATCAAGCCAAACTCCTTTTCCAAGAGAGTCATTTTGTAAATGTACCACACGGCTTCAACCTGTCACGCTATTTACCAATAAGCCTTCACTTATGGGTTCTTTGCATCTCAATGGTCTATTAGTCTTCTTTTTTTCTGGGGCAATGTGGAGGCCGAATGCGATGCATGTCCCTGAGGTCGAACTCATGACCATTATTAACTTGTCACTCGAGCCCTAGCTAGGTGAGGTATTGGTCTTTGTGCATTATGTTTTACTTTCTGTTAGTAGGGTTTGGCCTGCTCGCCATTAACAAGTGTGCTATTTGTGGATTGTGTGCATCAACGACAGAGAATTTGATGTTGTGGTTTTATATACATCGACACTTATAGCATTTGCTAAGTAGTAATTGCATAAGTGCATTGGACATGATTGTATACCTAATTTACTTCATCGGTAGTGAACTGATTGGGGGCACATGCTAAACTCGTACTACATCCAGCCAGTCTTCACATGGTACAACGAGAAGATCAGGTGCACACGCAATTAGCATGATTTTTCAGTGGCATTAAATGCAATTTTTAAGAGTTTTAAAAAAGTAAGACAATATTGTTATACTCTACCCCAAAAAGCAATATTTGGGTATGAGTTGGGCAATATCAATGGGGGAAGATTCCAATCACTCTTTCTCTCTCTATATATATAGAGAGAAATTAGTCTATGTACACATTTAATTGTGCTTAAATATTCTCAAAGATCTCAATTATTAATTTTAAAGATCTCAATCGTTGATCTTAAAAATTGAACACTTGAGATCTTTAAGAAGATTAAAGTACGCATAAGTGTGTGCATGGACTACAATCTCTCACTTTATATATTCAAACAAATCTTAACCATCAAATTTGTAAGTTCAATAGTTGAAATTTGAATTCAAAAGATAAAAGGTACACTTATACCATATACTTAATTAAGAAAATGCTATATATATATATATATATATATATATATATATATATATATATATATATATATATATATATATATAGAGAGAGAGAGAGAGAGAGAGAGAGAGAGACTTCAATGCATGCACATTGTTTGTGTCTACTGAGGCTAGATAAGAACATCGGATGCTCGGGGTATTTGTATTGGGTACAAGATGGAAGACAGCTTTTACTAAAATCATCACAAGTTTATCTTCACAATGTCAAAATCATCCTTTGGATCAATTTTAAAACCATTATATATATACTAGAAAACTGAAAATGAAATTGCGCCCTCGTTCTTACCAATTTTTCTTTATATAATGGGGAAAAATTCGTAATTGATGTTAGTTTTCTAAATCAGGTACGACACTTGTCGATCTGCATTTATTGATTTTTTTTCTGCTATATCCTGTATGTCTTTCTGATCTAAATTTACATGAAAACTTAAGAACCGATACGATCGTGTGACCACTCTATGTTGGTTAAATAATTGAGAGGCCACAGCTAGAATGTGTATTAGAATGCAAATCAACATACCTTTCTTGGGCTTTTGGCTAAGATCAAGTGTAGTATCCATTAGATTAATATCTGATACATGGTAATTGACTACATTATACTAAATTAATCTCTTTTTCCAGGAGGGTTCTGCCACTCGAGTCTCCAACCAAACCCTAAATAAGTAAAATCATGGTTAAGAATAAAACTGAACCGGAACCGGTTCAGTTTGGTTTGGTTTCAAGCATGTCACAGTTTGGTTCGTTTCAGAAAATACTACAAACTGCAAGTGGTGGTTTTGTTCGAGGTTGATGCTAGAACCAAACTGTGAACATCATTATCTAGTTATATGCTGTAGTCAATCAAACTACAATTGTGATTAGAGAAATCGTGGAAGGATGATATGACTAGTAGCCAATTGTTGTATAATGTATACATTGTATTATTTTATATGAATATATGAGGTAGGCAGGAAAAAATGTGTGAAGATGGTAGACATAAGCTTGTTACTTGATGCATACAGTAGAGAAGTGCATTAATTATATATTATGAGGGGAAAAATGTGTGAAGATGGTAGACCTGAAGTTCATTATTATTCTCTCTCAAAGGAACGTACAACATAAATTGAACTAAGGCATAGTATGATAGATTGACGGCAAGATCAGGTAATGTTGGGTGAGTTAGGATTGAAAATGATGAATTTGTGACGATATTGCAAGGACAAAGCGACTAAAAACGAAACATGATCGTGTCATGGTTGTTACCGTGTCCTTGTGAAACAGGTTTGCAATCACTTTTAAGGACTTGTGACGATATGATACCAATTATACTTGGGAAATATTCGTAATATTATGAAAATTAAAATCGGGACAAGTGGGCCACCGACCGTTGAACCACTTTGTGTACGTATCTACCAGCTTGCACACATGGGTGCAACAGAGAGAAGGGGTGGCCGGCTGCTCTTGACCCCGATCAAGATCTATGACCCAATCCATATCTAAAACCAAAAGCCCCTAATAGGGGCCCCTGCAACTTTAGAGATCTCAAGTCAAACGAGTGGACCAATATAACAAAAATAACACCAATATTTTAAGATTAATTTTTTCTTCATAAAGTTGGTACGAACAGCAGCAGATAGTGGGTTCAACAATTCCTTGGACTTATTTGCTCCAGTGCGTTGATGAGTTCAACTCCAACCAAACAGCCAACCTTATTGGTCACCACCCTGATATATATATATATATATATATATATATGAGAGAGAGAGCAACAACCATCTCCAACATTTCAGGTGAAGTTTAACAACTAATATATCGCCGAGGCATAACCTACATATATACATATATACATATATATACATATATATACATATATATATATATATATATATATATATATATATATATATATATATATATATACATATATATATATATATATATATATATACATATATATATATATATATATATATATATATATATATATATATATATGAGAGAGAGAGCAACAACCATCTCCAACAATTCAGGTGAAGTTTAACAACTAATATATCGCCGAGGCATAACCTATTGGGCAGGGCATTATGTTAATTGTACCGTGTGAGAGCAACAACCATCTCCAACATTTCAGGTGAAGTTTAACAACTAATATATCGCCGAGGCATAACCTACATATATATATATATATATATGAGAGAGAGAGAGCAACAACCATCTCCAACAATTCAGGTGAAGTTTAACAACTAATATATCGCCGAGGCATAACCTATTGGGCAGGGCATTATGTTAATTGTACCGTGTGCGCCCTAGATTAAGTTGTCAAACAGGTGCTTGTTTTAAGGTGAGTAGATCTTCCGAGTTCCTACCCATGGCAGCCGAACTAAAAGGAACTTTTAGTGTCGGGACTCTTCTATTTTTTCTCTTTTGGTACAATGGGAGGCCCAAGCCAAATGCACGCCCTGTACGTTGAACTTATGACCTTTAACTTGTGAGCTGACCCCTTTGCCGGGTGTGCTATTGCTAGTTGTGCATCGGCAATTCTCTTATATATAACTATAGATTGATTCATAGGATACCTAGTTCTTTCTTTTCGGGTCTAAACCATGGGTATCCTGAAGCCCACAAGGACCACGCTCAATACAGTTCGAGCTCGGCTGGGGGAAAGAGCTCCAAACCGCTTAATGGTTTTCTTTTAATTTTCTGTAAGGCCTCCTCCTCCCAGCTCAGTTCCAGGTAGACCGGCTGCGACACCCGAACGGACCAACTCTTATTGATCTATTGACAATGGGAGCCCTACTTGATTAAACATGAACTCCAATTGCTCTGTGGACCGGCGGATAAGGTGGGTCAGGGCCACTGAGACCAGAAGCCCGGTCTTGCTGGGTCGTGTTACTGTGGAGATCTAATGCCTGACATGGTAGAATTGTGGTACCATTTAATGCACACCCACTTGTTGGTGAAGGGAAAATGATACACATACCCACTTGTTGGTCGTCGTGAAAGGAAATTTAAATGCCTTTCATTTCGACGGTTTAGATTAACGTATCCAACACACGAATGAAATGAGTCATCCTGTGTCATAACCTGGCCATTCAAATTCTATACCACAACGCATTCCATCATTTGAATGTTTGCATTTGGTCTGGGACGCTGATGACTGAAGCCTGTAAATTTACAGTAGTAAACCATACTAACAAGGTTACGGGTGGATGCGGTGAACTGTTCAATCTCAGACGGACACGTAATCTTCAGATTAATGACACGAAATCCATGGTGTATTATTTTTAATGTGAATAGAATCTTAGAATGACCAGCAAATACTTTAGTGATAATTTTGCTGTTGAAACATAATTTGAGTTGCTGTATTAAAAATTAATGAGAATAAGACGACTGGTGCAACTAGCCTTCTATTCGTGCAATATAAATTAAAGTAGCCCCCGGCGAGTGCTTCTGTGCTTCATTCGCCCAAAGAATTGAAGGAGCAGAGAGGGGTGCTCTTGTTTATTTGTTCTGGTGGGGACTGCCGAGACAATCAAATTCAAGACTCCCCACAGGCCTCTTACCCAACCAAGCTCACCATGGCCTCGTCTTTGGAAGGAGGGATCATTGTGGAGTCACTCCGAAACAAGAGCATCTTGGTCACCGGCTCTACTGGATTCCTTGCCAAGAGTATTGCGCAACTCTCTCTCTCTCTCTCTCTCTCTCTCTCTCTCTTTCTGTGTGTGTTTTCTGCTCTGGATTGGATGTAATTTGGGTGTTGGTGTGGCGAATAGTTGATGTACGTCTTTGGGCTGTGCGCAGTATTTGTGGAGAAGATACTGAGAGTCCAGCCGAACGTCAAGCGCTTGTATCTCATCGTGCGCGCCGCGGATGTCAAGTCAGCCAAGCAAAGGGTGCACGACGAGGTCTTTCTTTCTCTCTCTCTCTTTATATATATATATATATATATATATATATATATATATATATATATATATATATATATATATATATATATATCTGTGAGTGTGTGTTCGATGCCAATGGCTTCCAGCCTTCCTCGGGCTTCAGTATGCCCTCTTGGCAAGTTGGCCTCGGCTTCGAACGTGCAGCAATAATGAAAATACAAGCGACTTGCTACTGCAGAATACCGATTTCGATTTCTTGTGTTGGCTCAATCCATCGCTGATGATCATGGCGATGAATGGCAACCAGATGTTTACGCCGGCGTGCAGGCCTGCAAAGTGATTCATGACATATAAGTGCTCTATCTGCTAGCTCTTTATAACTAGTGTACAGGCTGTAAGAAGTCAGATACGGCACTTTACTTCGGCCATCACCGAGACTTCCAGCTGTTGTTTATATGCCAATTCTTTTGAATCTCTATGATCTACAGATATATATTAAACTGCTTGTTATATGTCTATGGCTTACAAGCAGTGTGATTCATAAAAAAAACAGTTTGTGAGATATAGTAGAGAGCGAGGGAACAGGTTAAATGCGCATATATTCGTACTAAAAAATCTTTAAAAATCAACAGTTGAAATTTAAATTTAAAATATTTCATGACATTTTTTGTAATTGTATTAAATGTATCTGATACTAAATTGATTGATATTTTAAGATTTAACATTAATGAGTATAAGTATTTACTGTGCTCTCCCTCTCTCTATATATATATATCAAAGAAGCTTATCATATACTAGCATATTAAAATAAGTTTTGGCATTCAATATAAATTTAAAAAGTAAAAAATATGTTTTTACTCTAAACTACTCTACTCATTAAAAAGCAATTTTCTCTTTTCAATTCAAATCTTAATTGTTTATATTTTAGATGAAACATTTGAGATTTATGTAAACATTTAATACGCTTTCTCTCTCTTTATATATATATATATACATGGGTGTTATGTGTATAACGATAGTCATTGTTAGTGTGGATACTTTATTCACACGGAGTACTCTGAAACTCTGTCATGGGGTTGACTGAATCCAGTTGGGCCGCGGGTGCAGGTGATGAAGAAGGACCTGTTCAGAGTGTTGAGGGAGAAGCACGGGAGATGGTTTGAGGCCTTCTTTTGGGACAAAGTGTGCCCTGTGGTGGGTGACATTGCAGTGGAGGGACTCGGAATGGTTGACACGAATCTTGGGGAAGAGATCTCCAAGGAGGTGGATATCATCGTCAACGTCGCCGCTACCACCAGCTTCGACGAGAGGTACGGCGTCGATTACCGCCTTTCTTTTCTAATTACTTAATTACTAAATAAAACGTAATTACTATTTATAACATATACTTTTTTTTATAAAAATTTTCAAACTTCCCAAGCTGTACATTTTCTATTTTCTCTTCATTTTTTTGCTCACCTGTTTTTAAATCTCTGTTAACACAGGCGCATTTCTGTCTAGAATATGACGTGACTGAACGTATAATTTACGAGCGTGTTATTTTGGCGTGTCGCTGTTTTAAAAGTGACGTGCGGTTGACGTATTTTTTATTTGATGAAAGAAAGAGAAACATATACTTTTAGTAAAAAAAAGCGTATGAGTAGTAATACCCGAGTAAAAGCTTGTCAAAGCACGTATATCATATTTTCTTATACTTTTTCTTATCGACTTAATTACTTCATGTTTTAAGTTATCATCCTTCAGCTGAGGGAAGAAAAAAGGGAAATAGATTATTAAATAATGAAATTTGGCTGCAGGTATGACGTGGCACTTTCTATCAACGCCTTGGGGGCGAAACACGTGCTGGATTTCGCGCACGCGTGTGAGAAACTTGAGGTGCTATTGCATGTTTCTACAGGTAAGCGACCTAACACGAACCACTCATCTCTGATCAGAGTCAGCGGCCATGATAAACTTTCCAGGACGCCTGTGTATGGTTGAACAGAATCTACCTAACTGCTGTTAATTAGCCAAATTTAATGCGTCAAGCGGGCATAAATGTTTCCCAGCTTGGCTTAAATTGTAAAAATAAATCCTTCGATCCCTTTTAGTTGCGATAACGAACTAGCTGAGGGCAATGTTTTGCTTCTGTATGATGATGGTAGAGATTTCGTGTTTTCGGTTGTGTTTTTCGTGTTCTAGAAACGGATAGTATGGCTCACCAAGCTATACGAGCCGAACATGAATATGGCATTCTTAGCTGATTTTGTTAAGTATGTAGAACTGTCATGCATATTATATGTGCTAGAAAATAATGTTAATGCAACTAAGTGGGTGGACATGATGCAACTTGGGTTGATCAAGATCTTCCATTCTCATGGAAATGTAATTATAACTTGATTTCTAATCAAATGTTCTACTCAAAATTCTGTAAACGGTTGGTTATATTTTTACTTTGACGAGCAGATTGGTTCATCTCTAAACTCAACCGGTGTGTGTTAGATTCAAGTTCAGCTCCACTCAAACGAGTTAACGAGCCGAACTTGAGTTCGATGAACAAGCCATGAACTGGATCACTTGGTTTGGTCTTAGTTCCACCTTCCATGGAATCAGAACTGTATCAAACTAGAAGCAATTTGGTTTCATTTTCTAAAACTTTTTAATTTCAATTTTTTTTTTAATTTTTCCAGTTTAGGATTCAAACCGGAACGGGAAGCAGCTCAGTCCTGATTCAGTTTTGATCATGATTCTTGGAAAGCTGGAACTCCCGTAGAATGACAATGTTACTTGTATTTTTCTACTTACTCGAAAACTAAATAAAGGTTTAATTTCTTTTGTGAATTTAAGCATATGTTGCTGGGAATAAGACGGGGTTACTAGCAGAAACTGGATTCCAAATGGGTGAATCACTGTCTGGAAACTCCACTCTAGACATTGAAGCTGAGGTCCAGCTGATGAACAAGAGATTGGCTGAACTACGGGCCGAGGAAGTTACCAAAGAGGTCGAAAGGTCCGCCATGAAAGCTTTGGGTCTACAGAGGTACAAGGCTCGCAAATTACTGCATTTTCTATGTATCTCAAATATCGGCAAGAGAGAACTACAAAAGAAAATATATTAGGGTCTGAAAACAAGACGATCCCTGGTTTTCATTCTGAAATCTTGAACATTCACATTGTGGATGTATTTTTTCTTCGAGTGCTTCATATGAGAATTGATGAGAGAGTAATTAAATGACTGTTTGTCTTACATGATAGCATATTTGCCTGTAGAGCTAAGTTGTTCGGCTGGCCTAACACTTACGTCTTCACAAAATCCATGGGAGAAATGTTGATTGGAGAAGGCAGACGGGAGATACCCTTGGTGATCATCCGGCCGACTGTAATCGAGAGCACTTACTCCGATCCCTTCCCTGGTTGGATGGAAGGCACAAGGTTCGTGTGCAACAATGGTTGTTTCTATTGAACCAACTTGAGTGAATCTTTTGTTGTTTGATGCATTCATCAATCTCACGCACAATAAATTCTTTTTCTTCTGCAGGAGATTCTTGACTGTGCATACATGATCTGAGCTAACATGATGATTGTGATAACATTCTTCTGTTTTGATTATACATATGTAGGACTGTGGATAGTTTGCTCGTTAGTTACTGCAAAGGAAAACTAACCTCCTTCTTGGCTAACGGGGAGCTTGTCCTTGATGTGGTAAGATCTCTATCAGAGTTGCACTTTTATTAATTAGAGAAATGTGTTGTTATATATGTTGAAGAAAATGACCAAACGTTATAGTTATGTGATAAGATCTCTGTCGGAGTTGCACTTTTATCAATTAGAGAAATGTGTTCTTATATATGTTGAAGAAAATGACCAAACGTTATAGTTATGTGAATCGGCACTTAGTCAACTGTTTAATAATGCAACCCAAGCTCTGTGGTTTATGAGATTTAGGAGTATATAAGATCTGTCGATGTGGCGATGAAACCAATTGCGACCTGACCAAGAATCTCTGGGGGCGAGCCGAATTGGACACAGAAACTAAATGGTTTGTGTTGGTAAGGAGGGCATGTGAGATCATTGTGACTGTAGTCCGCTCTTCATTATAATGAAAATCTTCTTCCTCATCTTGCTGGTGGAGTGAATATCTTTCACAGAGACATGTAAAACTTGCATTCTTCTTTCTTATCTTGACTTTGTGTTTTGTGTGAACCTATTACCGTGGTCTGTATGTGTGCTTTCGAAACAAATTTAAGCAACAATACCTTATTCATGTATGTTAAGATAGTTGCAGATATCAACAGATGGAGGTGGTCTTATTTCACTGTATGTTAAGAAATTCTGATGCCTGAATCAATTAATTAATTGTAAAATAGTTCAATCTAACCAGTTCATCACCCACTAAGAATTGATTACTGAAATAACCATCAGCTTAATGTGTAATAAAGAGGTTGAGTATATGATGTGCAGATTCCAGGTGATATGGTGGTTAATGCAATGATAACAAGCATGGTGATGCATTCCTGCCAACGTTCGCAGTTCATATACCATATTGGGTCATCAGCAAAGAATCCTGTGAAGTATTCAAAGATAGTAGAATGTGGCTACCGTTACTTCAGTGCTAACCCTTGTTATGGGAAGGATGGGAAACCCATTATTGTAGGTGAGATCTTCCTCTTCAGCAACATGGACAGTTTCCGAAGATACATGACCCTTTACCATAAGCTGCCTCTAGGGGTATGTTCCATCCTTTCTTCATCTTTCTCCATTTCTTTTCCAAAAATAAACGAAATTACATCAATGTGGTCATGCTAGAATTGAAATACATGATATGATATATATATATATATATATATATATATATATATATATATATATATATATATGTATATACGTACATATAAGCATATATGTATTCATACTTGTGCATGTATTAGGCCAGTGATGTATCCAGGAATTCTTTTGGGGTGAGACTCACTTGTATTTTGGGTGAGGTGCACTTGTATTTTGATGTAGAATCCCGTGGTAGCCTCTTCTATATTTTTTCAGATTTCATGTGAGGCACCTTGCCCTAAAGTGAGTCCACCACTGTTTTAGGTATGTGTATATGTGTGTGAGGTGCTCGTGTTAGAAGGCACTAGCAGGCAGATGGGCCTCTAGAGTGTCAAAGAATAGTTACTATACATGCAAGATTTGAGCTTTTAAATTCTTAAGGTAACACCAGTTGGCTCTAGCATATCTATATATGTAGGTAGGTAGATAGATAATGTGTGTGTGATTTGTTCTTACAAAAATGGCATGCCACCTTCAACAGGTCATGCACTTGATAAACCAAGCCTTCTGCAAAATGTTCAACAGTACCTACAATAACTTGACAAGAAAATACAACTTCGTGATGTACTTGGCTGAGCTCTATGAGCCCTACGTCTTCTTCAAGGGGAGGTAAACCCTAGGCAAACATCGAATAGGGTTCAAACTTTTGTTACTTGTAATAAATTCAAGGATATGATGGTATAATTCAAAGACTATAACTAATAAATTTATATTGATTTGGGAAATGTAGATTTGATGATACAAACTCAGAGGGGTTGAGATCTAGAGTAAAGGCGAACAGCATCGATGCTAGATTATTTAATTTTGACCCGAAGACAATCAATTGGGAAGACTACATCATGAGGATCCACATTCCTGGTATTATCAAGTATGTTTTGAGGTGAACACACTTGGTGGTAGCCGCAACAGTTCTGCTGCTTCGGGGTTATGAAAATTTTTAATTACGTAAATTTCTTTTGCTTCTGCTATATACAAAACGTGTATTTGACTATATTCTCTGCAAGTTTCACGTAGAACCTAGGTCTACATCCGTTGTTCTTTACTGTCTTAAAGAAAACACAACGAGGATGAAGCCTGCAGATAGGTGGCTTGCAGAAGAAACGGTGGTTTCACTGAACATGAACGCCTGTTGTTTTTATTCAAGTGCGTCAAATGTTCCTTTTTCTACTGAATGTGTCTGATTGGGTGAATCCATGTACGTTGATTTCAAGTAACTATTATACGAATGATTTGTATCTTGTATCTTGCTGCTGAAGCTAGTGCATTTTGTAGTGTTAGAATACAGAAGCTTGATCCTTGCCTATTGTACCTTTTTAAGGAACGTATGTAAAAGATTCGTCATCATTTTAAACTCTCTGTGTGTGTGTGTGCATCCAGTAGGCATGCTAATCGTAGGGGTTCGGGTTTGAATAAGATAAAGAGCATATGTATTGACCTGCGGCACCAAAAGGAAGCAAAATCAAATTTACTTCACCAATTCAACTGATTAATGGAGTTTCTTGGTGAAAAAGCCAGCTAGTTCTCTACGGTGACAACTCGGTTGCGATGAGTTCAACAATATAACAAGCAAATGTTTATCCCACTAACGGAAGAAAACAATGATATCATCGTAGTAGAAAGCCTCATTGCAGGCATATATGAAGATGGTGCATTATCCCTGGCCCATGTCACCTAACATCTGTGTCTTTTTCATTGAGAAAGGATATTAGCATGTCATCATGCCAGGATGCGGTTTTTGCCTCCCTTGTTTATTTAATTTATTTTTAGGAAAATTAGTGAGCAGTAATTAAATTTCACCCATGCAAGGGATCACTCTTGCATTGTCGTTCCCAAGCCCGGACAAAGGAGGAGGGTTGTGTTAGGCTTTCGACAACCATTATAAAACTTTGTCGGATTTTTATACCATGGATTACACTAATTATGAGCATTGCTTTGGGGCGTCCCCTCCTAGCGATGCGTTGCAGAGTCCGAATGCAGTGTTAAGTAAGGACCACTACATTTTTGCCCGGATGTAGTGAATCAATTGCAGAGAGGGTTCCCATATCATGGATGAGTGTGGGTAAAGAAGTTTGTCCCGCTATATTGCCTCCTGAATATAGGAAATAATTTACAGAGAGGGTCTCCGCATTTTCAATATGAACGGATGCGAGGGGGTAAGGAAACTAGTTCTAGATAATAAGATTCATATTGGTTTTTCGAATATCAAAACATTATCCGATAAGCTAATGGAGGTGGTAGATACTATGATTCGGAGAAAGATTCATATTCTATGTTTACAAGAGACAAAGCAGGTTGGAGAAAAAGCATAGTACATTGAGGATACAAGTTTTAAATTATGGTACTCAGGTAAGTAAAAGGCTCAAAATGGAGTTGGTATTGTCATAAATAAAGATTTAAAGGATAGTGTAGTAGACATACAACGATATGATGACCGAATCATGACATTTAAATTAGTGTTAGGAGCAGAGGTTTTGAATATAGTTTATCCTTACGCACCCCAAGTAGGCCTAGAAGATAGTACAAAGATATCTTTTTGGGAAGAGTTATACAAGGTGATTCAAAGGATTCCACAAAGGGAGATGATGGAGGAGACTTAAATAGACATATCGGTAAAGAGGCATTAGGATATCAAGGTATTCATGAAAACTTTGGTTTTGGGGATATAAATGAGAAAGGTAGGGAGATTTTAAATTTTGCTATAGTATTTGATCTCTTTATACAATCTTCAAAAAATGAGATGAACATTTAATTACTTATAAGAGTGGCTTATCACAAACATAAATTGATTACTTTATTTGTAGAAAAAAGATAGAGCATGCTGTAAAGATTGTAAGGTAATTCTAAGAAAAATTTTAACCACCCAACATCGACTTTTAGATATGGATTTATAAATAAAAAAATAGACAAAGAAGAAAAGAGTGCATCGAGCTATTCGGACTAAATGGTGGAACCTCAAAAGTGAGAAAGAATATATATTTAAACAAAAAGTCCTTCAAGGAGATGCATGGAATTATGTTAGTACACCTTGTGATATGTGGAACAATATAGCTATACATATTAGGAAAGTGGTGAAAGATGTGTTAGGTGAATCTAAGGGAGGTGTACCGGCATAAAAAGAAGCTTGGCAGTGGAGTGAAGTAGTGCAAAATAAAATCAAGGCAAAGAAGGCATGTTATAAATTATATTATGCTAAGAAAACTAGTGAAATTTTAGAGGCTTATAAGAAAGCAAAGAAGGAAGCAAAAAAGGCTGTTAGTGAAGCAAAAACTAAAATTTGGAAGGATTTATATAAAAAACTCAACTCAGAAAAGGGTGAAAGAGATATTTTTAGGATATCTAGGGCTAGAGATAAGAAAACTAAAGATCTTAATTCTGTTAGATGCATCAAAGATAAGGATGAAAAAATTTTAGTGAAAAATGATGATATAAGAAATAGATGGAAAAACTTTTTTTATAAGCTTTTTATAAGAAATAGATAAAGATATTAGTATTAGCTTAGGAGAGTTAGCCAAATCAGAAAAGTATATAAACCATAATTTCTACCGACGTATTCAAAAGAATGAAGTTAAAGAGGCTCTTCATATATGAAGGGTGGTAAATCGGTACGACCAAACAATATTCCTATAGAAGTTTAGAAAATACTGGAAGAAATAAGAAACACTTGGCTCATAAGACTATTTAATGAAATATAGAGAAAACAAAAGATGCTCGAGGAATTGAAAGTGAGTACACTTATACCCATATATAAGAACAAGAGAAACATTCAGAATTGTGCGAATTGTCGATGTATCAAGTTAATGATCCATACTATGAAATTGTAGGAAATAATTATCGAACGTAGGTTAAGACAAGTATCAAGTACAACAGAGAACCAATTTAAATTCATGCCAAGAAGATCTACTGTTGAAGCTATTCACCTTTTGAGATGTATTATGAAATATTTTAGAGCAAAAAAGAAAGACCTTTACATGACATTTATTGATCTAGAAAAAGCTTGTGATAGGGTATCGAGGGAAGTTCTTTGGAGAACCTTGGAAAAAAGAGGTATTCCATTGACATACATTAACCTTATAAGAGACATGTACGATGGTGCAAAAACATGTGTGAGGACTCATGAAGGAATGACAAACTTCTTTGAAGTTAATATTGGGTTACATCAAGGATTAACTTTAAGTCCATACTTATTTATAATGGTGATTGATAAGTTAACAAAACATATTCAAGATGAAGTGCCTTGATGTATGTTACTTGTGGATGACATTGTGTTAGCGGAAGAGTCTAAGGAAAAGGTTAATAGAAAATTGGAACTATGGAGAGAAGCATTAGAAAGCAAAGGCCTCCAACTTAGTAGAACAAAGATAGAATATATAGAATATAAGTTTGATCGTTTGGTTACTTCAGAGGAAATAAAAATTAAAATTGACACACTTAGTATCCCCAAAAGAAAAGTTTTAAATACCTAGGGTCAATTTTTTAGAGTGATGGAAGAATTGAGGGAGATGTTACGCATAGAATTAATGCTGGTTGTTTAAAATGGATAGGAGCATCAGGTATTCTTTGTGATAAGAAGATACCATTAAAGTTAAAAGGTAAATATTACAAAGCAGCAATTAGACCTACCATATTTTATGGTTCTTTGTGTTGGGCAGTTAACCATCAACATGTACAAAAGATGTCCGTGACAAAAATGAAGATGTTGAGATGGATGAGTAGTCATATAAGAAAAGACCGTATACAAAATGAGGTTATTAGAAACAAATTAGGATTGGCACCAATAGAGGATAAAATGAGAGAATATAGTTTAAGATGGTTTGGATATATAGAAAGAAGATCAGAAGAACTTGTAAGAAGGTATAAAAAAACTAAATTTTGAAAGTATTAAAAGAGGTAGAGGACGAGCACAAAAGTGTTGGAAAGAAACAATAAAGAATGATCTAGCTTATTGTGAGTTAATTGCTAACATGGCACATGATAGAGCTCTATGGAAACAAAGAATCCATGTATCCAACCCCGTCTAGTATGGGAAAAGACTTAGTTGTTGTTGTAGTGAGCAGTAATTAGACATATTATATTTTATTATTCTAAGTGTTTGAGCAGTTAATCATCAATGTTTGTAGCAGAAATGAAGATGCAGAGCAACTGAGATGGATGAGTGGTCACATAAGAAAAAATAATATATATATAATGAGGTTATTAAAAATAAAATACAAGTAATAAAAGAAAATCGTTTAAGATTGTTTGGACACATAGAAAGAGATTAAAGGAAGCTCCGGTATGACTTTATGAAAAACTAGATTGTAAAAATAATAAGAAAAAAGAAGAAAACCACAAAAGCGTTAGAAGAAAATTGAGTTGACTGCATGACACATGATCGAGCTTTATAAAAAGAAAAATCCATATATCTTACTCGATCTAGTATGAGAAAAATGCTTAATTATTGTTTGTCTCTTTGATTGATGTTCTTATGTTATCTTCTTTTGTAAAGTTTGGTTGATTGTTGTAGTTTGAAAATGTCGCCCCAGTTTATAATTGGAACTCTTGCTGTGACTGCGAAATTTCAAGAGAAGATGCAAGATAAAAATACATGGCGCGTGGCTGATGCAAAACTTTCCATTAGTGGGGGTGGCACAAAAAACTTGATGAATTTTTACAAACTATTTGCCGATCAAACCAACGCAAGCTGCTTCGTGTCTGGCTTGTTTCCTGTACGAGTTAGCTAGCTTATATCTGTATACATATGAACAATTTATACTCAAACATGTTTGCAAGTTCTTGGTTATTTCAGAATAAACCGAGTTCGAACATAAAGAGCCCAATACAAACTTGCTTGAGCTCGTGTTTGAGATTGTTTTGGCTCGTGTTCGTCTTTGAAACAATACCCAGGTCTTAGAGGAACATGCATCTCACACTTGTACATGATCATCTCTAACTAGGGGTTAGCATTGATCGGTTCGATCCAATAATGGAACCGAAAAACCGATAACCAAATAAACCGAATTACTTATATAACCAAACTTATCCTAACCAAATTTTTTGGCTCGGTTAATTCGGTTTATAATGGTAATTCGGTTTTCATGGACCCGGGTCGATTTCAGTGAATTCCATGTTAAACAGTATTTGCCAAATTGTTTCTAATTTATGTTCAAAACTATCAAGAACACCAAAATGGTGATTGCAAAGGACATTTAATCCATAACCAAATAGATTTATATGAGATCAATACGGAAAAACTGATAGCCGAATAAACCAAATTACTTATATAACCGAACTTATCCGAACCGAAAAAATCCAGTTCGGTTAATTCGGTTTTCATGGACCCAAGTCAATTTCTCTGAATTTCAAATTAAAATGTGTTTGCCACAGTTTCGAATTTATGTTCAAAACTAATCAAGAACATCAAAATGGTGATTGCAAAGGACATTTAGTCTGTAACCAAATATTTATATGAGGGGATCAACGCAGAAAAAACATGATGCCGAAAAATTATTAGAGAGATGAAACTCAAGAAAAATCCGGAGGTTGAGTAATTTTGTTGGAGACAATGCACCAGCTGCTGCATAACATGAGAGCCTTACAATTGCTCCAAATTCAGTATCCGTGACTATGGTATACATGCATGATTCAAGTAACTTTTGGTGTAGGACAGGTTTGCTTTCCAGCTTAATTGAAGCAATGTCACGTGATACTCCAAGGAAGTGATCATCGTTCATTGCAAAATAGGTAGAATTAGAAAAACAAGTAGTTCTTAGTGTTGCACAAGCTAATTAAAAAATATGAATTTGATAACCATTTTTTGAACTTGATAACCATTTCTAATTAAAGAAGGCCGAATGAACAACATTGACTGCAAAGAAACCCAAATGGGAGAAACAATATAGAAATCCCTAAACTGAATGAAATCAAAATCAAAATCAATAAAGAAGGATAAAGAGAGAATAATACCTTACTTCTCTGCTGCTTGGTTTAGAGAGAGAGATGGCGGTAGATAAAAGATGCACTTGGCATGCTGACGTTCTTGACCGAGAGAGAGATGCCAGAGATGGAAGAGGGACGACGACATGCTGCAACCAACCTTAAAGACTTTGGAAGAACCAAAGAAGGCACGATGACACACTTCACAGACAAGAGAAGAATTTGGAAGTACCGAAGAAGGCATGGCAGCACGCCAAGGCATCGAAGAGGGCGGAATTTCAGGAGATGTTTATATAAAATAAATCTTTTTTTTTGGTTTTTCGGTTATGTAGTTTTTGGAGTCGAAACCGAATTATTTTAGAAAAGAAACCGAATCCAAACCGAAAAACTTAATGCAACCGAACCGAATGAGACATTTCGCTTCGGTTTTGTGCGGTAATTCGATTAAACTCGATTTATGCTCACCCCTTTCTCTAATCATTGAAGATTAAAACTGTATAGAGAATAAGATAAACTAGCTCCAGATTGGGGTCGGTTGCATGATGCACAATTAGGACAAACTAGATGAATAACAATTAATCTCGAATAACATGCTTATATTTTTGGTGAGCCCCTTGAGTCCAGCTGAGCAACACACAGTCCATGTACAGCTCGACTGCGGTCACGAATGGAACATGAACCAGCATGTAGCAAACTGAAATCAGCCGATCAACCAGCAAGTCGGTTCGTTTACCAGTCATGGTGAAGAAACAGCCAGATGGGTTGGATTTCAATTAAGGATTTGAATGTTAAATCAGCAGCATTGTAATCATTGTGAACCTGTGATCATATCGTGAGCTATCCTTAAATATTTGAGGAACCCATGTTTGAGATTCACTGTCTTTGTGCAGCTATTTTGTTTCATTTGTTTAATGCCGTCTTCTTCTGATCTCTCCCTCTTCTATCATCCGTCTTTCATCCTTTTCTATTCTTGATTCGATAACTGTTCCTCATTATGAATTTTATTCTACCTAAGTATTCTGGCTTTCCTATCTTTATTTTTGCTTCTGTTTGTTGCGGAATATAATTCCTGTATTTTTGTTCTTTCATCATAGCTTAACCAAATCATTTGATGTTTCTATGGTATATTATGCCACCCTTTTCATGAACATTTCATTGGCGAGAGTGCCATGATATATCTGCAAGTGGAGAGGCAGCAGTTGGGATTCTAAGCTGTATACCTGAAATCTGCCAATATATTGTTCAGAAAGCGGTGGTTACTTGCCTTACATGTGCTCTGTTCAGGGCATCTCTTTATGTGAAAACCAATGTATACAACCGGGAACCACTAGTAAAGAAGGTGTTTTAGATACGTTGATACTTGTTCCTTGTTTATCTCTTTTCTCAGGCAATTTGGCATGAACATAAGTATGTTAATGGAAAATGCGCTAAAGGAAACATTTCTATAGGCTCAACTTAATGGAATATTCCCATAGAAGTGATTGTCATACTTTTGTGACTAAGAATGTCTCTGCAAATCCTGATTGGGTTAATCGCGTATCATACTGGAATCGTAGAAGTGTCAAATATTCCTCATGTTCTCCAAATTTCTTGTCAAACGGCCTTCAGTGCCTGATATTGTAGGTAATTTAAGCTCTTCCTGGGAGAAATCATTTAACCGTGTTGCACATTGTGTGCATAAGTTGAATATATTTTTGAGAAACTGCATTAAACACTTCGTATGTTTGACAAGAGTGGACATATAGTGGTGAATGGGTCCTTTGAGAATCTTTGGGTCGTTTGAGCGGCATATCATATTTACTGATGGTCATAACTCTGAAATAAAACTTAAGACCTTGACAAATGCAAGTGTAGGTTTTCTACCATAGTGACTTGGGAAGGAATCTAGTGCAATTCTTGCGAATAATGATAATATATTTAAGATGTCCTTCATGTATATACTTCACAACTAGGATACCTGAAAATACACAGATATATCAGTTTACAAATGCATGAGAGAATCTGGCATGAGGAAATTACGAAACCAGCAATAAGAGAGCCACTCTTTGCAGAATTTCTTTGCTGTTGTTGTTGAAAGTATGCCTTCTCTTTAAAACAGTTGTTCTCGTACTCTTCATAAACCGTCTCGAGCTTGCTTTCTATGCTTACCCGTCTTTCGAACTAAATTATACGTAGGGGTGCCACCTCTAGCACCAGAAGTCTAGGTTTCACCATGTTACAGATAAGGTCTGGCCATTCTCGCCTCCAGTAACGGCTGGACTGGCCCTCCAGTCCATTACCTATTACAGATAAGCCAGAATCGTAACGGTAGGACGTTACCGAGATTTCTGGTAACGTCCCCGTTATCGCTCCAGACGAGAGAAGCCATAAGTGGATCATCCAGGATGAGGGGGGAGCGGGCTGCCTATAAAAGGTAGCCATTAGAGGTCGAAAAACAACAACACTCAGAGAGATATACATACTTAGAAAAACAAAAGTGTGACGATCTCTAAATCCTCTCCCTGAGAAACCCCTGTATGGGAACCTCGCACAAATCCGCTGCATCAACTCAGACAAATAGAGAGGTGACCGACAGACTCAAGAGAGCAACAGTCTAGCTGACAGAAGAAGATCCACAAAAGAGGCCGGAGTTATTTCGCTCCATCAGTGGTATCAGAGCATGAAAAACCCTGCAAAGAAAAAAAAAGGAAGAGGTAAGCATAGAGAAAGAAAAAAAAATGAAAAAGAGGAAAAATGAACAATGAGACAAAAAGCAACAACAACAAAACAAAAGAGAGCAGAGAGCAAAAGGTGGTCGACAGGACGAGTTTGAGGCAACCGACGGCCAACAGAACCCCGGATAGGCCGACACACCTTATATGAGGCAAAGAAGACAAGGCACAGAAGGCAACCGGCAGAACAAAAGCAGTAGAAGGCGGTCAGCAGGCCAGAAAAAGGCAGTCGATAGGCTTAGATAATACAACCGGGAATGAACGCCAGGGAGGCTGCTGGACCGCTTCTCCCTCTCTCTACTCTCTCCCTCTCTCCTCCTACTCTCTTTTCTTTTTCTTCTTCTTCATGCTGTAAAATCCTACATTTTGTATCAGTGAAAAAAAAAATTTGAAACCGCGATTTTGGAAAACCGTGGGTTGGAAAACCAATGTTTTTCCAAAATTGCCTGCGGTTTCGTGAAACAGTTTCGAGGAACAGACTAAAAAGTCTATTTTGCCCCAACCGATTTTAGGTATTTATATTTTTGCCATTTAGCAAAATTACTGTTCTGTCTTGATATTTTTGAGTAAAAAGACTATTTTGCCCTTACTAAGCAAAAGGTCTGTTTTACCCTCTAGTGGTTTCTAAAAATTACCAAATATCGAGCTGTTACTTTACCTTTTTACCCTTGTACTTTTTAAAAAATTACAGATTCGGCTTGAGGGTTAAAATTACAATTTTAACCTCGATCAGTTGCGAATTTTACAGAAATACCAAAGAGTAATTTTATGAGTTTGTCTTCAAGTTTTTACAAAATTACAAGAAGGAAACAAATAGATAAAATTACTATTTCGACTTTGGTATTATTTTAGGGGTACAGAGGCAGAAACTACTAGGAAAATTTTTTGAATTTCTCCCAAAAAGATTATGAAATTATCATTAGCTTATTTGCTTGATATCACGCATTATACTAACATGATTCCTGCTATGTATGCTTTTGTTTTTGTGTTGGTTCCCTTTTTAGACCCCTTAATTGTTACTTTTTCCAAACACATAAAAATAAGTTCTACGATATGTGTGTCTAAATTGGCAAAGACTGAAAAGCTGAATGGTCTCAAGAAGAGAAGAATCCCTTTGGCTCTAACACTAAAAGGTATTGAGTATATATTAAAGGAAACCATGTGTCCGCCACCCCCAGACACAAATAAGCAACAACTAGAAATGTATAAAACATTTCTAAAAGATGATACCATAGCAAGGACGATCATGTTAACTTATATGGAGGATGACTTGATTAGGGTCTTTGAAGAATATGAGACCGCTAAAGAGTTGTTTGACTCAATAACAGCTAAATATGATACAACTGCAAAATTGCATGTGTAGTTGTTACTACAAAAGTATAACTCCTTCAAAATGAAAGAAGGAGACAATGTAGTTGAGCATGTAAACCACATGTTAGTAATGGCTAGAGATTTAGCCGTAGCAAAACCAGTCATTCCCGAACCGATGCAGATATCAATAATACTGAACAGTCTACACTCATCATGAAATATGGTCACCACTACTAGAGGGCCTAAGATTAACCTTTCTGAGTTGTCCCTTAAACTAGCAATAGAGCAAGAACATATGCCCAAAAATAAGAAAGAAAAATTATTAGTAGTACAGGATGAGTTAGCGTATAGCTCCAAAACCAACAAGAAAAAAAAACTAAATAAAAAGTTTGGCAAGAATGACAAGAAAGGCGGTCAAAATTTTAAGAAATCGTAAGAAACCGCTTCTCAGATCAAGTGTTTCAACTGTAGAAAGATGGGACACTAAAAGAGAGACTGCCAAAATAAGAAAAGTGAAAGAAACAACCCAAAATGGGGATAGTAATAGAAGCAGGACATAATCTACGTAATTTCAGAATGCTTATATTTGGACCGCCTAGTGACAGGTTGGTGGATAGACTCGGGAGTTACACGACACATCTCGAACATCATGGAAGGGGCAATAGAACTGAAGGAATATCAACCTGAAAAACATCGAGTATATATGGGAAATAGTACTTTCTCAGATGTTCTAGGTATTGGGTCCTTTAGGATATATGTACAAGGCAAACCAATTGTATTGACCGACTTGTTAATTGTACCATCAATAAGACGCAATCTGGTCTTAGTCCCTGCCTTAGTGAAGAAAGGTTTTAAGATTAGGTTTATTCCTAATAAGGTGACTGTGGGTAAGCATGAGAGAATTTTATTATTTGGGAATTTGATGTAAAACAAGGAATGTTCAAATGATAATGAAAATTGTGCATCTTCTTCTTATATTGAGAGTGCCTTTACTATTGATATGAATATGTGGCATAAATGCCTAGGGTATATAAGTCTGGAAAAGTTGAGGAAATTATCCAACTTTGACTTATTGCATAGATTTGAGAAAAATACTTTCAACAAGTGTAAAGCTTGTATACAAGAAAATATGACGAGAAAAGTTTTTTCTAAGGAAACAACAAGGGCAACAACCCTGTTGGAAGTTATTCACACAGATTTATGTGGACCTTTTAGAGTAAAGACACATCGGGGAAAGGGTTATTTTATAGCCTTTATCGATGATTACTCTAGATATATATTTATATCTTTTGGCACATAAATCTGAGATACTTGATGCTTTCAAAGAATATAAGCAAGAAGTAGAAAATCAATTAGGGCATTCGATCAAAGTCTTAAGGTTAGACAGATAAGGTGAATATACCTCGGTAGAATTTTTGGAATTTTGCAAAGACTTTGGTATTACAAAACAGAATACAATGCCCAAGACACCTCAACAAAATGGTATAGTTGAAAGATACAATAGAACTTTGCTAAATATGACAAGGTCAATATTAATCGATTCCTCTCTTCCAAAGGTATTTTGGGAAGAAGCATCCACTACACCGTATGAGATGTGGTTTAGAAGAAAACCCAACCTAGGTCATCTCAGGAGGTGGAGATCTGTTGCACATACTAAGATCCTTGATAAGTATAGAGATAAGTTAGACAGCAGATCCTTGAGATGTATATTTATTGGATATCCAAAAGGTTCAAAAGGATATCAGTTTTATCATAAGGACCATGAACTCATTGAAAGTAGAGATGTTGAATTCTTAGAAGATACTAAGAATGACATCTTGGAAAACAATGAGGAATGTGTTGATGATTTGGTAGACTTAGACCAATCATCTTTTGAGCCCATAGAAGATCTTCCTGAAACTACCGATACCTTAAGTGGACATAAGAGGCCAAGAGCCACTCCATCCTACTTAAAGGATTATCACACTTATCTTGCAGAAGAAGTGTATAATTCGGTAGATTTAGATGAGTTGACTGATAACTTGACTTATCAACAAGTAATGAACTCATCAGAAGCGACAGACTGGGAGAAAACCATGGATAAGGAAATTGAATCCATTGAGAAAAACCAAGTCTGGGAGTTGGCTGATTTGTTAAAAAGAAGGAAAGCCATAGGCTATAAATGGGTTCTGAAAAAGAAGTATAAGGTCGATGGTGCAATCGATAAGTTTAAAGTGAGGTTGGTTGCAAAGGGTTTTTCATAAAAAGAAGGGATATATTATGTTGAGACATATTCCCCAATTGCGAAATTTACATCTATACGTATAATCTTGGCAATATCTACATACTATGATTTGGATTTACATCAGTTAGATGTAAAGACAACTTTTATAAACGGAGATTTAGAAGAAATCATATACATGCAACAACCAGAAGGATTTGTGGTTGGAGGCCAAGAAGATAAAATATATAGGTTGAAAAAATCCCTATATGGCCCGAAACAGTCACCTCGCCAATGGAATTTGACTTTTCGAAATGCCATTGTAGAACTTGGATTTGTGGCTAATAAACTTGATCACTGTGTATATATTTGGAACAGTGGGAGCCACTTTGTCATCCTATCATTATATGTAGATGACATATTGTTGACTGAAAATGATAATGAGATGATTGTCAAAATCAAGTCATGATTGAACTCCAAGTTCGAAATGAAGGATATGGGAGAAGCATCTTATATCCTAGGAATAAATATCTCTTGAGATAGAAAATCTAGACTATTATGCCTGAGTTAGGAGAGATATATTAACTATATCCTCAAAAAATTTAAAATGGGTAATGCAAGTTTGTAGATACACCTATTGCAAAAGGGGTTAAGTTGAGTAAGGCTGATTATCCCAGTGAAGGAGACGATAAGCCTAATGTTCCTTATGCACAAGCTATTGATAGCTTGATATATGATATGTTATGTACAAGACTTGATATCAGCTTTGCTGTTGGTCTTGTAAGTAGATATCAAAGTAATCCTGATTGACAGCACTAGGTAGTTGTGAAAAAGATTTTAAGATATCTGAAAGGAACAAAGGACTTGAAACTGTGTTTTCAAGCAAATAAACTAAAAGTGATAGGATACTGAGATGCTGACTTTGCTGTAAGCAAAGATAACAACAAATCAACCTCGGGACAAATATTCTTATTTGAAGGTGTTGTTGTTTCTTGGGCATGTAAGAAACAAGGCTGTGTGGCATTGCATATACAGGAAGCTGAGTATATAGTTTGTTATATGGTTGCAACATGTGCTGTTTAGATAAGCCGCTTTATACGAGATTTGAAATTGGAAATAACATACGAACCAGTAGTTATCTATTATGATAATAATGCAGCAATTACTCTTATTAAGAGTGGAGCGGATTGCTAAAAAAGTAAGCATATAATGGTAAAATATCACTATGTTCATGATATGGTTATGAGAAAGGAAATATCTATCTCATATATGCCAACAGAAGATATGTTGGCAGACCCTTAACAAAAGGCATAACAGAGGATCTTTTCTCAAAACATGTTACTAACATGGGTTTGAGGTATGTTTGATTGTTATATAGGTAAATAACCATACAACGGATAAATTGTTATGTAGGAAAATAACCACACAATAGGTTCTGATTGCGATAGTAATCAGGAAACGACATAACTAGGGAAAACCCTGAAAAGTGAGAGGAAAACTAGTATGTCGATACACTTGGCTCGAATGGCCAAATGGGAGATGTTACAGATAAGGTCTGGCCATTCTCGGCTCATGTAACGGCTGGACTGACCATCCAATCTGTTACCTGTTACAGATAAGCCAGAATCATAACGATAGGACGTTACTAAGATTTTTGGTAACGTCCTCGTTATCGCTCCAGATGAGGGAAGCCACAGGTGGATCATTCGGGATGAGGGGAGAGCGGGCGAATAGCTTTCTAAATCGACCGTTAGTCATTACAGGTCGAAAAACAACAACACTCAGAGAGATATACATACTCAGAAAAACAAAAGTGTGACGATCTGTAAATTCTCTCCCTCGGAAACCCATGTGTGGGAACCTCGCACAAATACGCTGTATCAACTTAGGCTAATAGAGGGGTGGCCGATAGGCTCAAGAGAGCAGCAGTCTCAACAGCTGACAGAAGAAGATCCGCAGAAGAGGCCGGAATTATTTCGCTCCATCACACCATTCTTTCTCAGACAAGATGACTACCACCCAATTGTGCGACAACAGATGAGTGTCAGTAGGAGTAGACTCAGTCACTCAGGGAAGTTTATGGTCACAAATTTCAGAAGACCCAAAAGGGTATTCTTATAAGATGGGCAGGATGATATGTTACTCCAGCCAAAGAAACTCAAAATATTTCTCGACACAGGCAGATTGATAGGTGGAATATTGCACCTTGGCATTACTTGCTTTAAAGTTAGTCCTACCAACAACACTTACCTAAGACATTGATGGTGGTTGATGCTGGGGGCATTCATGCTGATTCTCTTTCACTTTTCTGTAGTAGCATTGGATGTAAAACAAGATATTATTGTTCGCCATTTTTATTACTCTATACATATGCTTAAAAATCATTTCATGGCTTTCACTTTGCATTATAAACATATTGCTGAAAATAGTTGAGCACTTTGCGAATGGGCAAATTATGAAGTTCTAAAACCTCTAAATTAAATGGATGCTATGGATAAAGGCTATAAGTACTAAAAATAAATGTTTATCTACCATTTGGAACACATCATTATTTTTTAGGGAAGATAGGGTAAGATTGAAAACAAATAATGCAAAATAAAAATAATATAAGAGAAGGTAAATATTACAGAGTTTTTTAGATAGACATTACAAATAATCTTAAATTGGTTAACAAAATTATCAGTTAAGCATGATGATGAGCTGCCTTACATGAAATGATTATTTAACCGGCACTCGAAGCTTGTGGCATAAGTGAAGGGTGTTGGGCTCTCCGACAAGCAGCCATCTTAGAGAGGGACCAAGTTGTTTGTATGTCAGACAGGAATCTGCCAAAGCCAGCTTGCCAATGTGCATTTTAAAATTAATGACAGAATCAAGTTCTCATGCGGCAGTGCCCCTTTTCCGTCTTTGACAAGGACCTAATATACATGTATAGACCTACATACAATTTTAGGTTATTGATACATATGTACTAATAAAAGTTATTTATTAATTTCACCTCTCTAATTTGACCCATTTCTAAATTCATCCGTCGCTTTTGGCTGCTCTTGAAATCATCCTCACCGTTTGCATATCCTATGAAAATATCCAGAGAGAACATCCCAAAACACCGTAAACGACAGTTATGACGGGTACTATAAATCTTTGAAATTGAAACTGAATAGTCAGCTTTAAGCCATTTTCTGAATGGCCTCTCATATGTTATGAGTATTCGTTCGAACCTATACCATTGATTTTAGGAATCTATTTTGGATTGTTTGAAATTGTGAGGCATATGAAAAATTCTATAAGATGTGAAAGACCCTGGTTAATAAATTTCTCTAACTTGCAAACCCTGTAAAGTTGCTGATACTTGATGGCTTTTAGTGATTCCAAAGCCAACTTTCACTAAGAACATATCCTGAGTAAGTTGGAATAGCTGTTTGCTCGGAAATTTGTTATTTATTCATCGACTTTCTTTTTGAAGATACAAACTCAGGCATTTCAGTCCATTTTCTCCCTTTGGTCTGATCACTAGCAGATAAAGAGAGATGAAAGAGGCTATAATGTTTTATACAACAACTATGCCTCTTCCAATACTAGATGGGGTTGGGTACAAGGATTCTTTGTTTCCACAGCCCTATCATGTGCCATATTGGTAGTTAATTCAACATGATCTAGCTCATTCTTTATTGTTTCTTTCCAACACTTGCCTTTTTCTTTCTCTTTTAACATCTTCATAATCTATTTTTTCATACCTTCGTACTATAACTTTCTTTGGTCGGCTTTCTATATATCTAAACTATCTTAAACTATTTTTCCTCATTTTATTATCTAGTGGTATTCACTCCCAATTTATTCCTAATAGCCTCATTATGTATACAATTTTTATGTGTGTGACCACTTCATCTCAACATTTTCATTTCTTACATGGACATCTTTTGTATATGTTGATTATTAACTACCCAACACTTAAAACCATAAAACATAGCAGGTCTAATTGTTGCTCTATAATATTTATTAACTTTAATGATATTTTTTTGTCATATAAAATACCTTATGACCACTCCATTTTAATCGACCTGTATTAATTCTATGCGTAACATCTCTAGCAATTTTCCATCACTCTAAAAACTAACCCTAAGTATAATAAAGTGAATCAGAGTTGATCCGGATCCACCCTGATTATTTGCAGCATAGTAACGCACGATGCGTTATTGTCTGCAATCAGTGTGAATGAAGGAGGTGGCTGGGAACGACTATTGCGAAGATGGTAATTGCCATTTTTGAGCAGGTTATCATTTTCGTGGTGAGCTATATAAGGGGGGTTGTGATGCTTAGCAGCCGAGAGGAAACGAGCAAGCTGGAAAACGTCGAAGTCGTCTGGAATCCGGTAAGAAACCCTTGATTTTGTTTATATAAAATTTTTCATTTTTAGCTGCTAAAAACGAGTTAGATCATAGGACTTTTGTTTGGATCATGCTAAACCTTTGAAAACAAGCCTTAATACATGAAAATCGGCTCAAAACAAGCATAGATTCATGAATTTTTTCTCAAATCTGAGTTACTATTTTTCATGAGTTTTTTGGCATAAATGACACCGCCGACAACCAAGCATGGGTTGGGTTGGAAGAGAAGACATAGGCGATCAGTTGGGGACCATCGTCGGCCTTAATCATCATCAGAAACCGGCGAAATCAACGTCGAAACATCATGGGAACCGACCGTTTTGGGTGTGTCCCTATTTTCATGTCATGTCGTGTCCGGAATGTCATGAACCGATACTGATTCATGTCATGTCCTCGTGTCGCATGTTAAGAATCAGTTTTATGTCAAAATAGGTTCCATGTCAGGTTTTGTGTTGGAAATGGGTCATGTTTGGGTCGTGTCTTAAAATGGGTTTCTAGGTTAGAAACAGGATCCATGTCAATAGTTACAGGTTTTGTGTTGACACAATGACACAAACTACCTACTTTGTCACTCAATTTGGATCGGATATAGATCTAGGTGTTAATTTGGATCCCAAATAGCTTAAACGGATCCAGATTGGGTTTTGGGTGATTTTAAGGTCATTTGAGATTCGATTTGGATACGGTTTATTGCGTTAGTTTCGTAGTTAAATATATTTTAATATTTTAATTATTTGTAATTATTTAGAGATTAAAATTAGAAGAATTGGTGGTGATAAGAGTGACCCAATGGCTTGGGGATTGAATCTTAGCGCTCCTTCAGTAGGGGGTTATGCATTCTTTTACACCCTAATTGAATCCAAGTCATTGCCTATTATTTTTACTGTATATCAAGACAAAACCTAGGACAGTTCTGTGGGCGATTCTCCCATATGGAATAGTGGGTGGAAGAAAAACTGTGTCACCCAGTCCCAATCCTAGTCCTTATAGTGTGGGTATCAGCATTGTGGATGGCAATGGTCTAGAATGGTGGGTGAAGCAAAAGCCAACTTTAATTTCCATGTTTCTTCTACTAATTCTTACACTCGAAAATTAGGTTCTGTGTGAAAGTGAGGAAGATGCTATTAAGAAAATAATCAACAAAAGGAAACAAAGTGAACTTTGAGATCTGTTGTTCGCAATAGAAGCTACAAACTAAAAATTGATTGTTGGTGCAGCTAAACACACCCTAAGGTCATGGTGTTTGCACGCACCACAACCACACACGCAAAGCCTAATATACTTGATTTAGTGGCATTCCAGCGTGGTCAATGTTCAATTACCTTCTCAACATTTGAGCACATTGTCTGCATACATCTGCAAACTTTACACGTTAAACTTCCCCACATTTTTGGTTTAAACCATTTAAAATTGGGCTTCATGTAGAAATTAATCATGGATAAACAATTTAATTAGTTGGTGATTAAAAGTTGGTGGCACGATTAGCATCTTTTATAACATGTGCTTAAGCAAATTGGCACAGCCGAATGTGTAAAGAACATGACAATTTGTGTCAAAGTAACAATGAATAGGAATCCAACAAACCAAGTAGAATTAGAATAAGTAAATGGAACCAATTAGAAGTATGATATACCCTTAAGAGCATATATGATTTTCAGTCCATCAATCACGTCCTTCGATCTTCTAATCGATCCAACAATGACTTGGATTACTTAAACCTAATTGCAGGTATGCATCCCTTTATGTTGGTCCCAAGATGTCAAAGAAATATCTTTAGGACTTATAATAACACCATATACTCCTAAGAGTTCTTGGCTCATCTAACTAAGACTTTCTGCAGCACTTTATGAAGCAGGTTGGTCTTGGTTGGTGTGTTCCATGAAAGTGAAACATCAGATTACACTGTCAATATACAAATCACTGTTAAGTTTCATAACTTCACCTTGTTCCTGCTCACCTTTAACAGTGTACATTCCTACCTCTATTTTTCCAAGCAGGAGTATCATTTAGAAATTTAAAAGGTGATCGAGGAAAACAATCATGTTACACTCCTGTTCCTAAAAAATAAAAGGGAAGCTGCACACCCTAAGATGGTTGTATTCAGGAACCAGCTAGGCATAACTATAGCTTGGATCTTAGATGGTGTGGTGTGCCCTAGAAGAGGATCTCTGACCCCTTCATACGGAAACCCAAGAATTTATTATCTGCTATAAGGTACTTATTTTAGTCAAGAATCAATATAATCAATAGCAGTAGAAACATGAGTTCGTCATTGTCTACTAAACACACTTTACAACCTTCCCCTGGGGAAAGATAAAAGCTATGCACAATCTCACAAGTTGGTGTATGTGCAGGGTCGGTACCGAGAAATGAATCCGTTTCGAATTTGAGGACCAGAACGGAACTGAATATTGCTATCCGAATCGAATTGAACTGAATTATTTCAGTCAATTCGGTTTGGGCTCTATGGCAGAACTGTATTGTTTTGGAACAAGGCCAATGTCTCTGTGCGTGCGTGCACGTGGTAGACGATTGTGTTTGATGTTTTTACATTACTTCGAGGTAGACCTGTCTGATTCCGGGTACACAGGAACTGCTGGTTTCAAAATGCCGGTTCCGGTTCCAGAAAACCTGGAAGCACAACCAAGCAGTCCCCCCTCAAGTTCCTAGTCCAATTCCAGTTCAATGCACACTCTGGTTGCGCTTTCACTATTAATCTAAAAAATGTAGAAAATATATACAAATTTTAAAAATAACAATAAAAAGGATTTGGAACCGCCGGTTCAGTTCTCCTCAAGGTGGAATGGGGACCAAAACATGGAGTTCCATTGTTTTGGTTTCGTTCTGAACCTCGGGGTTTGGTAGTTCTGGTTCCAGCCAGTTCTAGGACTAGTTCTGTTCCGGGTCAACCAGCTGGGGCGGGTTAGAAGCGCACGGGTCTACTCGGAGATACTATGGCTACCCTCTACCACACAAGTAGGTAGCGGTATATACAACGTAAGAGAGAGAGAGAGAGAGAGAGAGAGAGAGAGAGAGAGAGAGAAGAGAGCACTTCTATCAGGCGAATTCCTTTTGTAAGGAATCCGCTTATTTATTGGGGAAGATTTCTTCTTTCCTTGCGGTGGGTTAATGGCCTGGGAAATTATATCTCTCCACCTCAATATTAATGCTCCCGTATTCCAAATGATGATCATGCAATATCTTCACTAATTATTGCTTTTCTCAGTTTTAATGAGATGCAAATGTGGGCTTGTGATTAGAAAATCTTCAATGTGGGCACCTTCTCAACTAAATTTGTCTTGCTCTCTGGGAAAAACAAGGCTATCAATGCTCCATGCAATGGTTCCTTCGTTGATGTAGATGATTCAAACTAAGTATTTCTATAGGCAATTAGATTTTGTAGAGAGAGAGAGAGAAGACATTTACTACCGACAGTAAGCAATGGAAAGTGAACGTGGGGAAAGTTGGAAATGGTCCAAGAGTGCACCATTGAATGGACCATGGTTCTCCGTCGATTTCTTTTCCACTCCTAGATGATATTTCCTTTGTTCTTGGGTATCACTCACAGTCGTCAAGATGTTTACACATCATCATCACTTTATTGGATCAGCTGTTGTACCAAGATCTGGACGAGGCTAATAGAGTTCAGCTGAATGTTACTGAGGATATCTTAATTGGCTTAGCACAAATCTGCAGAAGTTACACGTAAAGAGATCAAGGATTAGTTTGTGGAGCAATTATGGAGAAGGAATCTGTTGGATAAGAAATTCCACATCTGTTGTTATCATTACTATTTCCACTCCCACCACCTTCAGCTTATTTGGCTGCATATTTTAGTGCCCATATCTTTTCTGATCATTGCATTTAATTGCACTTTATTAGTGTCGATTCTTACATGAGAATGTCTACGATGATAATTTGGTGCTTAAATCAGGTTATCGAGACGATTAAGATAATAATGTCGAGGGTGAAAACTATTTACAGAAGTTCATCACTGCTCCATACACAAGTATGCAAAGCGCAGTACACTTCAATTAGTGGCATTCCACTGTGGTCCTTGGAGTACCTTCTTGACGTTTGAGCAAATTGTAAGCATGTGCCTGCAAACTTTACACGTTATACATCCCCACATATTTGGTGCAAATCATTTAGAATTCCGTTGCAATTAGAGTTGTTAATTAAAAGTTGGTCTCACGTTTAGTATCTTTTACACCATGTGCTTAAGCAAATAGGCACAGACTAATGGTAAAAAAGTACCGCAAATTGTGTCCAATCAACAATGAACAGGAACCCAGTGAACCAAGTAGAACTAGAATATAATGTAATTGGAACCAAGTATACGATATACCCTCGATAAAAAGTTTATGCTTTTTTCCACCACCAATCACATTCCAGCCACATTGTTCGGTCTTCTAATGGATCCAACTATGACTTGGATTACTTAATCCAATTGGAGGTATGTATCCCTTGATGGTGATGTCAAGATGTTAGAACAAATATATATATAGATGAAAGTGTTGACGAGAAACGAACCACTCCTATTTGGTTATAGAAAACAGCACCATATGCTCCTAGGACTGCTTGGCTCATTTAATTGATTGTCATTAAGTAGTAACAAGATTCAGATCTGGTTGCTTCGAAGCAGTTCAAGCGCGATGCGTGCTCGATGATGAAAACGACTGGAACACGGTGAACATCTCACTTTTTGGTCATTGTGGTATGACTTCAAGTGTCATTGGGAAACTCATGAGTTTCCTCTTCGAGCTAGGATCCCTCATTCAAATGGATTTTACTTTCTTAACTACAACAGGACTTTATAATTGAAACAGGAAACAAAACCAAGATGTAGAAATAGACAAACAGCGCAATGGACGTCCACAAGATGTATACAGCATTAAATGCTTCTCTGAATTGGCACCCTTGTGTCAACTCTGCCCCGCCAGCTAGCTCCCGACTAACTGGCAAATATTCGGGTTTGGACTTTCTGCATCTCTGATTGAAAACAAGATCTTCTTGGTTGGTGGGTTACATCAAAGAGTCATTGTTGTCAATGTAGAAACCAGTGTCAAGTATAACATAGCTTGGATCTTAGATGGGTTGATCTGCACTGTAAGAGAATCTTGGACTACTTCATACCCAAATCCATGATTTATTGTCCGATACCAGGTGCTAATTTTCGTGAATCAAGATAAGATATAGATATAGAAACATGCATTGGTGATTGCCAACCAAAGGACATTCTAGAACGAAAGATAAAAGTTAGTACTTCATTCAATTGGGGTATGTTGTGGACTTAATAACTTGTCTCAGAAGCCATTTAATGACATTAAGATGATATTTATGAGTAACAGGCTTGTCTTCTTCTTCACTTAGATAAGCTGTGGATTTCCCTAATTATGGCTCTCACATGCAGTATTTATACAATCATAATATTGTAGGCACCACATCTGTTTGTGCTGGCCTGAGGCCAATTTGTGGATGAGTGAGCGGACCGAGCCAAACTTCAAACTCAGTTTGTTAGGATGCATTGAACCCCATGATGTTCCTAAATCCTATAAACTACATAATACAAATACCAACTTCTATAAGTATTTATGCGCGTATCCAACAATGCTTTCCCGTAGGAATTGGGTTAATTCCACGGTTTATTCATCATCTCTTTCGACAGTTTCCAACAGTGAGAAAGCCTTATTCTGACTATGCCGAGAAGCATATTGGCCGGAATAGGTCATTTTCAACCGGTTATTCCACGGTTTATTCATCTCTTTCATCAGTTTCCAACGGTCGGAAAATCTTATTCTGACTATGCCGAGAAGCATATTGGCAACCGTTTATAATAGTCTGTTCAGATAACAACTATGGGAAATGGTCAGCTAAATGAAAAATGGCATGGCCCTTATTGTGACCGTCTCTGACCGTCGAAATTCTTTAAATTGTATGAAGATATTACAATGGTGAAGGTTCTCCTGAAAGTTTGTTTTGTTGGATCTTAACCGGCCAAACTCATATTCTTTATGTGCATATGGTGCAGGGACATATATAAATCTAGCTCAATGTGTTCTTTCCTTTTGAGAAAGAGAATGTGCGGACTATTCTAATAAACGACCTAAGGGAAAGGGAAAGGGAAAGGGAATGTGCACTTCAAGGGAAAGTTTCCATGCAAATAATTAATGTACTGTTGAAAACCAACACGGAACATCCCATGAGGCCAGAGAAGGATAAATTAGGTTTTGTGCATATGGTCCCCTTAAAGTCCCCTTGGGGATCCCCTTAAGGTAGGGCCTCGAGACCCACATCTTGATGATGATTCCTCGGCATTAAGGATAAGGTGAGAAATAAGAGCAAAAATACTAACTCTTGAGAGTGACTTGTCACAAGCCAAATTGATTATTTCACTTAATAGGAGAAAGAATAGATTATATTATAACGATTCTAAGGTAAAATTAGAAAAAGCTTAACTAATTAACATCAACTTTTAGTTATGAATTTGTATTTAAGAAAGTAGAGAAATAGGGAAAAAATAGATAAAGCTAATGGGACTAAAAGTGGAACCTTCAAAATGAGAAAGGTGTATTTTAAGAGAAAGTTATTTAAGGGGGTGTTTGGAATTATGTAGGCAACTCTTGTGACATATGAAACAATATGGTAACATAAAAGGAGTCTTGGTAGTGTATTGTGGCCGTGCAAGATAAAACTAAGGCTAAGAGGCTATGTTACTATATAATAACAAGGGAGAAATTCATAATTGTGTAAATTATTAGAATATCAAGCTGATAGAAGTAGGTTGAAACAAGTCTCATGTAATATAGAGAACAAATTTGGGTTCATATCAAGGAAATTTATAATTGAGAATATTCACCTTTTGATATGTTTTATACAATATTAAAATAAAGGCATTCAACTTAGTAAAATAAGAACACAATATTTGGAATGATGGTTTAATCACTTAGTCGCTTCGTATGATATGAAAATTAAGATTAATCATCTAGTCGCTTTATATGATATGAAAATTAAGATTAACACACATTACAACAAGAAAACTTATAAGTAACCAAGATCATTTTTTAGAGCAATGAAAAAATTAATGTTGATATTACATAAAGAATTAATATAGGTTGGTTAAAATAGAAAGGTACATCGTATATTCTGTGTGACAGAAAGATATCATTAAAGATGAAAGGTAAATATTATAGAGTAGCTATTAGACCCATTATGTTATAAGGTTCTGAGTGTGAATACTTAATTATCAATATATATATATATATATATATATATATAGATATATATATAAATGCTTGTGACAAAAATGAAGATGTTGAAATAGATGTATTGTTACATAAGAAAAGATCATATTCTAAATGAGGTTATCATAAACAAATTGAGAGTGGCACTTATAAGTGATAAAATGAGAGAAAATCATTTGAAATGGTTTGGATACATGATAAAAAGGAAGCTCTCCTAAGGTGTGAAAACTATGTGGTAAAAAAATTTAAAAGAAAAAAAGAAGGCCACAAAAATATTACAAGGAAACAATAAAGAATTATCTAGCTTTTGTTGATTTAACTACTAGTATGGTATAGGATTGAGTTCTATAGAAACATAGAATCCATGTACCCAACCCCGTCCAATATAGGAAAAGGCTTAGTTATTGTTATGGAGAAACTCTTGGTCCTGGGTTTAAGGCTTAGTTATTGTTATATATACATATATAATTGGAGAGAAAGATATTGAACCCTTATATGCTAGTGATCTCCCCTGAGTAAATCCTTTCCTTTGAAAGGAAAAGAATATATTATTTCGTGAGTATGACCGGGTTGGAAATTAGACCTCCACCTAAATAATGCATGTTTCATATTAATGATATTAATATGCATCTTCATATCCAAATGGTAGTTTCCCTCTTAAGCAAATGTGGGGTTGTTAGTCTTAGGTAATTTTTAAAATAGTTGAATGAAACGAGTGATATTAATGAACCAAAATACAGTAACAAATCATGAACGGAAAGACCAACTAAATATGCATATACATGGTCAAATGTGGTCATAATAGATGAACCCTTGGATGAAAATGTTGAAGCTTAAATACTATAACATGTTAAATAAACTCAAGGTACTTTTTCAACTCCTTAAATTTTGGTTGGTGATTGTAATGTATAATTACTTGGAGAAGTTGCTATGATGACTTAGCAAGTAGAGACTTGTCATACCCAATAAATGATAAAAGGCCAACATATTGAGCCAATAATTTGACATTGATAGCAGCGAATAAATTTAAAGGTTAACATTTAACATACCTCGATAGTGTTTTTTCTTGCTCCATATTTTAGAGTATTGCATCCGATCTCTAAAGAAGTCGAGTCATCTTCAATAAGTTTACTCAATAGTTAGGACATCTTTAAAGAGGCTCATTCTAAACCAAGTTATTGATGCTTCAAAAAATATAGTTTTCTCAATAGTTGTAAATGCCAATCACAAAAAAAGTACATGAAGTGTTTCTCTATGAGAATCCCTATGCAAATAGTTAGTTGTAAGTGTACTAGTGACTGAAGTCCTAAAACTTATTTCAATAATTAGTTCTCTCACAATATTTGAACATATTAAATTATAAAAAAATGGTAATGATGGTATCGCACTTTGATGGACCTTGTCTTCATGACCTCTTTTCACATATTCCTATACTAACATTTACTATGCCTTTACTGAAAGATACACCTATTGATGGATAAGAATATATGATTGCCACACCCAAAATCTAAAAAGAAAATCTTAACTAGGTGCTTGGAATTTTGTTAAAAACTATATGGATTACTCACCTAAATTTTACTCAACTCAAGTTTATTTGTACATCGACCCAAGAAAATAGTCTTTTGGGGTGCCTAGAGTGTCTAGAGGGGCTAATCATAAAAAACAAGGTGCTCACAAGAAATAAAGTATTGAAGCGAGATATGTATACAAACAAAACCTTATCAAGTTTCATGTGCTGCTCAATAGATACGAAAAACTCGAAAGCATATCTTTCGGTTCTTGTCCTATATTTAATCACCCTTCAAACTATTTGGTGTGACATCGATACGATCATTCACATTGTTTTGTGGACCAAAGATCTATTGTTTACTCCAATATAACCTTAAGATCTTCAACTTTATGGAGTCTTTCTGCAGGTGTTAGCCCCTTTCTACTTGATGGTATATATATATATATATATATATATATATATATATATATATATATATATATATATATATATATAGAGAGAGAGAGAGAGAGAACATGGTGCGTGTGTGCACCCCATAGTTGCTAAACTTGACTTAAACAAAAGCATTGTTCATCTTGTTAGATGGCATATAATTCAAACTATTAATCTTCAAACACAGAAACCCTCATTTCGGTTGTGTGCCCCTAGTTTCTCCCTCCACACATCCCCTCTCTCTTTTCTACATCGTGGTCTATTTACGAAATAGATGCACTTTCACTTAAAATACATAGTTGTGTGCAATGGCGTCCAATCACCAGCATGTTACCATCATTCCACATGCGAAAAAGAAAATAAAAAACATAATGTTTAATTTTTTTGCTTTTTCCATTTCAACACTCAATATTTATGAACAAATACTGATACAACAAACAACAACAACTACTACTAAGCCTTTTCCCATACTAGATGGGGTCGGCTACATGGATTCTTTGTTTCCAAAAATCCCTATCGTGTGCCATGTTAGCAGTTAACTCACAATAATTAGGTAAAACACCCAACATGGAGATATTGTTAAAGAGATTCATATTGATGAAGCATATCAATTTTGAGTTACACTGGATTAGAACATAATAACTAATTAGAGATGAACTAGATGATTCATATTTGATAGCCTTTGACAAAAAGAGTACTTTTAGATAGTTGACCTATAGAGACATTCCATTTCAATTTTACAATAACAGTTACGACACTTTAGACAATCGATAGACTTTACAAATAGCTCATTATCTATTAGTAGTTCTATAGTCCTTTGTGCTTGGATATTCACATTCCAATTTCCTGCTTATCATTCTAAATAATATTTGAGGGCTTTTTGTAAATTAAGAGTTATTTGTCCTATAATATAGGAAACTTTTTATTAACTCAATCAATGAAGCCAACATCTGGTAGTGTAGATTTTGTTTAATCAATGATTCACAACAAACATGTATATAGTAGATTCGTAACTTCTACTCTGACAATTATTTTTAATGAACTTATTTATGGAGAAGGTCATCGAGAAAGTCCTTGTAAGTTACAATCAATATGAGTAATGCATCAATATTGTAAGAAAAGTCATGAGAAGTTGTGAGGGATAGAATATCAAAAGGGACATAAATATTACATTACACATACATTTACATCCTTCTTTCAAATTTAATTTGTTGAACTACATGTATGTATATTCATATGTTTTACAAGAAAATCCTTTTTCTCTTTATTCATTCTTATTATGCTTCTTTATTAGTTGAAAAGTCATTCACCACAAAATTCTTTACAAAGGTTTTTGTATACTAAGTACATATGTTCTAATCACAACCTCAATGTTGATCATTTGTTCATACATATCTTCACTTTTGATACTTTCGTATGATTATTAATGTCAATTTTGTGCAAGACGCACTATGTTTTTGTTGCATAAGTTATAATCTTTATAAGTCTTGAAAATATTAAGAATCAAGTTCACAAATATGATGGTGCTATTTGTTGTTTATTTCAATATTAAAAAGATACTCATGTTGCCTATGCAAGGTTTGTTGAAAAGAGCTCTTGGTGTGAAAAGTTGACTATAAACATTAGTTTTGGTGCACTGCTTCTCACACTGAATAGACCCTTACACTATGTCTTTTGTTGCATTTAATCATGCCTAATATGTAGGGACTCAATAACATTCATATTTCTTCTCAACAAACATTTGGCTCACATTTTCTTCAATATATCAATAATGTTAATGTAAATATATTATAGTATTGCAATATCTTATACTATATGTAATTTGAATCACATATTCATATGATTTAAACTTTCTTTCCTTTCAGATTATGTAGGTATATGATTTAGGTGAAGGATACCAAAAACCATATTACAATCATATCCTCAAAATAATGCAGACCATGGTACATGGTGTATCACATTCAATATGTATAGTAGATGCCATGAGTTAGAGATAGAGTGGAAAAAACAAAAAGAAAACTATGCATATGACAACCAAGGAAGAAGTATAAGGAGGGATGATTAATGTGTTTGAATGTAAAAGATTGAGAACTATGTTTTGAATATTTTATTGGAAGTTATTTTTTGTAGAGAACTTTTTTATCACTTGTATCTATTTCTGATAATGGTTTTGTGCATATTAGCATTTATCTTCATAATTGAAGAGGTTATTGAGAGAAGATTTTTGTGTGGATGTTGGTTTCGAGATGGTTGTATTGATGGCTGCCATATAGAGTTATTGTGCATGTCATATTACTACACATCCATGATTGTTGAACAGGGTTACTGTTATTGGTGAAGCAATGACTTATATCCACCATGTTTATGTTATGATTATCCATAACAAAAACAACTACTACCTTAGAAACAACTCTTGTTATAATTATTTCTTAACTATACTCATGTACAAAAATGAATGACTGTTAAAGAAATGCTTTTGTGGTATAGGTAACGAGGCACTTTGGCCCAACAAAGGGCCCAAAGAAGTGACAACTAACACGATAGATGTCATGCCCTTTTAACTTCGTGTTAGAAAGAGGTCACCAAAGCATGAATTAACCTTTTTAGAAGCATCATTTCGACCTCCTTAAGCAAGGACCAACCCGATAGAACAAGAAGCACTTGATGTAAAGCAAGTTTTCTTAATATGACAAAGATAGTGTTGCCAATTGAGACTCTTAATGTGGAGCCTTACCATCCACCTGCAAAATATTGCATGCCTTCTTCTTTCCATGGATTTGAATGGCACAGTGCATGTTCGCAACTTCTAGATTTTTTTCTTAAATATTCCAAAGCACTCTACCAATCAATCTCTAAGTAACTCTTATTTGATTTTTGTAATATTATGCTTAATAAAAAGCACAAATTGAATGCCATTGTCACCTACCATATATTAGCCATTCCAATTGGCTTTCACCTAGCTCTAGAAAAGTTATCTATCATCATTTGCTTGCTCGGAGAGGTCAGTCCTCATTATGATTATGAATTGCATTAAGTTCGTATACAACCTGTTTCTTTTTCTTTTGACATAAAGTAACTACTATTTTGTCATCCAACCACATAACCATATTTTTCTTTTCAACATTGCTTCTCTCATCCCTATATTATTGCTTACGGTATGTAAATATTATGCAATAGATTTATCCACCTCTATCTTTTCTTGAGGTGTATTTTCCTACACTAAACCCCGTCCTAACGTATGAATCATAAAAATTATACACACCATCTTCTCCTTTTTTAGGGTTAGCAGAAGCACCATTAAGACCCAACTCTACTACTTTATTCTTGTCTAACACCACTAGAGTCCAACTTAATTACTTGTTTATCCTTATGTACTTTGAATTTTATTGGAGTTCCACTATCATATAACCTTTCAGCTACATTATTGCTTGAAGATATCGTCAATGGCGTGCTCTTGAGTATTCCAATCAGCAAGTCCTTTCATAACCTGGACCAGTTCGAACTACGGTTGTGGGACGGGTTGCAGTGACCATGTGAATTGTCGGTGGAGTAGATTCGGGGTCCACCATGTCGTCTAGTTGACCACAAGCTCGCACCAACTTGATGCACTTCTCCAAGTGTAAGGCTGTTCATTATTAATTTCTCTGTTCCTCTCTGCAGTGATGTATGTGGATGACGATGTCCAATGATGGATCTCGGAGACAAAAGCTTTTGCAGAAATGCGGCATGTGGCTGTTAGACCTGGACAAAAGTTGGGACCAAAATGTACTGTGGAGTGCCAGTGACAGGAAAGAGGAAGATTGCCAGACTGGTCCAAACCACTTTATGCATATATAGTATAACCTCGATTTTTGCTTTTTCGTGTAAGCCTCTTGACCTGCCTCCTACTAAGGTACTTGAATCATCTCTCTCCTACTCCTGTGGGACAATGGAAAGAGAGAAAAGGTATATCAAAGATGACTGAAGAGGTGGGTTCACAAATCAAAGAGATCCCATGGCTCTTTCAGTAGGTATACAACCCAACAAAACTTTCTCACGATATTCATATACAGATGATGAACTATCAAATTTGGACGATAGATTTCCTGTCAAATAGTGATAAAGAAAACCATCTTGGAGATGCCACTTTAAATTGGAGCCTTCTTTTTCACTTGATATTCTGCTATCTTTATGTAATCATTTCATGATGATCACAGTCACATAGCCTTTCTTGTTCTCTCTTAGGATAAGAGATTTGAGAGTTTAGTTGCTAATTTCCTTTTAGGGGATGAGATAAGCTTTCATAGAGTCTATTTATGTGACTATATATTCCGTGTGCAATGTCGATTAATGTGAAACCTCATTGTATACATTATTGAAACAACCAAAAGGAACTTGTACGTATTAAAACGTCATGTGTTGACTACCAACACATAGGGTTGGTGACCATACCAAGCTTCTCATGGCTCGGTGAGGTCGCTCGGTTCATGAAATTTAATGCGCCAAATTCCAGTCATCTCATTGTGGTTTACATGACATCAATCTCGGACAAGTCCTTTTATCACAATTCGGCTTGTGCAACTCGTTAAGAACTGATTATATTGCATCTCGTTGTGAGTTTGATTTTCAGGGCATGCATGCATCTGTCTGTGTTAGCCTTCGGCCTGTCACAGTAAAGAAAACCTCTCTCTTCCCCCCCGCCCCACCCCACACACACACAGAGCAGTAGCTTCTCTGGCACGGCTCTCTGACTCCCACGAGGCAGGTGGTGAGTTCGACTCTGCATGTGTCTGTGTTAGCCTTCGGCCTCCCACTGTAAAAAGAAATCTCTCTTCCCCCTCTGACTCCGTCTGTGTTAGCCTTCGGCCTCTCACTGTAAAAGGAAAACTGTCTCTCACACAAAAGAAGGCTAAAAAATGTACCCCACATGATCCCAGAAAGGTTCGACCTTGTAGCGTCGGATATATAATATGATGATCAGCACACAGAGCGGTAGCTCACGTGGCTAAAGGGTTTACTCACAAGTTGAAGGTCATGAGTTCGATATGCATCTAGCTTCGGCCTGCTCATGGTAACGAAAAAGGAAATGATGATCAAAGCTCTCCAGCTCCGAAAGGGTGGACTGATCTTACTACAATCATGTAGCAAGATCTCATCTTGTCAGTTCGAATCACTATAGTGTCAAAAGTTATGCTCACCTACTTAGACATGAGTATATCATTGTTGACACCAGAAATAATACGGACCGAGTTTTTGTAAGTGTCATTAAAATTAAAATTGAGTCATCACTTCTAAACGACAACAATCATGCACGTAAATTGACAAACAAAATGAACACAAAAAAAAAGGGTCCACCAAAATGGTTGAACTGGCATGGTGCACCACATGTATTCCAAACTCAGCTACATATATATACATGTATCAACAAGGACCCACCTGCAAATGAACCACACATGGGAGCCAAGAGGCTACCTAATGTACAATGTTTAAATTGTTTTTTTTTTGTGGCGGGGGGGCGTTGAGGCACAATACCAACCAACCTTTTTAATGCAAATTTTAAATGTTAAAACCATGATTGACGGGTCTTCTTCAATTTTAAGGAATTTACTTTTATATTTAATTAGTACCTTATCATACAAAATACCTGAATACTGAAAGTGGATACAAAAATATATATTGCTGAAAGTGGATACGCGGCTATATAAGAATAACCTCAATAAGTAATGAAGTTTATTTGAGAAAAAGTTGGATTAAATGAGAAAGACTCACTTAAGGTGGTTATTTAACATTTATAGAGATGGTTATATGAAGCTTGATCCCCGAGAAGATACGAACACTTCAATAAATAGAGGATCAAGACCTCAAATATTGCTTGAAGGAAATTAATAATAAACTATGATCCCTTTTTTTGGTGTTATATTAATATTTAAAGACATAAACCTCAATCACGACTGTGGATACATTTAGCTGTCACATCGCTTGGTACGGGAAGAAGGTTGTTGTCTTGTTTTTGGTGCATTAGAGGAGGTAAGCCGGAGCCTCTAACCATCTTCCCTTGGCTTTGTTTGCTTAATTCAGATGACTCGAGGTCACATACCCAGCGCATTTGACACTGTGTCACCTCTATTTCATCCTCTGATGACACTCATTTTTTTCTGTCACTGCAAGTGACTGATACTTGATGCAATTTGGCAAAGACCATCTCCAATAAGCCACTTGTTTGGATGGTCGAGGGTACAAATTCGTGCTCAAAGCAATTTACCACGGCAGGAATTAATTAAAATGAACACAAAAGAAGTGCTTTAAGCTCATAAATTTAAAAAAAAAGGGATTAAAAGATGCATATACTATGATACATGAATTGTTAAGATATGAAACAAATATAAGAGCAAAACAATGAAATTCTTGAAAAGCTAACCTTGTAGATAACCAAATTCTTGATATCCGGACCACTCGCTTCTTCTATGGTTGTCTAAACAAACTTGGACCATCCAGCAGCAGTGCACCCGATCTATATCTAAATGTAGATCTTTAGCACCGAGAGTGTTAGCTCAACAGCAGGATGCTCTAGGGTGATCTAAGAGTTTGACTTTTAGAGAATGCATGTCTTGGTGTGTGAGGATTCAGTCTCCTTAACCAAAAAAAACATTATGAATCTTTAGGAAATCAATTTTAAATGTCATGTTGAGAAGCGTGCAAAGCTTTCCACAGGAGGCCTGAACGATGTGAAACCATAGGACCCGTACCTAGGTCCAGGTCCTAATCTCAATTTGAAAAACTAATACAACCATCGGCATTCTCTTGTGTCTAGCAAGAGGAAACCTCAGTGCGTTCCACGCACACTCAATATTCTTTAAGCTTTTCAATGAAATTGTCGAAGTTAGTTAAACAAACTCCACTCAGTATGATCTGATTTTGTTAAAAACTTTATAAACCGCACTCAAGTTGTTAATTCAATACCAGGGCGTTAGCACCGTTGCTGCTGGTAGGACTTTGATTTTCAGAGGGTGCATGTGTGAGTGTGTGTTAGACTTCGTTCTCTTCTTGTTAAAAAAAAAATCATAAACCATGTGAGGATGATTACGTTGTCAACCTGACCCATCTATCTTTCGTCACTAAACCTAACCTTAGTTAACGTATTCAACTCAGGTTAGTTCCGGGTTAAACCTAAGCCGCTGACAACCCCACTTAGGTCGAAGCCGTGTACTCACAGGGGCGTTTTGGTAAGATCCGGATATCGGGTGACGCTGACCCGACACCTCCAGAGCAGCTTATTGCCTTTATGGTGCACTTCTCATCCGCCAACGTAATCCCCCACATTATCCCCACTAAAAAAGGTTGGACATAAATGCCACGTGCTGAGTTGCCCTATCAGCTACACTGAGATGCGTGTCTGCCCCGTCTCTTGGAGCAAGCCATGCCCATGGAATCTCGTGGGCGGACTCCTCTTCTAGAAAATAAATCTATTTGTTTTGCCACATGTTTTTCAAATCCTTATCATATGTAGATAAATATGATAAATATTTTTATATATAGATCGATAGCCCCCACAAACAAGCAACTCACCTCACCTTTCATTTCATGTGTCTTTCTCAAAACCACTCCCCCAACTCAACACAACAAGGGATTAGAATCGAGCAAAGAGACATGTCGTGGTTTCCTGCACTCGATTTCATCTTGTTTATCTTACTGCTGTTGCTGGTGGTGGTAGTGGTAGTGGTGATGGTGAAACCATGCTGCAAGTGTAGCGTGTGCCTCTCATACGTGAGCAGTGATTGGGAGGGCGAATTCCCCAACCTGGCCGACTGGTATGCGTCGTTGCTTAGGGAGTCGCCGACGCAGACGATTGAGAACCATGTGTTGAACAATATCATCACGGCCAATCCAGCGAACGTGGAGCATATGCTGCTGGATCGCTTTGATAACTACCCCAAAGGGAAGGCCTTCTCCAACATCCTCCACGACCTGCTCGGCCGCGGCATCTTTAACGTTGATGGCGATCTCTGGCGCACCCAGCGCAAGATGGCCAGCTTCGAGCTCGGTCGCGCGAACGTCCGGTCCTTCGTCTTCGGTCTCATACGCGCCGAGATCCACGACCGGCTGCTTCCGGTCCTCGGCTCGGTGACGGAAGAGATTGATCTCCAGGACGTGCTCCGCCGGTTCTCCTTCGACTGCATCTGCAAGGCCTCCTTCGGCCTCGACCCCGGCTGCCTGGAGCTAGAGTTCCCACTGAGCGAATTCGCCCGCGCCTTCGACGCGGCATCCCTGATATCGGCCAACCGGGCGACGACAAGCGCGCCGCTGGTGTGGAAGGCCAAACGCCTGCTGCGCCTGGGCTCGGAGCGCCAGCTGCGGGACGCGGTGCGCAAGACGCACACGCTCGCCGACGAGGTAATCCGTGCCCGCCGGACATTGGCCACATCTTCCTCCCCGCCACAGCTTGACCTCCTCGCCAGGTTCATGGGCTCCACCAGTGACAACCGGCTCCTGCGAGACATAGTCATCAGCTTTCTCCTGGCTGGCCGCGACACAGTCGCCTCTGCTCTGATCGCCTTCTTCTGGCTCGTCTCGCTCAACCCCCGCGTCGAGAGATCGATCCTCGCCGAGGTAGACGACGTCCTATCAGAAGGCATAGAGTATGGAAAGCTGAGGCATCTACACTACCTTCACGCAGCGCTCTCGGAAAGCATGAGGCTGTACCCGCCTGTGCAATTCGACTCCAAGTTCGCGGCAGACGACGACGAGCTTCCGGACGGAACGTTCGTGAGGAAGGGTACCAGAGTGACGTACCACGCCTACGCCATGGGCCGGATGGAGTCGATATGGGGGCCGGACTGCAAGGAGTTCCGGCCGGAAAGGTGGCTGAAGGACGGTGTCTTCGTCCCCCAGAACCCTTTCAAGTACCCAGTCTTTCAAGCGGGCTTTAGGGTCTGTTTAGGAAAGGAGATCGCCTTCATGCAGATGAAGTGCGTCGCCGTCTCAATCCTACAGAACTTCCACATAGAAACGAGCCCTTCTTGCAACCGGTTGAAGTTCTCTCCGGGCCTCACCGCTAACGTTAGTGGTGGACTCCGTGCTGTCGTCAAGCCGCGAGAAAGAATCAAAATTATGCACCATGGAAGAGACTCGCGAAATGATTCTGGATGAAAAAAATTAACAGTCGATTGATCTTGTTTTTCGCTTGTGTATAGATCATAGTAATTTGCGGCACAAGTGTCCATGAAAATTTGTGGAATCGGTTGGTGCGCTAATTAGTGTTGTGGAGTTCAATCAGTGTAACCAGAAGCTGTTCTTGACACATGATGTACGTCGGAATGGATGCGCATTCTCTTTGTGTGATAATTAACACGAGATGTGCATGCCTCGGTGGAGGATGACGGATTCTCCATCAATATAATTTTTATGAACGAAAAACTTAAGGACTTTGGACTTTTGAATCAATATTAATGCGCTTTTCTTCCCCGACTGTCATTGGAACAACTACTACTTTTGCTGAAAGGAGCATTAATTCTCACTAACGTTTGCAGTCGACTTGACAAATCAAGCCCCAAACGTATAAACTTTATCGTTTTTAAACACCCTTAATTAGTATTGAATGCTTTTCTTTTCTTTTTCTTTTAGAAAGAGAGAGATCAGTGCCATGACCAAGTACTCAACGTCATAATAATTCTAAATTATGGCTCGATATTTTAGTTATAAAGTACGTTGATAACTATAAAGCAATTGGTTGCGTAAAGGATGTGCTTTGAAACGACAAAAATCCAAGCTCAAGTAATATTTTCTTATTTTCTTTTTGTTGTTGAATATGCACGAGAAACAATTGTCAATACGAAATCAAGACCTGTTTTTATCTAACTTTTGTCTTAAAACCAGAAAGATCACCAACTAAAGTTGCCTTTTTTCGATTAGATTACGCTTTAACTCATAAAAAATGACTGCCTTCAGCACACCAAGCAATGGCTTGCATGGGTAGGGGTTGACTCAGAAGTTAAAGGTTGTGAGTTTGAATCCCACGGCATGCATTGTATCGGCCGCGCTATCTACAAAAGAAAAGGATGACGGCCTTAGCTTTCTCCTTCGTTTGTATTTGATTATAGCTTTTAAGTTGGAGGTCTCAAGTTCCACTCCCGGAGTGTTTCTATCTGTATCCCAACGCCAGCTTACCTGTAAAAGAAATGACGGATCTCAAAATATTACGACAATTATCCATATGTAATTCATTAGAAGCTTAAAATATAAAATGTAATTCATTAAAAGCTTGAAAATTTTATATTTGAATTTTGATGCACCAAACAAAGAAGAGTTTCTCATTGGGATAGTAGCTTAAGATAGTAAGTTCGCGCACCGAACTGCGGAAGTCTCCTAAAATTTGGGAGTAATTATTAACACAGCTTAAACATTGGGCTATATGTCGAGTCGATCACAACCAATGTGGGACTCGAGAATTCTTTCGAGTGAGGCATATTTGTATTTCACGTTCACAAAGTACCTGTATATATAATAGCAAACCCCACAAATATTTAGATTTCAGGTGAGACGCATCGTTCACCTCGGCCTAAAGCGGGTCCACCGCTGACCACAACTTTACCTCACCACATATAAGATTACTCAAGAAAATGTGGCTCCCCGTTTCAATCTCTATAAGTCAATTCCAGTGTCTTATAAGAACGCAACCAACGGCAGATGGGGTTTCCACATAGCAGCTGGTTGCATCCTTACTGTAACTAAGGCAGCAAGTCCCACAGAGCGGTAATCCCATTATACTGTAAAATCCCATGGGACAGCTTACCCAAATGATATAGGACCTACTACAACTACCTCTTGCGTGTAAGAAGGGGTAATACCTCGCGTGTTTAAACTCTAGAAATATATAGCGCTAGCACTTCCACGTAATAACTCTACCAAAGGTAATCCCATTATAGGGATATGTCACAGGACAGAAACCGTTCGACAGCGGAAGACAAAATGAAGAACTTAAAAGTTTTGTAGGTCTACCATTGCTGCTTCGTTCACCTAGTTATGTTAACCTCCCATGATCAACTTTTCTTCAAATTATTTGATGATGTTTCCTTTATTTTTCGACTTTTTAATCGAATTAAGGTTAAGTACCATCACATAAATATGATCTAAAAGCACACGTAACTAAGAATAATAGTTGTAGAAAAACTCTGTGAAAAGAAAGAAAGAAAGAACACATAAGGTTTATGTGGGGAGATCTATAAGCTTACTGGACAGGAAAGACAAGAAGAATTTTACTATAACGAAGAATACATTAGAATATGATCTCTCACCCAAGAAAATCGGCCTAGCTAGGCCCGCATTCTTTTTACTTGTTATTCCGATTGTGGGGTCGATTAAATGGATTTTTTGTTTACACATATCCCTATCATTGAATATAAACTAGATCATTCTTTATAGTTTATTTCCAACACTTTTGTGGTGCCTTCTTCTTCTTTTAACATTTCACAATTTAGTGTTTCATATCTTCTTACAAGAGTATGTTTTAGTCGTCTTTCAACATATTCAAATCATCTTAAATGATTTTTACTCATTTATCCTCTATTTGTGCACTCGCAATTGGTTTATAATAACCTCATTATATATACGATCTTTCCTTGTGTGACTACTCATGCATCTCAACATCTTTATTTCTGCTATGAACATCTTTTGTATATGTTGATGATTAACTACTCAACACTAAAAACAATAAAACATAACAAGTCTAATTATTGCTCTATAATATTTACCTTTTAACTTTAATAATATGTTCTTATCACACAGAATACCTAATGCCCCTCTCCATTTTAACAAACCAACATTAATTCTATGCATAACATCTCTATTAATTTTTCCATCACTTTGAAGAATTGATCCTAGGTATTTAAAACTTTTCTTTTAAGGGATTTAATGTGTGTCAATCTTAATTTCTATGTCCTCTGAAGTACCAAAATAATCAAACTTACATTTCATATATTATATCTTTATTCTAGTAAGTCAAAAGACTTTACTTTTTAATGCACTCTCAAGTTGAATTCATATATTGAATTCAAGGCCTTACTCAAGAGAAAGTCATGTAATGTGATTTTTAAAGTCATTCATATAGACATGGCAGGTTTGAAACCATCGATTCTGGTTATCCTGGAAGTTGGAACCATTGGTTCCAGTTGGGATGATTTCAGTTTGAGTTTGGAATTGTCAAGAACGAGTAAAAATTATTAAAAATATTACAATTAAATAAATATCATAATCAATAATTTGGAATCATCGATTTCTGTTCTGCCCGATCTCAATGAGTTTAAGAAAAAAATTAATAGAAAATTAAAACTATGGAGAGAGTGAGAACTCGAATGACTTTACTCTCAAAGTGGGAAGATCTGGCTTGAATCGAATTTGGTGTCCCGAGCATTTGTTGTGGATGTATCGGTGGATTAGAACTAAAGGTCAAATGAATGATGGTAAGCTCATGTCATTCATGACTTTATATATATAAACCACGTTGAAGGTCTACATGTATATAAACTTTTATATATATATATATATATATATATATATATATATAGAGAGAGAGAGAGAGAGAGAGAGATTCTGCCCACATAATATTTTTCACTCATCTTCATCCATGATTTTTAGGTGGTATGATTATAATTTTAAAAAATTAAAGAGCTTTGAAAAAGTATAAAGAATATTTTTATATTCTTTATTACACTCAAACTGCCTAGAAACAATAGGTGGGCATGAGTGGACACTTGAGAGGGTCCAATCTCTCTCTATCCCCCTCTCTCTCTAATGGGTTGGTTCTCATGATTCAGGTTTAATACTATAATTAGGAATTAAACCACCAAGTTTTTTCTACTAAAACCGAATCGAACCAGTTTGGTTCAGTTCTAGCAGTTCCATCAACACCCTTAGAAGAAAACAGAAAATTAGAGGGCCTTAATACAATTTGGTATCATACCTGATTACTTGTGCATATGTGTTGCTCATCCTTACAAATGACTCAAAGTGTTTGGCTTATCCTCATTGACTCCCCAAAAGGCTTTTAGAACATTTAGATTTCCTTTCTAGATGGTATTAGACAGAGGTAGCCCTATAGTATTCGGACCCCCGAGTATTGAACCCTTGATCTGCTTTAGCTTGAAAGGTTTTTAGGGAAAACCCTAGCCAGGTGACGGACCCATGCCCATGCTCAGTGGAACTCTAGTCATACAAATTGAAAGAGTATTTATTATTTGCTTTTGTAAACACAATTATTGATGAGGATGACAACTACCGAGCCTTTTACACTGAAGAACAACATTAACCTTACCTTATGCTTTAATCCTTGGCATCTTCCTTTAGCTCACAGTAGATATTCCCCATGTAAGAACAGAAAGCGTGTATACGAGTGTTTCCCCGGTTTCCCACAGCTGGTTTTGATTCTAGGGAGGTTTTCTTTTCTTCTCTGTTTTCTTTCACTCTAGTATGAGTTTCAATACAAAGCAATGCTTGGCTCCACATCCTGAATATCCAGGTTGGTATGGAGCTCCTATCTAGCTATTATAAAACAAATTTGTATACATTGTAATTCGTATACGTTGTATAGTTTCTTACCTACACAACAATTAGACATATCTCAAACCCATGTTTGTAACATGTTTTGAGAATAGATCCTCTATTATGCCTTTAGTCAAGGGGTCTACTAAAATATCTTCAATTGGCATGTATGAGATGGATATTTTCTTTCTCATAACCATATCATGAACATAGTAGTATTTTACTATTATATGCTTGCTTTTTAAGTTGTCAACTCCAATCTTGATCAGAATAATTGCTGCATTGTTGTCACAATAAATGACAATTGGCTCATTGGCTATGTCCAATTTCAAAACTCATATAAAGTGGCTTATCCAAATGGTACTTTTTGCAACCATACAGTAAGCGACATACTCAGCTTCCTATTTATGCAATGCTACACAATTTTGTTTCTTACATGCCCAAGAAACAACTCCTCCTCTAAATAGAAATATTTGTCTTGAGATTAATTTGTTGTCATCTTTGCTCCTAGCAAAGTCGGCATATCCTACCACTTTTAGTTCATCTATTTAAAAATATAATTTCAAGTTTTTAGTTCCTTTAAGATATCTTAAGATCCTTTTTACAACTATTCAGTGTTGCCAACCAGGATAATTTTAATATCTACTTATGAGACCAACAACAAAGTTGATATCCATTCTTGTGTATAGCATAGCATACATCAATCTACCCACAACTTAAGCATAAAGAATATTAAGCTTATCGTCTCCTTCATTGGGACAATCAACCTTAATCCATTTTACCCCTTTTGCAACAAGTATAGATGCAGACTTGTATTCAAGACTTGTATTCACTCATTTTAAACTTCTTGAGGATACAACAACAACAACAACTAAGCCTTTTCCCATACTAGACGGGGTCGGCTACATGGATTCTTTGTTTCCACAGATCCCTATCGTGTGCCATGTTAGCAATTAACTCCCAATAAGCTAGATCATTCTTTATTGTTTCTTTCTAACACTTTTGTGGTCGTCCTCTACCTCTTTTAATACTTTCCAAATTTAGTTTTTCTAACCTTCTTACAGGTTCTTCTTTTGATCTTCTTTCTATATGTCCAAACTATCTTAAACTTCTTGAGGATATAATCAATATATCTTTCCTGACTAAGGTATAAGAGTTTAGATTCTCTGTCTAAAAAAATCTTGATACCCAAAATATAGGATGCTTCTCCCATATATCTCATTTTGAATCTTGAGTTTCACCATGACTTGGTTTTAACAATCATTATAAGTTATCTATATATAATGATAGGATGACAAAGTAGCTCCCACTATTTCAGACATATACACAGTGGTAAAGTTCATTAGCCACAAACCCAAGTTCAATAATGATATTTTGAAAGGTCAAATACCATGGACGATCTAACTGTTTAAGGCCATATAAAGATTTTTTAACTATACTTTATCTTTGTGGCCTTTAACAATATATCCATTTGGATGTTGCATATATATGATTTCATCTAAATCTCTATTTAGAAAAGTTGTTTTTACATCAAACTTATGTAAATCCAAATCATACTATATTGATATTACCAGAATTATTCTTATGAATGCAAATTTCGCAATAGGAGAATATGTTTTAACATAGTTTATCTCCTCTTTTTGCGAGAATCCCTTTGCAAACCAACCTCGCCTTAAACTTGTCAATTATTCTATAGACCTTATACTTCTTTTTTATAACTCATTTGCATCCTATGACTTTTTCTCTATTTATTAAATCAGTCAATTCTCAGACTTAGTTTTTCTTAATGGATTGAATTTCCTCATTCATAGCTTTCTCTCCGTCTATTGATTCAGATGAGTTAATAGCTTGATGATATGTCAAGTTATCAATTAATGCGTCTATATCCACCGAGTTACACATTTCCTCTACATGGTAAGTAAGATAATCTTTTAAATAAGATAATGTAACTCTATGTATTTTATGTCTACTTAAAGTTTTGGTTTGCTGAGGAAGATCATCTATGGGTTCAAATGAAAATGGATCTAGATCTACTAGATCGTCATTATTAGTATCTTCTAAGAATTCAACATCTCTGCTCTCTATGAGTCCATGATCCTTGTGATAAAACTGATATCCTTTAGATCTTTAAGATATCTGATGAATATACATATGAAGGACCTACTGTCTAGTTTATCTCTAGACTTATCAAGGATTTTCATATGAGCGATAGATCCTTACCTCTGAGATGACCTATATTGGGTTTTCATTCAAATCATATCTCATATGATGTAGAGAATACAACTTTACATGATACTCTATTAAGTATATACACAGTCGTACTTACTGCTTCTCTCCAAAATATCTTTGATAGAGAGACATCTATTATCTTTGACCTTGTCATATTTAGTAAGGTCCTATTATATCTTTAAAATACCATTTTATTGAGGTATCTTGAGCATTATATTTTGCTGATAAATACTTAAGTCTTTATAAAATACTAAAAATTCTACAAAGGTGTACTCACTACCTCTATTCGATCTCAAGACTTGTATTGCATGCCCTAGCTGGTTCTCAAGTTCTTTCTTTTTTTTTTGAATATTTCAAATGCCTCAAATTTATGTGATAAAAGATATATGTATGTATATCTTAAGTAATCATCAATGAAGGTTATAAAATAAATACTTTCTCGATGTAATCTTATTTTAAAAGGTTTATATAAATCAGTGTGAATGATTTTCAACAAGGTTGTTTCCCTTATTGTTTTCTTTCAAAATGATTTCCTTGTCATTTTTCTTTGTATACACGCTTTACACTAATTAAAAGTGTTTTCTTGAAATCTTGGCAATAAGTCAAAGTTGGATAACTTCCTCAACTTTTTCAGACGTATATGTCCTAGGCATTTATGCCACACATTCACATCAACATTAAAGGGACAATCAATATTAGCAGAAGAACCTTTATTTTTATTTATTTTAAATTTTAATAATCTATGTTATATATCAAATTCTCTAGAGAAAAAAACTCTCTCATGCTTACCCATTGTTACTTTGGTAGGAATAAACCTGACTTCAAAACCCTTCTTAACTAAGATAGAAACCGAAACCAGATTGCACCTTATAGATGGCACAATTAATATATCAGTCAAAACTGGTATGCCTTGTATATAGATTCTAAAGGATCCTATCCCAAGAACATTATAAAAGATATTATTTCTCATATACACCCTATGTTCCCTTAGTTTATATTTTTTTAGATCCATTGTCCCTTTCTTGGTTTTCAAGATATGTCTTGTTGCTCTAGAGTCAATCTACCAACCAATCACCGGGTAGTCTATGTACAAGCATTATGATATCATACAAATTATATCCCGCTTCTCCTATTGTTCGCATTCTTTGTTGTTTTTACGATTTTTCTTGTTGCGACAATCCCTCTTTTAGTATCTCATTTCTTCATAGCTTAAACACTTGACTTGAGAAGTGGTTTTCTATGATTTCTTAAAAGGTTGATCGTCCTTTTTGTTATTCTTGTCATATTTCTTATTTGTTTTATTTTCTTCTAGTTGGGTTTGGAGTTGAACCCTATCTCGTCTTAAACTACTAACAATTTCTCCTTTCTATTTTTATTCATATGTTCTTGTTCAATTACTAGTTTAAGAGGCAGTTCTGAAAGGCTTGTTTCAGGCCCTAGTCTAAGGATAGTAGTGACTATGTTCTATGATAGGGAAGACAGTTCAGTATTGTGGATATCTCTATTGGTTTTGTGCTGCCCTTACAGTAGCCGGTAACTAATTTGGCTATAACTAAATCTCTTGCTATTACTATTATACCGTTCACATGTTCCACTACATTGTCTCCTTCTTTCATCTTATAGGAGTTGTTCTTTTGTAACAATAATTGAATATATAGTTTAGTTATAGTTTTGTACTTGGTTATTATTGAATCAAATAACTCTTTTACGGTCTCATATTCTTCAAAGACCCTAATCAAATCATCTTTCATGTATGTTAACATGATAGTTCTTGCTATCGTGTCATCTCTTAGGAATGTTTTATATATTTTCTTTTGTTGCTTTGTGGCATAAAGGGGTGAAAGATGCACAATTTACCTTAATACATACCCTACACCTTTTAGTGTAAGAGAAACTACATTCTTTTCTTCCACGTTTAAACATTTAGACCGTTTAGTCTTTTTTTGGTCTATTAAGGTACACATATTCTTCAATTCATTTTTATGTGTTTAGCAAAATTAATAATGATACGATTGTAGATGTGAATTTTTATTTCAAAACCTATGTAGAGATTTCAAAAGAAATTCTCAAACTACGTCATGTGGGCGAGCGTGCCAGTTAGTTTACTCAAACTAATAAAGATTTATTTTCTGACTTCGTTAAACGATTGTGGACAAATGAGCTCTTATCGACATAGGCCTTCTTGAACTGATGCTCAAGAGCCAGCCTAGACGCTTTGAAAATTATTTGAGATCTGTTAAGTTTCGAAAAATAGAATTCCAACTTAAAAAGTTTTGATGAAATCGTGATTTAGTTATTGTCTTAGAAAAAAATTTAGGTTCTCAAAAACAGAAACTGGTTATGTTTTCAGAGGCCTATTTCCTGATTTTTTTAAAATACTTTCGAGTTTTCAAAAATTCTGAAAATTTAACAAAAGATAGACGTTCATGTACAGATTTAGAAAATATTTTTATTTTAAATTTTCATAATTCTCATAATTAAATCTAGAAATCAACATCATTGAGACACTCGGGACAGACCTATACTAGAATATCAGAGGTTTAGAAAAATAGAGATATTTTGGTTCTTAGACCTCTGATTTCTATGAAATTGGTCTTGTTGGAAAGATACGGATTTCAGCTTTCGAAAGAGACTATTTTCAATCGATTTGGTTTACTGTGCACAAAGATATTAAAAAATTACCAGACATGTATCACAGGAACTTCTGGTTTTCCAGAATCTATTATGATTTTTTGTAAAACTTTTCGGATTTGGTTAATGATGTTTAACAAGGCCAAAAATCCTGAAATTTTTACCAGACGCCCATGTATATTTCTAGATTAGAAGAGACAAATTTTGACCTATTTGGAGTAGTAGATGATCATAGAAAAATATTTTACCAGACGTATGCAAGAGTGTAGAGTAAAAATTCTCAGATTTTCAGAAAATGTGTGTTCTAATTCGATTTAAACGAATCTATGGCTAAACTAATAGCATGAATCCATGAGAATAAGAGGTTTATGATCTTCAGTTATGCTATGGAGTCGAAAGGATCAGAAAGAAAAGCATTAAAGGAGTTGTCTTTTGAATCAATACACTTTGTGGAGATTAAAACTCCTTAATTACAACCCGCTACGTTTACTCCAAAAAGAGAATAGGGAAGAACCTGTGGCAGCCGGCAGAGGAGAACCTGCAGCGGATGTTTAGTGGTGGGCAGCGGCCTCTCTCTCTCCCCTTTTTCTCCCTCTCTTTCTCCCCCTCTCTTTCTCTCTTCCTGGACAGCTTGCTGAACTTGGATTTCTGTGGTAGCTGATGGTTGATCGGTGGTTGTTGATTGTTGATTGTTGATTCCATTACTGATCTCTTGAGCCCCTTTTATAGGCCATGGGTTGCCCATTGGCTGCATCCATTCATAAGGCAACTTGCCTTACCGTGATTTGCTGTAATAAGGCAAGCAAGTGCTATCCAAGGCCTTCCAAATCTAGCCCACATATGCTGCACTTCACTTGCCAAACTTTGCATCACGTGTTATGGAAGGTTGCCAAGCTAAGAACTATGTTGGAGCTGTGCATGGCTGGAGTTGATTCAAGCTACAAAAGGTAAGTTTATGCTGTTGTCCACCTTGCTGAATTCGGTTGGAGCTGTTGCAAGATTGGAAAGATAAGGAGCTGACGTCTTGATAGCCTAACAAATTAGGCACCAAGGTTATCTTCAGATGAATAGCTTGTCATCTGCTTATCTGACATTGTGATAAGAATAAATAATACCATCAACCAGATACACTTAGATAAAGACAATCCCGTCAATGATATCCTTCCACCTTTGGTCATATATACATGCCACTTATTCATCATGTTGTCATTCTGAGATTTTGTTCAATCCAATAAAAGAGATCATACCAATCTGTTTCAAAATAAAAGACCAATCCTTTCTTCTTTTATTGGTCAGAAATATTTTTGTTGTCACTTCCATATGGGTCATCATTCAACCTTAATCACTTTCTTTCACGGTTGTGATCAAAATTGAACATTGAAATGGGAAAGAAAATCCCTTATGGCTACCAAATTAGGTGGGAAAGTAGCTGGATTCAACCCAGACTTGAAAAGGCAAGTGGGTTTATCCATTTGTTGAGATCGAACAATAGCTGTGAAAAGTAAGTGCCTTCTTGCAAGGACCGGCCAGCTTTCGAATATGGTAAGTTGGCTTGATGACTTACCAAACTGTGGACCAAGGCTACCTATGGTTAGTCACATAATCCACCCATGTTGAAGTTAGTAAATTTCTTCCAAGTGACTTTTCAAATTGAGCATCGCTTTCCTTTTGCGTGGATGACATGACTTTCCTTTCTAGACGCCGACCTTCCATTCTGGGCATCGACTTTCCTCTTTTTATACCTGAAACTAAAAATGACAAGTTACCTTACCCAACAACATCGAAATTGGCAGGTGTTCGGTCATTGCCTTTTTTTTGTTCATGCCATCTCCTCTTTCTGGGGAATTTGTCTTTGTACGGTATGAGTTTTATATATGGCAGGTTTCAAACACTTTATAAAAAAAATATTTTATCTTTGAAAACATCAAATTTAATGAAATTTTCAAATATTATTTTGGAAAACCACTGGGTGTCATTTCCAGTTTTTGTTTGCAAGGGTGACCTACTTTTACTCCGTGAGTCAGTCTATAACCACCTTGACCATTTAACCCTTTTCATGGGTGTAAGGTATCGAACCACTTTAACCACTTCAACGGGTGTAGGGTGTCGAACCACTTTAACCCTGGGTATCAGGTCTTGGAATGAGACCCTTCTCAATCGGGCGAATTTCTGAGGTCTGGTTTGATTTTTTTTTTTTTAATATTAGGGGTTTTGGAATTTCATAAATTTATAATTTACAATCATTTTGGGTTTGATTCCCAATGTTCATTTGTTTATATAAAAGGAATTATTTGAAGTCATCTTTTCTTTGAAGGCAATCATTTAAAAAGGCAAAATCCTGCCAATTTGATCCCGAGGGCAAAATAGTCATTTTTATAAAATTTTGTCAAATTTGATTTTTTTTGAAAGGGATGCAATATACCATCATTTTGAGGTTGTTATAAAATTTTGATACCAAAATGAGTTCATTTGATGTATTTTTATTTGAAAGCTCAAAGCTGCCAAAAATAGCCTATTTTCTAAAAGATGAAAATTTTCATAAAAAACCTTTTGGGGCATTTACAACGGTCTAAAAGCAAAACATTTAAGAAGCAACAAACAACATATAGTAAATTTTTAACTAACAAGATGTATAATATCCACCTACTAAATTGAAATAACTCATGATACTTAAAACCAGTTTCATACATATTTTAAGTGCTATTATTGAGTTTCTCATAACTTGATGCTATTATTTATAGAATCAAACCGGGAACAATTTCTCAAAAATTCTTACCCCCGATAATTTCTCCAAACTATAGAGGTAAACTAGTAATTTTATATGTCTATCCAGTTTTGTAAATTTTCAAAAGCACCATGGGCAGAATAGTGAACTTGGTATCTAGTTTTTCTATGAAATTCGTGATTGATCAAGGGTAAACTTGAATATTTTGTACTTCAGTCCGAATTTGTAAATTTTGAAAAGGACAAGGGCAACCTTGTCTTTTAACACAATAGCAGAACCGTGAACCTTTTATCGAGTAAGGGTAGGATAGTAATACAACCTCTTAATAATTCATAATTTTTATAAACAATGAGAGGGTGAAACTGACCTTTCGCCTGTTTGAGGGTAAAATTGACTTTTTACTAAAAAAATCTAGATACTTTGGTAATTTTACTTATGGCAATTCGTAATATTCAAATATGGCCAAGGGTAGAATGGGTATTTTAGTCTATATTCTGAGATGGTTTTCTGGAAATTGCCAGTTTTTCGCCCATGGTTTTCTAAAACCGTTGGGCAGTTTTCGGGAGGTATTAAAGGAAAGAGAGAGAGGGAGAGAGAGCGATGCAAGAAAGAGGGAGGCCGCCTCCCTCCATCCTCCATGTTCTGCTGATGGCTAGTGACCGTTGGCCTTGTCTCTGTCCTTCTACCTTCGACAAACGATTGGTCGTTGGCTTTGCTCCCTTTGGCTACTGTTTTTGATCGACAACCATCGGTCGCTGGCCTCATTCCTCCTCTCTTCTTTAGGCCTTATGTTTCAGTCTTACGGCCTTTGGCAGAACTTGGTTGACCTTCTATTATTATCTTCTAGCGTTTAGCAAAACCTTGCTATGGCCTTCTTACCTTTGGGCTCAGGTTCCTTACCTATGGCCCCTTTTTTTTTTTAGGAAGTGTCCTTTTCTTCTCTCATCCTCTTTATTGTTTTTTTTAAAACAAACAAAACTTATTGGTATTTCTTTTTTTTATAGATCCTAGCTGTGATATCAATGATAAAGACGATGACTACCAAGCCTTCTACATTGAAGAATAACAGCAACCCAACCTTCTGCTTTAATCTTTTGGTGTCTTCCTTTAGCTCGCAGCGGATGTTCCCCAAGTAAGAACATAAAGTGTGTATGAGTGTTTTCCCAATTTCCCACAACTGGTTTTGGTTCCAAAGAGGCTTTTTTCTTCTTCGTTGTCTTTCATTTTGGATGAGTTTCAGTGCGTTACTCTATATTCATAGGGTAGCCCTTGGCTCCACCTCCAGTATATTTAGGTTGGGCTTTTTGGTATGGAGCCCATATCTCGCTGTTACAAAGCAATTGTGTATCAGTCCGTCCGTAACAACCTCAATGAGAAATGGCTAGATGGCTGATCTATCCGTTTCCCTGAGTGAAACTGCCAAGAATAGCTAGTTTCTAAGCTTAATAGTTATCATATACATTGTGAGCTTACGACAAACAGTGTAAAGATATGGACGTTTTGGATGTGGGTCGGTAGTGGCTCATTATAAGGAATCCATGGTTTGCATCATCCTGCTTGCAAATATCCAATAACAGAAACCTGATGCGATGAAACCTTTGATTCTTAAATCCACTTGCGGAGATGCAATTAAAAGAAGTTGGCCAACTCTGAACTCCTTGAAGAGGCAAGTTGGTGAATGTACGAGTGGTGGATTCATGGTTTTGGCCTGGTAGATTATTATGAGTAGGTTCTCCATGTATTTCTAAAGGTTTTTTCATTGGTTTTGACCTATTCCATGGTTTGAATCATTGGAAGTGGCGTTTTTAACAGTATCAACAGTCAGAATCGAAACTGCTGGAAAAATTTGGATTTGTGCTAGAGGGAAGGGGAGGTGTAGGAGTGTCCATGAAATGATTTTTACCTGAACCTGTTAGGAGCATATTTAACAACTTAATAGATGAAATTATTCATTTGATCTGATTCACTATTCCCAATTTTTTAGTGGAGGATATTATTATTGATGAAAATTTTATAGCAAACCTAGAATTGGCCCCATTTTAAATCAATATTCACAAAATTAATTTCATGGTAAATACACTTCTAAACTTCATATTATTCATTTGGTATTGTACAAATACAACATAGGTTTTTCTTACAGTGAAAGACCAGATCAAAGTCTGGTACCACATCCAAATTCCAGACCTAGGATAGGGTACCTCTATCTGCACTTTGTCGGTGCAGGGAGAGCCTATTCACCAATCATTTATATCACCCTCATGCATATCCATTTATAAGCCATATGAGGACCTCCTTTTACTTGGGGTGTGTAAACATGAAAATTCCCACTCCCGGTTTATGTGTCCCGAGAACTGTGATCTCGCCAACCTAAAGAGTCGAATACGTCTCATTAGATTTTCAACAATGAATCAAGTGTTTTGGCTGAATTCCCCTTAACTGAATTTTCGGCGCGCTCTCGATATAAGGGAGGAAACCTGTCTCTCCCTTCTTATATCCAACGAGTTTTGGGGGTTTGTTTTAGCCTCCAAACCTTTTCTCGCCATGACTCGGGTATCGCTAACTTTCCTGATTTTCTCTTGATTTATTATTTGGGATCTCTCTCTCTCTCATTATAAAATATTTATAATGAATTATGAGTTCTCAAACCAATACATGTAGATATATAGATATAGAGAGGATATAGAGAGAGAGATTCTCTTGGTTGAGGATCCGTATTCATTTAAAAACATATATAATTGGATTGACTTGTGAGCAAATTTATTGTTTCCCACGCTTTTTTCTTCTGGTTTGTTTCAAGAGTTGTAGTTCGTCTACTGTACTATGGGTTTTGAGTAAACTTTGATCCTTTTCATGTGGATGATCTTTTTCTTCTTCTTCTTGGTCGCGATCGTTATGGTCGTCCAAGTGAAGGAAAAGGAGAAATAAGAGCATGCATTTAGTTTCTAATTTTGGGTGCCGTGGCTTTTTCATTTCTTGGTGCGTTTGTGATGTGTTTCAGAAGCACCATTAACGGCGAAGCGTGCAGTAGCCATAGCTGATATGATTGTGAGCCCAATATGTATGCATATCTGCACTCATAATTTTTTGTTTGTTATTAAAGATGTCAGAGAAAGAATGAAAGATGATACTGCTCCCACAACACACACGAGACTCCTCTTTATTATTGACCGAATGATGGTAACACACTATATGTCCATTCTTGATTTTAAATTCGAGGAAAACGTTACATGCAAAATGTATACAAGACTAAACATATATGTTACAAAGTAAAGACGAAAAACGGCTTCTAATGGAAAGCCCAGATGTGAAAAACCAAGAACATGAAACCGTGATCACTCTCTATAAATAGAGTAGAGAAGAGGATCTAAATACATAGAGACAAGTAGAGAAATCTTCCTAAAACAGTGAAAAAGCATTCATCTTCTTCTTTCTCCTGATCAATAAAGGCGACCACCTTATTTATACATAGGTCCCATTTCCATTGCATCACCATCGTTTCAGGCAATGAATCTGAGCATGATTAAATCATGACATTGGTGTCAGGGTTTGCTTAGTCTAGAACCTGCAAAACAAGTAAGAATATCATATATATATATATATATATATATATATATATATATATATATATATAAAGAAATAAGAACATAAAAGCATAAATGCCCAAAAGATGAGAGGTAAGAAGAACACAGAGGCACAAACGCCCAAAAGACAAGAGACTAGAAGAGCAGAGAGGTACAAACGCCCAAAGGTGAGAGACCAAAAGAACACAGAGATAGAAACACCCAAAAGGTGAGAGCCAAGAAGAGCAAAGAGGCAGAAACACCCAAAGGCAAGAAGCCAGAAGAGTAGAGAGGCAAAAAAGGCGAAAGACGAAGGAGACTCGATGGCTGAGAGAAGAGGTCAACGCAGATCCGAAGAGTGACGTGCTCCTCCTTCCTTTCCCCTCTCTCTCCTACTGTATTCTTCTCTCTCTCTCCCCATTGTATCCGCTCTACTTTCTCTCTCCCCGTTGCCTTCTTCCTCTCTCTGTTTTCCTCTCTTTTCTCTCTCTCCCTCTTCTCGAAAGATCTCAAAACCATGAGCGGCGAAACAGTGACGTCAAAACTGCTCGCGGATTCTAGGAAACCACTTCGGGCAGCGAGTTGAAAAGTTTGTTTTGTTCATAGCATTTTTTAAATATTTCAAATCTGCCACTAGACGAAATTATAAAAAGGTCCAGATATTTTTAAGTAAAAAGATAGTTTTGCCCTTAACGGATGAAAAGACAAAACTATCCTCTTGCAGTTTATGGAAATTCTAAAATACTAAACTATGAAAGTACAAATCTGTCCTTGATCAACCGTAAATTTTACTGAAAAATCAGTTGCCTTTTCTACTATTTGGCCCCGAGTCTTTTTGAAATATTTTCAAAACAGGATAGAAGGGTAAAATTAATGGTTTGTCCTTGAGGTTTTTGGAAAATTATAGTGGCACAAAATAAAGAAAAAATTACAGTATCATCGCTTAGCTAGTTTTGAAAAAACATAATCAAGTTAAGATTTTTTTCAACTCATATCTAAGTATCAAGTGAAAATACTGATAGGTACTTGGACATATTTTTCAAACTAGTACCTATATATTGTTTTAAACTGTTATAGTCTACTAACACACGTGGTTGGCTGTTTCTTTTTTCTTATACTGTCACGTTGTTATTTTTGCCAAACAAATTAAAATGAACTCGAAGATTTGTATATCGGAGTTGACAAAAACAAAAAAACTGAATGATCTAAATTTCTAAACGTGGAAAAGACGTATCCCTTTAGCACTTAAACTTGAAGGTATAAACTATGTTTTAAAGGATACAGTTTTATCACCTACTTCAATTGCAATAGAAGAAGAAAAAGAAGCATACAAAACGTTCCTTAGAGATGATATTATAGCTAAAACTATAATGCTAACCTATATGGAGGATGATCTAATTATGGCATTTGAAGAATACGAGACTCCAAATGAGTTTTTTGATTCAATAACAGTTAAATATGATACTACAGTTAAACTATATATTCAGTAACTACTACAAAAATACAACTCCTATAAAATGAAAGAAGAAGATAATGTAGTAGAACATGTAAAATGGCAAGAGACTTAGTTGTAGCAAAGTTGCTCATCCCCGATGCTATGCAAATATCAATTTTCCTAACTAGTCTTTCTCCTTCATGGAATATGATTGTCACGACCTTGAGATTAGGAGGTAAAAAAAATATTTCTAAGTTATCTCTCAAATTAGTAATTGAACAAGACACACCGGTCATTTTAACTAATATACTAATTGTGCCAATTATAAGGTACAATTTGGTCTTGATCCCTGCCTTAGTTAAGAAGGGTTTTAAAGTCAAGTTTGTCCTTGGTAAGGTAACCATAAGGAAGCATGGAAGGATAGCTTTTTCAACATTGTTCGATGGCGAGTAAGGTTTGTTCAAATTAAATGAAAGAGAAGGATTTTCTGCTTATATCGATTATGCCTTTAGTGTTCAAGTGAATGTGTGACATACACGCTTAGGGCATATAAGTATGAAAAATTTGAGAAAATTATCCGACTTTGACTTGTTCTTAGGATTTCATAAAAACACTTTTGGTAAATGTGAAGCTTTTATACAAAGAAAAATGACAATAAAGACATTTCCTAAGGAAATAATAAGGACAATAACCCTATTAAGAAACATTTACACTGATTTATGTGGACCTTTTAGAGTAAGATCTTATCATGAGAAGGTATATTTTATAACCTTTATTAATGATTACTCGAGATATATATATATATATATATATATATATATCTTAGCACATAAATTTGAGGTACTTGAAACATTTAAAGAATATCAGTAGGAAGTTGAGAACCAATTGAGGCATACAATCGAAAACCTGAGATTAGATAGAGGTGGTGAGTATACTTCTGTAAAATTTATAGAATTTTGTAAAGGCTTTGGTATTTCAAAGCAAAATACAATGTTCGAGACACCTCAATAGAATGGTGTAGTAGAAAGATATAGTAGTACCTTACTCACAAGGTCCATGTTAATATACTACAACTTTATATATTCTAAACAAAATGTCGTATAAAACTGTATTCTCTATACCATATGAGATGTGATTTGGAAGAAAACAAAACATAGGTCATCTAAGGAGGTAAAGATCTATTGCTCATTTAAAGATCATTAATTAGTCTAGAGATAAGTTAGATAGTCGATCTTTAAGATATATATTTATAGATATCCTAAAGGATCTAAGGGATACCAATTTTATCACAAGGACCATGGACTCATAAAGAGTAGGGATGTTGAATTCTTAGAAGATACTAAGAATGACATCCTTAAAAATAATGAGAAGAATGTTGATGATCTAGTAGATCTAGATCAATCATCATTTGAACTCATAAATGATCTTCTTAAACAAACCAAAACTTTAAGTGAACATAAAAGACTTATGATCACTCCATTTTACTTAAAGTATTATCATACATACCATGGAGAGGAAGTATGCAATTGAGTAGATTTAGATAAGTTGACTATAACCTAACATATCGGCAAGCTATTAACTCATCTGAATCACGAGATTTGGTAAAATCTATAGATGAGGAAATTAAATCCAATAAGAAAAACCAAGTATGTGAATTGATTGATTTGCCTAAAGAAATGAGAGTTATAAGATGTAAATAGGTTCTCAAAAAGAAATACAAAATCAATGGAACATTCGACAAATTCAAAGCGGGCTTTGTTGCAAAGGGTTTTTCACAAAAGGAGAGGATAAATTATATCGAGACATATTTTCTTATTGTAAAATTTGCATCCACAAGAATAATCATGGCGATGTCAACATATTATGATTTGGATTTACATCAGTTAGATGTAAAAACTTCTTTTTTAAACAGAGATTTAGATGAAATCATATATATGTAACGACCCGAAGGATACAAAGTTGAAAGCTAAAGAGATAAAATATATAGGTTGAAAAAAATCCCTATATAGTCTCAAACAGTCACCTCTTCAATGGTATTTGCCTTTCCAAAATGTCATTCTAGAACTTGGGATTGTGGCTAATGACCTTAACCAATGTGTCTATATCTGGAATAGTGGGAGCCACTTTGTCATCTTATCATTATATGTAGATGACATATTGTTGACTGAGAATGACAATGAGATGATTGTCAAAACCAAGTCATGGTTAAACTAAAGGTTTGAAATGAAGGATATGGGGGAAGCATCCTATATCCAGCGAATAAAGATTTCTCGAGATAGAGAATCTAAACTCGTATATTTAAGTTAGCAGAGATATATTGATTATATCCTCAAGAAGTTTAAAATGGGTAAATGGAAGTCAGCATCTACACCCGTTGCAAAAGGGATTAACTTGAGTAAGGTTGATTGTCCTGGTGAAAGAGACGATAAACTTAATGTTCCTTTTGCACAAGTTGTGCGGAGCTTGATGTATATGTTATATACAATACCTTATATCAGTTTTGTTGTTAGTATTGTTACTAGATATCAAAGTAATATTAGTTGACAACACTGGATAGATGTGAAAATAATTCTAAGATATCTTAGGAACAAAAGACTTGAAATTATGTTTTTAAGCAGATGAACTGAAAGTTGTAGGTTACTCAGATATTGACTTTGTTGGGAGCAATGATAACAGCAAATCAACCTTGAGTCAAATATTCTTATTTGGAGGTACGTTGTTTCTTGGGCTTGCAAGAAACAGGGTTGTGTAACATTATATATAGAGGAGGCTGAGTATGTGACTTGTTGTAAGGTTGCAAGTAGTATTATTTGGATAAGTCACTTCATACGTTTGAGATATGTTACAAACATGGGTTTGAGATATGTTTGATTGTTGTGTAGGTATGAAATTATATAAAAGGTATTGATCATACAGGACAACTTTTGAAACCCTACAAAAGTAGGAGGTAAAACTAGTATGTCAAATTACTTAACTCGAATGGCTAAGTGGGGATATGACGTAGTATATGTCCATTCTTGGTTGTAAATATGAGGAAAACATTACATACAAAACATATACAAGATTAAACGAATAGTTACAAATGTAAAGATGAAAAACGGCTTGTAACAGAAAGCATAGATGTGAAAAACGAGAAAGATGAAGTATGATCATCACTCTATAAATACCGTACAGAGAGGATTGAAATACATAGACAAGTAGAGAAATCTTTCATGAAAAAGCATTTCATCTTCTTCTTTCTCCCCATCAAGAAAGGTGACAACCCTCTTTCTGACCACCCTACTTCTGCATAGGTCTCAGTTCCACTGCATCGCCATCTTTTCAGGCAATGAACCGGAGCGCCGTCAAGTCCTGACAATTATGACTCCACCAACATGTTTTGGGAGTGAAAATTCACCTGGCAAGAAATGTGTGTCTCTGAGGAGGGGGGGCTAGAGAGTCTCGAAATTCAACCTTCTAAGGGTACGTCCTCGATTGAATGGTTTTTCCCTCAAAAGTTTTGACATGGTCACGAAGTTGACCTGCTAATAGTTCCATTTTGATTTTGGGATCATTGCTTTTCCCTAGAGGTTTTAAGATGGTGAAGACTCAAAAGTTAACCTGCATGTCAAAATATTCATCTTTAATGGTGGTACTGTGACCGGCTTAAAAGGTTCTTATTACCATCATTGAAAAACTCATCGATGGCAACTCTAATTTTATTTTACATTGGTTGGTGGAATAAGAGGGATGAATAACAATCGTCTTCCTTCATATGATCCCTTGCAGTTTCACTTTCATTCTTGACGAGTTCGATAGCATGGAAAGTAAAAATTTCTGCAGAAGAATCAGGTGTATTTCTGGATTTTCTGAATAAAATAATGTTATCAATTTGTGATATTTATTTGGATGCGACTTTCTTCTGTTGCTTCACTGTGGTGTGATGAGACCTAAAATATGAAATTGCACGATATGTAATCTAGAGAACATGATTCTTGGCTTTTTTATTATTTGGTATACTGAATTATAAATCTATATGCTTGAGTTCAACTAAGTATATGTCTATCACACATGGAGCATGCGATTGTAGTATAAGATTATTCTAAACGTACAGAAGTTCATTTTTTTAATTTCAAATAATACTTATTCTTGGGTGTGTTGAATACGCAGACAGTTGTTTTGAAGGTTACCATGAGCTGTGAGGGGAAATGGGTCAGGAAAAGCCAATCCATGAGCATCTTGACTTGACCCGGAACGAGCTCAAAGCAAGCCAATTCTCGTGCCAGTCTGGCAGCTCTATTGCAACAGTAATCAAGCAATTATAGTCAATTCCAAACATCCTCCATAGTTGCTAGAAGTTTACGGCCAGGTGCACCAGCTCGAAGGAAGAGAACCAGAGTAGCCATTTTTGTGTCCATTTCATGTTTGTGTCATGTCACTTTGTGTTGTGTCCGATATGAAATCAATAACTCAATAAAATTGATATTATTCTAAGAACATAATATTTGATTTGTTATGCCTAATATCATTAGTTTAATCTGTATCTATCTTGGTTCTGTTCTACAGCGGAGTGTCCCGTGGTATCTATCAAGAACTTCGTGGCCCTGAGTAGACGGTTAGGAACACCAAGGAAGGGAGAATGTAACGTATCCGAACGGGTAGCTTTTCACATAAAAGGAGTCATAAAGGACGTGTTGGTCTAAACATATTTTGCAACGGGAATCCGCTTATAACAGTTTAAAGGAAACAAAAATTATCAAAAAGTAATTAGTTACAGGCCACTTTAACACCGACCGAGCCTTCTTATTATAATTCCACCCAAAGATGAACACAATCTAGTTGACAGGAAAGAAAACGTCCCAAGTCACATAAATAGAGAGAGTTAAGAGTTATAAGCAAAGAGTCGTCCACAATGATTGTATATAAGAAGCCATTTGGACTGTTACATTTTTACATGCAACCTATTGTTTTATTATTGTTTTTATGTCAGTTTTCGATTTGGAGTCTACTTTCTCCGTGTTGTTTCGTGACAAGATTATCGTTGTAACATGAACTCAGTTATATCCTGTTCCGGGTCGTGACTAGATTTTCCAAAGAACACACCAGCAAATGGGTGCAACCAGAGCGTTAGCTCAACATCATGGCGCTCTAGCACCGTGAGGTTGACTCCCAGAAGGTGCATGTTGGGGCTTCAGCCTCCTCTTGTCACAAAAACAAAGGGTCACTGGGCGTTTAATGTTGCTCCCGTCGAAGGCGCTGCCACAGAACGGCACAAGGAATAGGAAGCAGAGAGAGAGAGACAGAGAGTAACTATCACGACAACAACTACTAAGCCTAGTTGGGGTCTATCAACCGAAAAGAGCATTGGTGCAATTGTTGGTTAATATGTCCTTCACACAGCTTGCTTGTCAACTACTAACTATTCAATCAACCAAAGGCTCAACAACAACGCTCAACGATACAATTTTCACATACAACAATACCTCTACGCCCTTACATTTCCGATTCACCGGTTCAACGTCAAACCCATCAATAACAGGAGGGTAATTGGTTAAACTAACCTTACACCGCAGTAGGAAATCTACACCCAGAGCAGAAGCACAAGAAGCTGCAGCCCAACCCACGTCCTTGACGAAAATGATGGCATTGAGTGGCCCCTTCCTTTCGAACTGTCACAACTTTCATTGGCAATTGACTCTGGGAATTAACGGTGGTACTTCGCACCAAAGACGCCTTCTGCGAGTTCCATACATAAGAACAATGCAGCCCCCACAATTGTTACAGGCTACCTTCCATGTTGTGATCATTGTCATTATCTCCTTCATAATACTCATCATCCCTCTGAATTTGTTTGTCTTTGGTGTGCTCTAAATATGAGTGCAATATAAGTTAATAACAAGAGATTGACAACACTATGTAGGACTGAGAAGAATCATTATCAGTTAACAGTAAAGATCAGGAATCTGTGCGAAAGATGTCTCCTATCCAAGTTGGAACTTATGATAAAGGGATGAGGGTGATCAGGATGGACTGATTTACTCGAACTACCTTCAACAAAAGGTACCTGTACCCAAAACCAACACAGGTGAGTAGGTAGAAACTAGGGGTGAGTGATGACTCTCCAAGGAACTTGGCGAAATAGCTCCGAGGCTTCAGGATAAGGGGTGCCTCCTCTTACTAAATGGCTGACAGTGGCCAGACACAGGCAAGTGTTCACCAAATGCTTTTTAACTGTTTAGTATTCAGCATGACAAATGGTTTGATTCGTAACATAATTGCAATTTCATGACATGAATACGACTAGAATGACCATGATTGATTGTGATAACTAGGAAAACAGACTACGAGATGATCTCTAAATTCAATTCATCTTTTACCCCGGACACACATGGTAGGTATGTAGATGGTTTCCAGGCAAATGCCAGATAATACTGCCAACCTATGGATCAAAGAAGATAATTACATGTTTAATTTATGTCAAAACCAAACATCTACTACACACTAACCAGATACCAATTAGGAAAATCAGACTTAAAACTCAATCCATATGTGAATCTAGTCCTCCCACTGACTGAACTTATTGTAAACTGTTAGCTTATGCATCAAGTAGTTCACTAAGAATCACACATCCCAGTATAGAGAACAATTAGTTAGAAGCATATGGCATGGCATTCAAAAGAATCAGGCTATAATTTAAATATCACTTACGGTCAAGTTGTTCATCAGGATTATGCTCATCCTCATCAACATCTGGAATACAGAAATCAGGAGGAACCTATCAAGTAAGAAGAGAAAGCAATTTAGAAGCTTTAAGTGCATCTCAATTGTGAAACATCAGATATCGCATAACATGAAGCACCATCTTTGTGCTTAGTTATTAAAGGAATGGATGCCTTCTGATACAATAGGCTTATTTTGACAATGGGGGGAACTGGGTAGAGGCTGCTTTTTCCGTGATTCTTCATCTCTACCAGGAATCTAGGAGTATCACTATATTGAGCTTATGGCACAACGTAGAGTAATCAAATTCCATAGGCATGAAATAGAAAGAGCAATCTTACTTCCTGCATCTGAACACCAGGAGCAATTTGTATGGACCGCAAGCTTTCCAGTACTTGCATTTTGATGGTGCTCAGATATGACTTGCTGTTTAAGTTTTCCTGAGAATTAGATTAATAAAAGATACACCTTGTTGTGAAGAAAATACAACATCCCAACAAAGATCCCGTATTGCAAAAGGAAAGTTATTAAACATTTGACTTTTCATACTATATGTCCATGTTGAATCTTCAATGAATATTCTGGACCAAAATACTCAATATACTCGTTATCTGGAATCTCTGCAAATAAAAAGGACAAAAATAAACCATGAGTTTTTAATATTTATGTGTTAAAAATAACAAAGTCTATACAATCAGCAGTTAGGAGTTAGGACATGCGAAACTAATTTGACATATATCTCGCAGTGACAGTAGGGATGTTCATGGAAGCAGTTTGGTTTTAGTTGGAAAATTTTTCACAGTTCCAATGTTGGAACCGAACTGAACCATTATATATCTATATATACATACATATATATTCACATTTGATATGTATATAAGGTTATAAAACTTATATATAATCTTTATAAGTTTACAAGTTTATGTATATGAGTTTTATAACTTTATATATTGTGAATATATATACATATATATATATATAGTTTGTATACTTGTATGGATTTAAATCTTGATAAACTTTGTATACTTATATATATATATATATATATATATATATATATATATATATATATATATATATATATATATATATATATATAAAGTTTGTATACTTATATGGATTTAAATCTTGATAAACTTTGTATACTTATAACCTCATATACATATAAAATGTGGACCACACATCCAAATAACCCCATGAAATAATACATTATATTTAACAAAATACTTAAATTAATAGAACCGTCGTTCAGAACCGAACCAAACTCGAACTGGCAGTTGGTTTGGTTCGGTTTTGGATGTAGCACAGTTCGGTTTGGTTCTCTAAAAGTTGAGAACCATACCTAACGGTTTGGTTCGAGGTTGAGGCTAGAGCCAAACCAAACCGAAGCGTGAACACCCCTAAGTGAAAGCGCGCGCACCAGGCGGGGCTTCAACAAAGTAAAGACAAAAACGTGTTGAGAAAGTATAACAGCATCTTACTATTCGGAAGTTCAGTGTCTAAGAGGGCTCCCGTTTCCACAGCCCAGCAACGTGCAACATTTTCCTTTGTGTATCCTCCACCTCCAGTAACCTGAAAAAAGACAGAAAACTATAACTCTAGAGATCATCAGGGAGCTTATGATTGTCAAAAAGCACTGCCAACTGACTGCATCTCAAAGCGAGATGCATCTGTTGCCTACTCTTGTGTTCTGACACAGAAGCCATGCATGTACCGGATGAACTTTTTGGTTCCTCAGTCAATTCCATACAGGCTGCCAAGCAGAAAAAAACTGAAGAAATGCTCATATAAACAAAGAGGCTCACTAATAGAGGCAAATTGAATTTCTTCACAAATCTCACGCATTCTGTGTGCCCTGCATGCACAAGGGCATAAGAGTCAATGCGAGATTAACTAATTGCACCAAAAACTTCCAGTCTACAATATTCAAACCAGTGATATTTTCCAAAGAAAGCCTTGCAAGCATACTCTTTCAAAGCAGATGATAGAAAGAGAATTAAAGAGTAGTACCATCAATGGAAAGATTAAAGCACCCCAAGCGATCCCCAGCAAGTGAATCAGCACCACATTGGAGCACTATAGCACCTGGTTGATAAGTTTCCACCACCTTTGCAATAATCTACATAGAGAAATAAACCATTCTGCTCTTTGAACCACACACATTTGCTGAGAAAATGGAAACCAACATCATAAAACCCCCATATCTAGGCAATTGTCTAGCAACTCACCAGCTTGAAGAGACGGGTAAAGCTAGAATCATCTATTCCATCTTTGAGGGGTACATTAATAGCATAGTACATTCCTTCCCTCTCTCCTATATCCTTTGAAACAAAGTAATCAAACAACATAAAATGTACAGTCAATAAAAATCAGCCATTCTAGCATATCTTTCAGCATGTACCTTAACATCACCTGTTCCAGGAAAGAACAAATCACCATATTTGTGGAAGCTTACGGTCATTACCCTGTTGAGATGCTGATTTCGTTTAGCATGTGCAAGATAAAGTATCAAGAACTGAAATCAAAGCGGCGATCAGAAAATTTCTTTCGTTTAGCATGTGCAAGATAAAGTATCAAGAACTGAAATCAAAGCGGCGATCAGAAAATTTCTTGATCATCAGAACAAATATAAGTTCCATAAACTACTCAAAGAAGAGAGAGAGAGAGAGAGAAGAAAAAAAATATGACCAGTATCCAAAATCTCCATATTACACCTATAAAAACATCATATTACAGGTATTATCACATATCAAGGTCAGGACAGCCAATCCTTGCATCCAGATAGAATGAACACCAGAATTGCAAGTTGAACAGAAAATAAAACAACCGTTGAAGTAAGTGCCTTAATGAGGTCCAACCTTTTTCTCCCAAGCCCTATAAGCTCCATATGGTGTATCTATAACTAATCACAGTTCAAGGATATTTGTTTCTTACTATAGGACCAGCCATTTCTATATCATAAAAAAGAAAATGTTAAAAGGTTGTTTAGAGAAAATTAACATCCTTAAATAATAAATTACGAAAGCAACTGCTTCCCTGAATGAGTTAAAGTTAAACTGCTTGACTTATATAAGCCTTAATGTGTCATAAAACTGCACGAAATTTACCAGGCTAATAATTTAAGGAAGAAAAGGCAAGGATTAAATCATAAAGTGAAAACCCTATCTACGATCAAGCCACCAAGGTACAGATCATTGACTTCAACCCACTTCGAAATGCAACGAAAGCCAAAAGTAGATCCAAGAAAACAAATGACCATGGAAGACCATGAGAATGATGTACAAAGATACACCTCATGAATAACAGCTAAGCTGGAAAAATGCCTATGAGAAGAATATCCACATTCCCGATACCTATCTGTAAAATAGAATGCTTCTTCAACTCCATCACCATGATGTACATCAATATCAATATACAAAACTCGAGCATGATATTTTAGCAGCTCTAGTATGCCCAATACCAAATCGTTGATATAGCAGAAGCCAGATGCTTCACACTTCTTGGCATGATGTAATCCACCAGCCCAGTTTATGGCAATATCACATAGTTTATTGTTCAACCGCCTTGCAGCATCTGTGTAGGTCAAAAGGAAAAATATTGAAGTAGCCATATTTGATGCATGCCTTGCTTCGAGAAAAATAATGGCAGAAATACTCAACACATACCTAATGTTCCACCAGCATAGATTTGGCAAAACTCAAATAAATTGTCAAAGACAGGGCAGTCTTCACCAAGATTATCTACAAATGAATCATGTCAAGAGAACCATTCAATTATAACATAAATTGATGCGTCCTTGATTTTCTGACTGAAATCATGGAACTAAAATGTTAGTATTGATAAACTGTATTCATCACATAACACCTGGATGAAAACACAGATAGATATTGGTTCAAGAACCATACATCTTGCTAATTCATCTCTGAACAGATGTTGGGTGTCTGGTGTAATTCGATTGAGGAATTCAACATAATCTTCTGTATGAAATTGTGCAAGTTCGGCAGGATATGCTTTGTGGGGCCTCTACAGTGAAAAGGAAGTGTGTCAGATTCTGAAGACCGAAAATTTGTTTAAGAATTTTCTCTTGAACAAGAAGAATAAAAAACTACAAGGAGAAGAAGCCAACGATAAGTTACTGACATAGATTTCCATTTTCTTGTGCAAATCATATGCCAAGACAAGATGGTGTGTCATACAAATACGATGTGGCTTCATGGGATGCTTTGGCCCAAAATAAACGCTTCCAACATCGCCTGTAACATTCATTATCAAAGGATTTTACTATTCCCATAAACAGATGCTTAAGGTAAACACGAGACAAAGATTCACTAATAACCATTATGGACATTCCTGTCAAAGCAAATGCATGTCATTGCCATACTCGACAAGCAACCGAACCTTTTCCTACCTTTTGCTAGTGTCGATCATCTGTTAAGATGGACTTCCTACTTCTAAGTTAAGTGTCACACAGAATTATGTGAAGAAATTGAGCACAAGATTCAGTCGTTCTACCATCTATTAAGTTTGTATCACTATTAAAACCAGTGTTGTCTGACGCGTATCGTATTGTGTATCGCTGGGCTCCATGATACGGGCGTATCGTATCGTATCGTACTTTAATATTAAAATAATGTAAAAATTAATTAAAAATCAATAAAAATTAGTAAAAAATCAAGAAAAAATCAGGAAAAATCTGATAATTGCTTTAAATTAATATAATGTAAGTTTAGTACAGATTGAGCATTCAACATTGAACAATTGCATCCAAATTTACATATTTTGAATCCAAAAAATAAAATACAGACACAGTTTACACTACAGTTACATGCAATATTATATTTTATAAATTGTAATCAGGATCATCAACTAAATAATCTTCATCTTCTCCTTGTTGCAGATCCGCATCATCATCATCAGCCACGCCCACACCTTCTTCTTCAAAATCAAATTCTTCATCTCCATAATGTTGTTGCGCTCCTTCCAAATTAATCCAGGCAACGTCTTCTTCTGTTAGGAAGGCATTTTCTTTAGTGTCTTCCATAACCCAATCTTCTAATATATCAAAATTATCCAAACTTATTGGATCGAACTGACTTTCTTCTCTATTTACTTTTTTTAATTGCCTACGACACAAACAAATATAACAATTAGTAAGTCATATTAACAATTAAAAACTGAAGTTAAACAATATTGAATTGAAAATTTGAAAATAATAGTAATGCAACATTACCTTTCACGAAGGCGCATGTTACAACGAATATAAACCAAATCATTAAGCCTTTTGTGTTCCAACCTGTTGCACTTTTTTGCATGGATGTGTTCAAAAACACTCCAATTTCTTTCACAACCTATTGCACTACAGGTTTGGCTTAAGACTCTGACTGCAAAATCTCTAAGGTTTGGACAATCACTTCCAAACCTGTTCCACCAAACATCTGTAAAAAAATACAAACATTAGAGACATAATAATCCACAGTAATGTAAGATGCAATTTAAATATGAAAATAAACAATTTACCTAGACGCATCGTAGTGCGGTTGCGAATTGCAACAGGCAAACCCATCAAGTGAAGAGCATTATCATATATCTCCATCTCTCGATGTATCGCATCTGCTATGCTCTGATCAGGGACTAATCTGTCGATACAATCAATGATTCCTCAATTAAACTCACCGTCCCTTTTGAAGGTTCCTGAGTACCTGAATGATGGGTTTAGATAATATGTTACTGCATGAATAGGTTGATGCAATTGTTTATTCCATCTACTATCAATTATTTTCCACACGGGCACATAATCTCTCTTTTTTCCATTAAAATTATTTTTTATGGCTTCTTTTGCCCTGTCCATGGCTTCATAAAGGTAGCCCATAGATGGTTTCTCTTCGCTATCAGCCAATCTCAAAACTTTCACTAAAGGACAAGTAATTTTCAATAATCTGACACATGCATTCTAAAATGAACTTCTAAAAACTGTTTCTGCAATCTCATTCAACTTTCTATTTCTTCTGTTTTGATGCAACTCTGCAAATTATTGCCACTTATCTGAGGAGAACATTCTCTTCAAAGCTTGCTTCTGCCTCACAATACTTTGTACATATAAGAAGTTTGTTGCGAACCGAGTTACAGTTGTGCGAAGAAGCTCTGCACCTTCTGTATATCTCCTCATCATACACAAAACAAAGGCATGGTTGTAAATGAATTTTGTAATATCTTGGCAACACTAAGTTGCTGCCTTTATTTCATCCATCTCACTAATGTCTTCGATGATGAGATCTAAACAATGGGCTGCACATGGTGTCCAGTAGAAAGTCTCATAAATATGAGCTAACTCCTTCCCAACTGCTTTGTAGTTAGTTACATTATCTGTAATCAATTGGACCATTAGCCCAACCTCCTGTATAATCTTATCAAATTCTTCTCGTAGGATCTCTGCAGTGTGCCTCCCCTCTGACATGTCTAGAGATCTCAAAAACATGAGTCCTTTAGGACAATATACAAGAAAGTTTAGCAATATCCTTCCTCACCTATCGGTCCATCCATCTGCCATAATAGTACATCATGTTTCCTTCCACGACTGTCTCAAAGTCGAACAGTATTGGTGCACTTCAATTACGGTCTGATCTAATATCTTCCCTCTCAACTTCTAATAAGAGGGCATCTTATATCATGGACCAATGTTTGCAATTGCATCTGTCATTACTTGAAAATGAAAACTGTTTGCTGCATTAAATGGAATGCATGCATCATAAAACCATCTTCCCACTGCAAGGTCTGCCTGATCATGCAGTTGTTCCGAAATCATAGCACCACAAATTCCTGGTTGAGCACCTGGTGTAGTGGAAGGAGGAAAGAACGAATGTATGCTAGAAGAAGAAGCTCTTCCTCTACTCCTTTCTGAACTTCCTCTTCTACCACCTCCAAAGTCTTCAACTGCAACCCTCTTTCCTCTAGTAGGTGATCGTAAACTGTTACTATCAATCTCTGTTCTAGCATCTGAAGGCAAACTATCAGTGAATCCAAATCCAATGGTAGTAGCATCATCAGCTTCTTCATACATCTGAAAATCATCCTTTTGTTGTCTTCGTTCTTGTATGTTCTCAATCATCTGTAGGCATTGTCATTTAATACCTTCTGACAAACTTCTAACTCTGCCTGTGCATGGAGCAACTTCTTTCCTGATTCCTGCTAGGTGGTGTTTCAACTTTGAAATTCCACCACTAACCACCTTTTCACAAAATAAGCATCTGATTTTTTACCTTGAACCCTCAACTGGTATACCCCACTGTCATGCCGGATCATCAGACTTTGAATGAGAGTCTCTACCACCCCTTCCTGCCATCTCAATGGAGTATTTTAATTCAAACAAAAACCTGAAAATAAAAGCACTTCGTAAATCCCCCAATCTTCAAATAACACTCAAATCGAGTGTCTCCCACTTCATGAATGCAATAAAAATCGTATACACACACTTAATAACTTCATATTTTGTCATTCAAAAAAAATAAAATAACACAAAAAAAACAAATAGAAAAGAAAAAAAATAGAAAAAACATTAAAAATATATCAAAATCCGAGTTTAGAGGCTTGCACGAACACCGTTGGACACGATTTTGGAGCTTTGAACACTAAGGAGGCGAAAACCGGCTCTTAGGGAGCTTGAGGAACCCAAGAGGAGAGAGGAAACCTGAGAAAAATCATGGGTTTCGATCGGCCCGAGACCCAGGGTCCAGGGCGTATCGGCGATACACCCGTATTCACGATACGAGCCCCCGTATCGTATCGTGGTGGCCCACGATACGGATAACACTGATTAAAACTATAAGGATTCTGAATTTCAGTTTGAGTACCATAAGGGAGTACAAATTAATTACAAGAAATACCATCAAGATCATAATATCAGATTGAACGAGCTAGCTTTCCACATGGGAACAAAAGTATTTGCCCATCGTCTTTGATGATCCAAAACACCAATTGATCAAGTGAATCAAGTGAACAGATGGGAAATCATTGCTTGAAGCACAAAGCAGTATCCTATCTTTTCCTGCTTCTCAGGATAAGTGGGCATCCAAAAGAGTAATGGCGTCTCCGATGGAAACTGCAGAATTCCTCAAACAAAAGAGAGGAGTCCTTGTTGGTTCGTCGACCTTTGGACCAACAACTACTCTCCTGCAAATAGTAGGGTTGCATCTTCCTATGTCCATGATTTATGGAATCCTTCCCTGAAGTTTCTTGATTATTGGGTTTTGCGGGTTCAGCGTATCTCGTAAAGAATCAAACGTTCCCCATGTTTTCTTATCTCAGCGTGTAAATTACAACCAAACAAAATAGATAGGCTTCTCGAATGGAGTCTGAGAGCTACCCCTTCCACACCCCAACGAAGGAAAAAGCAAGTCCCGGCCTTCAATAAGCGAGAGAGAGAGAGAGAGAGAGAGAGAGAGAGAGAGAGAGGTACCATCATAGAAGTAGGAGATCCTGTCCTTGGTAAGCATCGCAGTGACGAGGGAGCGAGGCCCCTCGAACGCCTGAAGATTCTTTGCCCGGGTGATAGGCTGAACTTATTTGAGAAGGATGCGCCATCTTAGCAAAGACGGCGTGCCATTGGGGAGACCCCACATCCGTGTTCCTCAACATGATTCTCATTAAAAATGGATTTCCATTTATTCGTTTCAATACTTTTATGAATAAATAATAAAAGTATTATTCTATCAAAATTAAATTATGTACCAAGCATCTAAGATTCTAAGCGCTTCTTTCCAGAACATCCATATCCTATATATATATATATATATATATATATATATATATATATATATATATATATATATATATAGAGAGAGAGAGAGAGAGAGAGAGATTGAATCCTGCACACAACTCACACTATACATTGCAAGCCAAGCAGTAAGTTGTTTGTCAATTTTAATATCCTATTTTTTATGAGAACTTTTACTGTACAGCAGTGTAAAGTGTCACACACACAAACACGCACGGGTATATATATATATATAAAGTTTAATATTTTTCATATCTATCAGAAGGACTTGGTGGGTTTGGTGTTTGGGTTGTTGTGTTGTTATGTTGGATTATTGGTGAGTTAGGGTGTTGGTTTTGGGGTTTAGTGTTTTGTGTTCTTGGGTGTTAGGGTTGTTGGGGTTTTGTGGATGGTGGGGTTGGTGGTTGGAGGAGTGCCTACGTTTAGGAGTTGTTAGATTGTACTGTGTTGTTGGATTTGTGGTTTTGGGGTTTTGGAATTGTTAGGTGAGAGAGTGTTAAGTGCCAGATGTGGGGTGGCGTTGCTTGGGGAAGAACGAAGGAGAATAACTGGAAAAGGAATCAGTTTGGGACGACCTAGAATATACTAAGAAGTACATCTCTATGCTGAGTGAGTCGCGAATTGTGGGCCTAATTGAGAATAAGGAGATTTGACATGGGCCTCCCAAGGGGGAAGGGATGCTGTGTAAAAAAAGTCAACACATAAAGCCATCGATTATGACCAAGGCAGAGGTGAGATACTAGTAGAGCCAAGACACTCAAGCAAAAGTGCTCCTGAAATTGATATACAAGAGGGCTAGGGGAGCAATATAAAAGTGGTCCAAGTAGACATGACCGGTTTGGAATCGACTCAGCGATTGCAATCAGAACCGAACTAGCTCCAAAATCATTAGAAACCGGAACGAGAGACCTCTTGATTTGATATGGTTCATGGATTGTAGAAATCAGTTTAAAACTAGAACTGACCGTTTGAAACCATGTTTAGATTTAAATATATTTTCTAACACCGGGTATAGCTCAATGGTAAGCATCAAACCTATGGTTGAGGCTTGTGTATGATGTAATCTGGTCATTCTTGGCTTAGGTAATGGTTGGACTGGCCATCCAGATCGTTACCTTTAGCTCGGATAAGGAAGGATCATAACCAGAGGACGTTACCGAGATTTCCGGTAATGTTCTGGATAACGCTCTAGATGAGGGAAGCCGTAGGAGAAAAATCCGAGAAGAGGAGGGAGCATGCTGCCTATTTAAACGAAGTAGCTGATATAGAAAAAATACAATGAAATAGTATGAAAAGATAACAAACCGAGTTCTTCTCCCGAGAAACCCCTGTGTGGAAACCTCAAACACAAACAACTTATGCTGCATGCTTTTCAAGCGAACAGACGCTATAGGACCGAACATAACGGAAGCACGTCGCCAGAAGCAAGGAATCTCCAACATCTGGTATCAGAGCCTCATCATTGACCCTGCAAAAAAAAATATCCAAGTAAACACGTGTTTTTCAAAGAACAAAAAAAAGGGAGAGTAGAGGAGAAAAAAAAAAGGGAGGTGGAAAAGGAAGGAAAGAGGAGGCATCAAAAGGCAAAAGCCGCCCATGACCAAAAGGCAGGAAAGCCGAAAAGGCCAAAGCCGGCAAGAAAACCAAAAAGACCAAAGTCACCTATGACCAGAAGGCAGGAAAGCCGAAAAGGCCAAATCCACCCACGGCCAGAAGGCAGAAAGCCAATAAAGGCCGAAGCCTCCAGTGACCTCAAGGCGGGCCACCAAGATCAGGCCAAAAACCGTCGTCGCAAAGCAAAAAAAAAAACTCAAAAGCCTCTCTCTATTTCTCTCTCTCTCCCCCCTCCCATTGTAATCTCCTATCGAAAAAACCAGGAAAACAACGGTGATCGGCGGACGATCGCCCTCCTCCTCTCTCTCTCTCTCTCCCTCTCTCTCTCTCTCTCCCCTAACTGTTTTATGTTTAAGATTCTCTCTCCTTCTTTTATACCTCCACAGAAAACCGCGGGCCGAAACCGACGGTTTTTCGAAATCGGCGGTTTTTCGAAACCGCCCACGATTTTGGAAATCGCCTCGAGCAGTAGAATAAAAAGTTTGTTCTGCCCCGACCAATTTTTATTATTTACAATTTTGCCACTGGGCAAAATTATGGAATTGTTCATATATTTTCTGGTAAAAAGATTACTTTGCCCTTACTAAGCAAAATGTTTGTTTTACCCTCTAGCAGTTTGTGAAAATTATGAAAAATCGGGCTATCGTTTTATGTTTATGCCCCTCCCGATTGAGATAATTTCAGTTCTGTCATATAGTTAAAAGACAAGATTACCCCTATACTTTTAAAAAATTACAGTTTCGTCTTGAGGGTTAAAATTATAATTTTAACCCCAATCAGTCATAAATTTTACAGAAATATCAAAGAGTAATTTTACAAGTTTGTCTCTAAGCTTTTTTCAAAAATTTCAAAAGATGATAGATAGTTAAAATTATGGTTTTACCCTTGGTGTTGTTTAAGAGGTATAGAGGTAGAAATTCTTTAAGAAAATTTTAAATTTATCCCAAGGAGCTTATGAAATTAGCGTTAGTTTACTTTTATGATATTATGCATCATTCTAACGTGATTCCTGTTATGTGTGCTCTTTGTATTATATTTGTTTTCTTTTTATATCGTTTAATTGTTATTATTGTCAAACACATAAAAATGAGTTGTAGGATATGTGTGTTTGAGTTGGCAAAAATCGAGAAGTTGAATGGTCTTAACTTCCAAACATGGAAGAGGAGAATCCCACTAGCTCTGATACTTGAAGGTATCAAGTATGTGTTGAAGGAAACTTTGCGTCCGCCACCTCTAGACGCAAGTGAGCAACAAGTAGAAATGTATAAAACATTTCTAAAAGATGACACTATAGCAAGGACAATCATGTTGACCTATATGGAGGAAGATTTGATTAGGGTCTTCGAAGAATACGAGACCGCTAAAAAGTTGTTTCACTCAATAACAACAAAGTATGATACGACTACAAAATTGCATGTGCAGTTGTTACTACAAAAGTATAACTCTTTTAAAATGAAAGAAGGTGATAATGTGATAGATCATGTAAACCACATGTTGGTAATGGCTAGAGACTTAGCCGTTGCAAAATCAATTATTCCGAAATTGATATAAATATCTACCATACTAAATAGTCTTCCCCCTTTATAGCACATGGTCACCACAACTGTCATATTAGGGTCTGAAATTAACCTTTCTGAGTTGTCCCTAAAACTAACAATAGATCAAGAACATATAGTCAAAAACAAGAAAGAAAAGTTGCTAGTTGTAAAAGATGAGATAGCGTCTAGCTCCAAAACCAACCATAAGAAAAAAAACCAAATAAGAAGTTTGGCAAGAATAACAAGAAAGGCGGTCAAAATTTTAAGAAATCGTAGGGAACTGCTTCTCGGGTCAAGTGTTTCAACTGCGAAAAGATTAGACACTACAAAAGAGACTGTCGTAACAAGAAAGGTGGAGGAAACAACCCACAGCGTAGACAATCGGAGAAGCAGGACATAATTTGCGTGATTTTAGAATGCTTGTATATGGACCGCCTAGTGACATAATATGCCACCTCTAGACGCAAGTGAGCAACAAGTAGAAATGTATAAAACATTTCTAAAAGATGACACTATAGCAAGGACAATCATGTTGACCTATATGGAGGATGACTTGATTAGGGTCTTCGAAGAATACGAGACCGCTAAAAAGTTGTTTCACTCAATAACAACAAAGTATGATACGACTACAAAATTGCATGTGCAGTTGTTACTACAAAAGTATAACTCTTTTAAAATGAAAGAAGGTGATAATGTGATAGATCATGTAAACCACATGTTGGTAATGGCTAGAGACTTAGCCGTTGCAAAATCAATTATTCCGAAACCGATATAAATATCTACCATACTAAATAGTCTTCCCCCTTTATAGCACATGGTCACCACAACTGTCATATTAGGGTCTGAAATTAACCTTTTTGAGTTGTCCCTAAAACTAACAATAGATCAAGAACATATAGTCAAAAACAAGAAAGAAAAGTTGCTAGTTGTAAAAGATGAGATAGCGTCTAGCTCTAAAACCAACCATAAGAAAAAAAACCAAATAAGAAGTTTGGCAAGAATAACAAGAAAGGCGGTCAAAATTTTAAGAAATCGTAGGGAACTGCTTCTCGGGTCAAGTGTTTCAACTGCGAAAAGATTAGACACTACAAAAGAGACTGTCGTAACAAGAAAGGTGGAGGAAACAACCCACAGCGTAGACAATCGGAGAAGCAGGACATAATTTGCGTGATTTTAGAATGCTTGTATATGGACCGCCTAGTGACATAATATGCCACCTCTAGACGCAAGTGAGCAACAAGTAGAAATGTATAAAACATTTCTAAAAGATGACACTATAGCAAGGACAATCATGTTGACCTATATGGAGGATGACTTGATTAGGGTCTTCGAAAAATACGAGACCGCTAAAAAGTTGTTTCACTCAATAACAACAAAGTATGATACGACTACAAAATTGCATGTGCAGTTGTTACTACAAAAGTATAACTCTTTTAAAATGAAAGAAGGTGATAATGTGATAGATCATGTAAACCACATGTTGGTAATGGCTAGAGACTTAGCCGTTGCAAAATCAATTATTCTGAAACCGATATAAATATCTACCATACTAAATAGTCTTCCCCCTTTATAGCACATGGTCACCACAACTGTCATATTAGGGTCTGAAATTAACCTTTCTGAGTTGTCCCTAAAACTAACAATAGATCAAGAACATATAGTCAAAAACAAGAAAGAAAAGTTGCTAGTTGTAAAAGATGAGATAGCGTCTAGCTCTAAAACCAACCATAAGAAAAAAAACCAAATAAGAAGTTTGGCAAGAATAACAAGAAAGGCGGTCAAAATTTTAAGAAATCGTAGGGAACTGCTTCTCGGGTCAAGTGTTTCAACTGCGAAAAGATTAGACACTACAAAAGGGACTGTCGTAACAAGAAAGGTGGAGGAAACAACCCACAACGTAGACAATCGGAGAAGCAGGACATAATTTGCGTGATTTTAGAATGCTTGTATATGGACCACCTAGTGACAGGTTGGTGGATAGACTGAAGAACTGCACGGCACATCTCAAAAACCAAAGAAGGGGCAATGGATTTGAAGAAATACAAACCCGAAGAACATCGAGTCTATATGAGAAATAATACTTTTTTAGATGTTTTGGGTATTGGGTCCTTTAGAATATTTATGCAAGGCAAACAAATTTTATTGATTGATGTGTTAATTGTGCCATCTATAAGGCGCAATCTGGTCTCGGTCCCTGCCTTGGTAAAGAAAGGTTTTGAGGTTAGGTTTATTCCTAAGAAGGTGACTATGGGAAAACAAGGGAGAATATTATTTTCTGGGAAATTCGATGTAGAACATGGACTGTTTAAGCTTTTTGATAATAAAATTGGTACAACGTCTACTTATATTGAGAGTGCCTTTATTGTTTATGTAAATATGTGGCATAAACGCCTAGGGCATATAAGTCTGAAAAAGTTGAGGAAATTATCCAACTTTGACTTATTGCTTGGATTTGAGGAAAATACTTTCAACAAGTATGAAGTTTGTATACAAAGAAAGATTTTCCCAAGGAATCAACAATGGCAACAACCCTCTTGGAGGTTATTCACACAAATTTATGTGAACCTTTTAGACTAAAGTCACATCGTGAAAAGGGTTATTTTATAACCTTTATCGATGATTACTCTAGATATATGTATCTATATCTTTTGGCACATAAATCTGAGGCACTTGATGCTTTTAAAGAATATAAGCAAGAAGTGGAAAACTAATTAGGACATTCGATCAAAGTCTTAAGATCAGACAAAGGAGGTGAGTATACCTCGATATAATTTTTGAAATTCTGTAAAGACTTTGGTATTGCAAAGCAAAATATAATACCCAAGACACCTCAACAAAATGGTGTAGCCGAGAGATACAACAGAACCTTGCTAAATATGACAAGATCTATATTGATCAATGCCTCTCTGACAAGAGTATTTTGAGGAGAAGCAGTAAGTACAGCGGTTTACATACTCAATAGAGTATCGTGTAAGGTTGTATTCACTACACCGTATGAGATGTAGTTTGTAAGAAAACATAACCTAGGTCATCTCAGGAGGTGGGGATCTGTTGCACATGTAAAGATCCTTGATTAGTCTAGAGATAAGGTAGAAAGTAGTAGGTCCTTCAGATATATATTCATTGGATATCCAAAAGATTCAAAAGGATATCAGTTTTATCATAAGGACCACAGATTGATTGAAAGCAAAGATGTTGAATTCTTAGAAGATACTAAGAATGACATTCTAGAAAACAATGATGAATGTGTTGATGATCTAGTACACTTAGACCAATCATCTTTTGAGTCTATTGTAGATCTTCTTGAAACTACCGATACCTTAAGTGGACATAAAAGGCTAAGAGTCACTCCATCCTACTTAAAGGATTATCACAGTTATTTTGTAGAAGAAGAGTGTAATTCGGTAGATTTAGATGAGTTCACTGATAACATATTATTGACTGGAAATGACAACGAAATGATTGTCAAAACTAAGTCATGGTTGAACTCTAAGTTCGAAATAAAGGATATGGGGGAAACATCCTATATCCTGGAAATAAAGATTTCTCGAGATAGAGAATCTAAACTCTTATGCCTGAGTCAAGAGAGATATATTGACTATATCCTCAAGAAGTTTAAAATGAGTGAATGCAAATCTGCAGATACACCTGTTGCAAAAGGAGTCAAATTAAGTAAGGTTGATTGTCTCGGTGAAGGAGACGATAAGCTTAATGTTCCTTATGCACAAGCTGTTAGTAGCTTGATATATGCTATATTGTGTACAAGACCTGATATCAGCTTTGTTGTTGGTCTTATAAGTAGATATCAAAGTAATCCTAGTTGGCAACATTGAGGATATCTGAAAGGAACAAAAGACTTGAAACTGTGTTTTAAAGTAAATGAACTAAAAGTGGTAGGATACTCAAATGCTGACTTTATTGGGAGCAAAGATGACAACAAATCAACCTCATAACAAATATTCTTATTTGGAGGTGGTGCTATTTTTTGGGCATTGAAGAAATAGGGTTGTGTAGCATTGCATACACAGGAAGCTGAGTATGTAGCTTGCTGTATGGCTGCAATGAGTGTTGTCTGGATGAGCCGCTTTATACGAGATTTGAAGTTAGAAATAACTGGTGAACCAATTATCATTTACTGTGATAACAATGCAGCAATTACTCTTATCAATAGTGGAGCTGATTGCTCAAAAAGCAAGCATATAATGGTGAAATACCACTATGTTCATGATATGGTGATGAAAAAGGAAATATCCATCTCATACATGCCAATAGAAGATATGTTGGCAGACCCCTTGACAAAAGGCATAACAGAGGAACTCTTCTCAAAACATGTTACTAACATGGGTTTGAGGTATGTTTGATTGTTGTGTAGGAAAATAACTACACAACGGATAAAAGTGTTGTATAGGTAAACAACCATACAACGGATAAATTATTGTGTAGGAAAATAACCACACAACGGGTATCGATTGAAGTAGTAGTCGTGGAAAGACATTACTAGGTGAAACCTGATAAGAGTGGGAGAAAACCAGTACATCTGTACACTTGGCTCGAATGGCCAAGTGGGAGATGATGTGATCTGGCCATTCTCGGCTCAAGTAACGGCTGGACTGGACATCCAAACCATTACCTGTAGCTTGGATAAGGAAGGATCATAACCAGAGGACGTTACCGAGATTTTCTGTAATGCTCTCGATAACGCTCCAGATGAGGGAAGCCGCAGGAAGAAAATCCATGAAGAGGGGGGAGCATGCTGCCAATTTAAACGAAGTAGTTGATACAGAAAAAATACAGTGAAATAGTCTGAAAAGATAACAAACCGAGTTCCTCTCCCAGGGAACTCCTGTGTGGAAACCTCAAACATAAACAACTTTCGCTGCATGTTTTTTAGGCAAACAAACGCTACAGGACCGAACTGAACTGAAGCACGTCGCTGGAAGCAAGGAATCTCCAATAGTGTAAAGCTTCATTCCTGTGGGGCGCCTGCATTGTTTAGTTGTAACTCAATGACAGGGAACTGGAACTACTGAAAATATTTTGAATTTTTTAATATTAAGATGCAATGCTTTCATTGGGAGTCGAACTTCTGGAACTTGCAGTTCTAGATCAGTTAATGTTTCAGGTTTCGAGAAAACCCAAACCAGACATGTCTAAATCCAGGGGAGAGCAAGGATGTATTTCCCTCAATAAATATCTAAGGAGGATTTTGAGGACAATACCATGATGTCCTAGGCTGAGGTATCCGAACAAGTTTACAAGAATAGATATATTAATGAAGTTAATGAATATAATGATTTGGAATAGTTGGGTTTTCGGCAATGAAGCCTTTGCAATAGCCTTCAGCATATTAGGACTCGATGCGTCCCTTGGGAGTCAAACTCTCAGAACTGGCGGTTTCAAAATAAGAACCGGAACCCGATCGTGGGTTGATTCAGTTATAATTTTAAGTTTCGGATAAACCAGAACCAGACATGTCTAGGTTCAAGAGAGAGCAAGGATGGATTTCACTCAATAAATATCTAAGGATGATTTTGAAGACAATATGATGATGTCCTAGGCTAAGGTATCCGAACAAGATTACAAGAATAGATATATCAATGAAGTTAATATATATAATGATTTGTAATTGTTGGGGGTTTGGCAACAAAGCCCTTACAAGAGCCTTCAACAAATATATAAAATTATATCGGGTAAGATTGTTGATGCACCTGGAAATGCGAGTGAGTGGATTTAGGACCAGGCCATGTATTAAGTAGTTGGAACTCGAATTCTATATTTACTCTCAAGCCAAGTGCTTTACTGAGGGAATTTGGGTGCTATGGAATGACAAGGACTATGACATTTAGGTGATCAGTATTCAATGTCAATTTGTACAAATTGTGAGATCTCTCGAAGGAAATACGGTGTTTCACAGTAGTCTATGCCAATCCCACGAGCGAGAAAGGCGTCTGTTGTGGCCAGGCCTTGCAGAAAGTGAGAATATGAGAGAACCCTAGCTAGTTCCTGAGGATTTTACTGAAATAGCATATCAAGATGGCGATATGGAGGAGGCGCAGCAAAATATAGATGCTCCGTGACAATGAAGGGGTTTGGCAACAAGATATGGCAATAATTAAGGAGCAAGCTGAATCCCTTTTCCACGGGCTCTTCGAAGAAGAATGTGGTCCTCGCCCTTGGCTTCTACTGAAGTTAATTGGCCTTCACTTAAATCAGAAGAGGTTGGTGGGCAAAGAAACTGGAATAAAGCAGGGGTTCTTGTTGGACTTAATGTTAATTAATGACAGTTGGACTTTATTAAACTCATGTGATATTAATGACATTTCGTTCATGTTAAATACTCCTAAATGCTTAATATCATATATTCTTGATAAAGGTGAATAATGATCGAAAGAATTCTAACTCATCAACCTTATTTCAAAGAGAGGACATTGATGATTATAAATACGTGTGTGCACACATGTGAGGCCGGGCTTGGATTTGAGAATTAACTTCAATATTATTTTATAGAAAAAAATTTAGATATAATCTTTGGCCCTTACTTGTTTGCTTATGACAATTCTCTAGATATGTAGTTTTGATTGATATCGGAATGTTATTGTTTGATGCATATTATTTGTTTATGCATGTAGCCATGTGGTTTATACAAATTGTATGATTTTTAAGGGGGTTTGGCTAATAAGAAGTTGGTGAGAGAGATAGATATCCTTTTGTGTATGTGAATTTGTGAGTCAGTATAGACCCACCTTAATTTTGTTAGATGCATAAAAGACGAGGATAAGAAAATTCTAGTGGCAAATGATGATATAAAAAATAGATTAAAAAACTATTTTTATAAGTTTTTTAATAAAAATAAAGATATTAGTATTAGCTTAGGAGAGTTAGCCAAATAAGAAAAGTATATAAACTACAATTTTTACCGACGTATTCAAAAGAATGAAGTTAAAGATGCTCTTAAACATATGAAGGGTGGTAAATCTATAGGACCAGACAATATTCCTATAGAAGTTTGGGAAATCCTAAGAGAAACAAGAATCACTTGCTCAAAAGACTATTTAATAAAATATGGAGAAACCAAAAGATACATGAGGAATGGAGAGCGAGTACACTTATACTCATATATAAGAACAAGGAAGACATTTAGAATTATGAGAATTATCGCAGTATCAAGTTAATGAGTCATACTATGAAATTATGAGAAAGAATTACCTAACATACGTTAAGACAAGTATCAAGTACAATAGAGAACCAATTTGGATTCATGTCAGGTAGATCTACTATTCAAGTGATTAACCTTTTGAGGCATCTTATAGAACATTTTAGAGTAAAAAAAAATCTTCACATGATATTTATTGATCTAGAAAAACTTTTGATAGGGTACAAAGGGATGTTCTTTGGAGAACCCTGAAAAAAAAAGGTATCCCATTGACATACATAAACCTTATGAGATACTTGTACGATGATACAAAAATATGTGTGAAGACTTATAAAGGAATGGCGGACTTCTTTGAATTGGGATACATCAAGGATCAACTTTAAGTCCATACTTATTTATAATGGTGATTGATGAGTTAACAAAACATAATGAGGATGAAGTACCTTGGTGTATGTTATTTAATGATGACATTGTGTTAATGAAGGAGTCTAAGAAAAAAGTTAATAAAAAATTAGAACTATAGAGAGAAACATTAGAAAGTAAAGGTTTTCGACTTAGTAGAACAATGACAAAATATATGGAATGTAAGTTTGATCATTTGGTATGGAGATGTTACGCATACAATTAATGCAGGTTAGTTAAAATAGAGAGGAGTATCAAGTATTCTTTGTATCAAGAATATACCATTAAAGTTAAAAGGTAAATATTATAGAGCAACGATTAGTCCTACCATGTTTTATGGTTATGAGTGTTAGGTAGTTAATCATCAATATGTATAAAAGATGTCTGTGGCAGAAATGAAGATGTTTAGATGGATGAGTAGTCATTCAAGAAAAGACTATATACATAATGAGGTTATTAAAAACAAATTGGGAGTGATACTAATAGAGGATAAAATGAGAGAATATCATTTAAGATGGTTTGGACATATAGAAATAAGATCAAAAGAAGTCCATGCAAGAAGGTATGGAAAACTAGATTTTGAAAGTATTAAATAAGGTAGAGAACGACCACAAGAAACAATCAAGAACGATATAGCTAGTTTCTAACATCATGATAGGGCTATGTGGAAACAAAGAATTCATGTAGCCGAGTCCGTCTAGTATGGGAAAAGGCTTAATTGTTGTTGTTTGTATAGACTCACCTTATTCTTCAAGGTCATGCATAAATGCATCACAAAAATCTTAGCGGGAATATTAAACCAAATATCATTATGTCCTACCAAAATATCTTCAATCCAGGCCGGCATATACAAGATAACATCGTGGTCACACGAGAAATCATCTATACTATGCACAAGATGAAAGATGAGAAGGGTTTCTTTCTTGCTTATAAGAGTAGATTTGCAAAAGGCTTGTGATCGGCTCAACAAGCGGTTGTTGCTGACAATATTATGGGAGTTTGGATGCCCATCAATGTTTACAAGATTAGTGATTTGAATGTGTCTCATCTTCCATCGATGGTTTATGGGATGGGGAAAACACAGCCTTTCATTCCATTTTGAGGTATAAAACAAGGAGATCCTCTGACCCTTTGTTTATTCGTTTTAGCTGTTTAAAAACTCACACTTGATCTGAAATGAAGTTAAGAAGGGCTGTTGGAAGCCATTGCAGGTGAGAGCTCGCGGTCTGCAGGCTTCACACTTGATGTTCGTCGATGATCTCATTATGTTCCATGGAACAAATGAAAATAGTGAAGCACTGGATTGATACCTTCTGTGAAATATCTGGATAGCAGAGCGGGTCAACATTTCCAAGACTAGTATTTTATTTTCTTCTAATGTTACAGCAGCTAATCTGTTAAATGCGACCTTACCCCCGATATGATGAAGAGGATCAACTTAGCAGGAAGCTAGGGGACTCCAGTAACTTTACTGGCAAGCTGCTACAAATTCTTGTCACAACACAGTGATGAGGACTAAAATTAAGTATGTAAATGTATGTGGAGCTAGAAGGGACCCGCTACAGTTCAAACTTTCCTCTGATAAGTAGCACATGATACACTATTGACTAAAGGAAAATGCAATTACAAGAGGCAATGATCACATCAAATCTGTGGAAAACCGGTGGAGGGTGCCATCCAAGTTCTCAGAGATTTTCCCCCAATGGCTAAAGTATGGAGACAATCGGTGAGAGGTAACAGAAGATGTTAGTGTCTTATCCCCTCGATGTGTGGTTGAGATGTAATCTTAAAGAAAATATGAGCATGGTTGCTGCAACCTTCAGAAGAGCTGCAAAGACAGTGAGCAGAGGGAGGGAAATCGGTGTACAGATTTTCTAGCAAAGTTGAGTTCGAAGACTTTGTTTGGCTGCGTCTGTGTCTGCAACCTAAAGAAGAGCTGCATAGACAATAAGCAGGGGATAGAGAAGATTTTCCTCCCACAGTTGGACTTGGCCTTGTGTGTGCATGCGCGCGCATGTGTATGTATGCATCTGGCTCATTGTGGGTCGAGTGTTCTTTGATCAAAAACCGTTCACAGATCCCAAAAAAGAAGACCCAACGTCCATGTGCATTCCTGATGCCGTTTTTATGAGAATTAGTGCCGGAATTCTTCTGTAGGGATGGCAATCACTACCGGCCTCATGGGACCTGCCCTTATCCTATATGGGGCGGGTCCTCAGGTTGAGAACCAACCCGGATGGGGCAGGCTGATCTGTCATCCGTGGCCCATTCAGGATTAGGCATTGGTGCCCCTTTTCATTATCAATAGTTTAATATTTACTCACTTTTTTTGGGAGGGGAGGGTGCGGTTTATAATAAAAAGGCCGAAACCAGATGCATGCCTCTGGTATCGAACTCATCACACTTATCTTGTGACTCGACCCACTAGACAGGTAAGCTACTACTTGTTGGAGTGATATGTTCTCATGTTATGTGATATAGCAATTGATATAAATCTGATTTTAGGGCGAAAGATTTGTTTTTCAATAACTTTAGCATAGCTAGGGCTGGGTATACCAGGGTTTCCGAGTGCGGGCTGGGCTGCAACGGGTTTTTCCGAGTGTAAGGAGGGCGCCGGTGGATGCGAACCCATCCATCCTGGCCTGTTGTCATGCCTGATGATCATTGAGTCTATCTGAATCAAAAGAACAATTTGACAATCATGCAATTCATATTCCGTCAGCCTCTCCTAAGCTCTCTGCCTTGATGTAAGAAAAGTTAAATAAGAAACGGCCCAATTAATTGATAAACTGTTTATATGAAGCTGAGTTCAGGCAAGATCCCAGTTAGTAAAACTGTACATTATGGAATGCCAAATACCTTAATCTCCTTGCATTTCTTGGTACCATCTGCATTTAGTACGTGCACGCATTGTTCACATGCATGGGAGGCTGAAGCCAGGTGTCACACATCGGTATCGAACTCAAGACCTTCTTTCTTGTCACTCAACCCGTAACCACATGAACTGAGTGCTAGTAGGTAGACCTTTAAAACCTCAATAATGCTCAACCCCCCAAAAAGAACAACATGGTCCACTTTGGGAGCATCTAAAACCCAGTCGTTCAGCTTACCCTTTTTAGCTCAATAGTTGTGGCATTAGTTCAGTTTGGTCAACAAAAGTAGAGCTTTCCCATTGCACGCTAGCATATGCTTTCCATCAGGATCCCACATCTTGCTCTAGCGGCCAAAAGATCGGTTATATGGAATAATGCTGCATCATACATCAAAAGCGACAAAAACTAAGAGTATACACTAATATGAACTTAGAAACCATGAAAAGTACAATGAGAATCAAACTGGGTTCGAGCAGTGGAGGATCTAAATTGAACCAACGTGGGGCTGTGGTGGATCTAAATTGACCAAGGTGGCACACACTCCACCCGAAACAGAAAAAGAAAAGGATTAACATGAAACCTATAGCCGATGGTTCAATACTTGAGCTAAAGTACCAGTTCACCGCCACCTTAAACAATTTCGTAAGCGATTTGCTCCATACTAAAGGAATTTCTAGATCCACCAGTATCAAGTGGATCAGATCCATATACGTGGATCCAAGATCCGAAAGGACGGTCTCCAATGGGTTGAAATTGGGCCCAGTTCATGGCGCAAAGCCATGGAGCAAGTGCCCTCACGAAATGTGGCCTTCTTTTGAGTACCTTTCAAAGGGATGTGGGAGGGAAGGTGTGAACCTTCCATTTTTAATCAATGCAACGGTTCAGCATAAGAGACCAAACAGGTAGGACCCAGTTTGATAGGGACGGAATATCCACCATAACAGAACACTTGCTCCACTGAAATAAAAGATCGTAGTGGAGTAGGGACGAGCAACATTGCCCGGAGCCACGGGGACCCAACTTAATCTGATCCAAATGGGGCGGGTGTTATCGGGTCGGGTCATGGAAAAACACAGATAACTTTGGCTGGGTGATGGAATAATACCTGAACTATAGTTAGAGGTACTTCTATAATGTAATTTGTATACAATGTGATTTATATAGCTCTCACAACATCAGTCCGCTTGGTAGAGAGGTAGTGTGCTCGATTCTTGGGACATGCATACCTCGTTTTGGCCTCTTTGTTATAAAAGAAAATGCACTCTATATAAAATACAATATATATGTATATATATTGAATCTTGCACACCACTAAACTCCTTAAAAAAATAAATTACACACTTAGAAGCAACGAGTGAAAGTGAGAGATCCGTATATATATATATACATACATATATATATATATATATATATATATATATATACATACATATATATATATACATATATATATATATATACATACATATATATATATATATACATATATATATATATATATATATATATATATACATGTCATTTTACCTATTATTATATTTAAGAGAAAATTTCAAAAAAATATGTTGTGGGTTTTCAAATCTTACATTTTGAGCCTATAATTACTCAACATTTAAGAGCATAACTGATAAGCACACAACCACTTTAACATACACACACCCATGTTCTTTTGCTTTTTCTAAAATACCCCATCCCTTTTTCATATTTATGGAAATAATCTTGAGGTGGAACTTAAGAGATTCTCTCTCTTGTTGCGGTAACCGGCTTTCTTTTCTTTTTATTCTTTCATCCATTTATCGCTCCCCGCCTCATTATAATCATGCATTACTCGATCTACAACCATTTCCTACAGAAGAACATATCGAAATCCATAGAAAAGAACCGAAACATGAGAAAAGGGAAGAACGACACAGAAAAAGAGGAGAAAGAAGAAGAATAAGATTTTTTGAGTCGATTCGAAGAAGCATTGATCAATTTATTTAAGTTGGTTTAGGTAGAAAATTAGTATTTTTACTCAATTTGTATGGTTTTCTATCTAGACACCTCCGACGCATTTTCCTCACACGGGAGACCCTTTTTGCTATATAAATATGACTGATAGAACATGAATAAAAGGGTGTAATGTCACCATTTTATATTAGAGACACAACATTGTGTTGTACGGAGGACGCTCCTATAGATGACAATGAGAAGAAGAAGAAGTTGATCCTTCATGTTATGAGGAAGATACATCAACCTCAGATACTAAGATCGATATTACAAATAGTGAGGACAAGGGATCCCCTTATATACAAAGATTACTCTCATGCTTTGAAGGTCAAATTGCCTATAAGATCTAGAATGAATAGGTAATTTCTAACTTTAGTATAATTTTATATTCGATATCGATACCCTATATTCTAATTGAATATGTAAATATATATTTATAAACAATATGAAAAGTGGTAATAGTTCATACACATTATACTATTGGCAGAGCCTAACTAGTAAAGAGGACAGATGTGAGGCATAATATATGGGTTGAGATTGCAGATAGGAGTTGATTGATTGGGCAAATGAATTTGCTATATGAAATGATAATTCATGCATTGATAACTACTTTTATTGAGCATTGACAACAAGACACAAACAACTCACATGTTATGAGTAACATGACTATCATACTTCATGATATCTACGAGATACTTGGTCTTTAAATGAAGGGACAACTTGTTGCCTTTGACACACAAGATGATGGCTACAAGTAAGGAAGATATCTTGAGTGATACGTTAGGGATGATCGATAAAGTGGTATGAAAAATTAAGTCCGAGGGCATTAAATTTGAGGTGCTTTGAACTAATTTTTCAAAAATAAGAGTGAGGAAAAAATAAGGTTTTATGTTATTTGTTATATCAGCTAGGGTATACATTATATCAAAATAAGTCTAGAGATAAAGTGTTAATAACTTTCGTGAATATGCAAGAACATAATGTTCAAAGGGTTGACAATTATTCATGGGCACAACAACATTAGCCTATTTCTATAGACAACTAGGAAAGCTATCTCATATAGAAACACAACTTAGTGGACATACTTTTTTACTCCAAATAATAACGCATACTATTGTTGTCTATTATATGTATCTTTTATATATTTATTTTCAAAATTTAATAAGTTATATATTTTAGTTGTAGACATAAAGTTACAAGTACTTTCCAACTTTGAGAGTTAGCATGTGACCATAATGATTGGTTGGAGGACCATAAGTAAATCTATGGACGAGAATGTGTATCACAAGCAATTTCTTGTTGATTAAATAATGTAAGCAATTAGATTTGATGATGACAAAACATGTACTTTACGAATTTCCAATTTTCCCATGATAACGCCACTAACATGCTGTTTGCGGTACAGCCGTTAAAAAGGCACTGTTATAACGCTCATGAAACCGTAAATATACTGTAGTGCGCTATTAACTACATCCCTCGTTCTACTCACTTTTCTAGTTGTGAGTAGTCAGTGCTTTCATTCTGTCCGTCTTTGATTGGATGTAACTCCCTGTGGATGTTTTTGCTGCATATTTGGTCATGTCATCCTCTCAGATTAATATACCAATATAGTTGACGTGAGGTTCTTGTGGGTTTTTGAGTTCCTTCTTTTACAATATTTAGGGTGTTGAGAAAGTATTGAATTGCATAAATTGGAATTATGAATGATAAATTGTTATCTAGATTTCTTTTTAATAAAAGAGCCAGGGAAAAAACACCCAACACTGGAGATGGTCAAGGGTTCCAATCTTCTTCTTTGTCCTTTGATTACATGAAATCATGGGTAACAATAATATTATCCACTGACAACAATGTGGAACACCAAACACTAAGCTTTCATCGAGAAAGAATGCTGGAATCTCATATTAGCTAATCATTTCATCTGTCTGATAAAGGAAAAGCAAGATTCCCTATGTTCTGGTACGGGCTTCAGAAAGAAAAAGTATTATGCAGAATTGTTGAATTGAAAGAAGGAAAATTTTGTTTCAGCCGTAAGTTTAAATTAAGAAAATATAAATTGCAGGAAATTGAAGAAAAGAGTGTTCTCTCTGTGTGTGCGCGGGCGCAAACAAAGAGAAGCACAAGCATACACACGTATCTGGATCCCCAAACTTTTCCTGGAGGCATTGAACTTGGGTGGATTTGATGATAAATCTGATCGGAAGTTTTTTTTCATGGTCGAGGCATGCTTGACCTTTTTCAAAATGTAGCTCACTGTATCATGTTGAAGTTGCATAATTCCTGTGTACAAGACATTCCCTCTGTTAATACCATATGATGCACCATTTCCCCTTTCTTTTATCGTGTTCTTTATCCTTATTTTTGTCAGAAGATTTGAATGCTTTTGTGAGTAGTTAGAGAATTATGGTTGTATTTCAGGGGGATGCGGATTACCTTAGATACCATGGCATGCAAGAATTTGACAGAGCAATGCAACATCTAGAAGTTCTCAAGATAGGTCTACCTTTGACGGATTCATGTCATTGGAAGCAGAAATAACACATGCACGCACGCACGCACACCATTTCTTAAGATCATGCTTTTCTGTAAAATTTTCATTTTATTATTATCATCTACATTCTTGGGCAATATTTCTTTGTGCCGCATGTTTACACGTCAAAAAGCTCTTTTAGAAAACTTAAAACTTTTAATTGTCATATTCTCATCATGCTTCAGTTTTTTTAGTTTGTGATTCTCTGTTTAATTCTGAAAATTACTTTTGCAGTTTACGACTTCAGAGCACCAATATGTCTCGCGCAAAGATGAAGGAGATAAAGTGATTGTTTCTGAAAGAGGGAAGCTTGTGTTTGTTTTTAATTTTCATTGGAATAAAAGCTTTTCGGATTACAGGGTCGGTTGCCTGAAGGCTGGCAAGGACAAGGTACTTTCTTTTCTAGTTTACTTATTTGAATTGTTTGACGGACATCTTAATGTGTACTTTTCTTGTCCAGACCCCAGATTGCATCTTGCGTTCACCCACAATCACCCTTAGATGTTCGCCTATTACATTATTTTGATCTTTAAATCGTAAAAAAATCATCAAGATGTTTGGTATATGCTAGGCGGTTTTGTGTGAAACTTCTTGGCCTGACTGGCAATGTTTCTCATTCTGGTGATGTCTTACTAAATTTATGCTCCACTCTCTTTCTTTGCAAGGATTTTGTGGAGGGCTAAGTAAACATGTCATATAATTGAATTGTTTCTATCAAATACAACGCAGGATTTCTCTCACAATTATCTTCCGTTTCTTGTTATTTGCCGATTGCACCAATATGTTCATGTCCTCACTATGTATTTTAGCATGTATGAGATGTACAGATAATCTAGTCACAATCGAATATTTCGTCTTCTTAAGTGCATTCATCTTTATGTGTCGTCGGTCAACATACACCACCCTTCGCTTTAATCTGCTAATGTGATCTAAGTATGCTGTTACATGAGGAATATTCAATATATAAATTCTCCTAGCCCTTGTCATTTAATAACTACACGGTGTAAACACCCTAAATAAAACTTTTCTTAAAATACTCCAAAAATCCGAAGTTAACTTATTTTAAAACTTCTAGCTTTAAAATGAAATTTTAAAAAGTCTTTAAGACGAAGATTTTAAAAGATTTCAAAATAAAGTCAAAAGTATAAAAAACCATAAGATTGGAGTAAAACAGGTCGACAGGTGGGGCCTGCTTCGAGACAGGAACGATTTAACGAAGGTAAAGCCGGAAATCAATGATGAAGATCAAGTCAAAACCGTATTCTCACTCAAGAATCAAATCAAGAATGGACGGCCTCATTAAACCCATCCCAATTGAACCCAGTGCTGGACCTGAGCAGTTTGAATTAAACATCAAGCCTTGTTTGAATCGAATGTTTTTAATTCAAACCAATAACGGATTTTTCTAGTCTTGTTCATCCCTCATCCTTGGACCAAAATTTATTAAAATCCCTTTCTTACCTAGCTATTGATCAAGTAAAGATATCAACAAATGCAAGCAAGGACCGACCAATTTGAAGTAGAGGTTCAAGGCACCTAGTCGGCCATGGTTTCACAACCAGCCCACATGGGACTGGTCCATGGTTGACCAAAAGGGGATCACTCCCTTCTCTATTTCACGTGAAGACCATGAAGAATTGGATCAAGTTGGGTCTTGGGTCACCCACCCCATGGAAAGCACTTGGCCTATAAATAAAGGTCAAGGGGAGTGAGTCTAAGATCTTCATTTTTGCGGGAGTTGTTGCACTTTAGGCTGTTGGAGTGAGAGAATAGGCGGCTAGAGAGAGGCCTATAGAGAGAAATGTGTGTTAGTATCAAGGCTCTTGGGTTTGAGTGAGAAATTTGAGGGAAAAGAGGACCTAGAGAGGGTAAGTGTTGGTTCTATCTTGTTTAAATCTTCATCTCTTCTCATTATTCAATTGAAAAGGAGTTGTATTAATGGAGCTTTGTCTCCTCCCATGATTTAACAGAAGTAAGTGTTGAAATTTTCCTTTCCTTTGCTTATGCACTCTATGTGTTTGAGTTCTTAATTCTACCCCAATATATGCTATAAACACTCTATATCTTCTTATCCCCTCTATGCTTAAGCTATTAGATACATTTCAATTCATTTCTCTTCAGCATTTAATTTTAGGATGTTGTGTTGTTACACTTTAATTCGCGTGAGTTTTGCATCACGTATGTTCTAAAACCTGAAAACTGATTTTTCAGTATCTTTGCATACGTTGATTGTCTGATTTTTCATTTCCGAACCTCTTCTCCAATCCTTCCAAAATTTTGCACACTACTTTTAAACACATAGGACCACTCCTAATAAAATTTTCAAGAATTTTAGGGCCTTGCAACCTTATAATTAAAACGGTGCAAGATCAAGAAAAATTTTACAAATTGTCTGTCCATTCCGTTTTCCTATAATAGAGCCTAAGTATTCATCCTATAACTCTGTCTGTAGGCATCCAAAATCAGTGATTCTTAATTCACTGAAAAGCTGACATCCATAACTTTCCAACAAGATAAAATTCACTAAATTTGTAACTCTGAACACCGAGATATAGGTCCATCTTTAAGCCTCTATATTTCTGTGATAGAACAGTTTCAGGTCAGAGGTATTTCTTTTAATTAATTCTGTAATACCGTAACCTCGAATGTAAATATGAAAAATGTTCTAAACTCTTCACATCTCAGGATTAGTCCTGTAAAATTTTGGTGATTTTTAGAGGTCTTTAAGGCATTCAAATAGATTCGAGAAGCAAATCCTAAAAACAGAATTTTCTGTTTTTTAGAAAGTACATTTTTTAACTTGAAACCAAGTGCACTTATTTTTCATTCTTCAAACACCTTGTTTTCACGTGAATTTGGAATATCACATATCTTTTTGGAATCCTTAAGTGCTTAGGCTGACCCTTGAGAATCGGTTTAAGAAGGCCTAAAGCGAAAAGAGCCCGCTTATGCCCTATCAAATTTAACTTTTGCTAGTTTCGCATGAAGTAGAATTTAAAGTTTCTTTTCAAGTGTCTACTTAGGCTTGGAGTGAAAATTTGACTGATCTTTTCTTGTTAATGTTTAAGGTGGTGTTGAGATGACAAACTCTCGGGTGTTATTAGCAGAATAGATCACAATGCATGTTTCTTCACTAATGTAAGAAATTGACTACACTTTTACCGCTGTCCTTTGCTGAAATCGGATGGGCTGCTATGTAAGATCATATGTTTAACATTCTTCTCGATGTTTTCAATTCGTAGGATGGCTGGTATGATGACCGCCCGAACTCCATGCTGACGTACACCCCTTGTACAACAGCAGTTGTTTATGGTCCAGAAGAAGACTGAAATTATTCGATGGCCGTTCTTGCATCGCTGGAGCTTTGTAAGCACTCTGTTCATCAGTTTAAACTTCCCTTCCATGTCATATGGGTGAAAACGCGTATGCAACACGGGCGTGGGTGCAGGCTACGGCTATATAACAATATCTCATAAAATTAAAAGAAAATACTGTACTCATAAGTTAATCCAGGAATCAAGTAATCATGAATAAGATTCACGAGGTGTCTTAGTGACACAGCACTAAAAGGTATCTTAACCATATTTAAAACAGAAAAGTGTTGAGTTGGAAGAAAATATTTGTGGGTGTCGAGTGTCGGGGGGCACATGGGAGCTTGGTAGAGGTGTCCAACGACATGGTTTTCATTGCCTGTTCTTGTGTTGATAATCCAGCATGATACAACATTAAGAGAACTTTATAGAAATTTTCTGCAGGTACATACATTCTATACAGTCGTGAGCTGCAAGCTGGCAATTTACAGTTTGGGTTCGTTGGGCAAGAGCTGCTATATAGATATATATAGTTTATGATTTGTAGAAATCCTACTTAGGTTTTTTTGTAGGCAATATATGTCCAATGTGCTTTATGATACATGTGATTGTGCTATGTGGTTGGTTGCAAATGTTTCAATTCAGAATTTTTCTTTTCCCATAATTATTCACCAAGAATGTTCTTATCTTTTCACCTGGTCCTTATGACAAAAGTGTAAGACTGCTACTGTGACGTATACTGTTCTTTTCAAAACTTGGAAATTTCTTTAGAGTTTCGGTGTCAATGCGTCCAAGATGATTGTGATAATGCCTTAATTAAAAATCTTTTCTCTATATATTGCTTTTAGTGGTTTTAAATTTACGAAATTGTAATGCGATAGACAGTAGCAGGACTAAGTATGTTGAGGTGAATATATGGCCATAGGATATGTCTATGGAGACTACTAGAGAGAATCAGTGTGACATTGCTAGAAGATCGTGCTCCTTAGCTCCAGAATCGCTTTGAGTAGCCTCAGAACGCACGCTGTTGCCTCCTCCAAAGGTCTTGGTCCATGGCTGGCTCTTCGATTCCGAGAAATATATCTGATGTTGGATCTGACCTTACCAAGACCGTCGTAAAGGTGTTCTAGATTCGCAGGAAGCTCAAAGGAAAGAAAATTGGTTGATGGTGAAGGTGAATTTGCTTTAAGGGACAATGGATGAACCATGGTAGACGTAATCCCTTGTGATTTCTGTGATGTATCGCTGTTATCACGGTAGAAGGGATGAAAGACATACTCCCTTCTAGCTATATTAATCCCATTTTCTCGACGTTGAACTTTAGCCAGATAGCTGCAAAAGATTACAACAACAACACCGGTTTATGATATTGTGAATCATTGAAACCATTGAAAAACATCCAAAGGTACGTCAAAACTTGAAAAAAGAGAAGCCACAAGCCTTTTCGCTGGCTCAGTAGAAGCGTTGGGAGTAAAGCGAGATAGCCTTGGATGTTCTTGAGGTCTAGTGACAGCGGCGGCGGCGGTGCTCCCGATGGCGTATGTGAAAGATGGAGCACAATATGTAGCATTTACATGATTCCCCGCTATTTGAGTTCCAGCGAATTTGTTGTTGGCGTTACTTCCAAACGAAGGCCCAGCTTGAGTGATTCTTGGATATCTTTGTCTTCATGATTCAGTTTGAGGACATATAAATGGATGCATCCATGAACTATGAAGCAAATTTACAGTGGATAGGAGTACGTGATAGGAACTCTTCTCAGCAGGCATTTCCTTCTGTATGGTTAGTAGTAAAGCCATAAGATGATCAGATGCAGCAAAATGTCATGCAGAGCGCCAAAAAGAAAAAATGACAGCTAACGAAGGTTGCCGGAAGCAATTTGAGAAGGAAGCAAGAAGTTTGGTATTCCCAAAATTACTGAAGGTGGAAGGAGGGTAGCTCGAATTAGAAAAAAACAAAAAAAGACGAAATTAAAGGGAGAAACGAGAAGAAAAAAATATAAATATTTGAAAAAGTTATGAATTACAATACTGTAGGTGAAAAGGGAGAATTTTCTTTTCAAATATAACTAATGTAAAAGTTGGTGTTATTTTAACTAGATATAATGTAATATAACTACCAGTTGCGTTGTAAAAGAAAAAATCAGATTGAATATTCCTCTAAATTAGATTTTCGCATTCAAGTAAATGCAATGCAAAAATAAACATATGAGAGCCGTGCACACAACACGCACACACACACACACATATATATATATATATATATATATATATATATATATGCATACACATGAAACTACGTACAAAATATGCGTGTATGGATGTATATGACAATGCATGAGAAACATAAGGAGAAAAAAAAGAATTGCGAAGGAAGTCGGATTCTCTAGGCAAAAGGATGCCTTTCCGGGCGTGAATTCTGGCTAGTGTGAGATTCTCGCTTTATAGCAGAAGCCTCTGTCAAGGAAAAAGTACCTTCGGCTGTATCTTCTGGCTTCATTTGGTGCAGGCAAAGCCAGGACATAGCTGGGTACTGTAGATGTTGGAGGGCCCTCAAAGTGATCATCATTCAGAGGGATAGAGGCGGCTGGCCCAGCCCAATGAGAACGTTCGTTGTCCGTAGCCATTGAAGTTGGTAGCTTAGAACCACCGGCAGTAGATTGATAGATAATTAGCCCAGTCAACTGTCCCAGAGATATTGGTGCCCTCAATGCTGATTCAGTTGGCCCTGAGGTCCTTGTAAGTCTAGTAGCAGGAACTGCATCATCATCAGCTGTTGCAGTTAAATCAATGAAAGGTATTGATGGTTCAGTATCATTTGTTGGTTCTGTGTACAACCCAGGTACTTTTAAAGGGTGCCAGGGATTGATATATTAATGCTCTTTGTAGGATTCGGTTTATATATATCCATAAGCAGTTTCAGAGGTAATGGGGCGTAGGAGCGCTCGTTTTTATCATCATCGTCGTCGTCGTCGTCATCGAGTTCAATCGGTTTGATGGTATCAGAGTTCTTCCCATTGAATGCTGGGTGTGCGAGGATGAAGCAGCCAAGTTTTTCCATCTATGAGCAGCCGGTGGGGGTTCCAGGAGAGGACTTGAGTAGGCGCAGGCATGACTGCTGATTGAGCTTCGAGATCGACGACCTGTGTGGGTTCGGGAACTACTGCAGGCATGACTGCTGATTGAGCTTCCAGACAGATGACATGCGTGGGTTCGGGCGGAGCATGTGGATGTGGGTACTGATGCCACAGTTGGAGAAGGTGCTGCTGGTGGGCTTTTTGGGAAAGGCCTATCTTCTTATAGGGGTGTGGTTGGGTAGTCTTTTTACATGTCCACATATGTTCACATATCTAGATGTTGATGATTAATTATGCAATACTCATAACCATTTTAATTGTTACTATATAATATTTACCTTTCAAGTCTAATGATATCTTTTTATCACATTCAATACTCAATGTCCCTCTCCATTTTAACCTACTTACATTAATTCTATCATCCATTTTTATGCCCATTAAAAATTTATTATTTTTTTATTTCAAATAAACATAAAGCCGAAGCTTATACACCTCCTAGGCATATGTACTCTGCGTTCTTTGTCACCACAGTGATACAAATACCCATTACTCATAACTAAGATCCTGTCCAACTACTTCAAATTATGTCCATTTATCTGGTGTGATCTTCATGCATCATAATCCGAATAGACATTAGACATGATCCAATTGAAAAGCTTGGATTGGATGCTACCAGAGTCACAGTGGCGGATCTGAACAGTTTTCTGGGGTGAGGCGAAGTACAGTTGAAGGAAATTCAGTTGAGGCGGTCAGCATAGTTTCTCAAGAAATTCAAACTACCTGTGGAGTTCTTTCTTTTTGTTGGATTTCAAGTTACCCAGCCGGCTCATCTCTCCCATCTAAATGATTGCTCCGCTGCTTACAACCCATATAAAAGATTGAAAGAAAAACATACAAGTGATTATCAGAATTTAACACTGCCAATTCAAATGATTGCTCCGCAGCTTTGGGCTGCAGAGGCGTCAGCTACCAACTATTCATGGCTTCTTCCCAGCAGCCACCTTTTGATTTTTCTCTTATTTTCAGCCATTTATTCAAATTTTATCTCAGCAAGAGAGAAGGAATAACTTACAAAAGAGAAATCTCCAACCGAAACAAAATCAAGACCATGCCTTCTTCCTTGCTACGTGGGTCGCTCACATGGATGCGTATTTAGAAACTCTTTTAAGGCCGGTGAATAGCGCAGATAATTTTATTGGGTAGGCGGGGGGGGGGGGGCAAAAGTAGCTTTCACGGATGGCTCTTTTGATGTACAGTGTCAATAAAGGCCGGTATGCCTGGATCATCATGGATTAGATACCCGTCGTAGTGGCTTGTGCAACTAAAATACGTTCTTAGCCAAGCAGTCATCTGCCATACTTTTGTAGTAATTTTCTAAATTGTAGGTGGTGCAGACTCCAACGTCAAGCCAGTGTCATACGTGACGTGTACCATCCTATCATAAGGTGGTGGTCAGGACCGAGGAGGATGTTATAAATAATATTAACTATAGCATGTTTAGATAAATCTCAATCATTTACTCGTCGTAAGAAACACCTAAGTAGTTGATATTTTAATTTTAATTGCAGGTACAATTGATTTACATCTACTTTTTTGTTTTTCAAATTTAAATCTCAACTGGCCATCTCTCATAAATAAACCGTTGAGATTTGTTTGGCATGCCATGCTGATAACATATATCAGATTTATATGGGTGTGTTTTCGAGGCTACTAGCATACACAATAGCTTCCACAAAATTGCATCATTTTCATTCTAAAACACTTCGAAATTTCGTCATCCAATTTATCTTCAAAAAGCACCGGATCACGACATTTGATTTCTTGTAGTGTAAGAAAGGGCGTTGTTTTTTCTTTTGATGTCACAATTTCAACTACCATTAATAGTATTGTGTCACTAATGTGGGAGAATGGTTGTTTATCCAAAACAAACGTGGGTGGTGATCACATCGAAATTAATTGGTTGGAAAATAGTTTTGAGATGTTTAGGTTGGTCCGCAACATGAGTAGCAGGTTCACCTAATTGATGCTTACATAAATGATCACAAACCAAACACGCCAACGGTGGCTTCGATCAACCTTCAAGGCAGGTCAAAAGGTTTCAAATAAGAACCGAAAGAAAAGTAAATTCTCTTCAAGCAGATTCTGGGCTTGCTCACATGCCCAGGTGTTATTTATGAGGTGCCCAATATGTTTATTTATCTATTTACTTATTGTTGATTACAGTGGGGAGGCCCACGCGAGATGCACGCCCAGGTATAGAACCCGTGACCATCTGTGAGTAGACCCCTCCCCACGTGAGCTATTGTTCGTTCTGCCAAGATATTTATTTTTTCATTGGTAATTTGAAGGAGTGGCAAGAGTAACGTTGCTGTTTTCTTTTAAAAGTAGAGTTTGCTTTTTGAGAGGGCTACTTAACACATTTAGCAACGGACTTCTTATTTTTCATGATTTTATAGTCTTTTTGAACTGGCAGGTCTCCTGTTCAAGTATAAAATAGATGCAAGTGGCCGTTGGTACATCTTGCAATTTACCATCCATAAGAAATTATTCGAATAAGAAAATTCACGTCTCTGTCTCATCCAAAACAAAGTGTTTAACCAAAGCCAGCAAATCCGGCTGACGGAAGCCATTTCTCAACCTTGATTTGGAGAGAGAGAGAGAGAGTTGTGAATCGTAACTTGGTTTTGTGAGGAAGGACTGAAGATGCAGATAGAGCAGCAAACCTCGGAGCAACCACCTGTGCGAAGGTTAAAGAGCTTAGCTGACAGCTTCAGCGAGAGCGCGAAAGATGAAGAAAGAGATGAGGAAGATGCTTCGCGGTCTGCACTCACTGCCTTCCGTGCCAAGGAGGAGCAGATCGAAAGGAAGAAGTTGGAGGTCAAAGAGAGGGTGCAAGCTCAACTTGGCCGAGTCGAGGAACAATCAAAACGCTTGGCCGAGCTCAAAGAGGTAACACATGCAACACCCACCGTGAACTCTCCCTCTTTTCTTTCTCATCTGCGCTTCTAAGGTAGTATCTGCAGAACCCACAGTGAAATGATCTTTCTTTCATGACAGCTCAAACTTACTCTTAGTTCTATGCATCATATAGACTGAAAGGTTACCTCTCAGGCTAGGGTTTTGACTCAGTGATACAACTAGGTCCAAGAGACCTACCCAAACAAGCTGACCAATCGAGTCAAATCGTGTCCATCAAAACATGAGGGGATTATAGTGAAGTCCGAGTCTCAACAGTTTTTGTCCTGAATCCAGGGTAACATGGACTTGGTTTCCAAGTTTATGTTGTGCTTTGTTGAGTTAATCAATTTAAAACAAAGTTTGCTTGGTTCAGATGGATGAAACATAACCATCGATTTTGTACTTAGTAGGTCCTGGTGTACTGATAGAAAATCATGGAGGATTTCATTTGTATAGTTGGTTCAGCATCCCTCTGTTTTTTGCTGGTAGGAACTTGAGGTTTTGGCAGATCCCACGAGGAAGGAAGTTGCAGCTGTTCGCAAGAAGATCGATTCTATCAGCAGAGATCTGAAACCTCTCGGTCAGGCTTGTGCTAAGAAGGTAAGCTCAGTTTCCTATGATACTAATTGAAGGACAGCTCTTATGTTTAGTTCCCCAAATCTCGTCCTAATTGATTTGCAAAGAAACAACTGAAGTAGGAACTTGGTTGCTAGAAATATATGTAGTCATTTGACCCCATTTGTTCCTTAATCACAGGAGAAGGAGTACAAGGAAGCACTTGAGGCTTACAATGAGAAGAACAGAGAGAAATCTCAACTGATTACTAAGCTTATGGAGGTCAGATTATCTCCTGTTTTGGGGTTTTAGCTCTTCTTTATTCATCAGTTTCGTTTCAAGTTAATTCTCTTTTTGATGCAGTTGGTAGCCGAGAGTGAGAAACTAAGGATGAAGAGGCTGGAGGAATTGAACAAGACCCTGGAATCCTTACTCACAACATCATGAAAGGGAGAGAGAGGGACAGAGAAACAGAGGTTGATGGGGGGCTTTGTAAAATGTGTTTGGTGTGTGCATTGGATTATTGGTCGTCTGCGTGCTTTGTTTGTTATATATTGGGTGTTATGATCTTTGTTTGGTCGATCTTGGAAGGACTGTTAACTGTATTAATCTTCATATAATTGACAGATCCATTGGGTTGTGTCCCTTCTAATCCAGCCGACCTTCTCTCTCTAAAAAAAAAGAACGAGGGAAAGTTTTTCTCTTTTTGCTTTCTTCACCAAAAGAAGAAAAAAAGTTGCTTTTGTTCTTTCCAAGTTTTAAAATTGGATCCCGACTAGGTCATTGGAACATTTTCTGTTGGTCCAAGTTGGCACCAACTCAACAGAGAATAATATCACATGGGTTTCAGCCCATTCTACTTTTAATCACAGCAAACTCTTTGGATCAGGCATGGGCTAACTGGAAGGTAACTCCTTATGGTTTTCAGTTCCACATGGTCTCCTTCAATGCCTTTGGATTATTATCAGTTTGCAACATTTCTATTAGCATCAAAATCAATGGAGGAACCTTCTTGATTCACGTTTTCATGTATATGGCTGGTAGATTCACTCATGGGTATACTGCTAAAATTGGGACTGGAAATCTAAATGCATTCATCATAGTTCTTTATTGATCCCTTCGGACAACGCCACTTGAAGATGTTGATCATCGTTTTAAGGAAGTTTCCTTCAATTCATTAATATGTTCTTGGTGTGCTTGTGCCGGCCGAGCGCCACCCGGGTGTCTTCCCCCTATCACCCATGGATGGTAGATTAGAGAGCTATTATGGTAGTTACATGCGGCGGAGAAATGGAGTTTCTCGGTGGGAGACTGACAAATACCCCATCCAAGAAAGGCAACAGGCAGGTTTTGAAGGATGAATAATCTGATAAGTTTCTTTCGTTGTGTCTTTTGGTTACAAAGGGAGAATGAAGCCTAACATACACTACACATGCACCCCACCTGGAGCCGAACTCCCCATCAGCAGCAGAGGCATCAAAGAACCCTACCGGTTGCGATAATTCTCTGATTTAACAATTTATTTATGTTTATGAGGTAATTATCATTTTCATAATCTGAGCAATGCTTCAATGGGTCTGACAACATGTCACTCCATCTAAATAAGAGAGTTCTTTGCATTTGATAAATAGAATAAGTGGGAGTGAAGGAAGTGGAGAGCGCCGTTTCTTGTAAGTAATGAATTCCATCATGGCTCCAAGTGGAACGTGATTGTGATATATAGAACAACTACTGGTTGGACTTGACCCGCCAATTGGGTCGCCTGGCACATTACGCTGAAACCATATCCACCCTGCACGCATACTGTAAGCTCATCTGGCAAGGCTGCTGGTCTCCCACATCGCTTGGAGTGAGTTCGATTCCCCGGGTGTGTATGGGTGTGTGCGCTATCCTTTGGCCTGTTGTTGTAACTAAAACTATTCCCACCTACACGAAGAGCAATAACTCATCTGGCTACCAGGTGGATTCGCAAGATTATGGTCATGAGTGTTACACTTCAGGAGTGCATTGGCTCCAACCTCCTTGTTGTACCGAACAAAAATGAAACCAAAGCGCCCATCAAAATTTAGGCATAGACACAGTCTGGAGGGTTTTATGTATACATGTATCTATGTGGACATGCATATCCTGCTTAGCATCACCATTGGCTGATGCTCTCTACCATCTTTTGTTACTCCATGTATGGTTTTTTGAAAGTATTACTACTGCAATAAAAACCTCTTTTAATAGGTGGTTATGTTGTGCTGATGGCATGCTTGACCAACATGATATCAAGGAGTTATGATGGAGTAGTGGGAAGCATTGGGGGATTGCAACCCATGATTGAAGCAAAAGAAAGTTAGGAACAACTCTCTCTCTCTCTCTCTCTCTATATATATATATATATATATATATTATATGACATGCGTGGGACTGTATGTGCTTTGCTTCTACCTTTTCTTGTAACTAAAACCATATATATATATGACCCCCACGACTGTTGTTGTTGGATTTTCAAGACGTGCGTGGGACTATGTGCTTTGCTTCTACCTAGTCTTCTAACTAAAACCATATCCACCCTACATGAATAGAACCTGGCTACTGGGTGGACTCGCAAGTTTAGGGTCATGAATTTGATAATTGGGGCATGCAATGCAATGGATCTGGTTTAGCTTCTTGATTGTATATATATATATATATTGGATCTTGCACATCTTTAACACGTTCACTCATTATTTTTTGATGATATGAACATAATCTTAAAAAATTAAAATTTTTGAAAAAGTATAAAGAACAATGTTATCATACTTGTACTTACAAAAAGCAATGATCGATGAGTCAATAGTATCGATGGTGAGTAGTTGTATATTTTAGAAAAAATGATGGTTAATGTTATCAAACTCTCATGCCTCTAAAAAATAATAGTCAAGCATGATTCGATAGCATCAACATATATATAATGTCATTCCTCGAGGTAGGGTAGGTTTCCACACCGCTTGCACTCACCCCAGATTCACGTTTAAAAAATAATTCAATATCATATATTTTACATAAAACATAAAATCTACTCTATTTTATATTATTAAATTAAATAATGATTTTATGTGTGTGTACACGGGCATAAGCGCTCACATGCGGAGAGATTAGAAGTAATCAATACGCTATCAATTTAGAAGATACAACTGCTCTTTATGATCTTCCCCGACGAGGTAATGATTTATTTCTTTTAGCTTGATGAAAGCTTGATAACTGGTTTACAGATCCAGAGAGCGGGTTTTTTTACGCCTAAAGTGTATAAGTCTCTTTCATGGTAACAATTGGTCGTTTAAAGAGCTTATTGAATTATTGTGGGGACCCTCATATGCCAAACATAAAGTTAATAGACCTATCAGCTTTGAGGCTGTGTATTAACATACTTTATAAAAGTTACGTTTAATTTCATTAGTGGATGCTACTTTTTTTCTCGAAATCATAAATTCCGGAGAAAGTTAAGAGTCCCCAAAACACAGAAGTGATGCTGGGGCCCCAATAAAGATTCTCCATTTAGTGCAAGTTCAGCACGTCGGCCGCTTTCTAGAACTGTTGGAAGAACCCTAATCTCTACCTCTGGGTAGTCTGCATAGTATAGAGTAAGAGAGATAAAACATTGCTGAGGACAGAAAAGTTTATCTTGACCAGTTCATCAGAATGGAGATGCAGATTTAAGCCTTGCCGCCTGAAGTCTGATCTGTTCATCGGCAGACACTGAGAATCATGGTCATCTGATTGCTCTAACATAATGGTATTAGTTTAAGTAATGGACTCATAATGAGAGTAGAATGAACTACACGACTTGAATTGATTCCCCTCTGAAAGAAACAAATCAAACGGAAGCAACTAATGTACAGCAATGTTAATTGGCAACATGGAAAGTGCGAGTGTTCTCCTCCTATAGGCCATAAAACGCTCTGAGTTGCCTACATACCCAATGCAGGCTGAGTAGCAACTACTATAAATTAGCAAGAGTTTATATTGCGGAATCCCAGCAATTATAAGATTCAAAACCCAATTACATGTTTGACAGAACGGTACCACATTTCTAGTGTTTTAGAGACTAGAGGTGCATGAATGATGTCGTATGGCGCCTCCCTGTTAGAAAAAGATGCCTGCATATGGTGATAATTCCCTTAACATGGAAAGTGTTTGTAGCATAATGGGGTTACCAAGCTCCACTATATTCTGGTTGATCACTGCACCTAGAAGCAATCCCCATGATATTAGTTATTTGAACGCTATTGTTGCTGCTGCTGCCGTTGATTCAGGCCGTCTCCTGAATGTAAACTTTGACCCTTTCTCCTCAGACTTCGGTGTGCACACCCCTGTAAGTGCTGCTCCCACTCATGCATTCCCCGGAGGACGCAATTACCACAAGCCTGACATTGTTTCACATTAACAACGAAATGTAAATTTTGATAGAAACTGCAAACAGAAGGTTACCGGTGTATAAAGGAATGGTAGAAACAAAGCAAACAAAAAATCATGATGCACGCAGTACCTGACAGATATATTGTGTCCACAAGTCCCTAAGCGCCAGATTGTCATCTCGTCGATTTGCTTCCTCAGAAGCAGCCACTCCTCAGAAGCAGCCACTTGCATAAAGGCCTTGACAGTCTCCAAACAATGTTTGACCACCAGTTTTGCCCACAATTCAGCAGATTTGCCTGGCAAAGAATGGGCATCAGCATGTACTCAGATCAAGAAACTGGGAACCTAAGGTAAAATATGGCATACTGGAAATTGCTTCTGTTGCATCAAAATAGTGAAGATTCCAGCTGAAGAGTGTCCTCAATCGATTAAGCCTTCGTTTCTGGGTCAATCAGAAGTTCCAATCAAACAATCAAAAGAATCAAGCCACAATATTAAAGCTTATGATGACTCAAACATTGTTAATGGCAAATCCACATGACCTTGAACTTCTCTCAAACCAAATAGATTCCATCTACAAACGTGTTCAAACTTGTGTAATTAATTCTTGGAAGATGGAAAAAACATGATTACTTGACGTCTGATGAGTTTCCTTGTATTTGACTTCATTTTCTCAATCGCTTCAGCCAACAGAATCTTATGCATATAAGTGCCCGAAACAAGTATTTCCCTTGCATTAGGTTTTAAAACTTTATTCTGAACGGACATCAGGAAAGGACCATCATCACTTCATGCAATAGCATTAGCCTCTGCTCGTGTATCTTGTAAACGGTGGCTTTCTCCATCAGAAGGGCAGCATCTCAAGAATTTCACAAATTCACGAACACCAATAGCTTGACGAAGGCCCTGGGTGTAATCTGCATTTGGATTGTAAATATCAATTACTTCATTCAGCAAACCAGCTTTGATCATGGAATCTACTCTTTCTTCAACAAATTGGTCAATCACAGGAAGAGAGGCATCGACCCACAAAAAACAGCAATCGTATCTGAAATCATCTACTCTTCCCCACTTCTGCCCTGCCAGGCAGCAATGTCAGGGTTTTATCGCCACAAGAGCATGATTATCAGTGATTGCTTCTAAAAGTGCCAAATATTGGCTAGAAAAGTAATATGAACAGACTTTTCAGTTTCTGAAGTCTTTTTGATGAAAATGATACAGTCCTGACAAGAAATCAAGAAGTGCCCATGCACATAAAGGTGACATTGATATCAGCCAGAACTACCTGTCTCAAATAACGTCCTTAATTTTTCACCCAAAACTTCCAAAGAGACCATGTTCTTCCCAGTATGTGAAACAAGTCTCCATTACTACCTTAAAGTGTAAAAGTTACCATCTCAAACCGTAATCAGTTTGAATAATGGTCATGGAAAGTACAGCTCAAAAGCAAAAAGAGAAGCTATCTTTTGAATTTTGTTACACTTCATAAAACCACGTCGAACTAGATTTCTGGAGGCAACACATACAAAAGTCTGCTACCAATATCATCATACCAACATAGAGACAAATTAATATTATGACAATGCCACACTTGTGGATTCAGAAGGAATGTCTGACATAATCCAAAACACTTCGATAATGAGGACAGCAAACAGATTGGATAAATAACCATGCTAAACTGAACTAAATTGTAACAGTATAAAACAACTATAACACAGCAGAACTGTAACTACTAGTCTTGAAGGACGAAACGCAAACCTTGGATCTGCTTGCTTGGAAAAGTAGACTAGGGAGCTTCCCTGATGTTGCATATAGGTTAAGATATTGTTTCACCTGCATAGAAAATTTTCAGGTTGCATTTGGATGTTTCATGCTTCTTTTGGAAAAAGAAAAACTGAAGACTAGTCATATATGCCATCATACCATTCCCAGAGAATCATAACTACCACAGAAAACCATAGTTACATTCGGCGAACAACTAATATGATCCAACAGCCATCATATGTCCTTCAAGTAACATGGTTACAAATTTTCGTGTTTCCAACATGCATATATTTATCCTTCTAACTGCATCATTCTTATTTATATAGTTCACACTGACAATAAGATTAAATTAATGATGTGAAATGGTAAAAATTGCTTAAACGCAAGAAACCTTTCATTGTTACTTCAGAAGTTAAAAATTGGTGAGCATAAGAACTTTGGCAAAGTTCAAGTTTGGTGGGTATTTGAAATTATGCTTTTAAGTGAACAACATCAAAAAGTCCAGAAGCACAAACAGATTTTACTTGTTTAACATTAAGTTTTAAATGCAAGAGAAGGAAGTCACTATCACTAAGCTGTAGATAGGCTGCATGGTCTCAAGTCTGAGCACTACAAGTTTGCAAAACTACTGCCTGGACCTATTTCACATGGACTGATTTGCAGAGACAGGGATGTGGCCATTTTTATCATATTTTGGAATATGTCCAGTATATAGTGGAACATACTTGTGAAGCCAAAATGGAACACCAATGTGGAGCAGGGCTGGTAATTAGGCATTGGCTTCTCAAACATTAAGTTGACTGGAATGCGGTAGGACCTGATAGAAATGAAATCAGCTTCCAAGGGTTCGAGCCACTTGTGTGCGGTACATGTACCTCCATATTTGTGAAAGCATGGCCCAGGTGAACAGCATAATCCATGTAATCCATCCTAGCAAGATTCAAAATGAATCAAACTGGTTTGTCATGGTATCTACTCCCTGTCCCTAACAAGCCAGCCATCCAAATTATAGCAAGTCCCAGTTTATGTCCCAATTGCTATGCTTCCATGACTCCCTACATTTGGAGAAAAACCATCAAAATGCAATCACTGGCATCAGAAGACAGGTCCACCAAACTTGTAACTTAAAGATACACCAAGTGACCATGAACTGAAACTTTAGATGTATCTCCTACTTATTTGGGGTAGAAGGTTCAAACTGAGATCAGCAGCGTACATGTGCTTAACCAAGCATTTTTCCCCAATCTGGTGCATCACATTCTCTTTTTCTCAATTGGCAAACAGGGAGGTAGCCACTGGTTACATACAAATCTATAACCTCTCAATGAAAATCTAGCACCAAATACTAGAGCACACATGTACTACTGTGAATTTTCTTTTCCTCACTAAGCAAACTAGAAGGTAATGTTGAAGAATATGCATATCTAGTGTTCTTTGTGTTAGTTTTATAATTTCCGATGTTTTAGGTATTATTGTAATTATCCGAAGTACTAAGGGCATTTTGATAATTTTCTATATTAAGGGTATTTTGTTCATTTTACATTTTACAACTCCTTATATAAGGGTTGATAGGTTGTATTACGGTTAAGAGGTTGAGATTTAAGAAAGAAAGAAAGAGAGGGGAGCGGCCTCCTTCGATCTCCCATGTTTTTCCTCTTTAATGTTTCTTTATGTTTGTGATTTTCAATCTCCGCTGCAACTATGTTTTCCAACATGGTATCAGAGCAATACGATTGATGGGAGAAGAAAGAGACAAAAGAAAACAGTGTGATTCTGTAGTATTTTTTGAAGTGCATGTAGGGCTGAATCGTATGCCGTTGCTGGTCTGGTTTCAATTGTTGTTGTTGATGATGTTCATGCTAAGGTGAAGGAGATGAGACTGACGGAAATGGCTACAGAAGCATATGCTGCTGGATGCTGAGCAACAACTACCACTTGCTGGGAAAGAGGTAAACTACTTGGATTGTTGGGAACACAAACATGGCCTGGGATTGTTGTATTTCCGACATCTAGCAGATATGATGATTGAGAATCGTTCATTCGACCGTCCTCCACAGATTCGCCCACCCCCAGGGCATCGATTCCCGTTTCATCCTCGTCGTTCCTCCCGTCATCAATCCTGACATTCCAGAAACCTATACATCTGCTTCCACCACCGGCAACAAAGTCGAATGCGAATTTGAATGTGAATCTGGGATAGAGTATTGCAGCAGATGCACTTAGATCGGTGCAAAACATATTGACAGAGTCTGTTTGGGATACAGTGAAGCGGGATCTGTCGAGAATCGGATTAGGAATCTGCATCTTAGCCAATACAGTGATCGAGATGTGGAAACAACGACTGACCACAGCGCTTCTATTGTGCATGGCCCTTCCCCACAACTGCGTCAGCTCCTCTGACTCGTCTAAGAATATTCCTATCATTCTGTCTATGGGCGCTCCTAAGCAAAAGTGGATATCAGAAGACGCAGCTTTAAGGGTTGGAGTGGTTAAACATGGAGCAGGAAAGTGGCAGGGCCTGAAGAAGAAGCTTGGGACATGACCCGAAAATGGCGATGAAGTAGAAGTGCATTATACTGGTATTTTTTTGGGCGGGACACAGTTTGACTCGAGCCGAGATAAGGGGGCTCCTTTCAAATTTAAGCTTGGTCAAGGTCTAAGTGATTAAAGGACGAGATTGTGTTCCTTAAGAAAGGACATGATGAAGAGCTCTTTGAGTTCACGACTGGAGAAGACCAAGTCATCGAGGGTTTGGACAAAACTGTGAGTGGGGCCAAGATTGCAAACTTTTTGACACAGCTTATATGATGGCGTTCAAAGGTGTATTCATGATGCTGACAGATGCATGATAACTGTTCGATGAAATGTTCAAGAGAAATATTCACCTGCACATCAAGTGTTTGATGAAATGTTTCACATAAACTTTAACACTGCAGGACAAGTGTTTGATGAAATGGCTAAGAGAGATGTTTACCTGCATATCAAGTGTTCGCTGAAATGCTCAAGAAGATATATTTACCTGTGCATCAAGTATTTAAAGAAATGTCTACAACAACAACTACAACAACAACAACTAAGCCTTTTCCCATACTAGACGGGGTCGGCTACATGGATTCTTTGTTTCCACAGATCTCTATCGTGTGCCATGTTAGCAGTTAACTCCCAATAAGCTAGATCATTCTTTATTGTTTCTTTCCAACACTTTTGTGGTCGTCCTCTACCTCTTTTAATACTTTCCAAATTTAGGTTTTCTAACCTTCTTACAGGTTCTTCTTTTGATCTTCTTTCTATATGTCCAAACCATCTTAAACGATGTTCTCTCATTTTATCCTCTATTGGTGCCACTCCTAATTTGTTTCTAATAACCTCATTATGTATACGGTCTTTTCTTGTATAACCACTCATCCATCTCAACATCTTCATTTCTGTCACAGACATCTTTTGTACATGTTGATGATTAACTGCCCAACACTCAGAACCATAAAACATGGCAGGCCTAACTGCTGCTCTATAATATTTACCTTTTAATTTTAATGGTATCTTCTTATCACAAAGAATACCTGATGCTCCTCTCCATTTTAACCAACCAGCATTAATTCTATGTGTAACATCTCCATCAATTCTTCCATCACTTTGAAAAATTGACCCTAGGTATTTAAAACATTCCTTTTGGGGAATGCAATGTGTGCCAATTTTAATTTCTATGTCCTCTGAAGTAGCCAAATGATCAAACTTACATTCCATATATTCTGTCTTTGTTCTACTAAGTCGGAGGCCTTTGTTTTCTAATGTTTCTCTCCATAGTTCCAATTTTCTATTAACTTTCTCCTTAGACTCCTCCACTAATACAATGTCATCTGCAAATAACATACACCAAGGTACTTCATCTTGAATATGTTTTGTTAACTCATCCATCACCATTATAAATAAGTATGGACTTAAAGTTGATCCTTGATGTAACCCAATATTAACTTCAAAGAAGTCTGTCGTTCCTTCATGAGTCCTCACACATGTTTTTGCACCATCATACATGTCTCTTATAAGGTTAATATATGTCAATGGGATACCTCTTTTTCCAAAGTTCTCCAAAGAACCTCCCTCGGTACCCTATCATAAGCTTTTTCTAGATCAATAAATATCATGTGAAGGTCTTTCTTTTTTGCTCTAAAATGTTCCATAAGACGTCTCAAAAGGTGAATCGCTTCAATAGTAGATCTACCTGGCATAAATCCAAATTGGTTCTCTGTTGTACTTGATACTTGTCTTAACCTACGTTCAATAATTCTTTCCCATAATTTCATAGTATGACTCATTAACTTGATACCTCGATAATTCGCACAATTTTGAATGTCTCCCTTGTTCTTATATACGGGTATAAGTGTACTTGCTCTCCATTCCTCGGGCATCTTTTGGTTTTTCCATATTTCATTAAATAGTCTTGTGAGCCAAGTGATTCCTATTTCTCCTAGTATTTTCCAAACTTCTATAGGAATATTATCTGGTCCTACCGATTTACCACTCTTCATATGTTTAAGAGCCTCTTTGACTTCATTCTTTTGAATACGTCGGTAGAAATTGTGGTTTATATACTTTTCTGACTTGGCTAAATCTCCTAAACTAATACTAACATCTTTATTTTCATTAAAAAGATTATAAAAATAGTTTTTCCATCTATTTGTTATATCATCATTTGCCACTAGAATTTTTTCATCCTCGTCTTTTATGCATCTAACATAATTAAGATCTTTAGTTTTCTTATCTCTAGCCCTAGCTATCCTAAAAATGTCTCTTTCACCCTCTTTTGAGTTGAGTTTTTTATATAAGTCCTCCCAAATCTTAGCTTTTGCTTCACTAACGGCCTTTTTTGCTTCCTTCTTTGCTTTCTTATAAGCTTCTAAAGTTTCACTAGTTTTCTTAGCATAATGTAATTTGTAACATGCCCTCTTTGCCTTGATTTTGTTTTGTACTACTTCACTCCACCACCAAGCTTCTTTTTGTGCTGGTACACCTCCCTTAGATACCCCTAACACATCTTCGCCACTTTCCTAATATGTATAGCCACATTGTTCCACATATCAGAGGGTGTGCCAACATAATTCCAAACATCTCCTTGAAGGACTTTTTGTTTAAATATATCTTCTTTCTCACTTTTGAGGTTCCACCATTTAGTCCGAATAGCTCGATGCACTCTTTTCTTCTTTGTCCATTTTTTTATTTGTAAATCCATAACTAAAAGTCGATGTTGGGTGGTTAAGCTTTCTCCTGGAATTACCTTACAATCTTTACAACACGCTCTATCTTTTTTCTACAAATAAAGTAATCAATTTGTGTTTGTGATAAGCCACTCTTATAAGTAATTAAATGTTCATCTCGTTTTTTGAAGATTGTATTGACTATAAAGAGATCAAATGACATAGCAAAATTTAAAATCTCCCTACCTTCCTCGTTTATATCCCCATAACCAAAGTTTCCATGAATCCCTTGATATCCTAATGCCTCTTTACCGACATGTCCATTTAAATCTCCTCCTAAACAAATCATCTCCCTTTGTGGAATCTTTTGAAACACCTTATCTAACTCTTCCCAGAAAACTGTCTTTATACTATCTTCTAGTCCTACTTGGGGTGCGTAAGCACAAACTATATTCAAAACCTCTACTCCTAACACTAATTTCAATGTCATAATTCGGTCACCATATCGTTGTATGTCTACTACACTCTCCTTTAAATCTTTATTTATGATAATACCAACTCCGTTTCGGGCCTTTTCTTTACCTGAGTACCATAATTTAAAACCTGTATCCTCTATCTCTTTTGCTTTTTCTCCAACCCATTTTGTCTCTTGTAAACATAGAATATGAATCTTTCTCCGAATCATAGTATCTACCACCTCCATTAGCTTACCCGATAATGTTCCGATATTCCAAGAACCAATACGAATCTTATTATCTAGGACTAGCTTCCTTACCCCCCGCATCCGTCCATAATCAAAATGCGGAGACCCTCTCTGAAAATTTTTCACTACATTTGGGCGGCAATGTAGCGGGACTAACTTCTTTACCCACACCCGTCCATGATGTGGGAACCCTCTCTGCAATTGATTCACTACATTCGGGCGAAAATGTAGTGGCCCTTGCTTACTTCTTACTGCATTCGGGCTCTGCAGCACGTCGCTAGGCGGGAACGCCCCAAAGCAATGCTCATAATTTTTGTAATCCATGTTGTAGAAATCCGACGAAGTTTTACGCTGGCTGTCGGAAGCCTAACACAACCCTCCTCCTTTATCCGGGCTTGGGACCGGCAATGCAAGGGTGATCCCTTACATGGGCGGAGTTTATTTAGGAAAATTTAGGAAAGAAAAGGAGGAGTTTATTAAAGAAATGTCTAAGAGAAAAAAATTCAGGAAAAGAGTAAAGAAGAGATTAGTACGTGATGATTGTCTCCATTGGAAAAACAATATGAAGAAAGTTTACAGAAAAGAGATGTTGCTTGAGATGATCAGCCTTCCAGGCTGAGTTGATGTTGCAGCCAGAGATGCTACTTGAGATGATCAGCCACAAAGGCTGAGTTGATGTTACAACTAGAGATGCTGCTTGAGATGATCAGTAAGGAAGGCTGAGTTGAAGTTGCAGCCAGAGATGCTGCTTGAGATGATCAGTCATGAAGGCTGAGTTGATGTTACAGCCAGAGATGTTGCTTGAGATGATCAGCCAGGAAGGCTGAGTTGATGTTGTAGCCAAAGATGCTGCTTGAGATGATAAGCTAGGAAGGTTGAGTTGATGTTGCAGTCATAGATGCTGCTTAAGATTATCAGTCAGGAAGGCTGAGTTGATGTTGCAGCCAGAGATGTTGCTTGAGATAATCAGCCAAGAAGGCTGAGTTGATGCTGTTTGAGATGATTAGCCAGGAAGGCTAAGTTTATATTGCAGTCAGAGATACTGCTTGAGATGATCAGTCAGGAAGGCTGAGTTGAAGATGTTGCAGCCAAAGAAGCTATTGAAGATCAGATCAGTCATGAAATCAGATGAAGAATGTTGCAGATCGATGAAGAATTTTTGGCAAATTTGGAGTTCGAAGTATCTCACTCCCAACTTGAGGGGGGTGTTCAAGAATATGCATATCTAGTGTTCTTTGTGTTAGTTTTATAATTTCTGATGATTTTAGGTATTGAGAGCATTTTGGTCGTTTCATATTTTACAACTCCTTATATAAGGGTTGATAGGTTGTATTAGGGTTAAGAGGTTGAGATTTAAGAAAGAGAGAAAGAGAGGGGGGGTGGCTTCCATTGGAGGTCCGCCCCCTCCTTCGATCTCCCATGTTTTTTCTCTTTAATGTTTCTTTATGTTTGTGATTTTCAATCTCTGCTGTGCAACCACGTTTTCTAACAGGTAAGCCCTAGTTAAGTGCAAAACTATAAACCCACAATGTGATTCTACCTTAGCTTAGCCTTTTAGCACACTAGGTGGGGCTAGATGGTAAGACACAAACTTCCTATCCTAGTAGTATTCTTCCAACAAATATGCTTACCCTTGGATCGGATGGGATCTGGTGTATTGGCACATTAATGCTGAAAAATCATACCCCTTGAGGCCTGACAAAGTTTTACACTGTCGGCTATCTAATGCAACCTTCCTCCTTTATCCAGGCTTGGGAAGGGCGATGCAAAGGTGATCCCTTACATGGGGGGAGTTCCTGAATGTGATTCTACCATATATATGAAAATCACGTGTGCTATGTACACAAATTGAGGATTTTCAGGAGCATCAAGGGTTCATTGATATATTCTATGCCACTAAAGTTGATTTTCTATTGCAACATGAATTATAATTACCAAATGACCGACATGCCCTGCCCATAAAAGTAAAACAACCACTAATATCAAAACATGTGACAAATTGCTGGAAGAGATAGGCCAACCACTAGTTGACAGCACAGAAAGATGACTAAAGGCCAAGCAACTGAAAGTTACTCACTTTTCTAACGTTGTTTGGATGAATCCTATTTGCTGAGGTGGGGTCAATTTCTCGAGGGAGCTCGAAATCAGAAGCTGATTGCTCACATGCCTGGTCATAGGTTAAATGATAACTTGTAGTTCCTGAAAATGGGTATTTCATAAAAAATCTAGCAAACACCACAAAGAGAAAAAAAGAGGGGAGAAAAGAAGTTTGCACATTTACCAAAAGGTTCATCTGAATCTTCCATCAACTCATCAAGCAAGAACGGGCTCACACAGGCCTGTGCATGCATGTGAATCCATAGCATAAAAGGATCATTCAGAGGTAAATCCTTCCAAAAAGCAAAATGGAAGTTGCAAATTTTCTTGTTTGCTCCACATGCATGACTGTGGTTTCACTTGCTTCCAATGGCAGAATAACTTAAAAAGGGAAAAACAAGGGAGACAAGAGAGAGAAAAGCAACAGGTACCTAGATATAGTAATTTGTACCCCCAACAATTACTGGCAAGTGGCCCCGAGATAGTATACCATCTATAATCTGGAAGCAGATTATGGTGAACACTAGGATAGAAGGAAAACAAATAAGATCATAGACAACAAAAACAAAGGTAATATACCTTTTCCCTACAAAAACTGCATGCATTTTTCATGAGTGCAGTCATGCATAAAGAGCGTAAAAGAAATTATTACCATGAACATCTAAGATGGCACATGCGTTTCATAGAAAATAGACGAAAGATCAAGGGAGGGGGAAAGATGATAAAAAAGCTACCAACAGGAATCGTCAAACCACGAAAATTCTTTGGCGTAAAGTCCACGTTGATTAAAATGGAGAGAAGCATCAGGTATTCTTTGTGATAAGAAGATACCATTAAAGTTAAAAGGTAAACATTATAGAGCAACAATTAAACCTACCATGTTTTATGGCTCTAGTGTTGGGCAGTTAATCATCAACATGTACAAAAGATGCTTGTGGTATAAATGAAGATGTTGAGATGGATGAGTGGTCATATAAGGAAAGGCCGTATAATGAGGTTATTAGAAACAAATTGGGAGTAGCACCAATAGAGGATAAAATGAGAGAATATCGTTTAAGATGGTTTGGACATATAGAAAGAAGATCAAAAGAAGTGCATGTAAGAAGGTATAAAAAACTAGATTTTGAAAGTATTAAAAGAGGTAGAAGATGACTACAAAAGTGTTGGAAAGAAACAATAAAGAATGATCTAGCTTATGTTGAGTTAACTGCTAACATGACACATGATAGGGCTATGTGAAAACAAAGAATTCATGTAGCCGACTCGTCTAGTATGGGAAAAGGCTTAGTTGTTGTTGTTGTAAAGTCCATGTTGGCACCAACCACCCCAAGAGATGATGGGGCACACCCATGTAACCATAATTAACTGATGTGATCTCAAGAACAAAACAAGCTATACAATTACAGAAAACCATGAGGAACAGCCAATTGGCACTAAAAAGAAGACGTGCATACAATCATATCTGTAGCAATGAATCTACTTATTACATTTGAAACATCAATAGGCTTCTTCATTCAAGATATTCAACAGTGATCCTTACCAGTGTTGTCTGATGCGTATCGTATCGCGTATCGCTGGGCTCCACGATACGGGCATATCGTATCATATCATATTGTATCGTACTTTAATATTAAAATGATACAAAAATTATTTAAAAAATCAAGAAAATTAGTAAAAATCCGAAAAAATATTTGGAAAAATCTGATAATTGCTTTAAATTCATATAATACAAAGTTTAGCACAGATTGAACATTCAACATTCAACAATTGCATCCAAAATTACATATTTTGAAGCAAAAAATGAAATACATTTACATTTTACAGATTGTAAATTTGTATCAGGATTATTAACTAAATAATCTTCATCTTGTACTTGATAAAGATTCAAAGTTTCTCATCACCTTTTGCATTAAAATGAAAATCTTCATCTCCTTCGTGATGTTGTTGTACTTCAAATTAATTCATGCAATGTCTTTTTTTGTTAGGAGTGCATTTTCTTCGTTATCTTCCATAATCCAGTATTATCCGTATCGCACCGTATATCGTATCGTGGGAAGCCACGATACGATACGGTAACCTGTATCGTAAGATACAGGTACGGGCGATACGCCCAAAAAAAAATTTCCAATTTTTTTTTTTCAATTTCTTTTTTTCAAATTTTTTTTGCATGTTTCTGCCCTCTCTTCACTTCCCTTAAAGGCATCCTCCAATATGCTTATAATTTGGGTTTATAATTTCATTTATTTAATAAGAATAATGTATAAAAAAAATTATGACAAAATCATTTCCCTTTCTGTTACAACTTTTAGGTATATTTTTGCTAAGAGTTTCTAATTTCATAAGATCGCAAACAATTAAAAACATTTAGTTATCTCGATTCATTGAGTAGGGATTTCACAACTTCACTATTTTAGGGTTCACGTTACATGACTTCTATTGAGTTGAACATGATCAATGTGTGTGAGGCTTAACTCAGTCTGTGAAGTGAGAAATGAAGCTCAAGCATTAGTTAAAAAGCTAGTCTCCAATAAGAGAAAAAAGGGACATCATAAGTAATAATATCACATCATTGAGGTGTCATAGACTCAATAATCAAAGAAATGGAGCTCTTTGTTTTGCTCACATATGAAAATTAGCAAATATGACAACTACATGTACAAAGATAGCAGTTTGTTAATTTTGATATATTACATTAGTGGATTATGGAAGATAACGAAGAAAATGCACTCCTAAGTCCTAACTGAAGAAGACATTCCATGAATTAATTTGAAGTGCAACAACATCATCAAGGAGAAGATGAAGATTATTTAGTTAATGATCCTGATACAAATTTATAATATGTAAAATATAAATGTATTTCATTTTTTGATTCAAAATATATAATTTTGGATGCAATTGTTCAATATTAAATGTTCAATTTGTGCTAAATTTTGCATTATATGAATTTAAAGCAATTACCAGATTTTTTCAAAATTTTCCAGAATTTTATTGATTTTTTTTTCGGATTTTTACTAATTTTATTGATTTTTTAAATAATTTTTATAGTTTTTTAATATTAAAGTACGATACGATACGATACGCCCGTATCGTGGAGCCCAGCAATACGCGATACGATACGCGTCAGACAACACTGCCATAATCCACTCATCTAATATATCAAAATTAACAAATTGTTATCTTTGTTCGTGTAGTTGTCATATTTGCTAATTTTCATATGTGAACAAAACAATGAGCTCAATTTCTTTGATTATTGACTCTATGACACCTCAGTGATGTGATATTATTACTTGATGATATCCCTTTTTCTCTTATGACTAGCTTTTTAATTAATGCTTGAGCTTCATTTCTTACTTCACATACTGAGTTAAGCCTCACACACGTTTCAACTCAATGGAAGTCACGTAAGGTGAACCCTAAAATAGTGAAGTTGTGAAATGCCCACTCAATGAACCGAGACAACCAAATGTTTTTAATTGGTTGCGATCTCATGAAATTAGAAATTGCTAGCAAAAATAAACCTAAAAGTTGGCAACAGAAAGGAAAATGATTTTATCACAATTTTTATTTATTTATAAATTATTCTTATTCAATAAATAAAATTATAAACTCAAATTACAAGCATAGGGAAGTGAAGAGAGGCGAAGAGAGGCCATAAACCTGCAAAAAAAAATTGAAAAAAAAATTGAAAAAAAAAATTTGGGCGTATCGCCCGTATCGTATCGTACGATATAGTACCGTATCATGGCTTCCCACTATACGATACGTATCGCACGGTATCGTCCAATACGGTGCGATACTGATAACACTATTCCTTACAACTACAATGCAACATACCAAAGAAACAAATGATATTCAGAACCAGTGAACAGTTCCATTTGGGGGGGAAAAATGCTGAACCTAAATAAGAACTCTAAGCTGGATAACATGATCACAATGAGTACGTCCTGTCATTGAAACTTTGCTTATAACAAAGAATTAGCCTTCCCCCTCTTTCTTTCCCCGAGCAAACAAATTGCTTACTTCACTCCAATCATGTCATCCCGTGAGCCTACACAAAAGAGCACCTCAAGCTAAAGGAGGAACATAATGCAACGCCAGTAATCATAACAAACTCTTGGATACACGGATGAACCCCAATCTCCTGAAATACACTACAAACTACGTCTGTATCTAGAAGGAACAAGATCATTGAGTAAATATGGTGGCTTCTCCAATTTAAAAGCTGGACTTCGAACTCAAATCAAGCCTCAGATGGATCGATGCAAATTTATTATCACTTTTAAATACAGAGAAGGAACACAAGTTGTGAAATAGAACACTCGGTCGGAAGTCTTCGTATTTCACAAGGAAGCAAGACGGAAAACAGCAAAACCAAAGAACAGAAGCTTGTCCGAAGTTGTCCCACTGCAAACCGGGAACCCCCCACCCCCCCTGCTCATCGTCGCCATAATTACAAGTTAGCTTAAGTGTGTGTGTCCGAGAGAGAGAGAGACCCTTCTGATCTTCGGGCGGAACCTTGTTGGTAAGGACATCCAATCCCTCATACACCTAAACGTAGGCGACAATGTTCATAAGATAGAAGCAGAGAGTGAAACAGTTGGAAGAAAGAAGTGTATCTATCTATCTATATATCTATATATATATATATATATATATATATATATATATCTATATATATATATATATATATATATATAGATAGATAGATAGATAGATAGATATATAGAGAGAGAGAGACCTGCATTGAATCGGCATTGACAATCTTCGGTTTTGGATTCACCGGAGAAGTCTGCCCGCCCCCGCTCTCGCCGTTCTCAACCACTCTCTCTCTCTCTCTCTCTCTCTCTCTCTCTCTCTCTCTCTCGGTAACAATGGGGAAGCCGGAGGCAGATGCACAAGCCGGGTATCGAACAGAGACCTTCAATTTTTATGTCTAACCCACCCAAACCAGAAGAGCTCTCTCTCTCTCTCTCTCTCTCTCTCTCTCTCTCTCTCTCAATCGGAAATCCCATGTTTCAGGTCACTCTGCCTCCAAAGGACTTAAGGATTGTACTGAAACTCAAAACATTTGAGGTAGATTTGATACTTTGAGCTTATTATCGAAGATAAAAGAAGGAATCTCTGCTCAAGAAGTGCGTATCTTTGAATAACTTTCTTTCGAGTTTGAAAAGGGCTCTGCCTAAAATCACTGTGCCCCATTTGTCAATTTTCAACAGCTGACTGCGGTTGGGATTGTCCGAAAAGATCTACCTCAGTATTTCGGAGAACCAGTCATTTGGGTTTTTCCTAGAACTAAGAACCAAAACTGAATGAGGACCAGGCTGGTTCTGGTTTCACTTTGGAATGATCGTTGGTATCAGTTCTGGTTTAAGTTCTAAACCATTAGAATCCGGAACAAAACATTACAAATTTAAAATTTTAAAACTAAAAAAGTGATACAAAATGATCGGTTTGAAACTACTGGTTTCAGTTCCAGAACAAAACCAGGTGGTCTTGGGTTCTAGGTTTGATTCCTCGTTCAACTTGACCAGTTCTGGTTCCAATCTATTCCTGGCCCAATTCGGTTCTGGTTGGAACTGTTGAACTGGTTTCAAACCGATAATGTCCATATGTAAGTTTTACGTCTCATCTATCTATCTCAAACCGGTTATTTATTTGTATCTCAGACTGGGAATTAGAGGGTAAAACCCTCACAACAGGCAGAATTACATAAGTGCCCACTATTTTGACTCGATCAACCAAATCCAATATCCAGTGATTATTTAACATGCAAGATTTTTTCTTATTTTTCGGTAATCATCTATTTTTCCTCAGGAAACACTTCTCTTGTAAATTACGGGAACAATGCTCATTTTAAGCCTTTGGGATGAGCAGTGGCATATCTACATTGAGGTGAGGTGGCCGCCACACCGAGGGGAGGTTGGCCGCCTCACAGTGCACAATTGAATTTCAGGTTATTATACGTACTTCGCCCCACCTTAAATGGTTGAATAGGCTGTTCGCCCCACCCCACAGAAAATTTTTAGATCCGCCGCTAGGAATGAGGGAGTTTTTATAAAAGGATGTTAGTGAAGGATGATTTGTTCAAGCAACAAAATAGTTTTGAAAAGGCACGACGAGCGATAGCTCACATGGCTAATAAATCCAAATGTTTGTACAGTCAACCTCGATGATCTTTTATTTAATGATAATCTCCAGTCTGCATAAAATTTGATATAAATTTGTCCCTTCTTAAATGGGGAATATGTCCTTCAAGCGCACAGGAACCACACCCACATATGCACCCTCTAGGAATCGAACTCCTTACCAGCAACAAGAGCGCTAGAGTACTCTACGTTTGGGCTAACACTCTCCGTCTAAGACTAGAGGGTTGACACAGAAGGAGCCATGCTTCTCTTGACTGGAGGATTGACTCAAAGGACCATCAAATTAAAGGTCATGATTCAGACTGCTAAATGAACCAAGTCACTCGCAGTTTAGCTCAGGCTGTGTCGTCCCTAGCTAGTTCGTATTCAGTTTGTTAAATCATAAGAGCTGAACATGAATACGATGTGTTCGGCTAGGTTTGGCTCATTAAAGCTCATCAGACGATAATTTTGTTTCTATAATTTTTACCTAAAACATGCCTCCATATCAGCAGATATTCAAGGTAAATAAAAGTCTTTTTTATATAAAAAAAACTTTTCACAAATGAATGTTTTAGGTAACTGGCCTTGAACCGGATCCAGAACCATAATAGGAACTGGACCATGACGGGTGCTGGTTCGGTTACATTCAGGCTTTGGTGGGACTGAAACCGGTGAGGTCCACCTTAACCAAGTTTGGCAGTTTGGGGCTTAATCCAATGGAATAGGCTGGGCCATGAGTTTGTGGGCTCGAATCCAACACGAAACGCATGACTAAAATATGAAGAGATTCATTGTTGTCACGTTCAAATGACTTCTCGTGAAGAATCTTTTGCTTCCTTCCTATTCACTTTGTTGCGTTTAAGATATCGCATAGGGATGCCACAAAAGCAATGTCCAGTTTGATAGTTGTGGAATATCGATCATATAGCACAAGCATTTCTTATTATCAGCGTCTTGATCATTTCAATATTGATAATTGAGTAAAAAAAGAAAGTTTTTGGAGATTTATGGGCTTCTCTAATCACGCTAGCATACCGATGGAGGCTTGAAGAATACTTTTTTTTTTCTATTAGTAAGTTTGGGTTAAGCCAACCCTAAGACGTGCACATACCCGAGTGTTCAAAATCATGGTATATATGTATACACACACACACACACACACTATATATATATATATATATATATATATATATATATATATATATATATATATATATATATATATATATATATGTGTGTGTGTGTGTGTGTATGTATATATATATATATATAAATGAGTTGAACAAAATGAACAACCTGATGCAAGAGCATTTGCAGATGTTAATTCTGAAGATGTAGCTGTTGATGTTGGCTTGCTAATGCAGCAAGTGGGTGACTTCAAAATTCATATTTGAACCTTTAATGACTTGTATGCCCTTTAAAAGCAAGCGTTAAAACTAACGGGGCCTTAATTACGAGCATTCTCTCTAGAGTTGTAATATGTAGCCAAGCATTAGCTTGCTCTTTAAAAGCAAGCGTTAAAACTAGATTGGATGATCAGTTGGAACACAATTAACTTTTTTTCAAAAAAATGAAGCTTTTGAGCTTTGTTTGTTGTATTGCTTAGGTTGTGTTTGGCTTTGCATGGTGCTTGGTCTGTAGCAATTGGTAGTACTTGGCTATATCCATTTATGGTGATGTTCAAATACATCCATCTTTTCCTTTTCGTTTAGTTCCTTCATGAATCCCGATGAAGTTCATTGTTCTCATAGAGTTAGCTATTCCTCTAAATCTTCCACATCGTATTTGGTATCAGAGTGCTAGGTGCTTCTTGTTGATCACAACAATGAGTGGAACAATTACAAGAGTTTTAGTAAGTTCTTCAACTCGAGTTGCGGTTGCAGGTACAACAACTAATGGAAGAAAAGAGAGGTAGAAATGCTCTCTCATCGTCTCATTCCGGAGACAAAGTGTATGACAACCCTTTTACTGTAGAAGAAAGGATTGAGGGAATCCTATAGTGATCACAAGCCAGCTTGAAGGAGAAATCAAATGAGAAAAGGAATCAAGATCAAAGCTGAAATCTCAGAATTTGAAGGAAGGCTTGATCGGGAAGGCTTTATTGATCGGTTGCAAATAGTTGATCAAATTTCTGAGTACAAGTGATATTCATGTGTATGTTGCCCACATAAATGTAAAAATCCTTGCCTTAAAACTGAGAAAGTATACTTCTTCATTTTGGGAACACCTAAATGCATGGGAGTGAAAGAAGGAAAAGATAATATTAAAATGTAATAGAAAGTGAGAAGAGTAAAAGAAATGCTTTCTTCTTGAAATTGCTATGATAATTTCCTTAAGCTCCATAGTTTAAAACAGGAAGATATGAGTGTAGAAGTGTGGTGAAAATTATCCCGAAGAAGAAACCATTCTTTATTATATTAGTGGTTTGAAAAAAAGCATTGCTAATCGTGTTGAAGTATGTTATTTGTCTTTTAAATGATATTTGAAAGCTAGTTCATAAGATCAAAAGATAACTAAAGGCACATAAAACGCATCTTCCTAAGCCTCGAAGCAAACCTAGTTTTTCTTTCGACAAAGGGAATGCAATTTCTCCAATCTCCAAAGCTACACCTTCAAAGCCTACTCCATCGAAGTCCCAATATGTAAGCTGGAAGCCTCTAACCAAAGCAACCGATTCATCTTCAAGCCCAACGAAAACGCTTTAAATGCTAAGGTTTTGGTCACATAGCTTCTCAATGTTTTGGGAGTTATCGAGATAGAAAAAAAAGGAGGAAAAAGAAAGAAAAAACCATTTCAAGGTGGGAATATACAATACATGAAAAGAAAATGAAAATTGTGAAGAATGAAAATCCGTTTCAACATATTGTCATTCCTATGAGTAGGTTAGTAACAAACAGCTAACATACACTTCCATTGATACATATAGGCATTCTCATGACTAACAAAAAAGTAACCAGCTAAGTACAAAAAGTATTATATTTTTCGAACCTACCTAAGAAATATTTCCCAAAAGTATCAAAGATAGTGATAACATGTGAGCAATTTCACATTCAACAGTAAGATTTCATTCCAACAGCTAAAATATGCAACTGCATCATAAGCTTGCGGAAACAGTGCAACAGGCAGAAACGTAAACAAACCCAAAAGCAATCTGTTTAAGTACAAAGAACATGAGTTAGACAACTGCTATAGAACCTGGTCCCATTCTATCAAAATGTTACATGGTTCCCCAAAATAATGCAAATCATAGATGCTGCTCCTCTCCTTTGTAACAATATATGCTGTTAAAGAATGAGTAATTAAAAATATGCACTATAGTTGGCAAAACCCAACGAGTTGATCCTAAGTAGTACCGTCCTTCACCGCTTGAAGCATCATAACCAGTGAGTTGGTCACATTAAAGTTGTAAAATTGTACCATATCATACAACATGGTATGAGTTTATCATTTGTCAGTAGCTAAAACAATACGATTCAAGTATGTATATCGTATTACGATACGATGCGGTATTGCAGTGTACAAATTGATGTTTTTTTTTACATAAAACCCAAATTCGATAGGTTTTTATTTGTGTTTTGTGTGCTCTAAGGACTTCCTTAGAGCCCCTATTTACTCTCAAGCCCTCTCTCTATCTCCCTTTTGCTTGATTTCATGAAAAAATCAAAAGATTTTCTCTCAAACTCAAGAAAATAGTGTGTGGTTGGTTCAATCCAACATGGAAGGCTTTCACTTTATTATATAAAGTTAATAGGGTTGTTAAAAAGGTACAGTTTTTGTAATGAGGTTAAGTATGAAGGTATTTCCCCCATCAAACACTATCTTGCGAGAACTGAAAGAGATGCAACTGCTTGTACTTGCATGCCCAAAGTCGTAAAATATGAAATGTAAGAGGTTGGCCACAAAATAAATAAAAATATCAAAACATAGAGAGAGCAAAAATGGGCGGTTAAGACATGTCTCAATATTTTAAAGATGCTTTTGAAGAGATATATGAGGAAGAAGTTCATGATATGGCGAGGAGGAGAATGCCGAGTAGATAAGCATACTCGAGAAAAGGAAAAGAGTATAGGTTCCACTACAAGAGCCGCTACTTGCCCAATGGAGGGATGGTAGAGGAGGTAGAAGTAGTGCATAGGAAATCAAATCGGTTATGACTTTAAAGGAGGTAATTAAGAAAGTTTCTAAAAATGTACAAAGCTTTTTTTATGAAAATTACCTACCACTTAATGTTATAAATTTATTTTTCTTAAAAGCATAGCTAGTATAAGACCATGCTATAAGGTGCCTACTTGTCGTAGTTTGAGGAATAGATTGTTAAAATAATTGGTTGATATTGTAAATAAATGGATTTCTAAATTTAGAAAACCATGGAAGATTAGTTATTTTTTTATGGTTGATGAGTGGACATATAGCCAACATAAATACTTAGTAAACTTCTTGGTCTATTGTATAAAGGAACTACTTTTGAGGTCATATGACTTGTCCCGTATTGACAAGATTGCACCAAATTTACTCCATATTTTTTAAGATGTGAGAATATAGGTGTAGAAAATGTTGTTCAATTTATTACTACCAGTTAAGCAAATTTTAAAACTGGTAAGATGCTTGAATCAAATCGTCTATCTTTAGAATGGATCCCAAAAATGTCATCAAGTTTATTTACAATCATTCATCTATTTTGATGATAATGCACACTAATGGATAATGCCAAATTTTTACACTATTGATTAGGTTTGCAGTGACAAGATTTGCTATGAACATTATTACTATTCAAAGTCTTGTCGTATATAAGAATGCATTAAAAAAATATTTGCTTTTGATGAATAGAGCTCCATAAGTTTGGATTGTTATAGTCGATATCATTTTCATGCTAACCTTTGGGATAAGTCCAACACACTTTTTATGATGATTGTAAAGATAGGCTTGCTATACCTTATGTATATGATCTAATGGATAATGCCAAATTAGAAATACACGTAAACCTTGACCACAAACGGTCACTTCTCAGGAAGGTTTGTAAGATAATTGAGACATGTTGGAAATGAAAAATACATCATGATTTGCATGTTGGATATTTTCTTAATCCCTCCATTAGATTTTTCTCAATGTTATAGAAAATGAAAAGGTTAAGAAATGAATATTGAACGCAATTGATCTTATCTAAGATTCATCTACTCGATGTGGAGCACTTCTAACCTAGAGAACAAGCAACATGAAATTGTAGAGGAACCGGATGAAAGAGAGTTGGTCATGAGTAGATGATCTCTCAACAATGATTTTGCACCTAATTATGATGTGCAAAGAGAGCATCTTTCAAACCACATGTACCATACGTTGTAAGGTATATCATTGATAGTGGTAGTTGTATTAATGTGGTATCTACTATTTTGTGAACAAATTGATGTTGGATACCAGTGCATCCTAACCTTACAATTTGCAGTCACTAAACAAAGGAAATGACTTCGAGGTATATAAGAAGTGTCGTGTAATTTTCTATTAGTAAACATTATAAAGATATAGTGTGGAGTGATTCCATTTCCATGAATAATGGTCACCTGCTTTTGGTGAGCATAACAATTTAATAGGAAATATCTCCATGATGGCTTCAAGAATACTTTATAAAAGTTAGCTTGACCATACCTTTAGTTCCCATGAACCCAAATACCATGCTTAGACCCAAATTTGGGGAGAGAAACACTAGTGAGAGTAGACTAAATATGGGTTGAACCCAAGTAAGAAATGTGCTAATTAAACTCAAAAAAATGCTGACCCTATCCATTCTTGAGAAATGAAGAGAGAACTCAGCATCCTCTCATCGAACCACTGTCTTTGCAATCCACCCAACTCTTTACAGAAGTACCTTATGAATTACCTTCTCTTACGAGTATAAATATCATATGGACTTGATTCACATTGCCAAATAAAGCTACCAAGAGGTATGATTTGGAGGAGACCATTTGAGTTTCAAAGACAAGTTGATGAGTTGATATCCATGAGTATGGTGAGTGAAAGCATTATCCATGCTCACTTCCAACTCCTTTGGTTCCTAATAAAGATGAATCATGAGGATATGCATAGATTCTGAGCCATCAAGTATAGATGTCCCACCAAGATTCAATAATATGCTCAATGAACTACATGGTGCTCTTGTATTTTAAAAAATTGATCTCTGAAGTGGATATTTCTAGAATTGAGAAGGAGATGAATGGATGACTGCCTTAAAGATAAAAGGACACTATGAGCGGCTAGTTATGTTGTTCGAACTCACAAATGCACCCAACATTTTCATGAGCTCATGAATTAATCCCTTAAACCCTTCATTGGTAAATTTGTTGTTGTTTATTTAAATATATTCTTATCTAGAGCAGGTTTAACCAAGAGCACATTCATCATCTCTCTTGAGTTTTTTTAAATATTGTAAGAAGGGAAGCCCTATAAGAACTTGAAGAAATGTGAGTTTCTCACGGACAGCGTAATCTTTTTGGGCTATGTTGTGACTAAGGATGGAGTCATAGTAGATGAAACCAAGGTTGAAGCCTCTATGACTTGGTTCATTCCTTAGTCTATGCACCATGTTCTAAGCTTATATTAGGTAATGTTCTTTAACAGGAAGTTTATTAAGTCTTTGAACACTATGATTGTGCTCATAACTAATTGCTTGAAAGGAGATTCATTTAAGTGGATAGAGACAGTATAAACACGTTTTTAGAAGATTAAGGAACTCTTAGCTTGAGCTTTTGTGTTGGTATTACCATATTTGGAGAATGTTAGAAGTGGAATGTGATATATCTAGAGTAGGCATTGTGGTTGTTCTTATCCAAGAATGCAGGCTACTTTCTTATTTCAGTGAAAAATTGGGTAATTCAAAGAACTACTCCACTGAATCCCATGTGATTTTTAGAGCTCTTAATCATTGGAGCAATTACCCGCAGCTTGTGGAGAGCCTTGAATTTCATCAACAACGAATGAAAGTTGAACAAGATGCATGCTAAATGGGTAGAATTTTTGCAACCTAACTTTATAGTTAAGCAAAAATTTGAAAAGATAGATATTATTGCTGATGCATTATTAAGAAAAGCCTATCTACTTCATGTGCAGCAAAAATCTGGTAAGATAAATATTGTTGCTGATGCATTATGAAAAAGAGTTTACCTACTTCATGTGCTTGATGAAAATTTCTCAAATTTGATATTCTTAAAGGATTTTACTCATTTCTCTTCTACACAACAACAACTAAGCCCCTTCCCATACTAGATGGGGTTGGCTACATGGATTCTTTGTTTCCACATAACCCTATCATAATTTGTAGAATCCATGATAAATAAGTCCGACAAAGTTTTACGCTCGCTGTCAGAAGCCTAATGCAACCCTCCTCCTTTATCCAAGCTTGGGACTGGCCATGCAAGGGACCTGTAGGCATTAATTCCTAATGCAAACAAAAGCATATCACTTTATAGGTGGAGAAAGCTGCATAACACTTCTATCCAATAGTGGACTTAAAGAATGATTGCTATGCAATGATAACTTCAGGCAAGGGAAGAACGACAGCCTTTTGGCCCACCCGTCCAAAATATCATGAAATGTGCAACACTACTATGATCAAATAAAATCAATAGAACTCATTGTGAAAACAAAAGAAGTCAATAACGGTACTGCTATGAGATGAAATTGAGTCATATTCCGGCTACAATAAGGATGATACAAATCAACTGTGTACCCAAGAAGATATACATAAACTGAGGAAGCTTAGCTGGTCATTTTGGAAGAGATAATACCTTATCTTTCTTTGCCAGAACACTTGCTATATCGGCCACGTATAGTGAAGGATGTCAACCAAATTGTTGATAGGTGTACAATATGTCATTTTAGAAAAAAGTAAGTCATGTCCTCAAGGATTGTATTCTCCATTACCAATTACATGTGGTCTTTGGGAGGATGTTATTATGGGTTTTTATTCTTACATTTGCCTCACACTCAAAGGAATGAAGATGCAATTTTGGTTGTGGTAGGACAAGTACTCAAAGATGGCTTATTTCATTCCTTGTGTCAGCTGATGATGACCTAATGATGCTTCTCATGTGGCATATTTGTATTTTAGAGAAGAGGTTCAACTCCATGGTGTACCTATCACTGATCGTTCGATAGAGATGCTAAGTTACTAAGCTATTTTTGGAAGACATTGTCGAAGAAGGGTAGTACTGGCTTCTGATTTAGCATAACTTGTCATACTCAAATTGATGGAGCAAACCGAGGTTACAAATAAAACTCTTGGCACTTTGCTTAGGAGTTTGGTGAAGAAGAACTTGAAGGATAGCGACTTTCAAGTGTATCCATCCTTTCCCTTCAATTCAGTTCCTTTATAAATCCTTATGAAGTTTATCATTCCCGTAACGTTAGCTATTCCTACAAATGTCCTGTATCATAAACCCCTTTCGTTATTCAACTCATTTTCCTATATGAACAATATGAGCTTACCAGTAGCTGAACAACCTTGCCATAACACATTTCTGAACAATTCATTATCCTTTTATAACCCGAGCTAAACCAGGTTGAAGGGGACATTTTCTTAAATACCATAATTAGAATGCCACTTACTCCAGTTATAGCTTGGTCCCATTTTCATTTAAAAATTTCATGAAACAAATGTGAGATTTTAATACCAGAACTGAAAAATAACTTGGAACCACTGCTTTTGGACCACCAGTTCTAGTTTGATTCTGAATGAGTGGAAACAAAATCGAACCACAAGGTCCCCCATTCAAGGGCCAGTTTGGGTTCTGGGTTCAAACCACCTCTGGGTTAAGGAGTTTGGATCCAGCTTTTGGGGGCTTTCATTAGGCACTATACAGGTCCCTTAGATTTACTCAAATATAAAGACTTTTTTTGGTGGGTGCATGGGGATTTGTATTATAGCTCACGACTTTGACCACAGTATGTATTGATGAAAACCTTTTGAGGGTAGGGAAATAGCCCGTGGCTGGAGAGAATAGACCACATTCAGAACGTGAGCTATAGTTTTTCTATTTGGTTTTCCTGATTTGGGTTGATTTGATGCCCCACCTGGGCTTAATGTGGAACGGCATTGAGGGTGCACAAATGAACCTTGCTAGCGAAAAAACAAAGAACTATCCTAGAAAAACAAAGTAGGGGTGCACATTAGCCAACTTCAAGTGAGTTTTATATTATTAAAACTCTAAATGAAACACATCTCAAACTTGGATTCAGCGAGCCCCATCTTGAACCTTACTAATCAGGTTTGATCTCTGCTTGTTCTAGTAGCATAAAGCTTGAGCTTTGCTCGAAACATCAATCAACTGTAGTTTGAGCTTAACCCTGTGTCACTGGGACACACCTGTTTTGGATCTTAACACTAAGATGTGTTTGAATGGAGCTCACTAGCTTTCTTCATTTTTACACCCCTACAAGATGAAAGTATCAGAAAACAAGGGTATGTCATTGTCGGAACCGACCATAACACCATGTCCATGCCCATTATTCAGACATGGTCAGCCGGACCTGGATCTGGTCACTCCCGATATGTAAGCAGCCTGCACCCACAAAAGCTTGATAGTATTGGAGCTTTCACTAATGTAATGAATTCACAAATTTTATTTGTATATCTTGATGTGCTTCTATCAATGCCTCAACACCTCCGTTTGGGATTCAAACCGGAGTTTCTTCGGTTCTGATGGCAATTAAAACCATTTAGTTATTTTATTGGATCCCTACATTCATTTGGGTTCTAGCTTGGTCTCTGTTTCAGTTTGGTTCTTGTCTTGAAAATTTTACAAAATAAGGTGGGATATCAAAGCCAAAACAAAAAAGAACCACTCACGGACGTCCTAGATATCTTGTTAGTACAAGGTTTGGTGAGTCTTCCGGTAATTCCCGAAGGAGCACACCCAAGTATCATAGGCCCAAAGGTCATGATACAAATAAATGTTTCTCTTTAAACAATAAAATTAAAGACTTATAGAGCAAGGGAGGCTCCATATCTCGGAGGAACCGGATCCCCCTCAAGCAATTTTCAAAGAGCCCTTCCCAAACCATGCCAATACAAGTGGAAAGGGCAAAGAGGTATGTCTTCCTCCAATTCAAACTTATGGGATTAATCATGCATTGTGTACGGTTCACACAAATTGGGCATGAACATGTGTTTGGCCCAAGTTTGATTTGATTCAAGAGGGGTTGCTAGTTACATGGCTACACATGGTGCACATGGGGCTAGTAGTGGTCCCCCTTGGTCCATGTGGGTTTGGTGCAACCCACCCAAGCCTTGGCTTGATGCGGTTGATTCATGGTGCAGCCCGCCCACTTGGCTTGGTTCAATGGTGCGGTCTTCACTTGATCTAGCTCACGGCTAGGTGCAGCCCATGGTCTATACTTGACTTGACCTTGACTTACAACCCTAGGCTAGATGCAGCCGGGCTACTTCAGCCTGCCCCCTTGCGTGGTTAGGTGCGGTCTTGGGGCTTCTTGCTTTGGTGCTACTCTTCAACATGGTTTGGCTAGGATTCGCCCATGATTTGCCTTAGTATGGCTGCCCTTAGGTTCTTTAGTGCGTGGGTGAAGCCTTTGGCTTGATTGAATTTGAATTTGACTTAGTCTTCTTTGACATGGCCCTTTACTGGCTTGAGTTTGTCTTGGGCTTGGTCCTATGCCATTTTGATTTGATTTGATTTCGGGCTGGTGGCATGTGTCTATTTAATTTGGTTTTTGGCTTGATCATGAGCTCAATTTGACTTGGTCTTGGGCATGATCATGAGCCCCTCTTCGATTTGGTTTTGGCTTGATTATGAGCCCAATTTGACTTAGTTTTGGGTATGGGCTAGTTCCATATGTTGTCCAATTTGACTTACATTGGATTGGGGTTAATCATGAGCCCATCTTGTTTGATTTGATTAAGATTTGATCCATTGTTAGGAGGACCTCCATTTCTTTCGGGCTCTCCTACTTTCATCTTAGTCTTAAGAAATTCTTCTTTGCTTAATTCAGGTTTGAGGTATGATTTCAAATGTTTTCCTTAAAACCATTTCTTTTATATTTAGAAACATCCAGTTTAACGAAATCTCCAAATACTTTTGGAGAACAACTGAGTCTCATACCTAGTTTTTGTTTGCGTGGGTGACTTGCTTTCACTCTGTGATTTAGTCTTTAACCGTTTTGACCACTTTAACCTTTTTTTATGGGTGTAGGGTCTCAGACTGCTTTAACCCTTTGATGCCTGTAGGGTCTCGAACCGCTTTAACCCTTAGGTGTAAGATCTTGGACCGCTTTAACCTATTGATGGGTGTAGGGTCCCAGTGTAGGACTTTTCTCGATTTGACGAGTTTTAGGTATTTGTTTGGATTTGTTTGGTTTTGAATTTCAAAGGTTTTGGAATATTGTAAATTTGATATTTTGCAAATATTTTATGAGTTTGGTTTCTAATGTCTCATTTTCATTATTATTTTTGAAAAACTTGTTTGAAACTATCCTTTCTTTAAAAGAAATCATTTGAATTCACATAATTTCGTTAATTTGGCATTGAGGGTAGAGTGGTTATTTTTTTGGCCTTTTGTCAAAATTTGATCTTTTTGAGAGGGGTGCAAAGTACCCTTATTTTGAATCTCTTACAAAATTTTGGCAAGGAAATAAGCTTGTTTAAGGTATCTTTATTTAAAAAGTTGAATCTCTTAATGATATTTTCTCTTACAAAACTAACCATGCAAGGGATCTTTTTGAGAGGAGTGCAAAGTACCCTTGAGGGCAGAGTGGTCGCAATTTCTCTTACTCGTGATATTTTCTCCCAAACATCAGAATCCTCAAGTCATAATTCATAAAAAAAATTGAGTCACTTTATATCAAGTTTCAAAATCAAACCCCAATTCTAAGAGCAGTATGTAATGTTTGCTTCTTTGACATCAACCAAGTCGTACCTTAATTGATACTAAAGAGGGACATCTATAAACACCGCGTATATCATCCTCTAAAGCAAAAGTTTATAATACACAATTAAAGACTAAATTGAAATACTTTCTTTAAAGAATCTACTATTCATTTCACTCATAACATAAAAATACATAGATATATCATGAATCTGCTCATAACATCATTGACAAGGATACAACATTATCAATCTATTTTTATATTAGTTACACAAACTTGTTCAAGAAAAATATAAAAGGTCAACAACATTCAACAAAGAGATTGATACAAATACATGAATCAAGCTCCCATGATACACATATAAATTTCATAAGATACTAAAGACAGACTATTATTGTTTCACTCCTACAAATAGCAGCTAATACAGTCCTTGCAAACAAAAAAACAAACAATCTAGAATGACTCCAAAGAGGAAATGTTTGGAAGTCACCATTATTGCACACAGTTAAGCAACATGATTTCTTACGTGGATTAAGAAGGATGTCCTGCAAGCTGGTGCAATTTTTATTGCAACATGATTTCTTACGGGGATTAAGAAGCATCTCCTGCAAATAGGATCGGTCACACGCATGAAAAAACAGCCAAGAGAAACTATAAAATGGAGACTCATGCCATGAGAAATTCATCAGTTGCTCTATGAGAAAACCCCTGCGAAAAAGAGAAAGCAATATTAGAGAAAGGGGAAAGATGGCAAATAGCTCCCTCCCTTCATGTATCAACTACTTAGGTTTTTGTATGCATCAACCGATCTGTATAGATTCATTTTGAGACATTGAAAGCATTCATCTCATTTACTAAGTGTTTCCTGCAAAAACGGAACAAGGCAACAAAGGGCAAATGAGCCAAGCCTAATAGCCCATATGTTCACTCTCTACAAATCACAAAGAGCCTCATCTCTCTCTCTCTACAAATTGCAGAGACCTCTCTCACTCTCATGCTCGATTGCAAAAGACCCTTATAACTTTAGGAGACATAAGTGTGATAAAGTTATTCTTTATATTTTCTAAAACTCCTTATAAGTTTTAAAATAATACTCATATCCCTAAGAAAAAGGAGAGCACATGAGTATAGATTGTGAAAAATTGATTTGTAAACAATATCAAGAAGGGGCAGCCAAAAATATTGATAAATAACATACATTCTAAAGCCCCAATCATACAATACTTGTTGGTGAGATAGAGATTGATCTTGTAAAGGAAAACAAAGAATGTGCCTAAGATACAACTACAATAAAATACCTTGTATATATGATCCTTAGAGTGCAATACATCCCCTTGTCATTATGATATAGAGGGGTGTCATATAAAAATTCATGTCAATATGCACATTATGATATGTTTGGTGTCGGTTGATGTACTAATAAGGTGCTAGACAAATTCTCACGTAAGAAGGTGTCATATGCATAATTTGAAAGGCACTTTATGGAAGGCATGCTATATTCAAAAGTATAAACCACTAAAAATCTAAGATGCGAACGTGCAAACACACAGAAATATGTATATATATATATATATATGGGTATATATTTATATATCAAATACTATAAAAATCAAGAGAAAATATAGGTTGACATGATCATTCGGTAATCTTCCCATTTTAGGATATATGTTAGATAATATTAATAAAATATGTTATACCTATGATCCTCACAATGCAACATACCCTCTTGTCAATACGTACTATGTCAATTGATGCACTCATAAGGTGCTAGACAAACTCTCACGTAAGAAGGTACCATATACATAATTTGGAGGGCAGAAGGCATGCTATATTAGAGGTAGACACTAAAGATGTAGGAGACACATGCATACACACATAATGTGTGTATATATATTTATATATCAAATGCTGTAAAAATTATGAGTTGATGCTTGCCAAGTGAATGTAGGTGAAACTGATTATTCGGTACTATTCCCACTTTATGATAGATAACATTATTATTGTCTTGTTTTAAAAAACATGATCGAATTTCAGATTTGCCCCACATGTAGTGGGTAATAAAGCAACTAAGGAAACCATCTAGACATCCACAATGACAAAGGAAGCCTGATCATTCATGGCCATTGATCATCCCGAGTGAATTCCAGAATTTGGGGTACAAAGTTGTTGCACAAAAGTTGGACAGGTTGGCAGACCTTCCTAAACATATGTGTTGCCATGTTGTATGGTCAAGGACAAGCTGGCCAAGTTGTATCTTTTGTGCTTCTGTCAAAATCCAACTATACACAAATACTAAATTTAGTGGCTGCTTTGTATATATAAACTCTACCAAAGTAGTAATCCAAAGAAGAGCAGGAATCGCAGCTTGAAAGCAAGCCATAACACAAAGAACCGAGCGACTAGACATGGCTATCTCTTCTTCCTCTGCCTGGGTGGTGCTTCTCTTCCTTGTTTTTCTTGTGTCTGTGTCAGCCCAACCAATTTCGTTTCCACCAGAGATGGATGGTTGTGGTGATGCACTCAACGCCATTAGTGAGAACTGTGACAGCCTACAAAACGGTGGGGAGCCCGACAGCCGGTGTTGCAAGATCCTCGTTGGCATGTCCAAATCATGCTTGTGCAATATCATCATTCAGTGCAACACTCCCTCGTCGCCTATCTTCACACCCATTGGTTTCTTCTTACTGGGTGCACCACAAGAGTGCAACTTTCACATAGACTGTCAAGGTAATATACATGCAGCTCCCCCATTACAAATATATCTATATATATTATTGAGAGAGAGAACAATATATTTTGAATGAGACACTAATGTAACTTTCTCTTCTTAGCTGTGTTGCATCTTCCTCCCAATTCCCCTTCGTTAAAAATATTTGATGCTGCTATGATGCAAGAACCATCATCATCACCATTGCCATCATCATTGCCACCGGAGCTAGCGGGATCACCCTTCTCATCAGGAGACTCCATGTACCAACCTAGTAAGGGAACCACTCTGAAGAGTTACAGTTTGACAACAACAATTATCTTAATGGGAGCTATTTCATGGATCGTGGCATAGGTCCCTGCTTTCCGTGTCAACCAAACGATCTTCCGTTAGGATTGTTAATTTTGAGGTGTTCCAAACCCTGTATCAAACAAAGAGAATGACACCTAAAAAGGGGCTTTATTATTCTTTTTATATCAAATTAAATGCATCATACATCCACACAAGTCGAGAGACGAAATGTTCATGTCAATTGTACAACTTTTATCTCAAGATGTTTGGAGGCTTGCTATGTATATGTGGGGCGGGGGGGGGGGTATAACAATATTAATTTGAACGGACATGGAGTTGGGAAAAGTTTCCTATAAGGAGGCACCATTTAGTGGTACTACTACTCTATTTTAGATAATAATTTGCCATTATTTTTAAATTACTATAATTTTTTACAATGTGTTGAATAAAGGTTGCATTGTATTTTGGGTACAAATTTATGAATATTTTATAGCCTTTAGAGTTAGCTTGTGATTGAAACAAGTTGATGAACAACCTCGAGCAAACAAATGGATAGAAATGTTAGTCATAGGCACTCTAAGCATTCTCCAACTTTTTTACTTGCTTTTTGTCATGAAGAAATAGAATTGATGACAATAAATTTGGTACACAGTCACTAACACAATGTCATTTGATTTCTCTTCTGTTATACACAAGTGTTGGCGATACAACTAGGTTTCTTGCTAAATGAAGAGAATCCTAGTGTTTGATACAGTAAAGTCGAGACATTCCTAGAAAATATTAGAAAAACGATCATCTTACACTGAATTTTCTGTCACAACTTTGTTTGCTAACTGCAGACAACTTTACTAGAAAATAATTCAGGACAAATGCAAATTGCAAAGTACACGAGAAAGTGACGTAAGATGGAATTTAGAAAATAAAAATGGAATAAGGAATTGTTGTTTAGCAAACTGCTAACACCTGGGCTATTGATTTCATCTCTTCAATGCTGCAATAAGGTTGCCCATGATAATAACATATTGTACGGTTGTATGTTGTGATGTGTACCGATCTCAAAGACCATATTCTATAAAATTTGACTCTTTGTGAACGAAATGGCCAGGCAATTCTTTGAGAGAGTTTCCTGCCAAATATCCAAGAATTCTTCCATGATTCGTCGACTCTTCTCTATTGAAGAAATTGGCATATACTCCAACTACAACAGAAATAGGGAATGATATATATATATATATATATATATATATATATATATATATATATATATATATATATATGAAGTGAATAAATAATGTCTAAAAAATTGTGTTAAAGAAAATAAAAAAAGCAGGCAGATGCAACAATGCCATTGTCGAAATTTAAATGTAGTGGTGATTGGTGAAAACTGAAACAAAATGCTCGACACGCCTTACCTACCATAGTTTCTACCAAAAGAAGCATCAACAACATAGGTACGACCTATTTTTCACCAACACATCTTTCTAGGATGTAGCAAATGTGAAGGATCTTGCAAGGGTATAATTTATAAATTATTTTATATAATTGGTAATATTCCATAAAACAAAAAATATAGTTTCCATAAGTAAATTCTTTTGTTTTTTGGACAAGGGTAGATATTTAATTAGAAATGAAATGTAGATAAAAAGAGTTCCTCCAAGAATCAAGCAACAACGAAAAGTATTGGATTATCTCAAATTACATATCAATTTGTTAAAGCCACACTTGTATGGTCTAAATTCCACATAAACACCCTAATTTTACTAGGTACTCTCAATTCTCATATGTTGCACCTAAAGAATTTGTGAGCAGGAAGCGGATTTATGTTGGATTCAACAAATGGAGACTAATGTCATAAAGTACAGCTTAGAACCAGTTAAGCACTATTCTTGTAACTCGAAGTCTTTGTGGGGATCATTTGCAAAATATGAGAGCTACACGTGATGGCATAAACTGGTGAGGGACACACTCTTCATCCTAGTCACCATTCGACTTGAATAACTGATGAACAAAGATAAATTGGGAGTTTATTATGTGTTCACTAGTAATAGTAAAACAAGTGGTAACCAAGGATCCAATGCTTTAGGAATTTCGCAACCATCAACAAGTCTTCAACATAGACATCTTTCTATAATGTCCTTTCCACTTTGTAAACTACGCCAAGCCCATGGTGGATTACACCTTGTCATGGCATCCAAAAACTGCTATAAGGAAAGTATCTATATTTCAAAACTTAAAAGGATAGTGAATGTGCCCTTTCACCAACTACCAATCTTACTTATCAATAAGCGAAAGAATAAGTGGTTTGAGATCCTTCAAGATTCACTCTACACATACACTCCCGGCTAATCCAATGAAGTTTCCATGCACCATTTTCCTGCCTCTAACAAAAATTCATCATCATTCGACTAACTAATCTAGGAAACAATCCAGTAATTTATGGCAGGTCATTGTATAAATTGGGATCACTGCACCACCACCACCAACAACAACAACTAAGCCTTTTCCCATACTAGACGGGGTCGGCTACATGGATTCTTTGTTTCCACAGATCCCTATCATGTGCCATATTAGCAGTTAACTCCCAATAAGCTAGATCATTCTTTATTGTTTCTTTCCAACACTTTTGTGGTCGTCCTCTACCTCTTTTAATACTTTCCAAATTTAGTTTTTCTAACCTTCTTACAGATTCTTCTTTTGATCTTCTTTCTATATGTCCAAACCATCTTAAACGATGTTCTCTCATTTTATCCTCTATTGGTGCCACTCCTAATTTGTTTCTAATAACCTCATTATGTATAGGGTCTTTTCTTGTATGACCACTCATCCATCTCAACATCTTCATTTCTGTCACAGATATCTTTTGTACATGTTGATGATTAACTGCCCAACACTCAGAACCATAAAACATGGCAGGCCTAATTGCTGCTCTATAATATTTACCTTTTAACTTTAATGGTATCTTCTTATCACAAAGAATACCTGATGCTCCTCTCCATTTTAACCAACCAGCATTAATTCTATGTGTAACATCTCCATCAATTCTTCGATCACTCTAAAAAACTGACCCAAGGTATTTAAAACTTTCCTTTTGGGGAATGCAATGTGTGCCAATTTTAATTTCCATGTCCTCTGAAGTAACCAAATGATCAAACTTACATTCCATATATTCTGTCTTTGTTCTACTAAGTCGGAAGCCTTTGCTTTCTAATGTTTCTCTTCATAGTTCCAATTTTCTATTAACTTTTTCCTTAGACTCCTCCACTAATACAATGTCATCTACAAATAACATACACCAAGGTACTTCATCTTGAATATGTTTTGTTAACTCATCCATCACCATTATAAATAAGTATGGACTTAAAGTTGATCCTTGATGTAACCCAATATTAACTTCAAAGAAGTCTGTCGTTCCTTCATAAGTCCTCACACATGTTTTTGCACCATCATACATGTCTCTTATAAGGTTAATATATGTCAATGGGATACCTCTTTTTTCCAAAGTTCTCCAAAGAACCTCTCTCGGTACCCTATCATAAGCCTTTTCTAGATCAATAAATATCATGTGAAGGTCTTTCTTTTTTGCTCTAAAATGTTCCATAAGACGTCTCAAAAGGTGAATCGCTTCAATAGTAGATCTGCCTGGCATGAATCCAAATTGGTTCTCTGTTGTACTTGATACTTGTCTTAACCTACGTTCGATAATTCTTTCCCATAATTTCATAGTATGACTCATTAACTTGATACCTCGATAATTCGCACAATTTTGAATGTCTCCCTTGTTCTTATATATGGGTATAAGTGTACTTGCTCTCCATTCCTCGGGCATCTTTTGGTTTTTCCATATTTCATTAAATAGTCTTGTGAGCCAAGTGATTCCTATTTCTCCTAGTATTTTCCAAACTTCTATAGGAATATTATCTGGTCCTACCAATTTACCACTCTTCATATGTTTAAGAGCCTCTTTGACTTCATTCTTTTGAATACATCAGTAGAAATTGTGGTTTATATACTTTTCTGACTTGGCTAAATCTCCTAAACTAATACTAATATCTTTATTTTCATTAAAAAGATTATAAAAATAGTTTTTCCATCTATTTCTTATATCATCATTTGCCACTAGAATTTTTTCATCCTCGTCTTTTATGTATCTAACATAATTAAGATCTTTAGTTTTCTTATCTCTAGCCGTAGCTATCCTAAAAATATCTCTTTCACCCTCTTTTGAGTTGAGTTTTTTATATAAGTCATCCCAAATCTTAGTTTTTGCTTCACTAACGGCCTTTTTCGCTTCCTTCTTTGCTTTCTTATAAGCTTCTAAAGTTTCACTAGTTTTCTTAGCATAATGTAATTTGTAACATGCCCTCTTTGCCTTGATTTTATTTTGTACTACTTCACTCCACCACCAAGCTTCTTTTTGTGCCGGTACACCTCCCTTAGATGCCCCTAACACATCTTTCGCCACTTTCCTAATATGTATAGCCATATTGTTTCACATATCACAGGGTGTGCCAACATAATTCCAAACATCTCCTTGAAGGACTTTCTGTTTAAATATATCTTCTTTCTCGCTTTTGAGGCTCTACCATTTAGTCCGAATAGCTCGATGCACTCTTTTCTTCTTTGTCCATTTTTTTATTTGTAAATCCATAACTAAAAGTCGATGTTGGGTGGTTAAGCTTTCTCTTGGAATTACCTTACAATCTTTACAACACGCTCTATCTTTCTTTCTACAAATAAAGTAATCAATTTGTGTTTGTGATAAGCCACTCTTATAAGTAATTAAATGTTCATCTCGTTTTTTGAAGATTGTATTGACTATAAAGAGATCAAATGACATAGCAAAATTTAAAATCTCCCTACCTTCCTCGTTTATATCCCCAAAACCAAAGTTTCCATGAATACCTTGATATCCTAATGCCTCTTTACCGACATGTCCATTTAAATCTCCTCCTAAACAAATCATCTCCCTTTGTGGAATCTTTTGAAACACCTTATCTAACTCTTCTCAAAAAACTGTCTTTATACTATCTTCTAGTCCTACTTGGGGTGCATAAGCACAAACTATATTCAAAACCTCTGCTCCTAACACTAATTTCAACGTCATGATTCGGTCACCATATCGTTGAATGTCTACTACACTCTCCTTTAAATCTTTATTTATGATAATACCAACTCCGTTTCGAGCCTTTTCTTTACCTGAGTACCATAATTTAAAACCTGTATCCTCTATCTCCTTTGCTTTTTCTCCAACCCATTTTGTCTCTTGTAAACATAGAATATGAATCTTTCTCCGAATCATAGTATCTACCACCTCCATTAGCTTACCCGATAATGTTCCAATATTCCAAGAACCAATACGAATCTTATTATCTAGGACTAGCTTCCTTACCCCCCGCATCCGTCCATAATCAAAATGCGGAGACCCTCTTTGAAAATTTTTCACTACATTCGGGCGGCAATGTAGCGGGACTAACTTCTTTACCCACACCCGTCCATGATGTGAGAACCCTCTCTGCAATTGATTCACTACATTCGGGCGAAAATGTAGTGGCCCTTGCTTACTTCTTACTGCATTCGGGCTCTGCAGCACGTCGCTAGGCGGGGACGCCCCAAAGCAATGCTCATAATTTTTGTAATCCATGTTGTAAAAATCCGACGAAGTTTTACGCTGGCTATCGGAAGCCTAACACAACCCTCCTCCTTTATCCGGGCTTGGGACCGGCAATGCAAGGTGATCCCCTACATGGGCGAAGTTGGGATCACTGCACCAACTCCATAAAAATTTGGATCGATGGAAGTATGAGGGAATACTCGAGTATCTATCTTGGTTAGTAATACCCTCAATCTTTAACTCATGCACTAAAAGTGATTGAACACATGAGGGATATTACAAAATACTAACTTGAGTATAATATGACAAGACTGAGTCATCTTTAGATATTAGATAGAACAACCAGTTCTAGATATCTTAATGCTTTTCTTCCTTATGTTATAAATATGATGAACCTTTAACACAAAACAGAAATAGGTAGAAGGAAAAAAAAGGAAAAAGGGTGTCCTTTGTCCAAATAACCGACCTACAATAATAGAGTAGGATACTGTGGCAATGAATTGCTTTATCTAAAATTTATAGACTAAAGATTCCTAACTTTTGCACGATGAATCACATAAAATTACACTCTACATGGTCATATTCTTTACTCATATCAAGTTCAAATTTCATCCCACACTTCATTCCCATCCTTTTAGTCTTCAATTAACAGATAGTAGTTGGCCTTACGTAATGATTGATGCTTGTCAATCTATTTATATGCGAGTCTCTACACTAACACCTTGTAAATAATTTATAGAAAAAATAATATAAAATCTAAAAGGATTCATGTGAGCCATGGTTGCAGGATTAGAAAGTTTAGGGATTAAGCAAATAATAGTGTGATTAAAGCTTTGTAACAGATTACCTCCATAAAAGAAACCTTTCACGGCTTGTCACATGTCAATTTCAAAAGATTTCACTCATGTTGGAAGAATTTTGATAAGATATTGTCCTTTACTTAAGGAGCCATGTGGGGTTGATGGAGAACGAAGACTTCTTGATTTCTTCATCACTAACCGGGTTGGCTATCTACTATCTATGGTCGTTGAAAGTTTAATAGGATATTTGGCAACAGCATCTTCCCTGTGGCCGACACAACACATCACACTATTGTGAAATGCCTCTCTATTAAATTGTATCATACCATACAACCCGTATTGGTTGTCTCATACAATACAAGTGACATGGATTGCTAGACCTGGACACTTTATTATTATTTTTTGCTGGTTGGACCCTTAAAGCTTGTCCATTTCACTTCATATTTTTTATGTGTAGTGAGGAAGATTTTGCTCTTTTTTGCAAAAAGTCTTTAGGTTGCAAGTATTTTTTACATTTCTTACCTTCCATCAACGATTCCATCACGTTTGTTCGCACTTGTCAGGTATATCTAGTTCCTTTTAGTCTATATTTCAAGCATTTATGTTATATTTATTCTTAGTCATATTTTTGAAGGAAAATGTTGGGTGGGCTTGAGTTCAGTCCGAAAATTATTCTTGTCATCCAGCACATCAATGGTGTATGCTAGTTGGGGAGAGGTTAAAAGTGAACTATAGTTTTTGTGGAAGAGATACAAAATGCAGCATATGATGATTTAAACATAATTTAGCATAAACTATGAATATGTTAAAACCGTGAAATGGAACTGAGCAAATTATGAGGTATAGCAGAGAGGAGACAAGATAAAATACAAGAGAATAAAGTGTGGGAAGAAGAAGGTGATAGAGCAAATCATTCCTAGTCTAGGGCCAAAGGCTTGGCTACCAAAAAAGAAATGGGCAGCAAAAGTAGAGGCACATCACAAAGAAGCTATAGAGATTCTTCTAAGGATCTATTTCTTTTGGTATTCATTCATTTTTCACACCTACAACAACACTTGGTTCTCAACCTGGGATTCATACTCCTATGACTCCATCACATTTGATTGAGCAAGCGAATCTTTTAGTAGCTAATTGGGTTTATGTTGTTTCCATCCCATTTAATGCTCCAAATTCTTTTCATTTTCAAGTAATGCCAAATGCTATTGTTAGTATAATGTCATCCTATAGATTAAGAGGAAAATTGTTACATAAGATAGTTGAAAAGATAAGGAAGTATTATGCTGGTTTACGAGAATCTTGGAAGGAGATGGACAGAAGTATGACAAAACACTAATGATTTTTTTAGTTTATTGTTCTAAAGGTCTTATTAGCCGACCCCGTCTAGTATGGGAAAAGGCTTAGTTGTTGTTGTTGTTGATTGTTCTAAAGGTCTTATATTCCTTCAAACACTCATCACACTATGAAGAAATTGAGAGAAGAATTTGATAATGTGGTTAAGGATATTGAACCTTCAAATATGGTCCAAATCATTAGAGACATTGCAACTAGTTATAAGTTGGTTGGAAAAGGTTTGGTTCATACTTGCAATACATTTTACTGGATAATTATTGCCATTCTTTTAAAAATATATAATATCATATGATACAGTAGGGGTTTGTTGTGTATCATATATTAGAACAACACAATACACATAAGTGCATCGTATTTGACAAATTTTTTTGTTTGTATCATATCTTATCGTATGATATAGTAATATATCATACAGTATAAGATGAGTCAATGTGGATTTTTCTTAACCTACAAACCCATGAGCACAAGTTTTTTCAAGTGTTTTGCCTTCTCTCAAACTCTTTTTTATCACCTCTGTTTGCTCACAAACCTTTTCCCTATCTCTCATTTGCTTGCTTTCATAAACAAATCGCATGTTTTCTCTCAATCCATTCTCACCTGATTTTTCACTTAAAAAATTAGGATTTTTATGTATTGTGAAATTCCTCACCATTAAATTTGTGCTTTATCTCTATTTGTTTGATGGCACTCGATCGATCTCATCTAGCATAGAAGTATTGCACTGTGTGTATGAAGGAAATAAGTTTATAAATAGGTGCATGTTTTGTAATGAAGTTAAGGATGGAGGTATTTTCTACATAAAACACCATCTTTCATGAAGCAAAAAACATATAAGTGATTCTCATCGAGTATCCAAAGCTATAATGTATGAAATTCAACAAGTTTTGGAGGCTACAAAGGAATGAAAAAGATTACAACAGAAAGATAATAGAAATAGACATGGTTGTGATATGTCTTAACGATTTCAAGATGCTTCTATAGAGATGCGTAATAAAGAAATTCATGGTATGACTGAGGAGAAAGAGACAAAGAGAAGGTGAAATAAGTAAAAGACTATAGGTTATGGTAATAGTAATAGTGGGGTTGGTTCTTATCCCTCTGAAAAAGCCCCTATTCGCCTTATGGCAAGGGGTTGTAGAAGAGGTGTTAGAGACACTAGAATACATTCATTTTTTCTCTCACATACGATTATTGAATTCAACCATGCATTAGATCAATTATAGTTTCAATAGAGGTAATTTAGGAAGTTGATTTGAAGTGTGCGAAGTTTTTTTTATGAAAATTGCATCTGTTTTAATGTTGCAAATTCATTTTCCTTTTAAAAGTACGAGAGATGCTATTGCTATTCTAGGATCATGTTATAAGGTCCCTACCTATCATAATTTGAGGGGTAATTTCCTATAAAAATGAGTTGATATTATCCATAAATAGAGTTCTAAATTTGTAGAGTCATGGAAGGTCATTTATTGTTTTATTATCTAACGGTTGGATACATGACCAACATTTTTTATTAGTGAATATCTTGATCTACTGTATAAAGAAGACATGTTTTTTGAAATCATATGACATGTCTCATATTGATTAGACATTATTTTTGAAATCATATGACATATCTCATATTGATAAACTTCATGTAATTTGCTCATGCTTTAGTATACGTTGAAGATGTTAGTGTTGAAAATGTTGTTCACTTCATTACTAATAATGTTACCAATTTTAGAGTAGCTACTTGAGTTGAACCGTCAATCTTTAGTGTAGACCGCATGTGTTGCATATTACAAAGACTTGTATTTGAGTGCAATGGATGAAATCAAGGGAACCATTGATTAGAACCTAAACTAGTGGAAGGGAGTTGATTCGGCCCTTGTTAACAAGATTTGATACGGATCTACACTATTGAAAATCTTGTCATACATAATAATGCATTGAAAAAGATATTTGCATCTTATAATTGGGCTCTATAAGTTGGTCGAGAAGGAGGGAGGGGATTGTTGTAGTAGACATTATTTTTAATACTAATTTTTTAGGAAAATACAACATATTTTTTATGATGACTATAAATTTAGTTTGGGTAATAAGAATGGTACAAAGTGAAGACAGGCTTGCTATACCTTATTATATATGGAAATTTAATTCCAAATCCTATGAAGAGACTTGAAATTTAATTCACAAATATGAGTGTGTGAGTGTATCAACTAGTTTGCTCAAACTAGCAAAGTTAAATTTGGATTTCTGACTTATGGGCGAATGTGGACTAGTGAATTCTTTTCGTCGTAGGATTTCTTAAACTAATGCTCAAGGGTTAGCCTAGATGCTTAGAAGATCACATTAAAATCTGAAAAGTTTTCAAAACCAAATTTCAATTCAAATGAGTTGCTCAAATTCGTGAGTTGACTCTTTTGTCAAAAATCAACTTCAATCTTGAAAAACAGAAACTAGTTTTGTTTTTAGGCATCAGTTTTCCTAAATCTTTTGGCAGTCTTTCGATCTCCAAAATCTTTAAAATTTTACTCGAGGTAGAACAAAGTGTGGAGATTTCTAGACAATTTGTTTTTTATTTTTTGTTTTGTGGATGTGCATAAGTAAATTAGGGAAGTCTCTTACTCTAAAATTCGAAACAGAACTTTTGACAGAAATAGAAAGGCTTAAAGAAGCTATTGTATCTCAACATGTAAGTGTTGGATTTTTATGAAATTAGTCTAATTATGGATGTCAACTTTCCAATTAGACTATTTTCAAGCAATTTGGATCACTATAGATAGAGTTAAGAGACTTTTACCCAACCTCTATTGTGGGGTGTGCAGTATTGACAGACTCTATTATGATTCTGTTTAATTTTGTCTAATTTTATTTATGACCTTAAACATTCTTAAAATTCTTGTAAATTTTATGAAGAGTGGGCATGTATGTATAGAATGTGTATACTGAATTTAAGCATGTTTTGATTGTAGAATAGGGCTGGAAAATCAGCAATTAGGCAGATATAGAATGTAGAAAACAAAGTTTTGGGCTTTAAGAAGTTAATGGATGCATCCGACTCAATTCTACCAAATTAAATCATCATTGACAACAATTTTAATCATGAGAAAGTGCAATAATTAAAGAAAATTATTATATAGCTTAAACATAGAGGGGATTAGAGGGTATAAAATTTATAATGTATGTTGGGGTAAAACAAACCAAAACACATAGGAGATGATCTTACCTACGAGCTTGGAGGAAATTAGATAGCATCTTCCCTCAAATATTACATTGAATTGGAGTCAAATGCTCCTTAATTACAGCCCATTTAAATGGAATTGAAAGGCTTAAGGAAAGAAAGGAGAGAGGAAAGGGGAGAATCGACCTTGCAATGGAGGTTTGAAGGCTTGGAAGTTTGAAGATGGCCGACGGCTCCTTGGGGGAAGGGGGTGATCTCTTCCTCTTCTCCTCCTCCTCTCTTTCTATATATATTTCTCTATTCCTATCCCTCTCTATTTGTTGGACTTTTCTCTTTGATTTTCCTCACTTTGTCTCCCCTTTGATCAATCCCTTAAGAGGCCTATTTATAGATTTTAAGGGGAGTCACTAGGCTCTTCCATGGGTTGGGCATGGAGCTTGTTATTTAGACCAATTTTGATTCAATCGACTTTGGAAGGTGCTAGTCATATGGCTCACATGGGAGCACATGGATGGTCCCCATTTTAGTCAAGGATGAGCCTTGGTGCAGTCCTAAGCTAGGTTCAATGCAACCCACTCCTTGCTTGGCTCGATTTGGTGCAATCTTGCTTGTGGCTCGTGACTAGGTGCAACCCGCCACTTTGGTGCATGAGTAGGCCTTTGACTTAGCCACTCAACCCTTGCTTTTGCTTGATTTTGACTTGTTTGTCTTAGCCTAGCCCATGACTTGACTCATTTTGATCAAGCCCATAATTTGATATAGCCTTGGTCCTTGACATGTCTTGGTCAGATGCATCTCCTTTAGTGCAGTGGCTTTTGAACTTGATTTGAATTGGGCTAGCTTCATGTGTCGCTCAATTTGACTTAATTTGGGTTTGCCTTAGTTGCAACTCACTTGATTTAATTTGGTTTGATCCCTTACCGGAGTTGGAGAACCTCTTATGCTTTCTTTTGAGATTCTACTTCACTTGATTCAGGTAAGATATGATTTTAAATGTTTTTTATTCTTTTAAAACCATTTCTTTTAAGGTATATTTGAAAATATCGAGTTTAACGAAATCTTCAAATATTTTTAGAGAACAACTAAGTCTCATCCCCAGTGTTTGTTTGTATGGATGACCTGCTTTCGCTTCGTAAGTTAGTCTTTATGTTTCAACCAATTTAACCATTTATTCAGTGTAGAGTATTGGACCGCTTTAACCCTTTGATGGGTGTACGGTCCCGAAATAGGATTATCCTCGATCAGACGAGTTTTTTAGGTCTTTATTTTGGATTTGATTTGTTTTTTAATTTTACGGGTTTTGAAATTTTGTAAATTTAATATTTTACAAACATTTTGTGGGTTTGATTCCCAATGTCTCATTTTCATTTTTTTCTTTGAAAAACTTATTTGAAACCATACTTTCTTTAAAGGAAGTCATTTGAATTCGCAGAATTTTGCTAATTTAGCGTTGTGGACAGAGTAGTCATATTTTTAGCTTTTTGTCAAAATTAAATCTTTTTTAGAGGGGTGCAAAGTACCCTTATTTTGAGTCTCCTACAAAATCTTGGCATGAAAATTAGTTTGTTTATGGTATCTTTATTTGAAAAACCTTAAAAGACCCATAACCATAATTTTTCTTGAAAAAGGTAGAAAATCTAAAAGGATCAAATTTTTTTGGGTGTTAAAACTTATATATATGATGCTATAGGTAAGGCCAAATTAAAAATACAAGTAGACCTTGACTACAAGTAGTTAGTTCTAAAAAAGGTTTAGACATGCATACTAGAACCGACAAATGTAGCAGGATTTGTATGCGGCTGCATATTTTCTTAATCCCTATATTGTATTTCCTCCCAACTTTGTAGAGATTGAAGAAGTTAAAGAAAGGGGTATTCATTATTCTCTAATACATTTTTAGGCTTTTGGAGCGAGGAGGTTACTTTAAGTCCACTATGCGTTCTCTCCACTCGGGGCAAATCTCATCACATTTATATTTACGTCTACCTATTTTAGTCATTTGTTTAGCATGCCTTAGGTATTTTTGTAATTTTTAGAACATCGACATTACTCTTTTATACATAATTGTGGTACCTTCACTTGATCTTTTCAAAATAATATGTTTCATGATCTCATAAACTAGAACCACATGATGCATGCTGCTTGAGTCACACATGAATTGTTTTTCAGAGTTTGTTTAAAAAGAAAAAAAGAGGATTGGTATTGTTAGGAGGAACGGCCTTAGAAATATACTTAAAAATCCAAGGTCTTTTACAAAACCTCATAATAGATTTGGTAAACTTTTAATAGTTGACTTGAATCTCTTTATGAAATCATTTTCCCCTTGCAAATGATTCTCTCCTTTATTATTTTTTCATCCCGGTCCAACCATAACGTTACTCGTGATATTTTCTCCCAAACATCAAAATCCTCAAGCCATATGTGATGTTTGCTTCTTTGACATCAACCAAGTTGTACCTTGATTGATACTAAAGAGGGACATCTATAAACACCACAAATATCATCCTCTAAAGAAAAAGTTTATAATACACAATAAAAGACTAAATTGAAATACTTTATTTAAAGAATCTACCATTCATTTCACTCAAAACATAAAAATACATAGATACATCATGAATCTGCTCATAACATCATTGACAAGGATACAACATTATCAATCTGTTTTTATATTAGTTACACAAACTTGTTCAAGAAAAATATAAAAGGTCAACAAGATTCAACAAAGAGATTGATACAAATACATGAATCAACCTCCCATGACACACATATCAAGTTCACAAGATACTAAAGACACTCTATTATTGTTGCACTCATGCAAATAGCAGCTAATATAGTCCTTGCAATCAAAGAACAACAGACAATCAGGAATGACTCCAAAGAGGAAATGTTTGGAAGTCACCATTATTGCACATAGCTAAGCAACATCCATAATCCAGGATGCTGCTGAAATTTTGTATTGCAACGTGATTTCTTACGTGGATAAAGAATTATCTCCTGCGAATAGGATCGGTCACACTTATGAAAAAACAGCCAAAAGAAATTATAAAAAGGAGACTCATGCCATGAGAAATCCATCAGTTGCTCTATGAGAAAACCCTACAAAAACGAGAGAGCAATTAATAGAGAAAGGGGAAAGATGGCAAATAGCTCCCTCCCTTCATGTATCAACTACTTAGGTTTTTGTATTCATCAACGGATCTGTAAAGATTCATTTTGAGCCATTGAAAGCATTCATCTGGTTTACTAAGTGCTTCCCTGCAAAAATGGAACAAGGCAACAAACGGCAAATGATCCAAGCCTAATAGCACATATGTTCTCTCTCTACAAATCACAAAAGCCTCGTCACCCTCTCTCTACAAATTGTAGAGACCTCTCCCACTCTCATGCTCGATTGCAAAAGACCCTTATAACTTTAGGAGGCATAAGTGCGATAGTTATTTTTATATTTTCTACAAACCCTTATAACTTTTCAAATAATACTCATATCCCTAAAAAAAGGGGAGCACATGAGTATAGATTGTGAAAGATTGATTTGTAAACTCTATCAAGAAGCAGCAGCCATAAATATTGATAGATAACATACATTCTAAAGCCCCACTCGTACAATACTTGTTGGCGAGATAGAGATTGATCTTGTAAAGGAAAACAAAGAATGTGCCTAAGATACAACTACAATAAAATACCTTGTATATATGATACTTAGAGTGCAATACATCCCCTTGTCATTATGATATAGAGGGGTGTCATATAAAAAATCATGTCAATATGTACCATATGATATGTTTGGTGTCGGTTGATGCACTAATAAGGTGCTAGACAAATTCTCACGTAAGAAGGTGTCATATGCATAATTTGAAAGGCACTTTATGGAAGGCATGCTATATTCAAAAGTAGAAGCCACTAAAAAACTGGGATGCGCACATGCATACACATAGAAATATGTATATATATATATATATATATATATATATATATATATATATATATATATATATATATATATATATATATATATATATATATATATATATATATATATATATATATATATATATATATATATATATATATATATATATATGGGTATATATTTATATATCAAATACTATAAAAATCAAGAGAAAATATAGGTTGACCTGATCATTCGCTGCTCTTCCCATTTTAGAATATTTGTTAGATAATAGATACTGTATGCTATGTTTGGTGTCAATTGAAGCACTCATAAGGTGCTATTATTCGTATGATCCTTACAATGCATCATACCACCTTGTCAATACATACTGTACGCTATGTTTGGTGTCAATTGAAGCACTCATAAGGTGCTAGATGTTGCCGTATACATAATTTGGAAGGCAGAAGGCATTCTATATTGAGAGGTAGCCACTAAAGATCTAGGACACACATGCATACACACAAAAATGTGTGCATACATTTATATATCAAATGCCGTAAAAATTATGAGTTGAAGCTTGCCAAGTCAATGTAGGTGAAACTGATTATTCGGTACTCTTGCCATTTTATGATAGATAATATTATTATTGTCTTGTTTTAAAAAACATGATCGAATTTCAGATTTGCCCCACATGTAGTGGGTAATAAAGCAACTAAGGAAACCATCTAGACATCCACAATGACAAAGGAAACCTGATCATTCATGACCATTGATCATCCCGAGTGAATTCCAGGATTTGGGGTCCAAAGTTGTTGCACAAAAGTTGGACAGGTTGGCAGACCTTCCTAAACGTAGGTGTTGCCAAGTTGTATGGTCAAGGACAAGCTGGCCAAGTTGTATCTTTTGTTCTTCTCTGAAAATCCAACTATACACACAAATACTAAATTTAGTGACTGCTTTGTATATATAAACTCTACCAAAGTAGTAATCCAAAGAAGAGCAAGAATCGCAGCTTGAAAGCAAGCCATAACACAAAGAACCGAGCGACTAGACATGGCTATCTCTTCTTCCTCTGCCTGGGTGGTGCTTCTCTTCCTTGTTTTTCTTGTGTCTGTGTCAGCCCAACCAATTTCGTTTCCACCAGAGATGGATGGTTGTGGTGATGCACTCAACGCCATTAGTGAGAACTGTGACAGCCTACAAAACGGTGGGGAGCCCGACAGCCGGTGTTGCAAGATCCTCGTTGGCATGTCCAAATCATGCTTGTGCAATATCATCATTCAGTGCAACACTCCCTCGTCGCCTATCTTCACACCCATTGGTTTCTTCTTACTGGGTGCACCACAAGAGTGCAACTTTCACATAGACTGTCAAGGTAATATACATGCAGCTCCCCCATTACAAATATATCTATATATATTATTGAGAGAGAGAACAATATATTTTGAATGAGACACTAATGTAACTTTCTCTTCTTAGCTGTGTTGCATCTTCCTCCCAATTCCCCTTCGTTAAAAATATTTGATGCTGCTATGATGCAAGAACCATCATCATCACCATTGCCATCATCATTGCCTCCGGAGCTAGCGGGATCACCCTTCTCATCACGAGACTCCATGTACCAACCTAGTAAGGGAACCACTCTGAAGAGTTACAGTTTGACAACAACAGTTATCTTAATGGGAGCTATTTCATGGATCGTGGCATAGGTCCCTGCTTTCCGTGTCAACCAAACGATCTTCCGTTAGGATTGTTAATTTTGAGGTGTTCCAAACCCTGTATCAAACAAAGAGAATGACACCTAAAAAGGGGCTTTATTATTCTTTTTATATCAAATTAAATGCACCATACATCCACACAAGTCGAGAGACGAAATGTTCATGCCAATTGTACAACTTTTATCTCAAGATGTTTGGAGGCTTGCTATGTATATGTGGGGCGGGGGGGGGGGGGGGGGGGGGGGGGGGGGTATAACAATATTAATTTAAACGGACATGGAGTTGGGAAAAGTTTCCTATAAGGAGGCACCATTTACTGGTAATACTACTCTATTTTAGATAATAATTTGTCATTATTTTTAAATTAATATAATTTTTTACAATGTGTTCAATAAAGGTTACATTGTATTTTGGGTATGAATTTATGAATATTTTATAACTTTTAGAGTTATTTTGTGATTGAAACAAGTTGATGAACAACCACGAGCAAATAAATGGATAGAAATGTTAGTCATAGGTACTCTAAGCAAACTCCAACTTTTTGAGTTGCTTTTTATCATCAAGAAATAAAATTGATGACAATAAATTTGGTACACAGTCACTAACACAATGTCATTTGATTTCTCTTCAGTTATACACAAGTCTTGGCGATACAAGTAGGTTTCCTGGTAAATGAAGAGAATCCTACTATTTGATACAACCTAGAAAATGTTAGAACAACGATCGTCTTACATTGGTGATGGAATGTGAATGGCGTTTTCATACACTTGACATTGGTGACACTTCCTAACATGGCCATGATAATCTTGTTTCAAAGGTGACCAAAAATAACCTGCTCAAAGTATTTTCATGACCATCATATTGGAGTTGACATGACCCCTACATTCTCTATCATGGAATTCATGCAAGATGGTCCTAGCCTCATCATGGTCGATACACCTCAACGAGATGCCAGAAAAATTCTTTTTATAGAGAACCTCTCTTAAGACAACATATCGAGTTGAGATTTTCCGAATAAAAGTTGTCTTTAAAGTTAGCACATTCGGGAAATCCTTCATTTTTTAAAAAGTATTTAATGTCTTGAAAACAAGGTTTTTCTTCTTGATTTTGGTCATTTTGGCAAATCTCTAAATCATTGGTGGATGGAGTGGATAAGTGTAGGATCTCTAGGGATCGAGCACCAAGGGTGGGGTCGATCATTAGAGTTGACCCTAATGAAGAGAGAGCATCAACTATGGTGTTGTCCTCTCTACCTATGTGAGTGAGTGTGCAAGATTTGAAAGAATCGACCAACTTGGTGGCCAATTCGTGGTATGGAATGAGTTTTTCATTTTTGACTTGCCAATTTTTTAAAACTTAGTTTACAACAAGCATAGAATCTCCAAAGACTTCAATACATGATTTTCTTAGATTTTTCAAAACTTTTAGGCCTTGTATGAGTGTCTCATATTCGGCCACATTATTGGAACAAGGAAAATTTAGTCGGAATGACATTGGGATTTCTCCTTTTTGGGGAGATACATGGATGAATCTCACGCCTGCCCCTTATTGATTCCTTGCCCCATCAAAGTACGTTTTTCATACTTGATTCTCATTACAACAATTTGATAAAACAGAAAATTTCAATTCATTTGTCAAGATACCCTCATTAGGCATTTCATCAAGTATGGGATATGTATCTTTAAGGGATAACTCGGCCACATGATCGGCTAGGGATTGTCCCTTAATGGAGTTTTCATGATAGAATTTTAAGTCATACTCCATTAGGAGGAGTTGCCATTTACCTAGCCTACCTGTTAGGATAGGTTTTTCAAAAAGGTGCTTGATAGGTCAAGTTTAGACACTATCCAAATTTTATGATCCAAGAAGTAGTGTCTAAACTTTTGGCATGCCCATACCAAAGCCAAACACGCTTTCTCCATGGCTTGATAATTTCTTTGATATGTCAATAGAGTTTTCAAAACACTCCTTTGATTTTCTTCTCAGATTTTTCTTGAGAGTATGGATCTCTCTCTTGTTCCATAACATCCTTTTTCCTTCAATTTATTCAAAAAGTGAGGGGATTTTAGCCAAAAGGGACTTGACATGAAATGGAAACATCTAATCCTATGATGACCATGCATGGACAACCCTTTCCATGTGTGCATGGAGTGAAGTGAGTGAAGTGGGTGTCTAGAGACCCATACATGTGATTTGGGAGATTTGGAAGAAGCCTATGAAGCTCCAAATAGGGTGATCCCCACATTGTTTCATTTGATATTTCGGATTTTCAAAATTTTCATTTTGAAAGGGAACTCCTTTTGTTTTCCAGAAAAAGGACTTCCAATTTTTTTACATTTCCCTTCACTTGAGTTTTAGTACCTACTACTTAGAAGTGGTTTTGTAGAAAATTTAAATAACATTTCAAAATTCAATTTCTCACACAACCAAATCTAGTTCTCAAACAAAATGAAATCCAAATAGGTAGGTCCTATTCCTATTTAGGAGTATCATGACAGACATTTCTCCATTGGGATAAGCTATGGGGATTTTGGGAAAGTATTTCCCATGGTCCCTTATGAATCATCCCATTGTATAAAGCCAAGAGATTTTGATGAAAAATTACTCTTTTTGAATTTTGGCTTTTTCTTTTTCTTTTCTTTCAAAGAGCACCTCTATATTGGAGGTTTTTATTTTTGTTTTCTTTTCTTTTTAAAAGATCTCTATATTGGAGGTTTTATTTTTTTGAAAATTACCAATTTTCCTTTTTTTAAAGAGAAATGAAGTGGGGGGAAACAACTTATCCCTTTAGATACTTGATCCAGGCAAGTATATCCTATTTCCTAATAGCATGTATTATTTTAAAATATTTTGCTATTTTGATCTAGGCCTTATTTTGTAAGCCAAAGATTTTTGAAATGTCATTAAATGATTTTAAAGACTCTACTTTCCATAAAGCATCAATTCTCTAATTCGGGGTCACATAATCCATTTTGGTCCCTCTTTCAAGAAATTAAAAGGAGATCCATTTTGAAAAATTATTTCAAAAGAGTTTAGAGTAGACCCTAGACATGATATTTCTTAAGTATTGGGTATTGATAGGGTCTGCTAAATTTCTTCTCTCAAGATCATTCAACCAATAAGCATTGTGTATGGTTGTCCCTCTTACAATATAGGGACCATCCCACTTTGGTTGTCACTTACCAAGTAGATGTGGGTCATGATAGTAGATGGTTTTCAAAACAAGGTCTCTCACGTTGAAATGGCGAGCCTTCATGTGCTTCTCATAGTGTCGGGATATCTTTCGTCAGTATGCCTGTGCATAATCCATGGCAAAGAGCATTTTCTCATCAAGTAGGTCAAGCTCAACCATCCTAGCTTGTTGTAGGGTCTCTATGGGGAAATTGAGTGCAAGAGATGTGTGAAATGAATGTAATTTGGTATGAATAGGGAGTATGGCATTTGTACCATAGACTAACTCAAACGGTGTGGCATTAGTGGCAGTGCGGATGGAAGTTGTATAAGCCCATAAGGCTTCATCTAGTTTTTCATGCCATGTCTTACCCTTCCCTAAAGTTTTCTCAATGATGCTTATGAGAGTTTTGTTTGTGGCTTCATCTTGATCGTTGCCTTAGGGGTAATAGGATGATGAAAAGTGTTAAGTAATGCTATAGGTCTTCCATAACTTTTCCACTTTCTCATTTTTGAATGGGGTGCCATTATCCAATACCATGTCTTTTGAAACTCCAAATCGAGCCAAGATATTTTTCTTAATGAATGCCACTACATGTTGTCCTTGGACATTAGTCAAGGAGGTAGCTTCAACCCATTTAGAAAAATATCAGTATCTCCTAAAATAAACCTATGTCCATTTGATGCAGAATGTGAGATGGGTCCAATGATATCAAATGCCCACATGATGAAGGGCCATGGACTCACAATGGAATGGAATGTAGATAATGGAATATGAATGGTGTTTCCATGCACTTGACATTGATGACACTTCCTAACACTTTATAAATATCTTGTTTCAACGTGGACCAAAAATAACCTGCTCTAAGTATTTTCATGGCCATCATATTTGCATTAACATGACCTCCACATTCTTCATCATGGAATTCATGCATAACAGTCCTAGCCTCATCTTGGTCCACATCTCAACAAGATGCCAGAAAAACTCTTTTTATAAAGAACCCCTCCCAAAATCACATATCGGATAGAAATTTTTTGAATAAAAGCTTTATCTTTAAATAAAGCAAATTCAAAAAATCCTCCATTTTCTAAAAAGTTTTTAATGTCTTAAAACCAAGGTTGTTCATTTGAATTTTGGTTGTTTTGGCAAATCTCTAAATCATGGGTGGATGGAGTGGGTAAGTGCAAGATCTCTAGGGATTGAGCACCCAATGTATGGTCGATCCTTAGGGATGACCCTAAAGAGGAGAGGGCATCTGCTATGGTGTTGTCCTCTCTACCTATGTGAGTGAGTGTCCAAGATTTGAAAGAATCGACCAACTTGGTGGCCAATTCATGATATGGAATAAGTATTTCATTTTTGACTTACCAAATTTTTGAAACTTGGTTTACAACAAGCATAGAATCTCCAAATACTTCAATACATGATGCTCCTAGATTTTTCAAAATTTTTAGGCCTTGTATGAGTGTCTCATATTCGGCCACATTATTGAGGGAGATGAGTACTTTCAAATCATTTTTGAAATTTTTGAGGATAAGCATCATTGCGCATCCCTAAGAAATGGGCTCCTATACTTGGCCCAAAAGTGACCTCCATCTCACAATGAATGCATGTGCATCTTCATTGTAAGGTTGTTTCATATCTCTCAAAGTGTTGAGAGTAGGTGTGACTTTTATGTTGTGAGAAATTCTTTGCATAAAGCAATTCGCTAGATCCTCAAAAGTAGTGAATTGACTTTTATCATATGAAGCCAACCATTTAGAAGCATTTCCTTTTAAAGAATGGAGAACTAATATATCCATTTGGGGGAATCCTTCTTTTTCTTATGGGCCCTCTAAGAAAAGAGTTGGAGATGGGATCGAAGATCCCCATTTCCATCATATTGATGAAAATTTAGAATTTTATCATCGCTATCAGTTTGATAATCAGAAGGTAAAAAGTAAGATAGCGAGTACACTCTTTTCTCTTTTGATTGGCCCTTCAACAATTGAAGGGACTTTCTATCATTAACTGTGAAGGATTCATGATTTGGTTCCTCCTCTTCGAATTTAGAGCTCACTCGACACTTTTGCATGTGATGAGATCTTTTGTGAGTCATCGCTTGTTTATCATGTGATGAGCAAGACTCCATCGCATCAGCCTCTTGGCTCAATGCGGTGATATCCCACTCAATCCTCAATTCTTTCAATTCTCCCTTTAGGGAAGCGATCCTATCCTCTAGATTTTATAAAGAGGGTTTTGAAATTCTTTTCGAAAGATGACTTATAGAGCATGAAGCTCAACTTGACACCTCGAAGAAACTCTCCGAACTTGACATTATTGAATGCTTAAAATTAGAACCTAAAGCAAGGGATTCAAAAGAAAGAAGTTTAGAATCATGATTTGAAATTGGTTTGTTTTGAAAACTGAACCGAACCAAAATGGTTTTCCTAAGACAAGTCCCATCAGGCATGTCATTTTTGTATATGTAAATTCAATTCCAAAGTCTATAGATAGACTCAAATCTAATTTACAAAAACAAGCACGAGCATACCATCAAGTTTTTTTAAAAACTTGTAATTTTTTTATTTCTGACTTCTTGGGCGAATGTGGACTACTGAGTTTTTTTCACCATAAGCCTTTTTGAACCGACACTCAAGGGTCAACCTAGACGCTTAGAAGATTGCTTTAAGATGTGGAAAGTTTTCAAAACCATGTTTCAATCTAAACAAGTTTTCCAAAATCATAGGATTATTCCTTTGTCAAAAATTAACTTCATTCCTGAAAAATAGAAACTCGTTCTATTTTCAGGAACAGATATTCCTAATTTTTTTGGTAGTCTTCGGGTCTCCGAAAATCTTGAGATGAGATAGGCTTAGGTGTCTAGATTATTGGAGTACTTTTATTTTGGTTTTTGGATCTATAGATGTGCAAAATTAAATTACTGAAGTTTTCAACCTTAGAACTCAAGACAAATACTATAACAAAAATATAGAGGCTTAAAGAAACTCCTGTATCTCGACACATAGGTACTAGAATTTTATGAAGTTAGAAATTTACGAGAATCAGCTTTCCAACAAAACTATTTTCAATTTTTTTGGATTAATACAGATAGAGTTAAGGGACTTTACCCCAGGCTCTATTGTAGGATGTGGAGGGTAGTCAAGTTATGTTTTGATTTTGTTCAGTTTTTCACAATTTTGTTTATGAGCTTATACGCACTTAAAATTCTTGAAACTTTTATGATGTTTTGGTCAAATGTGTGAATAATGAGTGGTCCAATTTTCAGAATTTTTCGATCGTATATCAGGGATGGAAAATTTGTCAATCACATAGATGTACAATGCAGAAAACAAAGTTTTAGGTTTTGAGAATCTAATTAATGCATCCAACCAATTTCTAACACATTAAATGTTCATCCACAACAATTTCAATGAGGAGGAAGTGCAATAATCAAATAAAATTAGTATATAGCTTAATCATAGAAGGGGTTAGAGAGTATAAGATGTACAATGTATATTAGGGTAGAAGCAACCATAAATTAAACGATTGATGGACAATCTTACTAACACTCTTGGATGAATTTTGGAAGTACTTTCCCTCAAATATTACAAAGCTTTGGAGTCAAATACTCCTTAATCCAAATTGAATGGAATTGAAAGATTTAAAGAAGGAATGAAGAGGAGAAGGGAAGAAAATCGACCTTGTTGGAGACCTTGGAGGGTGTGAATAGAGATGATCCTTGGCCGACGGCTCCTTGGAGGAAGGGGATGACTCATTCTCCTTTCTCTCCTCTCTTCTCTCTCTCTTTCTCTCCCTCACTTTCTCTCTCTATTTACTGGACTTTCTTTTGATTTTTTTCTCCCCTAGCCAACCCCTCAAGGAGCCTATTTATAGATTTCAAGGAGAGTCTTTAGGCTCTTCCATGGGTTTGGGCTTGGAGTTTTGATGTATGGCCTGACTTAGATTTGATCCAATATGGAAAATTATGGTCTCATGGTTGCACATGGTTGCATGTGGGGCTGGAAAGTGGTCCCCTCTTGGTTTATGTGGGCTTGGTGCAGCCCACATGGTTCGACCTTCACTTGGTCATGGCTAGTTGTGGTCGAGCTGCTCTAGCCCGCCCTACTTGGCATGGTGTGGTCTTAATGCCTTGGTGTAAGTCTTGATGACTTGATGTGAGTCTTAGTCTTGACTTTGACTCTCCTGGGCTTGTTCCAATTTGTGACTTGACTTGGCTAAAGTATGATTCCTTGGTTTTGTTTCACCTTGACCAAACACAAGTCTTAGTCAAGCCTCGTTTCTTGGCTTGCTTTGGTCGTGTTTACTGTTGGCTTCTTGGGGGTGGTTTTGGCTTTGGCTTTGGCTCATTCTAGCCCATATCTTGACCATCTTGGTTCCATGGTTCCCTTGATATTGTCTTGAGTTGATTTAATGCAGCCACTTGAGCTTGAATTTGAATTGAGTCTTGTTTTGAATTGGATCGAATCCAGACTCATACATGCCCCTGAATTGAGATTCGTTCCTTGTTTGATCTAGATTTGCTTTGCTTGCCTTTTTTATTCTTTTCTTATCCACATCCCGGGTGACTCACTCTTTATGGTTCTTCCTTTCTCAGAAAATCCTTCTTTCTTCATTCCATTCAATCCAATTGTGGCTTTCCAAAACTTCCAAAATGTCATTTGATTTCTCTTTATGGCTTGTTCCAATTGAGTCTTGTTTTTATTCTTTTCTTATCCACATCCCGGGTGACAATAAATTTGGTACACAGTCACTAACACAATGTCATTTGATTTCTCTTCAGTTATACACAAGTGTTGGTGATACAACTAGGTTTCTTGCTAAATGAAGAGAATCCGTATGATACAATAAAGTATAGACATTCCTGGAAAGTGTTAGAACAACGATCATCTTACATTGAATTTTTTATCACAACTTTGTTTGCTAGTTGCAGACAACTTTACTAGAAAATAATTAAGAACAAATGCAAAGCAAACTACACAAGAAAGTGATGTAAGATGGAATTTAGAAAATAAAAATGGAATAGGGAATTGTTGTTCAACAAAATGCTAACACCTGGGCTATGCCTTTCATCTCTTCAATGCTGCAATAAGGTTGCCCATTATAACAACATATTCTATGGTAGTATGTTGTGATGTGTACCGATCTCAAAGGCCATATTCTATAAAATTTATCTCTTTGTGAACAAAATGGCCAGGCAATTTTTTGAGAGTCTCCGGCCAAATATCTAAGAATTCTTCCATGATTCGCTGACTCTTCTCTATTGAACAAAATTGGCAATCAGGCGGATGTAGAATGCAAAAAATAGGGTTTTTAGTTTTAAGAAATTAATAGATGCATTCGACCAAATTCTACCAAATTAAATCATCATCTACAACAATTTTAATTATGAGGAAGTGCAATAATCAAAGGATATTATTGTATAGCTTAAGCATCAAGTGGATTAGAGGGTATAAGATTTACAATGTATATTGGGGTAGAACAAACCACAAATCAAACACATAGGAGACGATCTTACCCATTAGCTTGGATGAAATTTGATAGCATCTCCCCTCAAATATTACATCAATTTGGAGTCAAATACTCTTTAATTACAGCCCTTTTAAAATAGAATTGAAGGGCTTAAGGAAAGAAAGGAAAGAGGAAGGGGAGAATCAACCTTGGAACCGAAGCTTGAAGGCTTGGAAGGTTCAAGATGACCGGTGGCACCTTGGAGGAAGGGGGCGATCCCTTCCTCTCTCTCTCTCTTTCTCTCTTTCTCCCCCTCTCTATTTGTTGGACTTCTCTCTTTGATTTTTCTCCCTTTAATCAGCCCCTCAATGCCCCTATTTATAGATTTCAAGGGGGGCCTCTAAAACCTTGCACGGGTTGGAGCTTTGGATTTTTAATGCATGAACCGGTTTGAATTTGATCCAATGAAAAATTCTAGTCTTTTATCTCATTTCCATTTGTTTCTTTGAAAAAAAAATTTGAAACCATTCTTTCTTTGAAGGCAATCTTTTGAAATAACAAAACCCTGTCAATTTGTTGTTAAGGACAGAGTGGTCATTTTTTTGACTTTTTGTCAAAATTGGATCTTTTTGAGAGGGGTACAAAATACCCTTATTTTGAGTCTCCTACAAAATTTTGGCGAGGAAATGAGTTCATTTAAGGTATCTTCGTTGAACAAATCTTAAAAGACCCATAACCACAATTTAAGGTATATTCGTTGAACAAATCTTAAAAGATCAAATTTTTTTGAGGAAACTTTTGGGTGATTAGAAGCTTGTCCCATGTTGTGGTCAGCCTTGACTATGGCACGGTCCGTCCTCCTAGGTGCAGCCCTTGGCTCCTTTGGTGTAGCTCTTGGCTACTTTGGTGTAGCTTTTGGCTACTTTGATTCAATTTGAATTGGGCTCCTTTGGTACAACCCTTTTTTTACTAGACTTCAAGGCTCGGGTCATGTGTCCAATGTGACTTGGTATAGGCTAGTTGCTTGACTTGAGTTGGGCTTGCTTTGTTTCTTATCTTGAACTTGAATTGATCCAATTGCATTTGGGGGTTCTGCACATATCTTGGATGTCCATCTCTATCCTTTTGGGTGAATCACTTCTTTCTTATTCTGGAAAATCTCCCGCTCGATCAGGTCTCTCTTCGGATAGGATTTCAAAATTTCAATTTTTTTTTTTTGAAAAGTTTATTTGGAAAACCACAAAATTTTTAAATGACTTTTAAAATAATTTTGAAAACAACACGATTATGAAAAGACTTGAAATTGGAAAATTTCGTATTTGGAGAAATTTTATTTACAAAAAATTTCGGGTGTTTACAGTTGTCTCATACAATACAAGTGACATGGACTGCTAGACCTGGACACTTTATTATTATTTTTTGCTGGTTGGACCCTTAAAGCCTGTCCATTTCACTTCATATTTTTCATTTCTGCAAAAAAATCTTTAAGTTACAAGTATTTTTTACATTTCTTCCCTTCCATCAATGATTCCATCATGTTTGTTCACACTTGTCAGGTATATCTAGTTCCTTTTAGCCTATATTTCAAGCACTTATGTTATATTTATTCTTAGTTATGCTTTTGAAGGAAGATGTTGGGTGGGCTACAGTTCAGTCCGAAAATGACATATTCTTGTCATCCAGCAAAGCAATGGTGCATGCTAGTTGGGGAGAGGTTAAAAGTGCAATGTAGTTTTTGTGGAAGAGATACAAAATGTGGCATATGATGATTTAAACATAAATTAGCATAAGTTATGAATATGTTACTCCCTGCATAGGCAAAACTAGAGTTTCTTGCAAACGTGAAATGGAATTGATAGCAAATGATGAGGTGTAGTGGAGAGGAGACAAGACAAAATACAAGAGGATGAAGTGTGGGAAGAAGAAGGCGATAAAGCAAATCATTCCTAGTCTAGGGCCAAAGGCTTGGCTACCGAAAAAGAAATGTGCAGCAAAAGTAGAGGCACATCACAAAGAAGCTCTAGAAATTCTTCTAAGGATCTATTCCTTTTGGTATTCGTTCATTTTTTACGCCTACAACAACTCTTGGTTCTCAACTTGGGATTCATACTCCTATCACTCCATCACATTTGATTGAGCAAGCAAATCTTTTAGTAGCTAATTGGGTTTATGTTGCTTCCATCCCATTTAATGCTCCAAATTCTTTTCATTTTCAAGTAATGGAAAATTCTATTGTTAGTATAATGCCCTCCTATAGATTGAGAGAAAAATTGTTACATAAGATAATTGAAAAGATGCAGAAGTATTATGCTGGTTTACGGGAGTCTTGGAAGGAGATAGGGTGCAATATTGTGGCAAACAAATGGACTAAAGTACAACAAAACACTAATGAGTTTTTTAGTTTATTGTTCTAAAGGTCTTATATTCCTTCAAATACTCATCACACTATGTAGAAATTGAGAGAAGAATTTGATAATGTGGTTAAGGATATTGAACCTTCAAATATGGTCTAAATCCTGGAATTCACTCGGGATGATCAATGGCCATGAATGATCAGGCTTCCTTTGTCATTGTGGATGTCTAGATGGTTTCCTTAATTGCTTTATTACCCACTACATGTGGGGCAAATCTGAAATTAGATCATGTTTTTTAGAAGAAGACAATATTAATATTATCTATCCTAAAATAGGAAGAGTACCGAATGATCAGTTCGACCTACATTCACTTGGCAAGCTTCAACTCATAACTAGTTGCAGTACATGATCCTTGTATATATGATACAAGAATGTGCCTAAGATACAACTACAATAAAATACCTTGTATATATGATATAGAGGGGTGTCGTATAAAAACTCATGTCAATATGTACCATATGATATGTTTGGTGTCGGTTGATGTACTAATAAGGTGCTAGACAAATTCTCACGTAAGAAGGTGTCATATGCATAATTTGAAAGGCACTTTATGGAAGGCATGCTATATTCAAAACTAGAAGCCACTAAAAATCTAAGATGCGAACGTGCAAACACACATAAATATGTATATATATGGGTATATATTTATTTATCAAATACAATAAAAATCAAGAGAAAATATAGGTTCACATGATCATTCGGTAATCTTCCCATTTTAGGATATATGTTAGATAATATTAATAAAATATGTTATACCTATGATCCTCACAATGCAACATACCCCCTTGTCAATACGTACTATGTCAATTGATTCACTCATAAGGTGCTAGACAAAATCTCACGTAAGAAGGTACCATATACATAATTTGGAGGGCAGAAGGCATGCTATATTGAGAGGTAGACACTAAAGATCTAGGACACACATGCATACACACATAAATGTGTGTATATATATTTATATATCAAATGCTGTAAAAATTATGTGTTGAAGCTTGCCAAGTCAATGTAGGTGAAACTGATTATTCGGTACTCTTCCCATTTTATGATAGATAATATTATTATTGTCTTGTTTTAAAAAACATGATCGAATTTCAGATTTGCCCCACATGTAGTGGGTAATAAAGCAACTAAGGAAACCATCTAGACATCCACAATGACAAAGGAAACCTGATCATTCATGACCATTGATCATCCCGAGTGAATTCCACGATTTGGGGTCCAAAGTTGTTGCACAAAAGTTGGACAGGTTGGCAGACCTTCCTAAACGTAGGTGTTGCCAAGTTGTATGGTCAAGGACAAGCTGGCCAAGTTGTATCTTTTGTTCTTCTCTGAAAATCCAACTATACACACAAATACTAAATTTAGTGACTGCTTTGTATATATAAACTCTACCAAAGTAGTAATCCAAAGAAGAGCAAGAATCGCAGCTTGAAAGCAAGCCATAACACAAAGAACCGAGCGACCAGACATGGCTATCTCTTCCTCCTCTGCCTGGATGGTGCTTCTCTTCCTTGTTTTTCTTGTGTCTGTGTCAGCCCAACCAATTTTGTTTCCACCAGAGATGGATGGTTGCCGTGATGCACTCAACGCTATTAGTGAGAACTGTGACAGCCTACAAAACGGTGGGGAGCCCGACAGCCGGTGTTGCAAGATCCTCGTTGGCATGTCCAAATCATGCTTGTGCAATATCATCATTCAGTGCAACACTCCCTCGTCGCCTATCTTCACACCCATTGGTTTCTTCTTACTGGGTGCACCACAAGAGTGCAACTTTCACATAGACTGTCAAGGTAATATACATGCAGCTCCCCCATTACAAATATATCTATATATATTATTGAGAGAGAGAACAATATATTTTGAATGAGACACTAATGTAACTTTCTCTTCTTAGCTGTGTTGCATCTTCCTCCCAATTCCCCTTCGTTAAAAATATTTGATGCTGCTATGATGCAAGAACCATCATCATCACCATTGCCATCATCATTGCCTCCGGAGCTAGCGGGATCACCCTTCTCATCACGAGACTCCATGTACCAACCTAGTAAGGGAACCACTCTGAAGAGTTACAGTTTGACAACAACAGTTATCTTAATGGGAGCTATTTCATGGATCGTGGCATAGGTCCCTGCTTTCCGTGTCAACCAAACGATCTTCCGTTAGGATTGTTAATTTTGAGGTGTTCCAAACCCTGTATCAAACAAAGAGAATGACACCTAAAAAGGGGCTTTATTATTCTTTTTATATCAAATTAAATGCACCATACATCCACACAAGTCGAGAGACGAAATGTTCATGCCAATTGTACAACTTTTATCTCAAGATGTTTGGAGGCTTGCTATGTATATGTGGGGCGGGGGGGGTATAACAATATTAATTTGAACGGACATGGAGTTGGGAAAAGTTTCCTATAAGGAGGCACCATTTAGTGGTAATACTACTCTATTTTAGATAATAATTTGTCATTATTTTTAAATTAATATAATTTTTTACAATGTGTTGAATAAAGGTTGCATTGATATATGGGCCCGAAGGTCGCCAACATGTGCGTGGGTGTTGTGTGTATATGTAAAGACAACTCACACGACTTGCAATGTAAAAACCCAAATAGAATTGCAATATGGCCCTTACTAGGGTCTTGGGAGTAAGAGCGAAAGCTCAATGTGTGTGTGTGGAATTGAAAGACCACACACACAACTTGAATTAAAACACCCAAATAAAATTGCAATATGGCCCTTACTAGGGTCTTGGGAGTAAGAGCGAAAGCTCAATGTGTGTGAGTGTGGAATTGAAAGACAACGCACACAACTTGAATATAAACCCACGCAGCTGAATATATATAAATAGAACTATATCTTAGGGGTTGTCAAGGCCCGTGTGTGTGCAAAAAGATGTGCAGCTAAGAGCGAAAAGGCTCAAGTGCATGTGTGTGTTGGTGTGCCAAACCAAGTTATTACAATCAGGGGGAGACAAAGCTCATTTACTACAACCCCGTATCAAAATTTAATAAAAACACCAAATGTAAGGACTTACAACTCACCTAGCCTACTATGTGGGGTGTGTCTAGGACGCGTACGCCTTGCGTGTGGAGCTCGGATCACATGGAAGTGGAACCGGCTAGCTTGGAGGCTTAAGAACCTTTGAGGACTTGGGAGAGGTGTTTGAGTAGGCTCGTGTGGGCTTTGTATGGGCTTGGTATGGGCCTGGTATGGGCCTGATATGGGCCTGGTTTTGGGATGACTCGAGCCAAGGTGGCTCGAGTTGGGTTCTAGGGCAGCTTGGGGCATTGGCTTCTCAAGGCGAACGATCTGTGTGGGCACTAGCTTCATCAGCGCTCCGTCTGATGCTGGGTTTTTCTCAACTTTGTTGTCCGGACTCCGACTCGCCGTTCTGGACTCCATTGAGCTTTTCATCAAACGGGCTCTACTTTCTCTTGTTTTTTATCAGAGAGTGGCTTTTGACGCTCTGGGTTTGAATCCTCTTCTGGCCTAGGGTCTCCTTTTACCTTTTGTACCTGTTTTCATATTTTAAAACAGGTTGTCGTTTTGGCTCAAACGAGCTTTTTGGTGTTTTTGAGAGTTTTTTGAAATATAAAAGATTTGGGGTGTTTACAAATGCCCCTCTTTGGCATTATCCAAATGTATTTGGATAATGGCAAAGGAGAAACACCCCACTTTGGTTTTTCTCTCAAATTTTCTCAAGAGTACACCATTTATTTCGCAAAACCCAGTTTTCTTTTACCACAGGTGGGGATTTTTAGCAAGGGGGCTTTTCCTAGCTATTTTCCTATATGTATGATCATGCACGAACGATTCTTTGAATGCATGCATGAGAAAATCTTTATTTTTTGGTTTTGAGCTCGAAGAGAGCCTTTTGAGGCTGACTGCTCCGTGCAGGTTTTTACCCATGTCTTCTTGACATTTTTCGGGTTTTTGAGCTTTAGAGAGAGAGCCTTTTAAGGCTGTCTGCTTTAAGCAGGTTGTACCCTTATCTTTTTGACATTCGTGGGTTTTTCGAAAAATTCTTTTTGAAAAAGAACTCCTTTTAACTTATATCGAAAAGGACTTCCATTTTTCATACTTCCCTTCATTTGGGTTTCAATACCTACTACTCAGTAGAGGTTTTTGGGTAGAAAAACTTGGAAAACATTTCAAAGTTCCATTTCCTACAAAATAGAGACGAGTTCTCAAACAAAATGAAATCCAAATAAGCCGATTTTATTCGTACTTTAGGATTTTCGCAAATTTCAATCTTTTCCTCGGGGATAAGCCGTAGGGATATGGGAAAGAGATACCACGGTCCCTTCTGAAGCGTCCCGTGGTTTTAGGCAAAGAATCGGAAAATCGCTCTTTGGAGCTTCGGCTTTTTGTTTCTTTTTTTCCACAGAGGGTCTCCCTTTGGGAGTATTTTTTCATTAATCCCTCTTTTCTTTAAAGGAGAGCAGCTCTTTGGAGGAGTTTTTGTATTCCCTATTTATGAAGGGAAGACCTCTTTGGGAGGAGTTTTTTTATATCTCCTTTTTCTTTTAAAACGAGAAGACCTTTTTCAGAGGAGTTTTTGTATTCCCTGTTTATGAAGGGAAGACTACTTTTAGAGGAGTTTTTGTATTCTCGTTTTTTTCTTTTTCTTTTTCTTTTGAACACAGCCAATTTTCCTTTTCGGAGAGAAAGTAGGATGGGAGAAGGCCTATCCCTTTGGCTACTCAATTCAAACGAGATCGTCCTATTTCTTAATAGCATCTACTATTCGAAAATATTTTGATATTTTGAACAAGGCTTAATCTTGTAAGCCAGGGTTCTTTGAAATATCGCCAATTCATTTTTGGAAGACTACTTTTTGAAAAATATAAATTCCTCCATTCAGGGTTATAAATCTTCTTCGATCCTTCTTTCAAGAAGTTTCAAAGGAGTTCGATTTGTGCAAATCTTTTTGAAAAAAGAGTTATAACATAAACTCTTTTGAATATTCGGGCATTTTTGGGGTTTTGCTAATTTCGACCCACAATATCAATAAGTTTTTCTACTTTTGTTGCCCTTTTGAAGACATGGGGACATTCCTACTCAGGTTTGCCAACCTCTTGGGCTTTCTTCGAGGCGATATGATGCATGCTATGCACTCCATGTGATTCAAAATGGAAATACATGCTTTTATGCAACGATGATCATATGAAATGTATCTCACAAATCATGAAGGAGATGCATTCGTTTATCCATGGAAAGTGTCTAGGGGCTGTACTTAAAAATGCCCCTAGCTTGATGGAATTTCGCATGGCCATATGGTGAAGGGCCATGGCTTTTCAAAAGGATTTTGGATGGACGATGGTATGTTCATGTCCATGCACTTCCATGGTTTTTCTAACATGATCATGACACTTTTTGCTCAAGGATGAAGACATAACCAGCCCTAAGTGATCGTCATGGCCATCATGTTTGATTTTGACATGGTCTCCAGATTTTTATAGTGAAACTCATGTGTTTTATCCTAATACAATCAAGGTTTTCATATAAAACCAGAAGTTGAGAAATCCTTCTTTTCAAAGCCATATGTAGGGTTAAAAGTTTTCGAAATTTTGATCTCTTTTGAGAAAGTAGTTTTGGGAAAACCTCCCTTTTTATATGAAGATGGTTTTATACCAACCCTTTTGATCAAAATATGTTTTCCATACTTGGTTTTAGTCAAGCATGGTTTTTGGAATTCATTTTGAAGATTCATGCCTTCATGGGGCATTTGATCAAGTATGGGGAATGTGTCTCAATGAGGCACTTTCAGCCACACGATGTAGGGCTTGTCCCTTAATGGAGTCTTGAGTTTGAACTCATACTCCATTTGAAAAAGGGTTGCCATCTATCTTGCCTATCTGTTTAAGATCGGTTTTTCAAATGAGTGCTTTAATGAATATCATTCCCTTTTCAGGATAGGGGAGATGATGTCTCAAAATTTGGAGGCCTACAGCAAGGCCAAACACGATTCTTCTCTTGGCTTAGTGATTCCTTTCACATGCCAATAGAGTTTTCAAAAATGTATGGCACATTTGGATGAATACCATCTTCATTTTGATCGAATCAAGCACCCAATGCATGAATTGTAATGCTTGGGAGGTTTTTATCAAAAGAATTTTTGAAAGGTTTTTGTGAAATGCTAACCCTTTTTCGAGATTCTCATTTCCCTTTTGAAATTTGCCTTGAAGGTGTCAGATTTGATTCGTATGGAGACATGCCTATGATGGCCCGATACTTAGGGGGTCGACTTTCATTGCCCCTTTGGTTTTTCAAAACCCTGAATTCGAGTTCTAGGATGATGTCTAGACTCGATGCATATGAATGATTTCAAAGTGTAATGCATGATGCTTATGCACACACTATGGGTTAAACTCATTTCTAAAAATTCTCAATCTTTGCATAAGTCAAGGATCTTAAGAATTTTAGGAAGCTTGGAGGTGTTTTATAACTCCTTGCTTTGGTGATTCTCGAGCTTTTCCAGTCTTGAAAAAGCTCTAGGCAAAAGGGTGGACCGGACCAACTTTTTGGATACTTGGGTTCTGGGAGTATATACAATTTTCGAAAAAGCTTTTTACAATTTTCGAAAATGAACTTTGTACATAGCCAAATGCTTTTGAAACAAAATTTCTTTTCAGAATTTTCATTTTTCCAAATGTTTTTGAGATTTTGAGGGTTTTCAATTTTTTTGGTTTTTTTGGTAATATCCAAATTTTTTTTATTTTTTCAAAAGTAGAGATCTTCCATTGAACCTACAAAGAAAGCTTCATGAATCAGACTCTAATCAGACAGGTCTAAGACATGGGTTTCGGTTTTAAAGGTTCTACAGGGCACCCTTGACCCAGATGGTCTTAGGTGGTAGCTCTGGGGGTATGGGTGGGTTGTAGCCCAGTCCATATCGTTCCCTATTGGCTTGAGGTAGGACAGGTTCTAGCTTACCTTGGTTTTGGGTTCCCAGGCCCACGTAGGGTTTATATCCCATATTCAGAATCATGTTTCAAGACTTTTTTCTTTTCGAAAAGTTTGGGTATAAATCATGGTTTTGGAACATGGAATCGTCCATGTCGGGAATATATACCCTTTTGGATATCGGGAGTTTGGATTCAGGGGTGATGGAAGACTTGGGCTTCCATACAAACCTGGTTTCGGAGACATGTCTCTTAAAGAAAACCATGCTTGGTTCTTTAAGAGGCTTTAGATATTTCGGGATGATGGAAGACTTGGGCTTCCACACAACCTGAGTTTGGGAGATTTTGTTTTCAAGGAAAATCATGCGTGGTCCCTTGAGACACTTTGGATTTTTCAGGATGGTGGAAAACTCGGGTTTCCACACAACCTGGGTTTGGGAAACATACCTTTCAAGGGAAGCCAAGCTTGGTCCCTCGAAGGATTCTGAATATTTCGGGGTTTTGGAAAACTTATGGTTCCAGATAACCCCATTTTGGAAAATTTTGTTCTCAGGGGAAGCCGTGCTTGGTCCCTTAAGAAACTTTGGACTTTTCAGGGTGATGGAAGACTTATAGTTCCATATAACCTGATTTTGGGAGACATTTGCTTCAAGGGAAGCCCAGATTCCTCCCTCGAAGTTTTCGACCTGCTCCCTAGGTTCAACTCATGGTGCCCCTAGGGATGGATTTTTTTGTTTCGAAGCCATAGCCTTGGTGCTAGGGCACAAGACTATGCTCGAAGAAGTGGGTTTTCTTATGGTAAGGTTATGAGCTCCTAAGATGTCGATGCATGCATTAGGGGTCTCTATGCCTACCATTTTTTGAACTTCTTTTTGTTTTTGAAATTCTTTTGGGTGGTACGGCGTATTTGGCGCACCTTGAAAATCCTCAAATTTTGGCACAATTTGTGGGTTTGTGTGTGCATAGGGGTTATCCAATGCATCTGATGACTCTATATGAAGAAGAGAGTTTTGAGAAGAATCGGTTTCAGGCATACCTCTTTGTAGCTTGTCTACCTTTTCAACGTGAGAGCAGGCCGTTTTCCCGGGTAACTCTGTTTTGAGCTCCCGGGGTTTTACGAGGTGTTTCCTTTCGAAACCTTCCTATTTTTCACTCTCGTCTCTTTGTAGGGTGTGGATTTCATGTCCCACAGTGTGTGTGTGTGCCTAGACTTAGGACTTTCACTTGAATTTTTCAAAATTTCAAAGTTTGATTTTTCAATTTTTTTGTTTTTTTTTGAAAGTTTTCAAGATTTTTTTGATTTTTTGAAACAGAACAGTTTATTTTCGAATTTCCCTTGGATTTTGAAAAGCTTGAAGATATAGGAGTGGATGACTCATCCCTTTTCCGGGATTTGTCTTTAATCTCCAATTCTTCGTTGAGTTTGAGATCGGTTTTCAATTCGCGATCCTTATGTGCCCTAGAAGAGCTCTCTTTGGGCTTTAAGCTCCTTGCTTAAAGCATCCATCTTTTGAAATATTTTTGAAATGTCATCGAGCTCTCTTTGGGCTTTATCTGTTTTGAAAGCCTCTTTCAGTTTACTCAACGAGGATTGTAGCTTTTTATCCATTTTTATGCAATTCTCCTAAGTATGCACGATTTTTGGAAAACACTCTTTTTTTGAAAAATTTTGAGTGTAACTTGTTTGTTTGAAGTCTACTTAAGTCTTGGGTCCCATCGGGCGTGCCAAAATTGTAGACACCGAAAATTTTCACTTATAGGTTCTTAGGCCTGAAGTAAACCTTTTCGCAATCTACTTCGCTTTATGGGTGTGCCAGCTAGTTTACTTAAACTAGCAAAGTATGTTTTGAAATAATCTGACTTTTTAAAGGCAATTGTAGGCAAGCGGGATCTTTTCATCGCAGACCTTCTTGCACCGATGCGCAAGGGTCAGTCTGTACGCTTTAGAGACTTCATTTTGAAACAAGTTTAACTCAAAATATATTTTAAATGGAGAAGTGTTTTAAAACCTTTTAAAAACCATGCACTTGGGTGATTTTGATTTTACAAGGGTTGGACGACCCTAAGTCTTTCAATTTAATCTACTTAAGCACGATGTGCGTGCATCGAAATAGCCTAAGTCTTGGTGTGTTTGCACGATTGATTCGGGATATGCTTTGATGCAGGTATGCACTCTAGCTCGAGTATGGTAAGTATGCAATGCAACTCACACAACTCTAAGGAAAAACCCGAAATTGAAAGACAATGCTTAAGGGAAATTGCGTAATGTAAATTGCAAAAGGGAAATATGGCTATATCTTAAGAGCGAAAAGGCTCAATTGTGTAAGTGTGTGTCATGTATATATGGAAAGACTACTCACACAACTGAACCTTAAAACCCAAATCTTAAAGACATAGCGGAAGGAAAATACTTATAATATATATGGGCCCGAAGGTCGCCAACATGTGCGTGGGTGTTGTGTGTATATGTAAAGACAACTCACACGACTTGCAATGTAAAAACCCAAATTGAATTGCAATATGGCCCTTACTAGGGTCTTGGGAGTAAGAGCGAAAGCTCAATGTGTGTGTGTGGAATTGAAAGACCACACACACAACTTGAATTAAAACACCCAAATAAAATTGCAATATGGCCCTTACTAGGGTCTTGGGAGTAAGAGCGAAAGCTCAATGTGTGTGAGTGTGGAATTGAAAGACAACGCACACAACTTGAATATAAACCCACGCAGCTGAATATATATAAATAGAACTATATCTTAGGGGCTGTCAAGGCCCGTGTGTGTGCAAAAAGGTGTGCAGCTAAGAGCGAAAAGGCTCAAGTGCACGTGTGTGTTGGTGTGCCAAACCAAGTTATTACAATCTGGGGGAGACAAAGCTCCTTTACTACAACCCCGTATCAAAATTTAATAAAAATACCAAATGTAAGGACTTACAACTCACCTAGCCCGCTATGTGGGGTGTGTCTAGGACGCGTACGCCTTGCGTGTGGAGCTTGGATCACATGGAAGTGGAACCGGCTAGCTTGGAGGCTTGAGAACCTTTGAGGACTTGGGAGAGGTGTTTGAGTAGGCTCGTGTGGGCTTTGTATGGGCTTGGTATGGGCCTGGTTTTGGGATGACTCGAGCCAAGGTGGCTCGAGTTGGGTTCTAGGGGAGCTTGGGGCAACTTGGGCTGTCTTGGTACAGCCCGGGCTTTAGCCTTGCAAGGGGGGTGTCTTAGGATGACTCGAGCCAAGGTGGCTCGAGTTGTGTTTTAGGGGAAACCCTAACTAGGTTCGGTTTAGTCGGTCAAGGCCAAGGTAGGCCGGCCAGGGCTTGGGGGAAAGGATGATACACGGCCTTCTCTAGCAGGCCGTGGGGGGGGGGTTGGGAATAGGTGGCTTGCCGAGTGGCAGGCCGTGGGGCTTAGGCTAAATGACCTGCCGAATGGCAGGCCTTGGTGGGATGAATGGCCTGCCTCAAGGCAGGCCTTGTGTGGGCTTTACAAGGGGTAGCACACAGCCTAATTTGGCCGTGTGTTTAGGCTTAGGTGGCCTGCCTCAAAGCAGGCCAGGTTTTGGCAAAGAGCCAAGGAAGCCCGGCCACCTTTGGCCAGGCTGTTTTGGGTAGGTAGGTAGGGACAAACCCAGCCCAAGGGTGGGCGGGTTTTGAGGTAGGTGGCCTTCCTTTAGGGCAGGCCAGACCTTGGGTAAAAGGGGATGGGACACGGCCTGCTGGTGTAGGCTGTGGGTTTTAGGGAAGGCTCGAGCCAAGGTGGCTCGAGCTAGGGGGGTTTCAAATGGGAAGTTCGGCCAAAACTGGCCGAACTTGGTTGGGTTCAAGGGAGAGTTCGGTGGATGGCTGGGGCGGTGAAGTGGGTGAGGGGCAGGTGGTGGTAGGCTAGGCGGTGCAGGTCAAGGTGGGGTTTGGTTGAGGCGGTGATAGGTGGGTTCGGCCAGGTTGCATCCAGTGGTGGGGGAGGCGACTAAGGTTGGGTTCGGCCAGCTAGGGCAGGTTGGTTGGAGGGGGTTTGTGGAGTTCGGCCAGCACTTGGCTGGACTTACTTGTGGCGGTTTAGGGTTAGTTAGGTGTAGGTGGGTTCATATGGGTTAGGTTTAGAAGGGTAGAGAGAAGGGCTAGGTTTAGTTGAGGCTTACCTTAGGTGCAGCCCACTAGGTCCAGCCACCTCCAATCGGTCCAACCCACTTCCACGCCCGCGGTCCACCTCTTGGTGCAGCTAGGCTCAAGTTGGTGCAGCCCCTTGATCTAGCCTTGGCCAACATGGCTCAAGCCCACTTCACTCATGAGCCCACATGGCTAGGTTTATCACTCCCTCTCTCTCCTCCCAAGCATTTGCATGAACCCTTTACATGGACCCCCTCACCTCTATTTATAGACATTTGAGGTGGGTCTTGGATTTGGGTTTGGGTTTGAGATTTGGATCCAAACCCAAATCCAAACACTATTTGGATCTAGACCATAAATCTCGGATATTTTGAGATCTGTATCCGATCCAAACCCAACATTTTTATGGATACGGATCTAAATATTTTGGTCCAGATCCGATCCAATTTAAACACTATTTGGATTCAATCCAAATCCAAACCCTATTTGGATCGACCCAAACACTATTTGGATTGGCCCAAATCCAAACACTATTCATTACATGGATTTGGATATGGATATTTATAGTCCAGATCCAAATCAAAAATTTCTTCGGACAATCCTTCTTGGCTTCTCGAGGCGAACGATCTGTGCAGGCACTGGCTTTATCAGCGCTCCGTCTAGTGTTGGGTTTTTCTCAACTTTGTCGTCCGGACTCCATCTCGCCGTTCTGGACTCCATTGAGCTTTTCATCAAACGGGCTCTACTTTCTCTTGTTTTTTATCAGGGAGTGGCTTTTGAAGCTCTGGGCTTGAATCCTCTTCTGGCCTAGGGTCTCCTTTTGCCTTTTGTACCTGTTTTCACATTTTAAAACAGGTTGTCGTTTTGGCTCAAACGAGTTTTTTGGTGTTTTTGAGAGTTTTTTGAAATATAGAAGATTGGGGGTGTTTACACTCTAATGTTTCTCTCCATAGTTCCAATTTTCTATTAACTTTTTCCTTAGACTCCTCCACTAATACAATGTCATCTCCAAATAACATACACCAAGGTACTTCATCTTGAATATGTTTTGTTAACTCATCCATCACCATTATAAATAAGTATGCACTTAAATACGAGTATGAGTTTTTTTTTCTGTTACAAGTATGAGTCGGTTGTCAGCTTTAATTTTTGGCCACAAAACAAGTAGAAGCAGAACTTAGCATATTGTTCTTATTTCATGTAAAGTACGTGATCCTTTCCTAATTCTTATCTGTTGGATAGTAATCATATCATTTGACTTAATGCACCTCTTCTGTACAATTTTAAATGGCCTGCTTCCGTTTTACGGGAAAGGATATTTTTCTATATGCATCTTCACTGTGGGAATATTCCAATCTTCATTTTCAAGTTCAAGTTAATGAAACTGCTTAAGGAGAAGCCAGATTTCATACTTTGTTTTGAAGTTCAAGTCAGTGAAACTGCTGGAGAAGTGCCTAAGTGTTCTTTAAATATAAGATTCGGATATTCATAGATTTTGATGGAGTAAAGAACGTGTCTGTATTTAGCTGCACCTATAACTGATTTAGTAGCATAGTGGTGAAATATCGAAAATTTTCATTACCAAACCCGGCATCCAACTCTAGTGAAGAACTATTGTCAGATTTTAACAGTTAAGATTAGGGTTTCTGTTAATTACCTCTGACCGAAGGAAACCTAAACAAAATGAAAATAAAAGCATAAACCCTATATGGACTAACGTAACTTCTTGAAGAACACACACAAAGCAGATGAACACAAAACATACAAAAAGGTGAACAAAGCATATATACATGTAGCCCTAACAGGTCCACCCAAGTGGATTCAAGACCAGTACCCGACCAGACTTCACTTGGGTACAGTCCAGAACCGAATAAATTAAGCTGATATTCTAAAGAAGTATAAGCAGGCCTTACCTGACAGTAGGACCAAGTGGATATGAAACAAAAAGGTGCTCAAAGTCTACATGTACTACAGGCCCCGTTCCAGCAGGAATATATTGCCTGAGAAGCAGGCCACCTTTTGCGTCCAAAAGCAGGAATATTGGCTGCGGAGTGAGACCCATTTGAAAACAAATAGGAACAGGACCTGTACCCGCGGCGTATTGTCAAGCACCCCCACAACGGACTAGCCCTAGTACCATGAGTATGGATCGATATCGTCATGCATTTCTTGGTGAAACTTAGCAAAATGACCCTCACACGAAATCAACAAGGTGGCCATGAGATTTATTTAATCTGCATCATGTGATACAAGTTAAAAATTTAAAAGATATCTGATATGAAGGTCATGGTCCTATCAGGCATTTGTAGGATGCTCTGGAGCCAGATCATGGTGATGGTAGAATTTTGTCATCGGTTTAAGGATAATAGAAGCCTAAATTTCGATTTAATTTAATGATCGAAGCTAGCTGGGTCTGATTGAGGAATGGCTATGTAGTCATTTGCAGTAAATTTTTGTATTCTTCTATTTATGAAGGCATCTTTTACCAAGAGAGACCCTTTTCTACTAGAGATGCGTCTCATGGCTTCCTTCATGATCATGTACTAGATCCATAAATCCTTAAACATCAATAACAGCTAGCAGCTCTGCAAAGGAGTTCTACATTTTTTCTTGTCATTCAGTCTGTCCATGTCAGAACTGCAGGAGAAAGGAACTTTCTACCATCAATTTTGATGAGCTATGAATAAACTCAAGATAAAGTACTTCCACATCTTCAATTTCATTATTGTGTATCATGTCATTTCATTTTGATTTTCTATTTAAAGAAGGTAATGATAAAAAGTAAAATAAAGGATATCGATAATTTAATGTATTATTATACAAAGTTAAACATCATTATAAAGTTGAAATAACTAACTGATTGGGAAGAAATATGAATGCATAATAATAGGTATATACCGGCTAGTAGTGACTATAATGGAGAAACAAGATATTGCTTTTTACAAAAGAGTTACAAGGAAAAAAATGTGCATATACACCCAAAGTAAAAATCGCAGATAACATATGGCATATGATAAAAATCAGAGTTAAAGAACCCAAATAGTGTAGTCATGAATCAATTTTTGGGGAAACCCTACAACTAGAGTATGTCCACTTATATTACCAAATTGTGCGGAACTTGCTGACATTACAAAAAATGTATTGCAAGGATTTGAGTGATAGCAGACATTCAATATGCGAAAACCATGCAGGAAGGAAAATTGCAACTTTAGGAAAATGTAGTTTACTTTTAACATTTTTTTTACTAACACCAAAGTGAATTTGCCTCCAACCAAGACCTAACAATACTTACATTTCTTTGTCTAAGAAGCAGCATTTATCTCGGGTTAAGTTCTTCATAGTCCATGCCATACTAGAAGGTTAACAAGACATATAAACAAGGAATCAACCTAAATAAAACAAATTAAAAAATTAACAATACATACAAACTAGAAATCAGAGATGGCATCGACGATATGATGGATAGATGCAGAGAGACAAAGGGTCGTCAGCTATTTGATGCCTGATGGAGAGGAGGAGGAGAGTGGGTTGTTGTCGGCGATATGATGGAGAGGAGAAGGAGAAAGTCAGAAGGAAGAGATCATTTGTAACTTTGCGGTCCTATTCCGTAGGTGGTCGGCCCTTAGGTCATCGTTGATGTGAAGGAGAAGGGAGGAAGAGGGAGTGCCGGAGTCGGTTATCTGTCATCAACTTATCATCATCAACATGGTGGAAAAAGGGGGAAGAAGTATACTTGAGAGAGAAGTAGGGGGGCCATCCGTCGTCTGTCTTAGGGTTTTTTTTGGTGTATCTTAAATCAAAATGCAATAGCCCTAATAGTTATATAAATGGTTTGGTTCCAATATTGAAGCCGAGAACTGAACCATCATTTCCTGTTTTATTAGAACCGAACAGAACTGCCTGCCATTTAGGACCGAACCAAATCGCCAGTTTGACAGAGGCTGGTGATTGTGATGACATGGGGGTCTGTCGTGGACGCCGTCCTAACCCCGGCCTAACGGAGGTTTAAGGCTCCGTGAAAGCCTCGCTTTACTTCAGTCGACTACACTTCTACTGGAAATGGTAGCAGAGGGGGTTTCCTTGGCCTGCACTATGCACGCCTGCAACACACGGAAAAGACTTACCTCAGTGCCTGTCACAAATCTAAATCTTAAATTCGATTTTTCTTACCTGTGATGGCAGATGAAGGCGTCGCATTCATCCCAGCCCGATTTCTGCGCAGAACACCACTTCAACGCTACTCTTCACGGCAGCTGAACGTGTTCTTCGGTTTGCGGAAGCTTGCTCCAGTGTACATCAACCACGACCACACTCGTCCTAGACTAATGCTACACCAGAACGCAGATCACACACAGAAGCTTACGGCCATCGAAACACTTCACGTTGTTATTCACCTGGTAATCAGATTACAAACACACACCTTCACGGGAGACTGAGCAAGAAGGCACACACTCGGTAATCCTGGCTAGACCGACTCTCGGTTCACACTCTCATCTCTCTTCTCCTCACCTCCCCTCCAGCCACCGATTACAAGTATTTATAAGCCCCAATTGATCCTAACCACCAGCTGCTAGTGTAGAATATTCCAACAGAATATTCTAAGCTGCTGCTACACGAACCCAACCTAGTTCCTACTCGTGTTACATTCATAACCCGACTACCTATCCAAGACCCTAACCCGACTATTTACATAGGAGCTGAATACCACATCCAACTCACACACTCATGCACACGTACAAGACCTACACATACAAGTGACACTTACAACAGCACCAAAACCCACGGCCACATCTCCAAGAGAGGTTCACGCTCGCCTCATGAACATGGTACGTGTACCTATGCCCGAGCCACTCCCGATGCGCGTGCCCTTTGAACCCTCCGGATGAATGATGCGCGCGGGTGCGCGTGCCTCGAAATGTCCAAGCAGGACCTCGCCCTTGAGGTCACGTGAGCGTGTGCCTCACCCTAGGCACTCCCTCAGTTGAGCACTCCTCACGACCCCTGCCAACTGCTCCTTCGTCCCTCCACACTTTTGGCATATCCGCACTCCTCTTAGATCGTGTCTCCTCGAAGAAACCTCTCTGGCGCTCTTGGTACTGTCCACCTGCCTCTCGACGGCACGGTCCATGTCCTAGCACTGGTCACCCGCCCGCTGCGGTCTAACCCAGGCGCTAGCCCACTAACTCTCTGCGCGGGCGCTAGCGCTGGTGCTCCCTCGCTGTGACCTGTCATCTACGAAGAAACCCTCCCCTACTGAGGGGGTTTTCCTCTCCTCAGCTGGCACTCCTGCCACTACCCTATCTGACCTTGATGCCTGGTCCTGTCCCTACTAGACGACCCCCCGCCACTGGTGAAACCTGGCCATACCATCGGCCTCTCACTGATCACATCTATGGCAGCATCTCTCGACATCTCAAGTGTCACGCCTCCGCCACGTTCCCCACCCTGGAACATCATCTTATCTCGGTGTCTCACCTCGCTACTCCAAGGAACCCGATGATAAAACTCCTCACGTCTCCTACCTGAAACGTGAACGATACTCGGTGCGTGCGTCATCAACGTGCCTATCTTTCGGTACCATCCCCATACACACCAATGCGACTCTCATGATGTACCTCCCATGCGTGGAACCCACATCGTCCCTCACACTTTCATTCTCAACTCGGGAAACACCTCGAGACCTTCGACTATTTGGAGGACACCACATCCTCACTTTAACGCTCAAATCGGTCTCCGATCTAACTCCTCCAGTTAGATCAGGCCTTGAATGAATCGTTTCCACACAAATTCACTCAAATTGACCTCACAAACTCAAATCTGCAGCGATATGCCATAGTTTAGCAGAAATTTCTTCGGCGACTGAATTTCTACTTTCTGATCCGTTTTTTGGCGTGGTTTCTTACAGAAATCTTATCGAAAGTGCTTCGATTCGAGCTTTGAAAGCTCTGATACCAATTTGTCATAGATCTAAATCTTAAATTCGATTTTTCTTACCTGTGATGGTAGATGAAGGCGTTGCATTCATCTCAGCTCGATTTCTTCACAAAACACCACTTCAACGTTGTTCTTCACGGCAACTGAACATGTTCTTCAGTTTTCGGAAGCTTGCTCCGATGTACATCAACCATGACCACACTCGTCCTAAACTAATGCTACACCAGAACGCAGATCACACACAGAAGCTTACGGCCATCCAAACACTTAGCGTTGTTATTCACTTGGTAATCAGATTACAGACACACACCTTCAAGGGAGATTGAGCAACAAGGCACATACTCGGTAATCCTGGCTAGACCGACTCTCGATTCACACTCTCATCTCTCTTTTCCTCACCTCCCCTCCAGCCACCGATTACAAGTATTTATAAGCCCCAGTTGATCCTAACCACCAGCTGTTAGTGTAGAATATTCCAACGAAATATTCCGACCTGCTGCTACACAAACCCAACCTAGTTCCTACCCGTGTTACATTCATAACCCGACTACCTATCCAAGACCCTAACCCGACTTGGACTATTTACATAGGAGTTGAATACCACATCCAACTCACACACTCACGCACACATATAAGACCTACACATACAAGTGACACTTACAACAACACCAAAGCCCACGGCCACATCTCCAAGGGAGGTTCACGCTCGCCTTGTGAACAAGGTGAACGCGCCTACGCTTGAGCCACTCCTGGTGCGCGTGCCCTCTGAAGCCTCCAGATGAAGGATGCGTGCGCCTTGGAATTTTGTCTGTGACAGTGCCTCCCATTCGCACGCACACATACCTCAGACTCTCCCTCGAGTTGGCCTAGGAGCAACACACACAAGTGAGTAGAATCAGATCTTTATTCACTTAAAGCACTCCATACAACCGAATAGGACAACACTTCATTAGCCCACCCTCTACACAAGACCCGACTACTCTAAGCCTAACCACTACACTCGTAGACTAGCTCACTAAGACTCAACTAGTGGATGCTCAACCCCAGCCCCCTTGCGTCTATTTATAACCGCAAGCCCTTGGCTGGCCCAAGGAATATTCCATGGAATATTCTTTGTGTGCTCACACTTAGTCCACTCTAGACTAACCTGTCTCCACCTAGTTTATACTTCACTAAGCATACCACCCAGTTAGGTTCACCCCAGTACAAGTGTGCTAGGCTTACAAGACTAGGCTATAAAAATGTGCCATGTCTATTTACTACATATGACTCATCAACTAGATGATATTTACAATGAACATGAACCTCTTCATGCATGCAGCCAAATGTCATCATCTTTGATGCTCAACATGCCCACTTCGCTTTCCTTCATGTGTGCTCACCTCCAAAGCGTGTGAATGTGCGCACTCTTTCGTGAGTGTTTCATGCGTAGACATGCCAAGTCAGGAACCATTGTGTGGTGCTAGAGCTCCGAAAAATGTTTTGTAACAACTCACCCACAGTCAAGTAGGATCTCACTCTCGAGGTCTCGTGAGCGTGTGCTTCACCCAAGGTTCTCCCCCAACTGAGCATTTCTCACGACCCCGGCTACCTGCTCCAAATCCACCTTCGGCTTCTCTCGCTGGCCAGTGAACACCTACCATAGGTGATATCCTATTCACATAGAACTTACCTACATCGACCAGTATTCCCCGGGTGGTATTGACAACCTGTCCCATGCGACCCTACCCTAGTGTTGGCCATGTCGCACTACACCTGATGCTATCAAACTGACGTTGACTCCCCTTCTTGGGGAGGTTTACTCTGTGTGGCTTGACACCCTGCCTCTATCCTACCCTGACTCGGTGCCTGGTCCTATCCTACCTAGACGACCTCCCACCATTGGTGATCTCCGACACTCACGGGCCTATCACCCGTCAAGTATAGAGCAGTACACGTGACTTTGTTGATACCTTACTTGGATCCACATATGAAATAAACCTTGGTTGTCCCTCGTGCAAGATGACTAGTCCTCGAAGGTGTGGCGCTACCATATCCTATGCAACTACCATAAAATCACACCCAAGGATCATCAGGTACTCTTCAATGGCGGCTACGGCTAGATCTATCACTCCCATCCATGGTCCGACTCTCAACTTGAATCCCCATGCTACTCCCTCAATGAAAGTCATGGCGGTGTTTACAAGCTTTAGCCATTTGGTGGTCGGCATCACCTTCAACCCAATTGTCTTAGCGACTTGTGGTGAAACCAAGGAATGATTTGCCCCCGAATCTACCAATGCCTGAATGGTGTGTCAGCCCTTCACAAAACTCAAGGCTCACTTCGGATCATTAAAACTCACCGTATTGAGGAGCAGAAACTACGCGACTTGGATAACCTCATTCACAGGTATATTGGTCACTTCCTTGACCTAGTTTTCCTCCCTCAACTCTAAGGCAGCTAACTTAGCCTGCTTGGGGCAATTTTGTAAAAGGTGAGGCCCGTTGCATGCATAGCATGGCTCCACTCCACTTCCACCGTTTTTCCGTTAGAAGATGTCGAGTTTTCCACACTCTTCTCCTTTTTGTTTATGTTCTGTTTATGGTTTTTAGTAGTTGTATCCTCTTTCTTACCCTTAGACGTCTCACCATGCTCTCTTGAAGCCTTAAGGTCTGCGAATGACTCAACGGTTGTTATTGTATCCATAATAGACAGGGAGCTCTACACATTAACTCCACTTGAGCCCAAGGTTGTAGGCCTTCTTCGAAATAGAACAACTTATCTTCCTTGCTTATATTTCGAACCCCTAGGAGTAGACGTGATTAATTTCTTCAAAGACTCAATTTGCGACCCTATTTACTTCAATTTTTTTATCATCTCTCAGGTTCTATGGTTATAATTAGTAAGTGTGAATTGCTACCTCAACTCCTTCAAATTGCGACCCTATTTGATAGGTAACGTAGTTTCGCCCTCCATGGTAGCCACCTCCCTCGTGAGCCACCATAATTTTGCGTTTTCCTTTAGGCACAAGGTAGCAACCAGCACCTTTCTCTTGGGAACTTGAGAGACCTAAAAATTGTTTCTCCAAGTCCCATATGAAGTTATCGACCAACTTCTTTTCTCAAACCCCTTAGAATGGCGTGGGTTTCAAGAACTTAGTTCGATCGGTTAAAGAGGAAGAAACGTGTGTCACATCACGCTCACTCACCATCGGTTGTGGATTAGGCTAAGGAACCTCCACCCGTGCAGATTCAGTCAAGTGCAGTTGTTGTTGTTCCTGCCAGACATCTAGCCAAAATGCTAGCCTCTCTTAAGTCTCCTGCAACTACGACTACATTGCTGGAAGAGCTACCAACTACTCCATGACATGCATCAGTACCACATCAGGTACGCGGTCTTAAGTCCCTTCGTCATCAGCCCCATCTCGTCTTCCATTACCCATCTAAACTAACTGAATTACATATTACAACAAAAATACACGACACTGTTGAATTTTGGTCAACTTCAACCTAAAATCTGACCGCACTCAAATCTCCTAATTCAGATCTGATACTTCCGTGAATTTATACAATATCTGAGGTAGCTCCTCACTAAATATCATGCAAAAATATGAAGTACAGACTCTTGGAAGTGACTATACAAGAATTAATGTTTTATCAAGCTCACTTTGACTCATTTCTGTAGCACAGCTACTTCCGCCCGTGTCTGACCTTCCACCTCCATTTCTTGCTGTCAATTATGGTGAATTAACCTCCACTGATATCGCACCACACGTTTAGCCTTGTATATTAATGAAAAACATGCACAATCAACTCAGATCTGAGAATTAAACCAATAGTGAATTGTAGAACTACAACTTGTCCGCAACTCGTTTTGCAGTCAGCCAAAAATTCCCACAATTGCCCATCAAAACTAACTATGCATGAAACTGCGATTTTCAGGTTCCTGCAACTTTGTCCTTTCCGACTTCAGTCCGAGTTCCACCTGATCTCGATTGAATCCTCCGTGGAATTCCTGTTTAATTTGTTGCTTCATGATGTCCTAAACTTTTCTTAAACTTGTATTTAATCATATTAATGACTAACCTATTCAAAACAAGCAAGTTCCAACAATTCATCACAAAAAAAATTCCAGATCTAAAATTTCTCCAAATCGGTTAAATTTTGACTCTTCACAAGTCGACTTCTTTCCGACCTGTATTCCAACCAAATTTGCCTGTTTCCAACCAGATCTAGACCTCCTCTAGATCCCTTACACTCTGGTAAGTCACTTCTATATCAAATCTACGCCAAAAACTATGGTGATTCTCTTGCCTTTCTGTCGGAGTCCGACTTCTGTTGACCTCCAAGTTCGTTGTCGTCGACCTCCTATTTGTTGCTCGTAGGGCTTTTTAAGTATGCCTACAGCGGAAGATCAAGGTACGTGGTTTTGTTTTTCTTTTGTTACGAGGCTTCCACACAACGGATTTTTCCTGGGAAGTCTTTTCGGTGTTTTCCTGTGTTTCCAGTATTTAGACTGCATGCGCTGCTCTGTATTTATAGAGCAGCACGTGCTCTTGACTTTCCTGGTTTGTCTCATTGGGCTTTCCTCTTCAGGAGCCACTTTAATCGGACAATTATCGTGCAATCTGGTAACGGTTCGACGGTTTTGATTCTATAGCTGTTACGGTCATTCTCTTTGTAACCGTGAACACGGGTAACGACTGGATGGTCAATCCAGCCATTACCGTGCTGGGATGCCGACAATGACCACAACCTTACATCTCTCACTTAGCCATTCGAGCCAAGTGTACTGACATATTGGATTTCCTCCCACTTTTATGGGGTTTACCTAGTAATGTCCTTTCATGATTGCTACTGAAATCACTACCCATTGTGTGGTTATTTCCATACACAACAATCAAATATATCTCAAACCCATGTTCACAACATGTTTTGAGTAAAGTTCCTCTGTTATGCCTTTAGTAAGGGGTCTGCCAACATATCATTTGTTGGCATGTATGAGATGGATATTTCCTTTCTCATAACCATTCTCTTTAGTCAAGGGGTCTCCCATTATATGCTTACTTTTAGAGCTATCAACTCCACTCTTGATAAGAGTAATTGTTGTGTTGTTATCCCAACAAATGACAACTGGCTTGTCGGTTATTTTCAGCTTCAAATCACGTATGAGGCGGCTTATCTAGACAACACTCATTGCATCCATACAACAAGTTAGATACTCAGCTTCCTGTGTATGCAATGCTACACAACCCTATTTCTTACATGCCCAAAAAATAGTACTACCTCTAAATAAGAATATTTACCCCGAGGTAGATTTGTTGTCATCTTTATTACCAACAAAGTCAACATCTAAGTATCCTACCACTTTCACTTCATCTACTTGAAAACACAGTTTCAAGTCTATTGTTCCTTTCAGATATCTTAAAATTATTTTCACAGCTATCCAATGTTGTCATCAAGGATTACTTTGATATTTACTCACAAGACCAACAGCAAAGTTGATATCAGGTATAGTACACAATATAGCATACATCAAGCTACCCACGGCTTGTGAATAAGGAACGTTATGCTTATCGTCTCCTTCACCAAAACAATCAATTTTACTTAGTTTAACCCCTTTTGCAATGGGTGTAACAACAGACTTGCATTCACCCATTTTAAACTTCTTGAAGATATAATCAATATATCTCTCTTGACTTGGGCGTAAGAGTTTAGATTCTCTATCTCGAGATATCTTTATACCCAGGATATAAGATGCTTCCCCCATATCCTTCATTTCGAACCTTAAGTTTAACTATGTCTTGGTTTTGACAATCATTTCATTGTCATTCTCAGTCAACAATATGTTATCTACATATAATGATAGGATGACAAAGTGGCTCCTACTTTTCTAGACATATACATAGTGATCACGTTCATTAGCCACAAATGCAAGTTATATAATGGCATTTTTAAAAGTCAAATACCATTGTCAAGATGATTGTTTAAGGCCATATAGGGATTTTCTCAACCTATATACTTTATCTTCTTGGCCTTCAAATACAAATCCCTTGGGTTGTTGCATGTATATGATTTCATTTAAATCTCTATTTAGAAAAGTTGTTTTTACATTTAACTGATGTAAGTCCAAATCATAATATGATGATATTGTCAAGATTATCATTATTGATACAAATTTCGCAATTGGAGAATATGTCTCAGCATAATCTATCCCCTCTTTTTGCAAAAAAACCTTTGCAACCAACCTCACTTTAAACTTGTCGATTGAACCATCGATCTTGTATTTCTTTTTTAGAACCCATTTACAGCCTATAGCTTTCCTTCATTTTGGTAAATTAGTCAATTCTCAGACTTGGTTTTTCTTAATTGATTCAATTTTTTTATTCATGGCTTTCCCCCACTCTCTTGCTTCCGATGAGTTCATAGCTTCCTAATAAGTCAAGTTATTAGTCAACTCATCTAAATCCACTGAATTACACACTTCTTCTACTAGATAAGCGTGATAATCGTTTAAGTAGAACGAAGTGCCCTAGGCCTTTTATACTCACTTAAGGTTTTAGTTGTTTCAGAAAGATCTTTTATGGGTTCAAATGATGATTGATCTAGGTCTACTAGATCATCAGTATATTCATCATTATTTTCCAAGATGTCATTCTTAGTATCTTCTAAGAATTCAACATCTTTGTTTTCTATTAGTCTGTGATCCTTATAATAAAATTGATATCCCTTTAAAACTTTAGGATATCCAATGAATATACATCTGAAGGACCTACTGTATAGTTTGTCTCTAGACTGATCAAGCATCTTTACATTTGTAATAGATCTCCACCTCCTCAGATGACCTAGGTTAGGTTTTCTTCCAAACCACATCTCACATGGTGTAGTGAATATAGCTTTACATGGTACTCTATTGAGTATGTATATCATTGTACTTACTGCTTTTCCTCAAAATATCCTTGGTAGAGAGTCATCAATCAACATTGACCTTTTCATATTTAGCAAGGTTCTATTATATCTTTTAGCTACACCATTTTGTTGAGGTGTCGTTGGCATTGTATTTTGGTTTGCAATATCAAAGTCTTTACAGAATTCAGGAAATTCTGTAGAGGCATATTCACCACCTCTATCTAATCTTAAGACTTTGATTTAATGCCCCAGTTGGTTTTCAACTTCTTGCTTATATTCTTTAAAAGCTTCTAGTACCTCAAATTTATGTGCCAAGAGATATAAATACATATATCTCGAATAATCATCGATAAAGATTATAAAATAAATCTTTTCATGATGTTACCTTACTCTAAATGGTCCATATAAATCTGTGTGAATGACCTCCAACAGGGTTGTTGCCCTTGTTAACTTTTTGGGAAAAACATTCCTTATCATTTTTCCTTTTATACAAGCTTCACACTTGTTGAAAGTATTTTCGTCAAATCTAGGCAGTAAGTAAAAGATGGATAATTTCCTCAACTTTTTCATACTTATATGCCCAAGACATTTATGCCACATATTTACATCAACATTAAATTTATAGTCAATATAAGCAAAAGGATTTCCATTTTCATTATCATTCAATTTGAACAGTCCATGTTGTACATCAAACTCCCCAAAGAATAATATTATCCCATGTTTTCCCACAATCACCTTGTCAAGAATAAACCTAACCTCAAAACCTTTCTTTACTAATGTAGGGACCGAGACCAGATTGCGCCTAATTTATGACACAATTAATACAGCAGTCAGTACAGTCAGTTTACCTTTTACAAATATTCTAAAAGGCCCAGTACCCAAGGCATTTGAGAAAGTGTTGTTTCCTATGTACACCCGATGTTCTCTTCGTTTGTATTCCTTTAGATCCATCTCCCCTTTCTTGGTCTTTGAGATATGTCTGGTAGCTCCAGAGTCGACCCACCAACCTATCATCAAGCGATCCATATAGAGACATTGTGATATCACGCAAATTATGTCCTGCTTCTCTGATTGTCCGCATTGTGGGTTGTTTCCTCCACCTTTTCTATTGCGATAATCCCTCTTGCAGTGTCCCATCTTTCCACAGCTGAAACACTTGACTCGAAAAGTGATTTCCTGCGTTTTCTTAAAAGATTGACCGCCCTTTTTATTATTCTTGTCAAACCTTTTGTTTGATTTATTTTTCTTTTGGTTGAGTTTAGAGCTAGACCCTATCTCATCTTGTAGTGTCCCATCTTTTCACTAGCATGTTTTCTTCCTTGTTTTTGTTCATTTGTTCTGTCTCTATTGCTAGTTTCAGAGACAATTCAGAAAGGTTAATTTTTGGTTCTAACTTGAGGGCAGTGGTGATCATGTTTCATGACGAGGGAAGTCTGTTAAGGATAGTTGATATCTGCATCGGTTTTAGGATGATTGACTTTGCTACAACTAGGTCCCTAGCCATTATCAACATGATAGTTCTTGCTATTGTGTTGTCTTTTAGAAATGTTTTATACATTTATATCTAATGCTCAGTTGCACCTAGTAATGGTGGATGCATAGTTTCCTTTAATACATACTCAATACCTTCAAGTGTTAGAGCAAGCAGGATTTTTCTCTTTCATGTTTGAAAGTTCAGACCGTTCAACTTTTTTATTTTTTCCAGTTCCGACACACATATTCTTGAGTTCATTTTTATGTGTTTAGTAATTATAACAATTAAAAATGAAACAATAAATAAGAAATAAAATACACATAGCAGAAATCTGATTAGAACAATATAGAATATCGCAAAAACAACTCAAAATAACTCATTTCAAATATATAAGCAACTTCGAATAAATTTGTATTTTCCCAAAAAAAATTATGCCTTTAATAATTTCTCAAAAATACCAGGAGTAAAATTGTAATTTTAACTGTCTGTCCGCTTTTGTAATTTTTTAAAATAACTAAGGATATACCCGTAAAATTACTTTTGGTATTTCTGTAAAATTCATAATTGATCGGGTTAAATCTATAATTTTGCCCCTCAATCCGAATCTGGAATTTTTTCAGAAAGACAGGGACAAATTTGTCTTTTGTCAAAGGGTAAAATTGATTTTTCGCTTAATAAGGAAAAAATAGTCTTTGTCTGGTGGCAGTCTTATAATATTTAAAAATCAGCCGAGACAGAATGGACTTTTTAGTCCATTGCCCGAGGCGCTTTCCAGGAAACTATTGGTTTTAGCCCACAGTTTTTTGAAACCGCCTGAAGGTTTTCAGGGCGATTTAAAAGCCTAGAGGAGAGAGAGAGAGGCGGTTGGCGTTCCGCCTCTTTGCCTGCGTCCCTCTATGGTGACCGGTGTTCCATCTTTCTAGCCTGCGGCCTGGCGTTTCGCCTTTCTGGTCTGTAGCCTGGCGTTTCGCCTTTCTGACTTGTGGGTGTTTTCTTTTTTTGTCTACCTACGGCTTTTGTCGTAGTTGTGCTTCCTCCTTCTTCCCCCTTTTTTTTGTTTTGTCCTGGCCGATCTCTTCCTATCTTTGACTCTGGCAGGGTTTACCCTCTACCCTGTCACGACTCACGCAGAGCTCTCAAAGAAAAACAAGAAGCTCTCTCTTCTTCCATTTTTTTTTTGTTTTTGTAACACTAATCGCTTACCTGTTTTGCATGGTCAAGAACGAGGCACGATGCAAAACGCAAGCTTTTGTCGACCTCTGGGTTCGTTGTCGTCGACCTCCTATTTGTTGCTCGTAGGGCTTTTCAGGTACGCCTGCAGCGAAAGATGAAGGTATGTGGTTTTGTTATTCTTTTGTTTCGAGGTTTCAAAATAGGGGATTTTGCCTAGGAAGTTTTTCTAGTGTTTCCAGTATTTAGACTGTATGTGTTGTTCTGTATTTATAGAGCAGCGCGTGCTCTTGACTTTATTGGTTTGTCTCACTAGGCTTTCCTCTTCAAGAGCCGCTTTAAACGGACAGTTACCGTGCAATCCGGTAACGGTATGATGGTTTTGATTCTATGGCCGTTACGGCCATTCTCTCTCTAAGTGTGGCCACATCCTTACAAAACTCCTCAATCTTGCTAGAAACCGCATGTGTTACCACACGCAGAAACAACGTTTGCAGAATTTTTGTTCGTGCGTTTCTTCGATGAGATCCACTCCGATCTTATTCAATCGAGTTTGTTCTTTAACTTCCACACTTCAGATTGAAAGAAAACTTCAAGGCCAAATGGATCTCAGTAAATTCAGCTTGCTTCACCGTCAATTCTGATTGGATCCCCTTTTCGATCATAAATGACTCGGTTCTTGACACATCTGAAATTTCACTCGCGATCTGACAAGATCTGTCAAGATCCACTTGATATTGATGTTAAACCGAGTGTTGATGTAGATCTAACTTAATTGATGGTTCACTTTCATCAAGACATCAGATCTACAGGTTTTAATGGATGATTTGTACCAGTCCTTGACTGGAATGCACCAGAATTTCTGTAGAATTCTGCAGCACCTCTTCTAACCGATACTTCTCACTCCAGCCACCAGAATCGAGCTGCTTTGATGATGATTGGATGCTGATTATGCTCTGATAACACTCTGTCACGGACGTCGATTATGCTCTCATTACCTTGGTGCCTCCTATTCGCACGCACACATGCCTCAGCCTCTCCATCGAGTTGGCCTAGGAGCAACACACAAGTAAGCATAACCCAATCTTTATTCACTCAAAGCACTTCATACAACCGAACAAGACTGCACTTCATCAACCCGGCCTCTACACAAGACCCGACTACTCTAAGCCTAACCACTACACTCGTAGACTAGTTCACTCAAGACTCAACTCATGGATGCTCAACCCCAGCCCCCTTGCATCTATTTATAGCCGCAAGCCCTTGGCTGGCCCAAGGAATATTCCATGGAATATTCTTTGTGGGTTAACACTTAGTCCACTCTAGACTAATCCGTCTACACCTAGTTTATACTTCACTAAGCATAGCACCCGGTTAGGTTCACCCTAATACAAGTGTGCTAGGCTTGCATGACTCGGTTGTACAAATGTGCCATGTCCATTTACTAGCAACGACTCATATCAACTAGATGATATTTACAATGAACGTGAACCTCTTCTCGCATGCAGCCAAATGCCATCATCTCCGATGTTCGGCAGGCTTGCTCCGCTTTCCTTCATGTACGCTCACCTCCGGAGCGTGTGAATGTGCGTGCTCTTCCATGAGTCTTTCGTGCGTAGACACACCGAGTCGTGAACTGTCGCGTGACGCTAGCGCTCTGGGAAATGTTACGTGACAGAGTCCATGACACTTGATTTGGAAAATTAGGATATATATGTAACGAAAGCTACTCATTCTTTGGCACTACTGTCTGTTGTACCGTTGACACACACTAACTACATGTGTGTGGAAGTGGCTGCATATATATAAAGAGAGAGAAGGGGGAGTTAGTAACTCTCATCTAATATGAATGGTTTGATTAAAGAGATAAATGGTTTATATCAAAAAAGGGGGAAAATGAAAAATTACAGTTTAGAAAGTAAAAATTAAAAAATATGGCATTTCACCTTTTTAATGTAGATCATATACCTTCCAATTAAGCGGTTTCAATTATCATGACATCAATGAGAGTCCTACAACTCTCTCTTTATATATCTATTTATCTCTTTCTCTCTCTCTCTATATATATATATATAAAGGAAAAGAGAGTGGTTGGATCCGCCTACAACGATACATGCTCACTAGTTCTTTTTGAGTGGCATGAGTATAATAAAAATACCTTTAGTACTTTTTTAAAATCTCTTAAAAATTTTAAAATTATAATCATGGAATCAAAAAGCAATGGAGGAGAGAAAAAGTGTCTCCTTTGTAGGTCTAGTTTCTCTCTCTATATATATAATATATATAGAGAGAGAGAGAGAGACATGGTCTTCATACAAAGCAAACACATGAGGTGGACAGGATCCGGTTATATATATATTAGCAGTAGTACTATGAGCATGCACAATTCAAATCCAAAGAGAGTAAAACCTTAATAACTTTAGCAAGGTGGCCATGGAGGTCAAGCATGTGCACTCCACAAGGATCAAGTCAGAAAAAATGGTTCATGAGAAATACCTGTCACCATCTTTTGACATATTATCTTCAAGACCATATAGCAGTGCTCCTAGTCTATGATACCCCCACAGCTAGTAACACCAAGATCAAGCTTGCTGTTGCAAAGGAAGACCGTCGGGTCGGTCATGGTCCTCGACGATGAAGCCGGAGTACCAGTTGCTGAGACATCAATAGAAGGAGACCTTGATGATTTTCTTCCCCTCATACCAACCCCAGAGATCACCCTTCTCCATCCTTTCAACTGAAGAGTTGAAACCGCTTCTAATGATCCAGTTCAATAGGTTCAGCTGCGGCGGCCTAATCCATGGAGTGAGCTCGAATCATATTGTTGCTGATGGCCAGTCAATGAGCAATTTTTCCACTGCTTGGTCACAGTTGGTAATGGCAAAAGAGGTTGAGCCTCTTCCCTTCATGACTGTTCAATACTAAGGCCTGAGGCCCTGCTATGCCCGAATTCCCACAGCAAAATATGCTGTTTTTTGCAGCTTTAACCACAAGGGAACCCACTTTCTCTGAAGGGATCATAGATAATGTAGTGATCCATTACAATTATGAAATCATCCAAAATCTTAAGGAGAGGTCAGAAGTGAATCACATCAACTTTGAGTGCCTGCTATCTCACCTGTGGAAGAAAGTGACCGTTGTTCGCCCGACTCGGAGCTGATCAAGTAACTCGCGCGCAAGAGGGTCGATGAATGGAAGGCTGAGGTTGAGGATCCCCAGCCAGTATTTTGGAAATTCAGTATCAACTGCAGTTCCGAATGCTCAAGTGAAACAGGTAAGAGTCTTTTGCTTCATGGCTATGTTATGGTTCGTGAAGTCGCCCCACTTCGATGAATTCAGTTCTCATTCTTGAATCAATATTACTTTTTCTGTTTTGCTGAAGAATAGATCATTTATTTATAGCCCTTTATAGAACACCCATGCATGTTGCAGCACTATTTTATTTTCTTTAATGAGAAAAGCTCTACAAAAATGCAGTTTTATTGCATCACTATGTTTATATTTATCCAACAACAAAAAGAACAACTAAGACTTTTCCTATACTAGATAGGGTCGGTTACATGGATTCTTTATTTTTATAGAGTTCGATTATGTGTCATATTAATTGTTAATTCAACATAAGTTAAATCATTCTTTATTGTTTTCTTTCAACATTTTTGTGGTTTTCTTCTACTTCTTTTAACATTTTCATAATATTTATGTGTATGTTTATACTTATACAAAAATATCGAGTCTTCCTTATTAAACAATATAAAATAGTGGTGTAATATAAACATAGTGGTGCAATATCTTGAATATAAGTATAAATATAAACATAAAATAGCATATTTTTTTATATTTATGTTCAATTCACTAGCGTGATGCTTCAAGCAAGAGCAAACTACATTTTGAGAAATCGATACCAATTATTCAATGGACTTGGACCCCTTAAAGATGAGCTGAAATCTTGATTTTACCAATCGAGGCTTTATAAAAGCAGTTGAAAGATTAATCTATCCCGTTATTAAATGATCAAAAGGCACTTAAATATTAATCAAATGCCACTAGAGCTTGGAAACAGTTGAGTGATCAATCTTCATGCACTATTCTAGGGGCCATGGCACGCTAGCTTTGCGGCTCTAAGAGCATTTCTGTACTGCCATTGTAACATGATCATCTAACAACATCGGGAAAATGGTGGCAATATTTGCAAAGAAAGCCTGGAGTTCAATAGCTGTGTGCATTTGGTGGGAGTTTCCATAACTATCTTCTCAATAAGATCAACAAGTTGCATAAGCTACACAGGACTCACCTTGCTTAAATGAATCTGTTGATACCGAAAAATCAAGAGGGTACGTGACAAGCTCTTGAAGATCCAAAGAAGACGTATAGGACTCGCCTTTATTTTTATGACAGTTTACACGAATTGAAAAGCTGACACTCAAGGAATACGAAATAAACAAAAAATTGGACAAAAAATAACAAAGAAGAAATCTACCGAAATCAATTTTCCAACCAATGAACTTATTCAGCAGCACACGGTGGAGCACCTTCACCAACACTCTTGAAAGAGTAGAACTTATTGGTGGCAGTAAGTAAAAGTCAGAGAAGTCGCTTTGAGGATCTCAGAAAGAATGAAAGGTTACCTTGCATGAAATGAACTCTATGCATCTGTCCTGCTCTCCAAAATATGCCAATAGCCGCCATTCTTATGAAGTTCCTGAAAACATAGTTATAGTAGGTTAGTGTGCGGAAGGAATGTGCAAGCAAATTGAAGATCCACGTAAACCTTATCAAGGAAAATTTCCCAATGCATTGCTCAAGCCAACCACTAATTGGTTATTCTTAACAATATAAACATACAATAGAATACCTAAGCAACACGGTGACACCATCGAGAATGTTCAAAGTTCTTCAAAACATAAAAGAGAAACAAGAACTTAACCCAAAATCTAAATCATCCACACAAGCATGAGAATAAATGCATTGAATGATGCTATCTTAAGAACTTAACCAACTAAGAGTCAATAAAACGAATTATTCACCGTATAAACACCATGAAAAAGAAACATAGAAAAGTTTGATCGAGACAAATCAAGCTCACCAATATTGTTGGCAAAAGTAATGGGATTATATGCATAAATAAATAATATACAACAATCATAAACATGCCCACATCAAGAACAGTCGCAGATCCAAAGAAAAGAAACAACCAAAGCAAAATGGAAAAAAATAGCCACTTATCTTGTTTGAGTCATCTGCACGAACTGGCATTAGAGAAATTAACGCTCCACTCATGGGTGATTGTGTCTTTCTCATAAGATAAAATGAACACATGACAGAAGCACGTAACTAACTCGAGCCGCCTTCGACCACATCTCGGTCGCTTTAGCTGAAGAACGGTAGGGGAGCAGTCACAACCGAAAAAAAGCAGCTGCCTTTGACAATGTCTTAGTCACCTTAGTCGGAGAATGGTAAGAAAGCCGTCACAACCAGAAAAATGCATGGAAAGAGGAAGACGGGAAGACAAAGAGTGTGGGTAAATGCAAATTAGGGAGGCCCTAATCTCGCTTTATAATAAAACGATGGATCTCATACCTAGACGGAAGACAATTCTAAGACACAGGCTTTACTTATGTGTGTTTACGTGCGTGGTTATGCATGTCCGCCCCAAGCTCTTTGAACTAAGTTAATGAATTAACAACTATATAAAAGGACATGTGGCATTCTTCCTTCCATTAATATGGGACTAAACTTTTGTCTCATAGTCTTCATATGCACAAGTCCCTCACTCACACGTGACTTTTATACTTTAGGACTTTCACATGTAGGAAAGATGCATTAAATGAACATATCAGGATACTAATCATGAACTAAATATAATTAATAAACATGAGTTTAATTAACTCGATCATTAATTAATATTAATTTTAAAATCCTCCTACAAAGTCCTGAAGTGTAAAGTGTCCTACCGAATCAACTATCATATTATGCTTTTAGTAATGGTATCTTTTGGTTTAAAGCGTTACCCAAGTTATCCAATATTAACCTTAAAGGAACTAAGTAAACATATGTCTTGAACTTGAAACTTGAGTATAAAGTTGTTTATTGGTAAACACATAATAAATGTTATTGTGTGATTTTTGATGCATTAATGGTCATGCATTCATATTTTGTATAATGATAGATTAGAGGAAACAACACAATTCTCCTATTGTGGTCTCACAATATCAACCACTTAGTTGGACATCTCAAAGTATGCACTAAGTATCATCCTATTTACTCAACAACTTATTATTATTATATTGAACCTACTTCGTGAGATCTCTACTTGGTTAGCTTGAGTTGTTGCTACTTGTAATAACTCATGCGTTTTTGTCTCATCCCTAATCTAAATTTTTCAATTACGGTTACTGAGAAATTCTTAGTCAAGGGGTCACTTGTATTACTTTTGGATTAAATGAAATCCATAGTCGTAACTTCATAAGACATAAGTCTTTTGCACACTTAAGTCTAACTTAGATGTGTCTCCATTACATTTAATTATACATGAAACTACTGATCTTAATAATCGTCTCTTAAGTCATTTTACTTCCAATTTAGTCACATCCAAAGCATATAATTTTGTCTCAAAGGTAGAACGAACCAATATGGTTTGTTTCTTTGATTTTCAAGTGAGAGTGTCACTACCTACAAAAACACATATTTAGTAACCAATTACTTTTAGAGTTTTTTACGATCTAACTAGCATCACTATATCTTTAAAGAATAAAACGATGTTTATTGTAATGCAACTCAAGGAAAACAATTCTCTTAAATAGTGAAGTACTATATCTAGAGCTTTTCAATGGGTTTTATTAGTATAATGGGTGTATTTACTCAACTTACACATAGCAAAAGCAATATTTGATCATGTACAATTGGTTAATACATCAAACTATTGATAATCTCATAATATCGTAACTAAGACACAAGAATACCATTCTCATTCTTATATAAGGTTTTTGATGAATCGTATGAGGTCTTAATAGGTTTACAATTTACATATTCAAATCCCTTTAAAACTTTCTCAAAACAATAATACATTTACAAGTAAATATAATAATATCTACTACAATCATCGATGAGTGTAATGAAATATCTTTCGTTATCTTTAGTTGTTATTTCATTGAATTCACAAATATTAGTGTGCACCAAATCTAAAATCTTAGATTTTCTATCAACTGTATGGAATAGTTTTTTAGATTGCTTCACTTACAAACAAATACCACATTTATGTTTTTATCTATGATAGTCTTAGGTTCTATAAGAATTTTAAATAAATCTTCTACATCACACAAATAACCCTTCTCAAAGAAACAACATGTATTAAGTCATGTAATTACGACTTATTATAATTACAATCTAACCTTAAACCTTCCTTAACTAAAACTAGATTACTCAGGATATTCCGACAAATCACTAGAATATAACTAAGTCCTTGAAAAAATAAGATTTTTCCTTAAGGAAACTTTAAATCCATACACTCTTTGCCCTTGATTACAACAATCGAATGATCCTCTAAGATCACGGTTTTATCACAGATTACCTGATAAGAAATAAATAGAAACTGGTCAACACAAATATGAACATTTACCCCAATACCTACAATCTAGTAGTATGGCTCATAAATAGAGGAGATAGATACATGTCACTAGATATAGGTGCAATAGTCACCATATTGGCCATAGCTCCCTCAGCGGCCGCAGATTTCTTGACTTTCTTCATGGGAGAGTCCCTAGCCCATTGTCCAACCAAACCACAAATCCATGATTTGGTTTGGGGTTTCTTTTGGATCTTGGCCTTTGGTTTGTACTTTGTCTATTTTCTCTTACGATCACTAGGTTGTCTCCTTCTAACCATCAAGTTAAGTCTAGGGATGCTACAAACAGGCATAATCGGTTTCTAGCTTTATTGCTATGTCTATCATGATATCATCTACACCATGAGATCATATACGGTTATCATACCCTTTTTGTATCTAAGATATAAGTTGAAATCATCCCAAGACTTAGGAAACTTCTCAATAATAGACATAATAATAGACTTGTTAGGAAGCTCCATTATAGCTTCCTTAAGTCCATGACATAGAAATTAAAAGTCATGTGCCTGCTCAATCATGGATTTCTCCTCTATCACTTCATACTTAAGAAACTTAATCATGTGATACTTTTCAATATTAAGGTCTTTAGTATTGTATTTTCAAATCATGAAGCTCACAAATCTTTCATTGTCATAGAAGGGAAACAACTATATATATAGCACACTGACAGACTCAATGAGCGTATAAAGCCCTAATATTGTCAATCAAATTTGTATATGTTGTTTCTAACAAATATTTTCAGTATCAAGGTCAAATTTACCTTAGGTCAGAGAGTGAAAGATAAAGACATGTTTATTATGGATAGTAATTTTTTTAAAATTGTTGACAAAAACTATAGGATTATGTGGATAAATAAATAATATACAATAATCATAAACATTCTCATATCAAGAACAACCACAGATCAAATAAATTCATACATAAACTATGCAGAAAACAAGCAAAGCAAAATAAAAAACAGCAAACTGCTTATCTTATTCGAGTCGTCTATAAGAACTAACCTTAGAGAAATCAGCATCTCATTGTTAGGTATGCACTAGTGGTTTCACCTTTCTCTTGGGATAAAATGAACACATGGCAAGAGCACTTACCTTATTAAAGTTGCCTTCGACCATTCCTCAATCTTCTTAGTCAGAGAACGGTAGGGGAGTGGTCACAACCGAGAAAATGCTAGGAAGTGAAAGATGGGAAGAGAGAGTGTGTGGGAATGCTAAGTGTGGATTAGAGAGGCCCTAATCTCACTTTATAATAAATGATAGATCTCATATCTGATCCGAATAATGCACTCGTAGACAATTCCCAAACTCGTAGACAATGCACGAGTGGTTGCATCTTTCTCCCATGATAAGATGAACATGTGGCAGGAGCATTTACCTTACTAGAGCTGCCTTCGATCATTCCTCAATCTTCTCAGTCGAAGAACGGTAGGAGAGTTGTCACAACCGAGAAAATGCAAGGAAGAGAAAGACAATGGAGAGCATGTGGGAATGCTAATTGTGGATTAGGGAGGCCCTAATCTCACTTTATAATAAAATGATACATCTTGAATCTGATCCAAACAACGCACACAACTGAGAAAATACTAGGAAGAGAAAGATGGGAAGAGAGAGTGCATGGGAATGCTAAGTGTGGATTAGGGAGGCCCTAATCTCATTTTATAATAAATGATAGATCTCATATTTGATCCAAACAATGTACTCGTAGACAATTCCCAAACTCGTAGACAATGCACGAGTGGCTGCATCTTTCTCCCACGATAAGATGAACACGTGGCAGGAGCATTTATCTTACTAGAGTTGCCTTCGATCATTCCTCAGCCTTCTTAGTCAAAGAACGGTAGGAGGGCGGTTGCAACCGAGAAAATACAAGGAAGAGAAAGACGGAGGAGAGAGTGCATAAATGCTAAGTGTGGATTAGGGAGGCCCTAATCTCACTTTATAATAAAATGATGGATCTTGAATATGATCCAAACAACGCACTCATCGACAATTCCCAATCTGAGGCCTAGACTTGGTGCACGCATGCACGTGTATGGACAATTCCCAAACTAAGGCCTAGACTTGGTGCACGCATGCACGTGTAAGTAGTCTTGCATATGCACAATGTGTGGTGATGCATATCCTCTCTAAGCTCTTTGAACTAAGGTTCATCATCTACAAACTATATAAAAGAATATATAAAATTCTTTCACCCATCAATATGGACTAAACTGTCTTATAGTCTTCACATGTATAAGTTTCTTACTCACATATGACTTTTATATTTTAGGACTTTCACATGTATCAAAAATATATCAAATGAACATATAGCGATACTAATCATGAACTAAATATAATTAATACATGTGAGTTTAATTAACTCAACTATTAATTAACATTAATTCTAACGTTCTCCCCAATAGACTGCGAGGAGTTTCATACTCCATGATCAAAGCAAGTCTTCCATTCTATTGAGACTAACCACAAGCGTCAAGCTTGGCTCTATTCAGCACAAACAGAAATTCATGAATGTAAGTCCAGAATCCTTACCTCCCGGCCATGCTTTAGCACTTAGCGGTTTGCATTCTAGGGCAGGATCAGTATCGGAGCCTCGAACTTTTGTGGACAGTTCCTCCCTTTCGATTTCTCTTCACCTATCTCGCAGTCCCATCGAAAAATTCTCAGTCGATCATCTCACTCAGAACCAAAGCTTTTGGGTTTCCTTCATTTAGACTCGCGGGAGCTGCTCCCGTGCCATTTAAACTGGGAGATATTCAAATGACAATGATATGAATGGAACGACACGGGAATCGTAATCTTTAACTGAAGCGTCAAGTCGACTGTCATGCGGGTAAAGTTTCAGTGACAGCACAACTTAGAGAGAGATTTTGGGAATGCGTCGAAACAAGCTCTCAAAGCATTAAAACCGAGGAGAGAGGGAAATATCATTATCAATAAGCTGTTGTTCAAAGAGGTTTTTTTTTTGTACTTTGTGACACTTTTGCACTATCTCTTCTCCTCTTTCCCGATCGGCTTCCAGCTTTCCTGTTTTCTGCAAAAACTTCATTCATTTTTATCTGCAACAACCGTAGTCGTCACAGGTTTTTTAGTGCTCCATTTTATTTTTGGTTGGTTTTAGATTTATGGGGTCTCGGGGCACCGAAAGGTAGGATTCTAACTGAGATCATTCGCTTCGTATCTCTGATTTATTTCTCGTTGTGTTGGATTTATGTTTCAGTTCTACCAAGAATTTTAAAAAGTTTCCATTCTTCTAAGGTTGTCTTTGCTTCATCTGAAGGCATCCATGATTCCGTGCTTCTTCATGTTGGAGCTGGAGAAATTCCAGAGAGATTTTGTCTGAGGAGTTTAGACCCCTACAAGGTATGAACGATGCATTCATCATGAAAAATGCTTGGAAATTGCTTACAAATGGCCTTTTACTGTTCAAGGGTCGAGATGGGAAGTGGGAGACGGGTCCAGATTCGCTTCTGGCTGGACCAATGGTTTGAGGGAGTTGGGCGATTAGAGGATCATCGCACTATTGATTTGGCTGCTGATGAATTGCAGAATTGTGTTGACAGATATGTCAATCAAGAAGGGAACTGGATGATTATCTATCTTCAAGCTAAAATTTCTCAAGAAGCAATACAATGGATTAAAGCAACTTTACCACCGCATCCACAAGATGGTGCCAATCACGGAATTAGAAAGTCAACTAGCAGAGGTAATTCCTCTGTTTCTAGCTGCTATAAAATACTACACTGTAACAGATTATCTTCGGAAGATCAAGTTTCGAACCAGATTGGCAGTGGCAAGGCCCGATTGTTTCCATGCAGAATTTTATGTGGCTTGTGGTGCATAACAGCCTAACCACAAGGGAGAGATGGGACGAGTGGCGATCCGTGTGCTTCTGATAATGAGAATATCCTTCATGCTATAAGAGGCTGCATAAAATTCCAAAGCTTTGGTCGGAATTGGTATATAAACCGATTCTTCTCTTGGAGTCTTGAAGAATGGTTGATGAATAATCTATCCATAAACTTGGATAATGATAGTGATGAGAAATTTACGTGATATGTTTGGCAATGGCGAAGCATATCACATATGAGTGAAGAACCGTGATGCAAACACTCCCTTGGGAAGAAGAGGGCTCGATAGCAGTACATGAGTGAAGTTGGTTGTTCGTGATTTAGAGTAGGAAGAAAACATACAACCCAATGCTGAGTTTTCAGCGCTGTCTACAAATAATTCCTCTCTTATTAGCCGTCGACAAATAAGTGTGTCTCCGTGGGCATTGACGGAAATTAAAATTTGACTAAATTATATGTCTAAAGGCCATCAAGGAGCACGACAAGAATGCCAACTAAAGCAATTCAATCTTTTCTTAAAAGACAATATTGTTCATCAACACAAGAATCTTCAGAAGATTCTTTCGGCAACTGACTGTGGGCGTCAGGGAGTCCTACCACTGAGCTCAGTGGCGGATCTACTTTAGGGCGAGGTGAGGGATGTGCTTCACTAAATCTGAAAAGTATAGAAGGGATTGCCATTAAAATATAGAAGGGACCGATGCTTGCACCTCATCTGAACTATAAGTGTCTCACTCTAAAAGAATTCGTTGGTCCGTCAACTGACTGAGCTAACATTGTTCCTGCTTTTATTTCTTTCTTTTCAAACAAACATATAAGTAGATCTTGTTACCTGTCATAGATTTTTGGTTTATAAAATTTGGCGTATGATTCCAAGATTTAGGCACTTCACACAATCTCTCAGAAAAATATGTGGGCATCCCTCATATCTTTGAGGACTGGGCACTTAGTTTGCCGTCGTTTGATTTAGAGTGACAATTGTCGTATTAAGAACGTTAGATCGTTCTCTCGGCAACATTGGAGTCTTATGCTAAAATAACTGTTGTCTTTATTGGCTCTTTTATTAGAGCCTGTGATCACATGGTCTTACTATTAGGGTGTGTTTGATTCGTGATGTCAAGTCTCTAATATTAAAACTCCTCGTCTAGACCCATTTGAGCTTATGATCGTGATATTTACGTTTCGTTCGTGAACTAGAGTGATGCTTGGGTTTTTATGTGAGGTGGGACAGCAATAAGAAGGAGATGCTTGGGTTTTCGTATAAAGCTCATGATGTTCAGTTCTTGTGACACGTCTTTTCTGGCATTGAATGTTTTTTACTCAAATTGGGCCTATAAAAATAGTTCCACTATAACAATTGGTTTTATAACTCCGCCCATGTAAGGGATCACCCTTGCATTGCCGGTCCCAAGCCCGGATAAAGGAGGAGGGTTGTGTTAGGCTTTCGACAGTCAGCGTAAAACTTCGTCGAATTTTTATAACATGGATTACAAAAAATATGAGGATTGCTTTGGGGCGTCTCCACCTAGCGACGTGCTGCAGAGCCCGAATGCAATAAGAAGTAAGCAAGGGTCACTACATTTTCGCCCGAATGTAGTGAATCAATTGAAGAGAGGGTTCCCACATCATGGACGGGTGTGGGTAAAGAAGTTCATCCCGCTACATTGCCGCCCGACTGTAGTGAAAAATTTTCAGAGAGGGTCTCCGCATTTTTATTATAGACAGATGCGGGGGGTACGTAAGCTAGTCCTAGATAATAAGATTCGTATTGGTTCTTGGAATATCGGCATATTATTCGGTAAGCTAATGGAGGTGGTAGATACTATGATTCGGAGAAATATTCATATTCTATGTTTACAAGAGACAAAATGGATTGGAGAAAAAGCAAAGGAGATAGAGGATACAGGTTTTAAATTATGGTACTCAGGTAAAGAAAAGGCTCGAAACAGAGTTGGTATTATCATAAATAAAAATTTAAAGGAGAGCGTAGAAGACATACAACAATATGGTGACCGAATCATGATGTTGAAATTAGTGTTAGGAGCAGAGGTTTTGAATATAGTTTGTGCTTACGTACCCCAAGTAGGACTATAAGATAGTATAAAGACAATTTTTTGGGAAGAGCTAGATAAGGTGTTTCAAAAGATTCCACAAAGGGAGATGATTTGTTTAGGAAGAGATTTAAATGGACATGTCGGTAAAGAGGCATAAGGATATCAAGGAATTCATAGAAACTTTGGTTTTGGGGATGTAAACGAGGAAGGTAGGGAGATTTTAAATTTTGCTATGGCATTTGATCTCTTTATAGTCAATACAATCTTCAAAAAACGAGATGAACATTTAATTACTTATAAGAGTGGCTTATCACAAACACAAATTGATTACTTTATTTGTAGAAAAAAAGATAGAGCGTGTTGTAAAGATTACAAGGTAATTCCAGGAGAAAGATTAACCACCCAACATCGACTTTTAGTTATGGATTTACAAATAAAAAAATGGACAAAGAAGAAAAGAGTGCATCGAGCTATTCGGACTAAATGGTGAAACCTCAAAAGCAAGAAAGAAGATATATTTAAACAGAAAGTCCTTCAAGGAGATGTTTGGAATTATGTTGGCACATCCTATGATATGTGGAACAATATGGCTATACATATTAGGAAAGTGGTGAAAGATGTACTAGGGGTATCTAAGGGAGGTGTACCGACACAAAAAGAAGCTTAGCGGTGGAGTAAAGTAGTACAAAATAAAATCAAGGTAAAGAGGGCATGTTACAAATTATATTATGCCAAGAAAACTAGTGAAACTTTAGAAGCTTATAAGAAAGCAAAAAAGGAAGCGAAAAAGGCTATTAGTGAAGCAAAAGCTAAGATTTGGGAGGACTTATATAAAAAACTCAACTCAAAAGAGGGTGAAAGAGATATTTTTAGGATAGCTAGGGCTAGAGATAAGAAAACTAAAGATGTTAATTATGTTGGATGGATAAAAGACAAGGATGAAAAACTTTTAGTGGCAAATGAAGATATAAGAAATATATGGAAAAACTATTTTTATAATCTTTTTAATAAAAATAAAGATGTTAGTATTAGCTTAGGAGATTTAGCCAAATCAAAAAAGTATATAAATCATAATTTCTACCGACGTATTCAAAACAATGAAGTCAAAGAGTCTCTTAAACATATGAAGGGTGGTAAATCGGTAGGACCAGATAATATACCTATAGAAATTTGGAAAATACTAGGAGAAATAGGAATCACTTGGCTCACAAGACTATTTAATGAAATATGGAAAAACAAAAAGATGGCTAAGGAATGGAGAGCAAGTACACTTATACCCATATATAAGAACAAGAGAGACATTCAAAATTGTACGAATTATTGAGGTATCAAGTTAATGAGCCATACTATGAAATTATGGGAAAGAATTTTCGAACGTAGGTTAAGACAAGTATCAAGTACAACAGAGAACCAATTTGGATTCATGTCAGGCAGATCTACTATTGAAGCGATTCACCTTTTGAGACGTCTTATGGAGCATTTTAGAGCAAAAAAGAAAGGCCTTCACATGATATTTATTGATTTAGAAAAAGCTTATGATAGGGTACCGAGGGAGGTTCTTTGGAGAACTTTGGAAAAAAGAGGTATCCCATTGACATATATTAACCTTATAAGAGACATGTATGATGGTGCAAAAACATGTGTGAGGACTCATGAAGGAACGACAAACTTTTTGAAGTTAATGTTAGGTTACATCAAGGATCAACTTTAAGTCCATACTTATTTATAATGGTGATGGATGAGTTAATAAAACATATTCAAGATGAAGTACCTTGGTATATGTTATTTGCATATGACATTGTATTAGTGGAGGAGTCTAAGGAAAAAGTTAATAGAAAATTGGAACTATGGAGAGAAACATTAGAAAGCAAAGGCTTCCGACTTAGTAGAACAAAGACAGAATATATGGAATGTAAGTTTGATCATTTGGTTACTTCAGAGGACATGGAAATTAAAATTGGCACACATTGCATTCCCCAAAAGGAAAGTTTTAAATACCTAGGGTCAATTTTTCAGAGTGATGGAAGAATTGATGGAGATGTTACACATAGAATTAATGTTGGTTGGTTAAAATGGAGAGGAGCATCAAGTATTCTTTGTGATAAAAAGATACCATTAAAGTTAAAAGGTCAATATTATAGAGCAGTAATTAGGCCTGCCATGTTTTATGGTTCTAAGTGTTGGGCAATTAACCATCAACATGTACAAAAGATGTCTGTGATAGAAATGAAGATGTTGAGATGGATTAGTGGTCATACAAGAAAAGACCGTATACATAATGAGGTTATTAGAAACAAATTAGGAGTGGCACTAATAGAGGATAAAATGAGATAACATCGTTTAAGATGGTTTAGACATATAGAAAGAAGATCAAAAGAATAACCTATAAGAAGGTTAGAAAAACTAATTTTGGAAAGTATTAAAAGAGGTAGAGGACGACCACAAAAGTGTTGGAAAGAAACAATAAAGAATGATCTAGCTTATTGTGAGTTAACTGCTAACATGGCACACGATAGGGATCTGTGGAAACAAAGAATCCATGTAGCCGACCCCGTCTAGTATGGGAAAAGGCTTAGTTGTTGTTGTTGTTTGTTGTTGTTGTATAACAATTGGTTTTATGTTTGATGTATGACGGAATTTAGAACTACAAGCACCAAAAATCAAAGTTCCAGGTATGGCTTTGCATTCTCATACAAGATGATACTTGATATATAGAGAGAGAATGTGTGGTTTGTGCTCAATTTGTATTCGCTTAAATCTTTTCAAACATCTCTACCATTCATTTGACGTAATCATTAATGAAGATTTTAATTTAAAAAGCAATTTATACTATTTTCTTTATATACTAACGTGCAATCTATATTTTATTTAAATCTCTACTCTTGATCATACCGAAAAATGAAAATGTTTGAATAGATTTAAGAATGAATTTTTGAATTGAGCACATACCCCTCTCTCTCTCTCTCTCTCTCTCTCTCTCTCTCTATATATATATATATATATATATATATATATATATATATATATATATATATATATAATTCTTTTTTTATTTTTATTTTTTTGTTACAACGGGAAGTTGAAACCGTATAACTCCAAGACTCATGGTAACCAATTGAATTGAGCACATACCCATCTATATAACTGTCGTTTTCTTCCGGCGAGAATCTAGGTGAAAAGACTTTTTTTATTAGTTATTTTTAGAATACGCAGCCACGTGGCCTTCCGGTGAGAATCCACGTAATTTGGTGGAGGTAGGCTCCACATTCTTATCCACTCTATATTTTTTCTATATTTTTTTATGCACACAATCTTTTGTCAGACAATTGATTCCTTTTCAGAGGCATCCTTAAACTCATTTGTCAACAAAGCCTCCCTACCCAACTCGAGTTTCCGCATGTCATAAACAAGAATGGAAAGGCACAAAAAGCTCACCTATCTAGGAGTTCAACTCACAAGTTAAAGATCATGAGTTTGATACTGGCTTCAGCTTTCTCATTGAAATATAAACAATGAACCAACACCTCTCCTCAGGAGAACCTAGTGGATAAACTAATCAGACCATCCTTGATAGTATCGATACTCCATAATGAATCGGATTTTCGACATCGTAAGAGAGCCCATTCTTGATGATGGCTGAAACTCTGATATTTCGATGCCAATTATAAGAATTGCGGAAAATTAGCACCAAATCCGACTGATCAAGGTGAATTACGTAGTGATTAATTGTAATTCAGTCATTTCAACTCATTTAATCACGTTTTTCTCTAACCAATTTCACCTTCTATTTATTTTATCTCGCCAATAACTGTCATGCAACAAATTAATAAAGAAATCTCCCTTTAATTCTCCCAATGACACCAACTAATCTCTGGATTATGCACTGATCTGATCGATCACATCTGCAAATCATTACCTGGATCAGGGAGACAGAGTTACTAGTGGCCACCAACAAAAAGAACAAATAATGACTGAGCACCATCTAAGAAGGTTCATCACCCGGTGACACCCAATGAACGTGCCATGCGTCAGGAGACTTCTGCGAGACTGTCCGGAACATACCGTTGTTTCACGTTTACGATTTCGTCGGTGTCAAAACTCTCGAAGGATTAACTTTCTCTTCTTTTGACACGCTTGGCTTGTTAGCAGAAGAATAAACAAATGATGCTCTTATTAAGTACTAGTTGGTGAATGTTAAAAACCAAATGAAAGATTAGGATTCCCACGTTAAAAGGGTAGCTGCTACTGTTTCTTTCAACGCGTTTTGTCTTTCCTCACTCTTCCCCTTGTTTTCTTCCTTGCACACCCGGAGAGACGACGACTCTGCCGGAATCTTCACCACGAGCTCTTCTCAAATTTCTCCTGCATTGGATATATAAGGTACGTTTTTGCTTACGGCAATTGATTGATTTTTTTTGCTTTGGTAGATTTTGCAGTTGACCAACGGACGACCTGCCGGAAAAGATTCTTTCCATCCTCTTTTTCCTGCTTTACCGATTTTCACGCGTTTCTGCTTGACTGAAACTTGCTTCCAAGCAATTCAGTTTGCCATCTGCACAGCTTCTGCAAAAGTTGAGCCCGGCAGTTCTATTTTGGGGGTAGCCTATCGATTTTTAACCGGTTGGTATCTTATATTACTCGCTTATGTTTTGTTAAACTGGTAGAGAACTGTTAGATATAACACCAGATAGTCAAACGGGTTTGATATCTCGCGCCTTTTGTGTCAACCAGACAGGGCATCAGCTTTTAGCTACAGGAAGAAGATGGTTTGATGCATTTCTCAGCAAGATTTGATTAGATGGTAGTCAAATCCAAATAGTAGAGGTGATGGACGAAGGCGGCCTATCCAGTTCAGAGAACGGTTTCGGTAGATTCCCACTGCTGAATTCCCAAGGCAGCTGGCTTCCAGTAACGCCGGTGAAGTCAGTCCCAGCGAGGCGGCATACGGTAAATGGGGACGAAGAACTGCCGTGGCACAGTAGTCTGGGGCTACCTTTGCACAATGCAGATTCGGCAGAGGCTTCTTGTTCAGGATCTGCCACAACAAGGTATGCAAACCCAATTGGGGATCTTAATCTGCCCCAAGAGACCTATGGAAATGATTCCATTGCTGCTGGAGGGTTCCGAAGCAACTACCATAGAGGCAATGTTTCCTTCAGTTTCACAGAAGATTTAGCTTCTGTCCTCACCCAAATCACCAGCAACTCTTTGCACTCGACCTTCCCGGCAACAATGCATTCTCAAAATAATAGTGGGTGGCACCAAAGGGAAGTGCAGCATCCTATTCCTTTCACGCCCACTTCCATCGGCAATTGGACATGGCAGCATAGCTACTTACCTTCTATGTCACCGCTGACCCAGTGTAAGCATTCGTGCTCAGAGCTTCTATCCTTGTTGGTTGGTATTTAGTTCAGACGATGATATCGTTTTTTGGTCTCTTTCTTTCAAGATGCATCTCTCAATTCTAACAATTTTGTGTATGGAATCAACTCACCATCCACCAACGCAGCTAGCTTCAGCACAAGCGACGCCGTGGCACCTCCAACACCGGAGAAGGCTATATGGAAAGTAGATATCGACGCATCTACTCGCATCAATCTCCGTACAACCAGAGATTCCCCCCCGGATGTTCGAAAGGAAAGGCAACAAAACAGTTTAGTTGCATCAAGCGTCTCACTTGAAGTTGGCCAGAAAGAACCGCACATCATTCACCAAGAAAATCTTGAGCATGTGGAACAACGGCAGGTGCAGAAGGATAAATGGAACGGCTATCCATCACAGAAGATCCAATGTATGCACTCATTTTCGAGCTTATCATTTTAGAGTTTGGATGTTATGACATCTGATTATTGCTGTCTTTTGCAGATGGATTTCCCATCCATTACAACAAATTTATGTGTGGCATTAATCCACCTTCAAACGATGCGGCTTTGTTCAGCACCAGCAATGCAGTGGACGCCCTTGTAGCCCCTGTTACACCACAGGAGTTTGAAGACAACAGTCTAAAGCATGTCACCGATTCTCAGCAGAGTGAGACGGTCTCACTTCTGAAGGAGGATGTCGGCCTTGAGAAAGTTCATGCTGATGGGGTCGACCTGAAGAGGACACCATCCCAGAAACCCAAGAGAAGAAAGATAAGGCCGAAGGTCACCAGGGAGGATAAACCAAATAGACCTTCCAAGAAAGAACAAGTAGAACAAACACCAGGAGAAGCTCCATCGGAAAGGAAGAAGCGCCCATATAGAAGGAAAGCCAAGGAAACTCCCATCACTGGCCCCGCTGGTTGTTCACCCAACGCTACCACCATAGCTTCATGTAAACGGTCACTGAATTTTGAATTTGATGCTCAAGCAAGACAAGATTATGCTTATCTGCAACCCGATCCCCATAGCCCAGACAATCAACATGGAGCTGCTGCAGAAAACACAATAGAGTCTGTTGCGTTTGACCTTAACCATTCAATCAATAATCTATCCAGCATACACGTTCCCTTGTTAGAGGATTCTTTGCCTTCGCTGCTCAAGAGAAAGGCTTCAACAATGTGGAATCCAAAGGACATGGCTAGGAAGAAAAACAATTTAGAGAAAAGAGTTCATAAGAAACATCAGGAAGATTTATCAACTACACCAAGTAAAAATACTTCTCAAAAAATGGCAGGGTCCAACGTTGCTGTACACAACACTATTTACAAGGATGAAGCAATTGTGCCATCTGAATGCCAAAGCAGCACCCAAACCTCATATCCCCGCGATGTGCAGGTTAATCCACATGGACCAACGGAACTTGCAATCAGTCCAAAGCTCACGATGGATATGTTTCAGGCGCATCTCTATAGAAACAGTGGATGGTCTCTTGTGGACTTATTCGACGAGTATAAGAGGCTCAAGCAAATAAATGACGGCACTTACAAGCCAGATCCTTGTCATGAAATTTTCAAAAACCAGAATACAGAAACGGACCCCCAAGAAGTGCAATCATGTAAGGAGTCTACCAGTACTAGCCAGGATGTTTGTGGCTCGGATTCAGCTGCAATTGAAGGGGTATATCGACCTATCAATACGAATCAATTGACAAGTCAATCCTTCAATGAAATGTTGACCTCACAATCAACGAGGGAGCAACAGGAAAAGGCTATAAGGCAAAATAAATATGCAAACTATAAAACCTCACTAGAGATGGAGCAGCAGCATAGTCGAATGAAACATAGTTATCCTGGTGAGAAATTTTCGACTTTTCAACATGACCAAGATCGCAACAGTGTGCTAGCCCAGATGGAGGAAAAGAGGAACAGAAGTTCAAGCATACACCCCAATCACATTTATCATCCCTTCACTCTGTTCCCTGAAACAGGTCACAACTCAATTACAGAGCATTGTGTGCAAGAGCGCCTCAATGCCCACATATTCCAAGGATGCCAAGCAACCCTGCCCACAGAGGGAGCTCAAAAGGAACCAAAAAAACGTGGAAGAAGAAAATTGCAAACCACGAAAAATGCACCCTCCAATGCTATTGACAGTCAAATGTATCACGCAGCATCAATCACAAATATTATCAGCAAACCTAAGAGTAGAGCAATACTCAACAGAAACCTGCAGAGAAATTTGAGCACAAAGTTCCCATCCGGAGTTATGAATCCCATAGATGAGATCATCCATAGCCTGCAAAACCTGCACATAGGCAGCAAGAATGATGAATGTGCAGTAGCAACAGTGGAAAATGTGATAGTGCCTTATGTTGCGGATGGAACAATCATCCCTTACAAGTCAACGAGGCGAAAACCACGACCAAAAGTAGACCTGGACGAAGAAACAACCAGAGTGTGGAAGCTTCTGATGGGAAATGAAAGTGAGTGGATTGATGGAACGAATGCAGATACAGAGAAATGGTGGGCGGAGGAGAGAAGAGTTTTTCAAGGCCGTGCAGATTCATTCATAGCTCGAATGCATCTGGTCCAAGGTACTATAAAGAACATCTCATGTTTTCTACTATTTATCAAGATACGGTAATGATTGAAACAAATAGTGGGTGATGTGGCGGTAATATTGTTTCTTATCCTCTAGAATTAATTCACGACATATCTGAACAATACATGGTAGGCAATTTTTGACTTTTCCAACTTCTGGCTGGCGACATTCTTTCACAGGTGATAGGCGCTTCTCACAGTGGAAAGGATCTGTTGTTGACTCTGTTGTTGGTGTGTTTCTAACACAGAATGTTTCAGACCATCTCTCAAGGTGCACAACTTCTAAGTTCATATCTCGAGCATTAACCAGACAAAATTTGAAGCATACACCGCTCAGTGTAGCAATTTCTGTTTTTGCATTCATGCAGTTCTGCGTTTATGGCACTTGCAGCTCGTTTTCCACTGAAAGAGAAACCAGAGTCTGCAACCGCTAGCAACAATGAATGTATACCATCTGCTACAGGCCAAGTCTCTCCTGCCGGAAATTTGCATGAGACAACCCAATTGACCAAATCACCGGCCGTAATGAATATTGTCTCCACATCGATGGAGTTTCGGCATTCTGAACACAAAGAATCAATTCTTCCAGACAAAATCAACATAGCAGAATCTTGTGGAAACACTACAACAACCAACGAGGAAAACTGTATTAAGATCATACATTCTAATGAAGGAAAAGTAGTACAAGACTCAGCCAATAGCACTAGCAACCTCCAACCCGTTACTGAGTTCGACAGAAAACTAATGGAACCCAAGGATGGAAACTCGGTCTGCTTTTCTGTAATTTCCTCTCAGGACTCGACTGATTCTATTGCTCAGGCTGTTGATCAGACTGGATCCACTGCAGATTTTAGTAAGCCAGCAGAGGAACCTATCAATAGAGGTAGATACAGCAATTTTATGCAGGGGTCATTCTCAGAGCTTTTGCATATTGCAGGAACACCCTCGTTGTTCAAGGACTTCTGTGCAAACGAGAGCCTTTATCTGTCACTTGGACAGAAAATCAGCACAACATCTGATCAGTTGCTGCATGGGAAGTGGGAAACTAACCTAAACAAGGTAAACAGGAATATTTGTCTTAGAAGCTTACACTGAGGACTTCCTTGGGTTATTCAAAGAACTTGTGGTTAGACACGTCTTCCAAAGGATCATTTCCTCACAAAACGCTTACAAAGTAGAAAATGCGTTCTTCCAAACTCACCTTCCATGACATGGGAAGATAACTCCCATTCATATGAGAAAACGTAATGGTATCAGAACAAAAATAGAAAAACATTCATAACTCCCATTTACATGAGAAAATGTAATGGTACCAAAATTAGGAAAACATTCACTAAATATTTTTGTTGTATTAGACATTTTGTTTTCATGCTGAGATGCATGAGTGGTCATATAAGGAGAGACCCTATATATAGTGAGGTTATTAGAAACAAATTGGGTGTGACACCAATAGATGACAAAATGAGAGAAAATTAGTTAAGATAGTTTGGACACGTAGAAAGACTATCAAAGGAAGGTCCGGTAAAAAGGTAAGAGAAACTAGATTGTGAAAATGTTAAAAGAGAAAAGAAGACCACAAGGGTATTGGAATAAAACAATAAAGCAAGATTTAACTTATATTGAGTTCATGTTTAGCACGGCACATGATCGAGCTCTATGGAAACAAAGAATCCACGTAGCCAACCCCATCTAGTATGGGAAAAGGCTTAGTTGTTGTTGTTGTAGACATTTTGTTTCCAACATGTTTTTCTCTCTGCATTTACAGAAAGAGAAGAACAAAGTCATATAAAACTATATGCTTCTACAGATAACCACATTTAGGCAATCAATCATGTCATATGAAATTATATGCTTCTACAGATTACCACATTTAGGCAATCAATCATGTGCCACAATCATATAATACAAGAAAAGTTGAGTACTTAGTTAAGTGTTTCATATGGGGTTGTAACTGAAAAGCAGATAAACCTCTTGCAGGGTTCACATGCAGACTCTTCACTTGAAATAGGAAATAAAGGCAACTCAACGGATATTGCCAATGATTTCTCAGCAGGACAATCACACATCACAACTTTTTCCCTGGAGAATCATACACCCAGCTTCCTAAACAAAGCAACATATTTACAATTCAAAAGCTTCCAACATGGGAATCAGGCTGTGCAGCAAGCCAATTTGCATTCACACAGAAAAGTGAAAGACACCGCCGATGCTAATGCCTTGGAACATGCAGGATCAGTAGAAAACCATCAATTTCTGAAAAGCAAGCTGGATGCCATTTCAAAGGATGAAGTCATCAGTAATGAAAAACCAAGAAGAAAAGTCTTCAGAGCCAAGAAGGGTGAAGCACTTGGCACAAAAGAGAAATGGGATCCCCTGAAAAGAGAGGTAATGGAGAAAGTTGGCATCAAAGAAAGGTATCCTGACAAAAAAGATTCATTGGATTGGGAAGCAGTTAGACATGCAAACGTTGACGAAGTAGCTGAAACGATCAAAGAAAGAGGAATGAACCACATGCTAGCTGCACGCATACAGGTAACCTTCTAATACCAGCTTTCCAGTGACTAAAGATTGTGCTTCATTTTGTCCACAAAGCTCAACTGTCAAATACACCTCTGTTTTTCCAAACACTGGACAGCCTTCCCGACACTGAGGGAGAGGGAGAGAGGCATATAACCACAATGATATCTCTCCGAGTTGCTGCAGGCCCGCAGGATTGAAATTGACCAAAAGCTTGCACAAATGCAACATAATGCCGATAAGGTTCAGAAAACTTAAAATATGTAACAAGAAAACAGAAGACTCTTATTTCAAAAGCAAAGCATCCTCTTGAATCACATATTTGTCCAAAGCAATAGGCAGTGATCTAACGGATGACCAATATCTGACATGTCAAGTGAGAACACGTACCAATCAAACACCAAGACTATATAACCTGGCAAAGTTTATACTCAAGCTTACAGCATCTACATGCACCAATCTTGCTCTAATCAGTAAGTTTTGACAATTCACTCCGTACTGCATCGCCTACTCTTAAATCCAGACATACAACAATGACAGAACTTGCTTGCAACAAAAATCGAATTACAAAATATTGTGTTTTAAGGAAGGTAATATAGGCAGAGAATCAGGAGAATCCACCAACGTATTTCAATCTTCTTGAAAATATGCTCAAATATTCTTTCGGAAATGATCTTATCTCCAAATACTGACCCCAAGAAACAGAAGACCAGACCTTCTAATAGCAGTACACACCAGTTCTTTTGAATCTTCAAATGGTGAAATGGCTAAAGTAAAACATGTTATGATCTGTTACCATTATAAGATAGGTAGGAATGATCTGTTACCATTATAAGATAGGTAGGAACATTATCAAGCAACATCCCGTTATATGTGCAGGAATTTCTTAACAGACTGGTCAAAGATCATGGCAGCACAGACTTGGAATGGCTAAGAGATGTTCCTCCTGACAAAGCAAAGTAAGCAGGCTTAATGTAATTCACCATTTCCCTGGCAGTTATTCAAAACTACTTAGCTGACTCTCCCATGCAGGGACTTCTTGTTGAGCATAAATGGGTTGGGACTAAAGAGTGTTGAGTGTGTCCGCTTATTGACACTTCATCACCTTGCTTTTCCGGTATAAAAAATCACACAACCCGATGGATTGGTAGACAGTATAAGTAAAATAGGTTCTCACATAATCTGATTTGCTATCTGTGACAAGGTTGACACAAATGTTGGTAGGATATGTGTGCGACTTGGGTGGGTACCATTGCAACCACTACCAGAATCACTTCAGCTGCATCTTCTGGAACTGTAGGAAGTTACTATTTATCTTCAAGTGAATCTTCTTCATTTACATATTTTTGGTAAATCATTTTATATCAACATTCACATGTTGTAGGTACCCTGTGCTGGAATCCATCCAGAAGTACTTATGGCCGAGGCTGTGCAAACTCGATCAGCGGACACTGTAATTTCCAAACTTATGAAATGTGTAACATTTCTTTTAATTAGAAATAACTACAGTTTCAGCTTTAAGGTCTTGGTGTGTAGTATGGAGCAAAGGGTCCTGGTACTATCCAGGTATTCCTATTCACTAGTTCTTGGAGGCTATATCACATTCCCCTAGTTGAAAGACCTAGTGGCTTGACTGAACAATCAGAAGTTGATCGATACAGTCCACAACTATGTAATTGAAGTTTTAGTTTCTAATCATATACAGGATCTAAAAGTATAGAAATGAATCATTATGCATTTATCTGTATAGACCTAATCATGTCATTCAGATATAATATCTTGGCATTTTTAATATCATTGATCAGTATTTACATTTTTTATATTGATTTTGCATTGAAAATCAATAAGGTGGTTTATCAATATAAAAGAATTTACTTCATGCAGTTATAATTCTTATGTTAGTAGTCGCGAAAGAAATGATGTTTTTAGCCATTCAGCACTGATGTTGATAATTGAACAACATAGGCTTTTCTCTTAATGTCATAGACAATAACCTGCCATTGTATGCCTACCTTTCTTTTAGAGTAACCTGGCAATACCTCAGTTTACTTATGGAACAGTGTGCTTTCTAACTACTGACATCCACACAATCTGCAAACGTTGGAATGAAAGTTTCCAACATGACAAGCATAAAGTTGATGGTTCTTCCACAATGGAATCAGAAGAATTGACCACTAAGTTAAAATGGAGTATCGTGAAAAGGGCATTAGAGCAAACTGCTTGCTGTGTTCCATCTATGTAAACATATTCTTCATTTTTTTTCTGACACAACATACCACTAATGCAGGTATGAACTACATTATCAGCTAATTACCTTTGGGAAGGTAAGGTTGCACAATCCTCGAATACCATTTTGTGGGGATAGACTCACTCAATTGATAAATCTGAACCTTCTGAGCAGGTCTTCTGCACAAAGAGCAGGCCAAACTGTAATGCATGTCCTATGAGAGGAGAGTGCAGACATTTCGCAAGTGCATTTGCAAGGTTAGTGAATGCACTTATATTCCATGCAAATGCAAACTGCTCAATAGAGTTTATCCATGTTTACTGTGGCGTGCATGGTTCAAACAAAGCATACACAGTATGCACAATTTTCATGCAGCAAGAGTGTTAGTTTACATACAAGGAAGAGTAAAAAAGTAAGAGCCACCAGATATCCGAAGATTTCTCCCTGAATAGGAAAAGTGCCCGGGAAGTATAAAATTAATAGTAAGGGCTTCAACCATCAAAAGAACGCTTCAGCAAGTTATAAATATAAATAAATGAATAAATAGAACCACCAATTTTTTGCCAGCCTAAACATACCCAGGAAGCAATTCATGTGGGACTCGGGTGTGACTAGAAAAGGAAAAGCAAAAAGATACAGTGATGTAAGTAGTATATCAAGAAGCAAGATACAGTGACATAAGTAGCATATCATAAGAAATCGGCCATGATATGATATGGCAGACACATACCATAACATATTGGCCGCAACATAATTTTTGTAAAAGCCCATTTACATAAAAAAAACAGAGAAAATCAAGAAAATTAATTAAATCAAAAGAAATAAAAGAAACTAACTCAAAATTAAAATAATAATCTAACAATTTGCTCATTACCAAATCAAAACAAACGAGTCAAGTTCTCAAACATCAAAAGTTACATGATATCATTCATCATGTAACTTAAGCGCTGAGGAAATCACCACCACAAGGCCAAAAAATCTTCTACGCGCAAAAAAGAAAAGAAAAAACTCCCCATACATGAGTGTAGATGAAAGCAAAATGAAGAAAGGACCTTAAAAGGTGCTTCCTAGGAATAATTGGGCATTCATAACCCGTCCAGGCTGTATCAGCTGCATCGATATAAGCCTGTATCATGCAATACAAGCCGATACTTCTGCTGGGCTGATACAAGCCTTGTATCATATCATTTTCTTTACCCATACTTCAGACCAGGCCAATACGGCCCTTGTATCATATCAATTTTTTCGCCAACATGATATGTATCAATCTGAAAATTATCAAGCAAGAAAGAGTTTTGAAAGCAAGATAAAAAAAAATATAATAGAAATCAATTTTGAGTAAGGAAATAAAGGAACTAAAGTGAAACAAAAACGAACAGGAATTGAATTAAGAATGAAATATGATTTAAACCAAAATTTTAAAATAGACATGGAAATAAAATTCTTACAACATAATAGAATAAAACATAAATCTGTAACTAGGTTCATAACTTATTTGTACTGTTTTGAGACAAAATTTAACTTACAGACTAAAAGTCTGTAGTATAATAATACAGTACCATACAGCATTTTTGTTGTCTTTTTAACAAGCATATTTTACTTAATGTGGAATCCAAAGGAATCAATACATGCATTAACCGGAAAGGAAAACCATTACCATTGAAGATGTGAATATAATATGATTGGTTCTGGTTAGCTCAAAGTTGTTTATTCAGAGGACCATTAGATTTGATAGAAACAAAACAGACGTCAACAAGAAGAATTGCACACACATACGCAAGACTATATTTAGATTTAGCCCTCATAATGTCAAGCTTCCTTGCATAGGTATGTGGAGACACAAGGTTTTTTCAGCATCATGAGATCCTTTTTTACTAGCTACACATGGATATTGCACCAAAACATACTTCTTGCTTCATGAGTCCTATACATCTTAACATAAAGAAGTAATCGTGTAAAAGTTTCTCGTTTGTTTAAATGTTACTTTGAGATCAGTCAGGACTACCATAGGAAGGCTAGTGATACTTTTTTGTTCTTGTGTTGATCTGCTGAGACCAATTACCCATCAACAATCATTCCGATAGTTCAGAAACTGTTAGAAATTGCCCTATGGATGTGAAATCAACAGGACAGGCCATGACCAACTAGAGGTCACCCACTCGGAAAATTGTGCATGCATCAGGACTTGCAGAATCTGTGTCCTTTTGTTATATATCATCTTTGCAATTAGATGATAGATCACATACCAAATCACTTGAGGTGTAAAGCAGATTCAGAAGAATTCCAAAGAAAGTTAGTTCACTTTTAATGCAAATCATTTAAACGTAATGTAGTTGGCTCACAAACTACCTTTATTTTATTTAAGACGCAATATTTTACGGTGTCAAGTGTCGAGCAGTCAAACATCAACAACATTGTGCAGAAACTGTCACTAGTAGAAACGAAAGGTAAACATGTGGCAAAATAAAGGAAGAGTGAATCCGTAAATGGGACTATTAGAAAAAAGTAGGTGTGACACAAACAGGAGATAAAATGAGAAAGATGCTTCCATGGATTGGAGATTCGAAGAGGTTAAGAAAACGAGAAATTTGATGACCAATACTTCAAAGAGAGGCAGAAGGATAAAAGTGTCGAAGGAAATATAAGACATTATCTAGCTTTTTTGGAGTTAAATGCAAACATAACACAAGATTCAACAAATTGGTGACTAAGGATCAGGTAGAATATACCACCAACTGTGGGACAAGGTTTGATTTGATTTTGGTTTTTTGTTTGGTAGAGCAAAGGTGGAAACCACATAAATTTTTACTCTATCTTACCACATTAGCCAAATTCATTAAAAATTCACATAGAATGCAGCTTGGAATGTCATATAGCTTATTCGAAACTAGACCTACCCAAATTCTCCAGAATATCCCAAAGAAAAGGACCACCACTAATAGGACAAGCACAAATAGATGGCCTTTTTTCCACTGTTGACAAGTGAACATCCTCCGTCAAATACACATAAGTAGCTTAATTATAGCTTGTATATGTGAGAGGGAGAACTCCGCCCATGTAAGGGATCACCCTTGCATTGCCGGTCCCAAGCCCGGATAAAGGAGGGCGGTTGTGTTAGGCTTCCAACAGCCAGCGTAAAACTTCGTCGGATTTTTATAACATGGATTACAAAAATTATGAGCATTGCTTTGGAGCGTCCCCACCTAGCGACGTGTTGCAGAGCCCGAATGCAATAATAAGTAAGGGCCACTACATTTTCGCCCGAATGTAGTGAATCAATTGCAGAGAGGGTTCCCACATCATGGACGGGTGTGCGTAAAGAAGTTAGTCTCGCTACATTGCTGCCCGAATATAGTGAAAATTTTTCAGAGAGGGTCTTCACATTCTGATTATGGACGGATGAGGGGGTAAGGAAGCTAGTCCTAGATAATAAGATTTGTATTGGTTCTTGGAATATTAAAACATTATCCGGTAAGCTAATGGAGGTGGTAGATACTATGATTCGGAGAAAGATTCATATTCTATGTTTACAAGAGACAAAATGGGTTGGAGAAAAAGCAAAGGAGATAGAGGATATAGGTTTTAAATTATGGTACTTAGGTAAAGAAAAGGCTCGAAACGGAGTTGGTATTATCATAAATAAAGATTTAAAGGAGAGTGTAGTAGACATACAACGATACGGTTACCGAATCATGACGTTGAAATTAGTGTTAGGAGCAGAGGTTTTGAATATAGTTTGTGCTTATGCATCCTAAGTAAGACTAGAAGATAGTATAAAGACAGCTTTTGGGGAAGAGTTAGATAAAGTGTTTCAAAAGATTCCACAAAGGGAGATGATTTCTTTAGGAGGAGATTTAAATGGACATGTCGGTAAAGAGGCATTAGGATATGAAGGGATTCATGGAAACTTTGGTTTTGGGGACAAAAATGAGGAAGGTAGGGAGATTTTAAATTTTGCTATGGTATTTGATCTCTTTATAGTTAGCCGACCCCGTCTAGTATGGGAAAAGGCTTAGTTGTTGTTGTATTTGATCTCTTTATAGTCAATACAATCTTCAAAAAAATGAGATGAACATTTAATTACTTATAAGAGTGGCTTATCACAAACACAAATTGATTACTTTATTTGTAGAAAATATGATAGAGCGTGTTGTAAAGATTACAAGGTAATTCCAGGAGAAAAATTAACCACCCAACATCGACTTTTAGTTATGGATTTACAAATAAAAAAATGGACAAAGAAGAAAAGAGTGCATCGAGCTATTCGGACTAAATGGTGGAACCTCAAAAGCAAGAAAGAAGATATATTTAAACAGAAAGTCCTTCAAGGAGATGTTTGGAATTATGTTGGCACACCCTGTGATATGTGGAACAATATGGCTATACATATTAGGAAAGTGGAGAAAGATGTGTTTGGGGTATCTAAGGGGGGTGTACCGGCACAAAAAGAAACTTAGTGGTGGAGTGAAGTAGTACAAAATAAAATCAAAGCAAAGAGAGCATGTTACAAATTACATTATGATAAGAAAACTAGTGAAACTTTAGAGACTTATAAGAAAGCAAAGAAGGAAGCGAAAAAGGCAGTGAGTGAAGCAAAAACTAAAATTTGGGAGGACATATATAAAAAAACTTAACTCAAAAGAGGGTGAAAGAGATATTTTTAGGATAGCTACGGCTAGAGATAAGAAAACTAAAGATCTTAATTATGTTAGATGCATAAAAGACGAGGATGAAAAAATTCTAGTGGCAAATGATGATATAAGAAATAGATAGAAAAACTATTTTTATAATCTTTTTAATGAAAATAAAGATGTTAGTATTAGCTTAGGAGATTTAGCCAAATCAAAAAAGTATATAAATCATAATTTCTACCGATGTATTCAAAAGAATGAAGTCAAAGAGGCTCTTAAACATATGAAGGGTGGTAAATCGGTAGGACCAGATAATATACCAATAGAAATTTGGAAAATACTAGGAGAAATAGGAATCACTTGGCTCACAAGACTATTTAATGAAATATGGAAAAACCAAAAGATGGCTAAGGAATGGAGAGCAAGTATACTTATACCCATATATAAGAACAAGAGAGACATTCAAAATTGTGCGAATTATCGAGGTATCAAGTTAATGAGCCATACTATGAAATTATGGGAAAGAATTATCGAACGTAGGTTAAGACAAGTATCAAGTACAACAGAGAACCAATTTGGATTCATGTCAAGCAGATCTACTATTGAAGCGATTCACCTTTTGAGACGTCTTATGGAACATTTTAGAGCAAAAAAGAAAGGCCTTCACATGATATTTATTGATCTAGAAAAAGCTTATGATAGGATACTGAGGGAGGTTCTTTGGAGAACTTTGAAAAAAAGAGGTATCCCATTGACATATATTAACCTTATAAGAGACATGTATGATGGTGCAAAGACATGTGTGAGGACTCATGAAAGAATGACAGACTTCTTTGAAGTTAATATTGGGTTATATCAAGAATCAACTTTAAGTCCATACTTATTAATAATGGTGATGAATGAGTTAACAAAACATATTCAAGATGAAGTACCTTGGTGTATGTTATTTGCATATGACATTGTATTAGTGGAGGAGTCTAAGGAAAAAGTTAATAGAAAATTGGAACTATGGAGAGAAACATTACAAAGCAAAGGCCTCCGACTTAGTAGAACAAAGTCAGAATATATGGAATGTAAGTTTGATCATTTGGTTACTTCAGAGGACATAGAAATTAAAATTGGCACACATTGCATTCTCCAAAAGGAAAGTTTTAAATACCTAGGGTCAATTTTTCAGAGTGATGGAAGAATTGATGGAGATGTTACACATAGAATTAATGCTGGTTGGGTAAAATGGAGAGGAGCATTAGGTATTCTTTGTGATAAGAAGATACCATTAAAATTAAAAGGTAAATATTATAGAGCAGCAATTAGGCCTGCCATGTTTTATGGTTCTGAGTATTGGGCAGTTAATCATCAACATGTACAAAAGATGTCTGTGACAGAAATGAAGATGTTGAGATGGATGAGTGGTCATACAAGAAAAGACCGTACACACAATGAGGTTATTAGAAACAAGAGAAGAGCATCAGCTATTCTTTGTGATAAGAAGATACCATTAAAGTTAAAAGGTAAATATTATAGAGCAGCAATTAGGCCTGTCATGTTTTATGGTTCTGAGCGTTGGGCAGTTAATCATCAACATTTACAAAAGATGTCTGTGATAGAAATGAAGATGTTGAGATGGATGAGTGATCATATTAGAAAAGACCGTATTCATAATGAGGTTATTAGAAACAAATTAGGAGTGGCACCAATAGAGGATAAAATGAGAGAACATCGTTTAAGATGGTTTAGACATATAGAAAGAAGATCAAAAGAAGAACCTGTAAGAAGGTTAGAAAAACTAAATTTGAAAAATATTAAAAGAGGTAGAGGATGACCACAAAAGTGTTGGAAAGAAACAATAAAGAATGATCTAACTTATTGGGAGTTAACTGCTAACATGGCACACGATAGGGATCTGTGGAAACAAAGAATCCATGTAGCTGACCCCCTCTAGTATGGGAAAAGGCTTAGTTGTTGTTGTTTATATGTGAGAGGGAGAGAGCGGCATGCACATTTTTTTACTGGAGATTACCATTGAGCTGGTTAGAGATAATCAAGATTACATAAACAAAGCCATAGGCATTATCAGAGCACTTTTCTTTTCATGAAAACATTCAAGTTGTAGTCCTCCGTCCACCTTACAGCATCAGGTTTTCAGCATCCAATGGTGCATCACTTCGGCAAAACCGGTTTTCTGCGTAAGCATCATTTATAAGCATTGAAAGCTAGCAATGTTAACTTGGCGAAACTTATGCATGCACACTTAAAGTTTTGCTTGTGCCTCTTCTAAACATAATGTATATGCTGGATAGCCATGAATGCTCCTATGTTGCTTCCAGTGCAAGGCTTGCGCTCCCAGGGCCAGAGGAGAAAAGCTTGGTAAGCTCAACCGTTCCTGTCATGGCTGAGAAAGAACCCCAAGAGAATTTCATCCATCCAGTACCACTACCTCCACCAAAGGAGCTACCTCCAGCAGTTGAATGCTCACCGAATCAGAAAGATCACAACATCAGCAAGTGCGAGCCAATTATTGAAGAACCAAAAACACCAGAGCCAGAATACGTAGAAAGCTCTGAAAGTGCCATTGAGGACTTCAATTATGATGATCCAGATGAGATTCCTACAATCAAACTCAACCTCCAGGAGCTTACCGTGCAAGTACAGAACTATATAAAAGACAAGAACATGGGCCTCCAAGATCCAGATATGTCTAAAGCCTTGGTTGCTTTAACACCTGAGGCTGCTTCAATTCCAATGCCCAAGCTTAAGAACGTCAGCAGGCTCAGAACGGAGCATCAAGTGTAAGTTAAATCTATCTGTAAACATATATGTAGCATCTATATGAACCTGACTTCTGTTACAACGCCCATTATCTTCTCCTGCAGTTATGAACTTCCAGATAATCACCCTCTTCTCAATGGGGTAACTAAACCACTCCAAATATCATTTTCAATGGTTATTTCATATATGTCCATGCTTATAATTCTTTCCGAGTTTCATTGATGTACTTCAAAAAATTTGCAGTTGGACAAAAGAGAACCAGATGACCCATGCTCATATCTTCTTGCTATATGGACTCCAGGTGATGAAACCAGTCCCCTTGCCATTGACATCTATAATTCATGTGACCATATTTATGATCACAAGCTAATACCTATCTTGTTACTATGCATATCAGGTGAGACTGCAGAGTCTGTCGAACCACCAAAAGCCTGCTGTGATTCTGAAGCTTCGGGTAACCTCTGTGATAGAGAATCATGCTTTTCGTGCAATGCTATTCGTGAGGCAAATGCTCAAACAGTCAGGGGCACTGTACTGGTGAGTAGAACTCCATATACAAAACATAAACCCAAAATTCTCGTTCACAGTCTTATAATAAGGTCTACATATTAGTAATTACTTGTTCATGCTATTCTTCTGCTTGACATTATGGGGGCAAACTATACATGTGCAGATCCCTTGTAGAACCGCGATGAGAGGAAGTTTTCCACTCAATGGAACTTACTTCCAAGTAAACGAGGTAATTCGCAATCCCCCTTTCAAAGACATATTCCATATATTTGAACCAATTAAAAGCAAAATTTTTGGGAAAGTTTCATACACAGTAAGCCAGAATCAGTGTCAAAACAGATCACAGGGAAACGAGTGAAGTTCATAGACTAAATCAGGAAGTGTGGTGAGAATTTTAAAGCATTGAAGACGTCCGCCATCCTCACCTGTGGTTGTCAACTGAATCAACTGCAAGCATTACATGAACAATTTATTGACCGTCTTCTTCTGCTAGTTTATTATCAACGTCATGCTCACATGTAGCTATGTGCATAGGGCATTTATGTGCTTTGTGTCTCCCTTGATGGGCAAGCTAGTGTGTTTCTTTAATTTAGGATCTTCAATTCATTGAGAACCATTGAAATGGACCTGACAAGAAAGCTTTTTTTCCCTCATACAGGTATTTGCAGACCATGAGTCTAGCTTAAATCCCATCGCTGTAAGTAGAGCACTAATATGGAATCTGCCAAGGAGAACTGTTTATTTTGGAACATCAGTAACATCTATTTTTAAAGGTAAAAGGACATTTCATTACATATTGGCACTGAGTATACAAATCTCACCGCTCTAGTTATTTGTAACTAGTAAGAACCTAACACCTTTGAAACATGGATATCTTGGCAAGGTCTAACAACGGAGGGAATTCAATACTGCTTCTGGAGAGGTATGACATTTTAGCTTATCAGTGGCTGAATCATAATCTATTATGGCATTTCAATTTCCACAAGACACTTGTCCAGAATGGTAGTTGCCTTCATTAACTTCTGCTACCAAACTAAAGAAAAGGAAAGGAAAAGGAAAACTGGCATGGAAAACAAGTTTAAAGAACAAATATAGATGTCAGAACAGAGGATCACGCGTTCTTCAAACCACAACCCATGTAGTTACAAGCGTGATCAAGCTTACAAGGTATGTTCTGTCATCTATTTATGAGGGTGTCTGCTTCCAAATGACTCGGTTTTTGCATTTTGATTCTGACCTTGAATACCAACTTAAGGTTTTACAGCTGTAAAATCCCAACCAAAAGCATGCCAATGGTAAGGGAATCACTTTGACCGGATGGATCGTTAACAAATACGAAGTACAAACAAGACAATAAATATACCTTGTAGTATTAAATCTAATAAGCTACATCAGTTCTTAGTTACCATTGTGACCTATGTTGCATCACTCACATATTTGACTCCAAACAAGCAACTTTGAGTTTTGTGGTTTCCTTCCAACACATTTTAGATCTTTCAACAACTTCCACCACCATCCAACTTCTCATGTTTTACATCTGAGTTCCATTTGATCACTCATTGAAATGTTCAAACCATCTTAATATTGCCCTCGGTTTGACTTTCCAACACCGTGTCAGATAAAATGTCATCTTATTGCTGCTCCTAACGTTTATGTTTCATGGATAACTCCATCTTTTACCAATCTACATCAATTTGATGTGTATAAATCCCAATTGTACTGAAACATTTAGATCAATTATTTGAAATGATCTTTTATTGCTATACAATTGATTCCAATTTTCGTGTACCATGTGTCAATTATCATACGAAGTTCCACTATACATAGTTTTTGCTTTACCAAGTCAAAAGCCCTTAGCTTCAGGGATCTCTCTTCATGTTCCATTTTTCAACTTCTTCCAAATTTCATCTACCAACACAACATCATCTACCAATGACATATACAAGTAATTTGTTCTAGATGTGTATCAATCATCTCATCCATAATCTAGGCAAAAAGTTATAGGCTCAACAACAGCTTGGTACTACATTGATGTTCTCCATCATAGACGTCACAGAACTGATTTCTCTCCACAACATTCCCCAAAATGTATTACTCAAGAGAGCATCGTATGTCAATTCAACAGCCATCCTTCCTCTTAGCTCAAAAGGTGCATCCTTCCTCTTGGTTCAAAAGGTGCTCCCAACACCTTAATAAGTCCTAAGAATAATAGCATAAAACCAATTTGATTCTCTGGTCCCCTTAATGTAAAATTTCATGGTATAAAGCATCAACAGTAGACCTTATACATTTAATAATTGTAAATGTCTCATCCTTTCTATTGTAAATGTCTGACGCATATCAATATTAAAAAATAGAAAAATATTTAAAAAATCAGGAAAATTAGTAAAAATCCGAAAGAAAACAGGAAAAATAGTAAAAATTCGAAAAAAATCAAGAAAAATTTGGTAATTGCTTTGAATTCATATAATGCAAAGTTTAGTACATATTGAGCATTTAACATTGAACAATTGCATCCAAATTTACATATTTTGAAGCAAAAAATGAAATACATTTACATTTTACATATTGTAAATTTGTATTAGGATCATTAACTAAATAATTTTCATCTTCTCCTTGATGAAGATTCAAAGTTTCTCATCACCTTCTGCTTCAAAATCAAAATCTTCATCTCCTTCGTGATGTTGTTACACTCCTTTCAAATTAATCCATCCAATGTCTTCTTCGGTTAAGAGTGCATTTTTTTCGTTATCTCCCATAATCTACTCTTCATTTCTCACTTCACATACTGAGTTAAGCCTCACACACGTTAATCATGTTTAACTCAATGGAAGTCATGTAAGGTGAACCCTAAAATAGTGAAGTTGTGAAATGCCCACTCAATGAACCGAGACAACCAAATTGTTCTTCATTGTTTGCGATTTCATGAAATTAGAAACTGGTAGTAGAAATATACCTAAAAGTTGGCAATAGAAAGAGAAATGATTTTATCACAATTTTTCTTTTTTCATAAATTATTCTTATTCAATAAATGAAATTATACACAAATTTACATGTTACCTACACAGCTTGCAATCCCTAACAAGCATATCGGAGGATTTCTTGGAGATAAGTGAAGAGGCGAAGAGAGGCCAGAAACCTGCAAAAAAATAATTGAAAAAAAAAATTGGGTGTATCGTGCGATTCAGAGCGATAAGTTTTGTTTTCCGATACTCTTAGTTGTATCATATCATGGTGGCCCACGATGTGCGATACGGATAACACTCGCTGCAAGAATACATTAACGGTTGCAAAGTTTCAACCTAGCAATGTTTTAGTGTTTAATTTTTCTAATTCTTAATACTACTTGAGTAACTCCGCACATGTAAGGGATCACCCTTGATTTGCCGGTCCCAAGCCCGGATAAAGGAGGAGGGTTGTATTAGGCTTCCGCAAAAACTAAAATTTGGGAGGACATATATAAAAAAACTCAACTCAAAAAGGGTGAAAGAGATATTTTTAGGATAGCTACGGCTAGAGATAAGAAAACTAAAGATCTTAATTATGATAGTTGCACAAAAGACGAGGATGAAAAAATTATAGTGGCAAATGATGATATAAGAAATAGATGGAAAAACTATTTTTATAATCTTTTTAATGAAAATAAAGATGTTAGTATTAGTTTAGGAGATTTAGCCAAGTCAGAAAAGTATATAAACTACAATTTCTACCGACGTATTCAAAAGAATGAAGTCAAAGAGGCTCTTAAACATATGAAGGGCGGTAAATCAGTAGGACCAAATAATATTCTTATAGAAGCTTGGAAAATACTAGGAGAAATAGGAATCACTTGGCTCACAAGACTATTTAATGAAATATGGAAAAACCAAAAGATGCCCGAGGAATGGAGAGCAAGTACACTTATACCCATATATAAGAACAAGGGAGGTATCAAGTTAATGAGTCATACTATGAAATTATGGGAATGAATTATCGAATGTAGGTTAAGACAAGTATCAAGTACAACAGAGAACCAATTTGGATTCATGTCACGCAGATCTACAATTGAAGTGATTCACCTTTTGAGACGTCTTATGGAACATTTTAGAGCAAAAAAGAAAGGCCTTCACATGATATTTATTGATCTAGAAAAAGCTTATGATAGGGTACCGAGGGAGGTTCTTTGGAGAACTTTGGAAAAAAGAGGTATCCCATTGACATATATTAACCTTATAAGAGACATGTATGATGGTGCAAAAACATGTGTGAGGACTCATGAAGGAACGACAAACTTCTTTGAAGTTAATGTTGGGTTATATCAAGGATCAACTTTAAGTCCATACTTATTTATAATGGTGATGGATGAGTTAACAAAACATACTCAAGATGAAGTACCTTGGTGTATGTTATTTGCATATGACATTGTACTAGTGGAGGAGTCTAAGGAAAAAGTTAATAGAAAATTGGAACTATGGAGAGAAACATTAGAAAGCAAAGGCTTCCGACTTAGTAGAACAAAGTCAGAATATATGGAATGTAAGTTTGATCATTTGGTTACTTCAGAGGACATAGAAATTAAAATTGGCACACATTGCATTCTCCAAAAGGAAAGTTTTAAATACCTAGGGTCAATTTTTCAGAGTGATGGAAGAATTGATGGAGATGTTACACATAGAATTAATGCTGGTTGGGTAAAATGGAGAGGAGCATTAGGTATTCTTTGTGATAAGAAGATACCATTAAAATTAAAAGGTAAATATTATAGAGCAGCAATTAGGCCTGCCATGTTTTATGGTTCTGAGTATTGGGCAGTTAATCATCAACATGTACAAAAGATGTCTGTGACAGAAATGAAGATGTTGAGATGGATGAGTGGTCATACAAGAAAAGACCGTACACACAATGAGGTTATTAGAAACAAATTAGGAGTGACACCAATAGAGGATAAAATGAGAGAACATCGTTTAAGATGATTTGGACATATAGAAAGAAGATCAAAAGAAGAACCTGTAAGAAGGTTAGAAAAACTAAATTTGGAAAGTATTAAAAGAGGTAGAGGACGACCACAGCAGTGTTGGAAAGAAACAATAAAGAATGGCATAGCTTATTGGGAGTTAACTGCTAACATGGCACACGATAGGAATCTGTGGAAACAAAGAATCCATGTAGCCGACCCCGTCTAGTATGGGAAAAGGCTTAGTTGTTGTTTGTTTGTTAATACTACTTGAGTAGAATATTTTTCAACATTGAAAAAATTGGCATTGTACCTCATGAATATATCAATAAAAGAAGATATGATAATTGAACACTAAAACTGCCCTGCGTATTTAATGAATCATACTGCTATACAGCAATATGTTAGACTCATCCTTCTCTAACGTGATAATCACAACGAATATAGATTAGGTGCACCTCAGAAATGTATCAGTCCTGCATCAGGTGAATTACACAATCCACCACTGTGCACCCAATAAAAGATGTGTTGTGATATGTTTACTTACGATTATACTATCTAAGTAAATATCCTCATTCTCTATTGTTTTATTTGTTCTCCTTTCACTTAAGAGATATAAATCAGAAAATACCCTTAATTTTTCCATTAAAAAATTATCAACTAATTATGGTGGCACAAGAAAAAGTCAATAAATTGAGACATGTAAGTGGCTCCCTATTTGGAGTAATTATCCATTACAAACTTGAGTCATGATACTCTTTAAGTGGCAAAGTCGATAAAAACACTTGAACAAACGGTATTTTACTTCCTGATGTAGAAGACGTCCCATTTGAAACAAAATAAAGTCTCTTCACGGGAGTTTTGAGTAAGAAGCTGACAAAGTACTGGAGATCAGATGAAGATCACCTCAGGAATTCGTTTGGAGTATTAAGTTTCATTTGGTAATATTCTGCAGGATTTTTATGTGTGAGAGGGTTCGACCAGAAAACACGGGCACCACGTCCTCTGATGGCGCGACTACACTTCCCTGCGAGCAAGCAAACCAGGGACAAAAGGAAAGCTGCAAATATTTAGACGAGTAGGCAGAGATGCATTCACCCGAGGAAAGATACCGACCAATAACATCGTCCAACAACATCGTTCAATTGCATTTTCTTGGAAGCCATCTCGATGCAATGGACTAGAAACTCTATTGATGTTTGCATTGGTGAACCAATGTATCCAGTTGGAAACATTGATTGAGGGATCATTTGTACAAATAGATGAATAAATGTATACTAGTCTTTTCCTATTCTTTCAAACGTTCGGGCCAAGAAACCAATGTTTGTGTCGATTCAGCACATTAACGACCTTACAAAGAAAATAATGTACCCGGGCTGTGACGTTTTCTTCCTTGATATTTCGATTACATCATCTCCGGCAGTTTCTCTATAGTATTGTGAAAAATGACACCAATAGCTTTGTGTTAGACATTCTACATGCACCAAACTTGCAACCTATCTTGCATAATTATCCTATTTCCAAATAGTAATCCGGTCCAAAAGCTTACTTTTCCGTTGGCTTACTGCAATGTGGGAGGACCATTAAAATTTGATCGGCAAATCCTTCTTTGAGATCAACCAAAGACAGAACAAAAAACACAAAACTACAACACTGCTGGATCACAAAAATATACAGATGCATATGTATTTGTGCACTTTCATGTTTTACAAGTTTCTTTAATATGCTTGAAGGGATATTTCTATTCTTTAACATGCTTAAGGGATATTTCTATCCATTGGTTGGTTTAAAGCATGCATATACGGCCTAATTCCGATGCGTAAAGAATTTTTTCTAGGAGTTGTGGACTGATAAACTGAACTGTCTACATCAAAATCACCCGACGATACTAAAACACTGGTGATGTCATTGACAAAACTGCGGTATAGCCCATGTTTTCCAATATTAACGTTAAAAGTAAGAAACTCAGAGGACAGAATGTCAAATTTAATCTCCCTAACTACTTAGGTTCAAAAGCACCAAATGAACAAACTAACCATTCCACAGAGGTTATCTTCTAGGGGGTTTGAGGAGATTCATCGATGTTCGCGCCTGCTGAAGACAACCAACTAAAGGCCCAAGGATCTGTAATATGGATCAAATATGTGGGATCTAGGTAGAGTCAAGAGACACAAACTTCACATCCACTATCTTGGATGGATGCTTCCTCAAGTGTTACGACCAACAGCAGGTCCTTTTTCATTTCGTTCCTGTGCAATGGAAGATTGATGCAGAGAATATGACAAACAATAGAATCTTTGAACAGATCAGTTAATACGAGAAAGAAGTGTGGCTAGTATACAGTCCTGGGAAATTCCCAGCCTAATCGCGCCGCCAGCACCATTCCTGAACTTTGATTCACCATGAAAACATGCTTCCAACAAAATATTAAGGTACAAGGTCCAAATCGTTTGGTCCATCAAACCCCACAGATCGAAACAACACAAAAGAATGCAAAAAGATGATTAAAAAAATGCATGACATATTGATACACACATTATCTAGGGAATACGAAAAATCGCTAGGTCGCTTTATATGTGACCCTCCAAAATCGCAATAAGCACAAATAAAATTCCGAGCAAGGATCAAACAGGCAACTACGTTTCCTGGAATGAACATGAGCAACAATCGAACCTAAATAATTTAAAAGAAAACGCTTCGAAAATCGAAAACATCAGATAGTAACATTTCCAGCTTCGCTCCCAATCAGACCCTAAAGAGTAGCGTAGCTTCAAGCGAAAGCAAGATACCTGGCGGCGAGCAACGATCAGAACTATCGGCTGAAGATAGGAACGAGCGCTTACTCTTAAGGCGGTCTGGATATTTGGAGATACGCCCTGCGAGAAGGACTGCGAAATTAGATGGTGAACAGAGGAAGGCATCAAAAGTTTGGAACGAAACCACAAACTGTTATATTTGGGAGTTGATAAACGAACCCCGCGCATTTGTGGCGAACCCCAAGAACAAAAGGGGCTTGAAGTTTTTCACACACCAAGAAAAGGGTGATGAATTCCTTTATTCGTCGATGAAGAATGAAGCAACGGATTGCAGAGGATCACCAGCAGTTGCCATCTTTAATTCGTTGTCATGAAGAACGAGCGAAACGGCGGTTTTGGTTGTAGAAAGTGTCTCCCTCCCTTTGCAGCTGGGAAAGAAAGAGGGAGAAGGGACGAAGAGTTCCCGCCATTTTGAAACCAAAGGCCGCTTTGGGGTCACATCAACTTCGATGCGAAAGACGACAACGAGAAGAAGATAAAGTTGACCCTTTGTAGTACGAGGAGAATCATCCTTAGATGCTGAAATCGATATTACAAAGAATGAGAGATCTTCTAATATGCCAAAATTACTTTTGAGCTTTGAAAGTCATATTACAAATAAGATTTGGGATGAACATGTATTTTAAAACTTTAGTGAGAGTTTATATAAATATATTGATATCAATAATTTATATTATAATGTATTATGTACATGTATAATTACAAACAATATGAAAAAGGGTAATAGCTCATACACGTTACATTGTGGGTAGAGTCAGGCGAGTGAAAAGCACAAATGTGAGGTCAAAAAATTAGGTTAAGCTTATAGACCATAGTGGGTTTATTGGATAAGCGAAGTTATTATACGATGTGATAGATCATGCATTGATAATTGTTTTTGTCTAGCACTAACAACCAGACACAAATAGCTTCCACATGTCATGAGTTGAGATGACTATCACACTTCACGATGTCCATGAGTTACTCGGTCTTCTAATGGGGTCAACTAGTTGCATTAACAAAGGAGATGATGGTTACAAGTAGGGAAGAAATTTTAGATGATAATGTTGGGAATGGGATCAATGAAGTTGTATGTGAAATTAAGTATGGGGCTATTAAATTTGAAGTGGTTCGAACTAATTTTGCTAAGAGGAGAATGAATAATGAAAAAAAATATGTTATTTGTTGTATCAGCTAGTGTGCACCTTATATCAAGATAAGTATAGAGATAGAGTGCTCATAACGCTTGTAAATATGGTGGCATACGATTGTTAAAAGGATGACAATTATAACTCAAGTGCAGATACACTAGTATATCTATACAAACAATTAAGGAAGGCATCATAGATAGAAGCACAACAACTTACTAGACTTATTTTTTGCTTTAGGTAAAACTTTTTATTGTTATTACTCATGTTAGTTAAACGTCTAGCTTCTTCGAAAATTAAAAAGTATGTATTTTACTTTTAAGCATGAATTTATGAGTATTTTTCAGCCTTCAGAATTACTATGTGACCTGAATGAAATGATGGAGAACTATAAATAGGCCAATGGATGGGTGGTATCTATCACAAATAATATCCAATTTATCGATTAACCCAATATCGTAGGTAGTTGGACTTCTATATTCATATGTTATATTCAAATATTGTATGTATACTTCTTACGTTATGCAATGAAGATCGATTGACAACCATACAATTCTATAAAATATCAAGATGATAATGCATATAAGCTATTGAGATATCATGAATGAATTCACTGCATAGTTGTTGTAGAGTCTTACATGCCAAATCGTGTGGTTTGTAAGTTTGATTGGCATCAAGACATCCTAATAGTAGTGACAAGACCTTTCATTACAAAGAGGCATGCAAATTCACATGTGTATAATGTACAATACGAGTCACACAATGCAACATGAGAATCTCAACACTCACATTGTTTTGACTTTTAGCATTTTCGAGTCCTAGTACTATACTTGTACGAGTGTGAGGAGTTATACATTGAGTGATATAACCAAATGATGTACTAACTTATCATACGTCATTCTACCACTCAGCTACATCCTGCTTGACCGACTTCAGTTAGGCAACATGATATGTCGTTTTATATATAGGTAAATGAAGGACTGTAATTTTATTAGAGTATTTTCTTTTTTGTTTTGTTAAAACTTTCTTAAGCTTAATTTCTTATACCAGCGTATGATTGCAATACGAGAGACAATAATAACAACTTCAATATGTGAAGGGTTTGTACCATGATCATTGAACGAAGATCCATTATTGCTAGGCCTCTTAGAGACGTATGAGCAATCCCATGAAAGAATCTATCGGTTGAAACTTAACGATGATGACGGTAACAATGCAATTAAAACACTATATATGTTTTACTGGATTGTTTGGGTTGTATTTTGATGTTATTTTGTAAAATTGAAATGTTATATATAATACTCGATTATAATGAAAGACATTTATGTTTTTTGCTACATGCATAGTTGCTACACTTAGTCATCACCCTCGATATCATGTAAAATGTTGTTTCATGATCCACTCAATTATATATATATATAAGTCTACGTTCTTAAACCATAATTGACCAACTTTTAATACTTTAATCATGGTAACACTGCCATGATGGAAAGATGGAAGTCATTGGTGAGTCATCAGTCATGTCCATCTGCGAGAAAATATGAACAAAAAAATGTAAACAATTTATAAACAGTCGCAATAACATAATATGTCATGAAAGATATTATACTCACCGCTAGAAAATGATATGTTGTATAATGATACCACCTTTATCATACATCCCTAACAATAGTCTGCGAAGTGTTTAACACTAATGACAAAAATGTCATCGATCTTATTGTAAAAAAGAGTACCAATGTCACGTTTCATTGAGTAGCAATAACTTAACCCATATTTGTCATTGTCATCCAATACATATTAGGAGATAATTCATCTCTCATGTAAGCAATAGGTTGAATAGCTACATCAACATGAACACCCTCTACAAAAATCTATAAATATATGTGACAACGGCATGCTACCTCCTTTAAGTATTTTTGCGAGTTTAATGCCACCACTTCTCTCCTTGTCCTACAAGTGCATCAACAACTCTATACTCGCAATTTTTATTTTTAATTATATTTACCCAAACATTTACGAAGATGCTCATAAATCGTAGTATTGTCATCTCATAAGTGAGTTCAAAGTAAAGTTGTTTTTTAATATTTTCTCAATGGTAGATTGAGGATTACATTTTCGATTATGTGTACACTGAAGTCTTCTTATACGCGAAGAGGCCCTACTTGCATGCTTCCAAGCTAACAAGTCTCGCTTGATAGATTGGTTTGATCATCTTCCTTTGGGATAATAAATTAGTAATTCACGCAAGTTACTAACTCACAGCTTAATTCTTTATCCAACATCTTAACAAGTTTCTCGTGTTATAGATGATTTCATAACTTTTTCCAAATGATATTCATAGATGTTGCTTCATCCTCTTCTTAACCGACATTAATTATGGTATCATCCTCAATGTTTAGCTTCTTCCAAAATGGATCAATACTTGATAATTCTATTGAAGAACTATACTTAAGCAGAATGACAGGTACATGGAATAAGGATAGGTAAATACAATATCATTGACAATATCCATATCAAGAATTTTATGATGCTATGTATGATAATAATTAATGTCTATATCGTATATTAGATGTAAAATACTTTGAGAACCACAATATTTCTTCCTTATTTTCATCCTTATATTATAAATATATCTTACCATACTCACTTTGTCCACATCCACCCACTTCAAATGCATCAAAATATGTTTTGGTTTGCACTAGCTTTGTGTGAGATCTTTTATTATTTTATACTTATATCTACTTAAACTCCCTACAAAAGCATGTCCCTCGAGATATAATCTTAAAGGATAGTTATATGTCTCATTTACTACATACAACTTCCAATATTCATCCACTCGAGTCCTCCTCTTAATAAGAATGGATAGTCAACCTTTTTAGTACTCATTCATCTAGTACTTTCAACATTAATATTTTAAACTTTCTTTTACTTGTTATTCCTTTCTCAGCCAAGCCATACCTTGCAAATTACATATTTTCTCTTCAAAGAGAAATTAACTGTAATAATGTTATGATTTCTCTCTACTAGTCTTCCATAGTTAATAAGTTCATTACAACGAATGAACATATCATCAATTACAAACACAAGTGAATAGTTTAGACCATCACCTTCGTAGTTAACAAGCTCATCCTTTATTGATTCTGCCAACCAATCACCAAATATATTGTCATGCGCAATTAGACCAATGTCATCCTTTGCAATGAAACCATTGTCACAATTCTTAGCAAACTTAGTGATCGTCTTCTCAAAATTACTTTTATAATAAAAAGTTTTGTTCGAGTTGTTTATCATCTTGCCAAAAAAAACTAATAAATATCAGACAAAAAATCTTTCTCAAACGGTTTTAAAATAATAAGATTTAAAGTAAAGTAACGAAAATACAATGATCTTAGTAAAAACCAACCTTCTAAAATCAGAAAAACTCGAGACAATGGGTGGATCGATCGTCTCTTCAAATTTTTTTTTCTGTTCTTGTTGTTTCTTGAATCGTTTGATTCCAACCAAGTTCGTAACTAATTAATCAATGATGCTTAGTTGCAAATAATTATATAGCACTTAACAATTAATCGAAATTGGATAAAAATCGGTCGTTGGAAGAGAAAATAAGGGTCATTGAAATTTGTTGTAGAGAGGAGAGAGAAATACAACGAAAGGTATTTTTTATATTTACAAAAATTGGGTTGTGTGGATAGCAAAACTAATGTGCATATAACAACCCACTCTCCAAAACATTGTTTGGGGTTAGTAATCTTGTTTGTAATACCACTATATATAGATATGATAAAGATGTAACTAATGATATGTTATTAATAAGCAAAATTATTACTCTAGAAGGTGACTCTTAATGTTATAACATGATTATTAAATGCATACAAGTTATAATCATTTTCAAATGCTACTAATGAACACAATTATTACTCAAGTAAGTAGCTTTTAATGTCACAACATCGCCATTAAATGCTCATGAGTTACAACTACTATAAAGTATTACTAATAACATAATTATCATGTAAGTAACCCTTAATGCTACAACATGGATCTATAATGCTCATGAATACATCCACTATCAAGTGAGCATAATTATCACTCAAGTTAATGGCCCTTAATGTTACAATATGACTGTTAAATGCGCATGATTACAATCACTATTAAGTGTTATGAATACAAATTCTACTCAAATGACTTTTAGTGCCATAACATGGCAACAACTATAACCTTCGCCAAACACTTTTTGAGTATTTTGAAAGTCACCCCAACTGGAGGCAGCTGGCCTATTCATGAACAATGTCATGAAACAATTTGGCATGTCAGAGGAAATTGTGTCGGATTAGGATACCCACTTCACAAACAACTTTTGGAAGGAACTCTTCAACGGAATAGGGATGAAAGTCTTCTCAATGACTAATCATCCCCAAACCGATAGTAAGACAAAGCGACTCAATGCACTCTTGGAGGAGTACTTATGCATTACGTAATGGCAAGCCAAAGAAATTGGATGAGCCTCTTGGAGACGACTCAATTTTCATATAATGTGAATAAAAAGCTCACAATCAGTAAGAGCCATTTGAACTTATCTTGGGGTGGTAGCCCCTACTCCCATTTGATTTGGCACAAGGAGGTGCCAACCAGAGTTATCCTATTGCCCTACGAGAAATTCAAGAGTTTGATACATTGCTTGAAGAGGCATGCACATCATTGGAGTGCAAGGGAAGTGGCTACTTTTGCCAACCACAAGGAGAAGGAGCATGAATTTGACATTGGTGATCGGGTGTGGCTTCACTTCACATACCGACTACATATGGAAGCAAGTCTACTGTGGGGTTCAACTCAACCTTAAACCCCAATTCGACAACCCATTTGAAATTGTAGAGAGGATTGGTCATGTTGCCTATAGGTTGCTTCTACTTCACATGAGCCAATTTAATCTATGCTACGAAAATACTTCTCTCACCGAGAGAGATGACCATCTCTTTTGGTAAGAAAATACATAAATTGAATTTCTGAAATGTTGCATCATGAGGTGCGTCTAATCAAGCCTCGCTAGCTTACATGGTATTTGGTGAGATAGGATGATCATGGACTCGATGAGACTTGGTTACTAGTAATAGAGTTGTAGGAGTATGAAGAAATGATACAACACTTCCACACAATTTTGAGGACAAGTTTGAAGGCTGGTGAGGGAGAATTATCATGACATCAAGAGTGCCCGCCATCTGCTTCGAACTCAAGGGAGGTTTAACCTCCAAGTAAATGACTTGCCTAGGGCAAGCCCATGCAGGTCCAAAAAGCGAATCCCCAAGATCTGCTTGAGTGCAATAAGGGGGTTGGAATTATCTCGTCCCAAGTGTCCATGTGCTAGTGTCTTAGAGTCATTATATTATGCCCTTTGTAAAAATATCACCAATATCTTGTCAAAATAATCCATATACTCAAACACAAGCAATCACAAAGGATCCTCAACAAGTCAAATCACCAAATGAATCATCAAATACTTTGTGTACAAGCCAAACCGAATATCCAAAAAGTCAAGGGAGCATAGAAAGCTCTAATGAATTTATTCATAACACCCTCTATTTATAGAGGTTATTACAAAGTTACAAGTGAGAAGAGAGAGAGTAGTACATAGGAGTAGTTGCTCACAACAGCTACTCCACTAGCCGTTTAGAGTTCTCAATGGCCAGTAGAGTAGCTGTTGGGAGTGATTGGGTCCCTGTGCTAGGGACCTATTGGGCTCTAGTGACCTAGTCCTATTATAATTTAACACTCCTCAAACTTGCAGTATATATACCAAAAGTTTGTCTAATATAAACATAAATCTAGGGTCAGACAAAGATTTAGTGAAGAAATCTGCCAAGTATAATTCTAAAAGAACATAGCATAAAGTCAATATTTTCTTCAAGCATTCCTCTCGAATATAGTGACAGTCCATCTTAATATGTTTACTTCTTTCATGAAATGTATTATTTGAGGTAATATACATGACACTTTTATTGATATAGAGCAATTTGGTAGTCTTCTAGGGCAACCTCCATGTCTACTAAAAGTTTAGTGATCTAAGATATCTCAGTTGCGGTAGCAGTCATGGCTATATATTTTGTCTCTATTGACGATAAGACACCTTATGTTGTTTTTTATATCTCCAAAAAATAAGACAATCATTTAAAAATACACAACAACTAGTGGTGGAATGTCTATCATTAACATCCTCACCCAAATTAACATCAGTGTAAGCAGTTAATTTAAAAACAAATGATGATGTTAGAATGATCCCCCTTTCAATTGTATCATTTATATATCTTATAATTTGCATAATCGCACTCATGTGTATATTGGTGGGGGCTTGTTGAAACTGACTTACCACATGTACTACGTGTATTATGTTTGGTCGAGTGATAGTAAGGTACGTCAAAACTCCTATCATCTGTTTGTAGGGAGTAGGATCCTGTAATTTTTTCTCATCTGTAGTTCTCAACTTGGTCCCCATCACTTCGGGCGTGCTTACTTTCTTGTCATTTGTCAATCTTGACTTGTTAACAATATCTCTAGCAAATTTCGTTTGTAATATAAAGTAACCTTTGTTATTATGTATTATTTCTAATACAAAAAATAACTAAGAAGTCCAAGATCTTTCATTTCAAATTCTTTATGCAAATCTTCTTTTGTTTGTAATATCACATTTTCAATAGAACTATCACTATGAGTTTTGACTTTTAAACCCATCTACAACCAATAATTTTCTTTTCCTTGGTTTTTGGAACAATATCTTAAGTACAATTTCTTTTTAGAGCTTCTAACTCAACATTCATAGCTTTCCTCCGTTCTAAGTTATTTTTTGCTTGTTCATAATGGTTGGGTAAAAGAATATTTGATATGGTAGCTATGTGATTTCTATATTGTGTTTAAAATGATTAGTAAGACACAAATTTTTTAGGGGTTTTATGATTCTTTTGCTTGGAGCATATTATCATTTTCTCTATTCCTTCTTACATAATGATGTTCAAAGGGTCTTACACCATTTTCTCTTATTTCAAGGTTTCTAGATTCATCTTCTAGTTGAACCATGTTATCCTCTTCTACTTCCTCATTCTCATCTAACCTTTCATCCGATATTTCATCCAAAAATTTATGGCTATCTTATGTGCTTTGAGATTCACTTTTATAATAACATTCATCTTCAATGAATTTAACATCTCTAGACACATAAAGTTTATCTTCTTTTGGGTCATAACACCTATACCCTTTTTTATCAATACCATACCCAGAAAAAGCACATTTAATGGCCTTAGAACTTAACTTATCATTCTTATCGATATAAATATAATATTTGTACCCAAAACTTTCAATCGATCATAACTAGGTTTATTAGAAAACAAATTTTCAATGGGAGAACAATTTTCAAATTTGGATGATGGTATTCTATTTATCAAATATACATATGTTAGAGCATTTTTGGCCTATAAGTGTTTGAGAACTTTACTAGTTAATAACAAATTTCTAGTAGTTTCAATAATATGTCTATGTTTTCTTTTGGCTAATACAAGATTTTTTATGCCAAATTCTATTTTCTTTTGAAATCATTTGGGAGATATTCACTCCCGAAATTAGTTCTCAAGATTTTGATATTAGTTTCAAATTGGGTCTTGATCATATTATGAAAAGTCAAGAAATATTTAAAAACTTATGATTTATATTTCAAGAAATATATCAAACTATGTTGAGTAAAGTCATCTACAAAAATAACATAATAGGTCACTCCTCCTTTTAAGGTAATGGGAGCAAATCCTCAAACATCGGAGTGTACTAATTCAAAGGCCTTCTTTGTGATAAAAGTTTTATCGTCAAATGGTGAATGATGTGTTTTACAAAAAATACAATATTTATAAATAAAATCATTCTTTTTATTGATCTTTATCCATGGATAATTGTTCATTTTGTTTACATCAAGGTGCCCCAATCTTTTGTGCCCAAAGCCAAAGTCATTACCACAAGTTTCAAAATTTGTCATAATTAAATTATCCATGGCATAGAGACCTCCTCTATGTCCTTGCCCAATCATCTTCTTCGATACATGATTCTGCACCATGCATTCATTTGGTGAGAAGGTAGCAATGCAACAATTATTACAAATTTGAGAAACCTAGAGAAGATTAAGATTTAATTTTGATATAAAACGTATTTTGAGTATTTTGAAGGAATTACTTTATGAGTTTTTAATTTCTTTAACATCACATTTAGTTTCATCGATCGTAACTACTTGTGCTCTAGTTGGAGTATATTTGTCTAACAAAGTATATTCATAGTTATATGAAAAGAAGCACAAAAATCTAAAAACCAAAGCATACATTGACCTTTAAAAGAAGATGATAGTGTCGACCCGAAGATGCTTGCCTTTTTCTTGAGCATTTCTTCAATATATGCCTTGATCTTCGATGTTAACACTTCTTTCCTGTGATCAATGGTTGCAATATGGGGAAATTTTCTCAAATAATAAAGGACATGAAGTGTTGATGTGCCCATTCTCCTTGCAATAATGATAAATTATGCTCTTGTTGGGCCAAGGCATGATATTATTCTTGATTTGCCCATTGCCTTCACTAGCTTTAAGATGTGGAGGCTCGTAGGTTCTCAAATAATTTTTGGGTCTAGATATAGCAAGAACTACTTCTTTTTATCTCTAATGTTTCTCAATCTAGTTTCTTTCTTAACTAAATTGGCTAAAATCTCATAACTTTTGGGTATTGGTTTTCTATGAATTAAGTTGGATCTAATATTTTCAAACTTATCTCTTAATCCCCTTATAAACAGAAGAATATTAATTATCAAGATACTCTTCAAACTCATCTATGCATTAGAGTTTTTCGAATTTGTCAAATCTCCTAAGTTGGTTCTAAAGGTCGTAAAACTCATTATGATAATCCCTAATGCTCATGGAACCTTATTTTTTCTTATAAATTTATTTAAAAAATAAAGTCGTCTTGAGAATGAGTTTTTCTAAGGTATTTTCAAGTTTCAAAAGCATTGTCAAACATGCTAATCAAGCTACGAAACTTTTTATCCACATTTTGACAAATAATCTAAGTGATTTTGACGTTATACTTGTCCCATTTTTTCAATTCTTGTTTATGTTTATCTTGTAATTCGAGAGAATCATCTTTACATCCTTCCTCAATCCATTTGGGTTCTTTGATAGTACTATCAATATAATCCCAATAGTCTTTAGAAATAAAATACTTTTCATGGTTTGTGTCAAATTTTATAAAAGTTGGGCACCAACAAACAATGAAAACTTCACTTTTCTCTTCTATTCTTCTCAACAATAATAGAAAAGATGAAGACCTTGATTCAAACGTTTTTTAAATTTTGAGGATCGGTACGAATCTCAATGCAACTTTAATTGAACTCTTTCGAGTCTGATATCATGTAAAAATATTACCAATATTTTGCTAAAGTAATCCACAAACTCAAACACAAGCAATCATGAAGGACCATCAACAAGCCAAATCGTCAAATGAATCACGAAACACTTGGCGTACAAGCCAAACCGAATATCAAACAAGTCAAGAGAGCATAGAAAGCTCTAATGAATTTATTCACAACGTGCTAGGGAGCATAGAAAGCTCTAATTAAATTATTCATACAAAGTTACAAGTGAGAAGAGAGAGAATAGTCCATGGGAGCAGCTGCTCCAAACGGATCTACTAGTCCATTTGGTCCCTGTTCTAGGGACCTGCTGGGCCCTAGTGGCCCAGTCCTATTACAATTTAACACCCTTTAGTGATATAATAGGGAGCCAACTTGCGTTGAGTTCCATTCGGTCATTCTTAGAGAGAGAGAGAACACTAGAGAGAAGGGAGGACGAAAGGTTGGCAAGGAGAGCAAGGTGCCAGCGTTCGGGAGGGTTGACCACCATCTTCATATTCAACCTCCGTTGGTGGAGCTTGATAACTAGGGGATAAGGCCGCCGAGCATCTCCCTTAGTGATTGCATGGATTCCCCTTTCAGAGGTCTCTTATAGTCGGCCGAATCAATAAAGCACAAACCCCCTGTAAGGCATTGTAACAAATATTTCTGCATTATATTTCTGTGTGTTTAACTGGAACCAAGGACAAAACCATCAAGGGTCGGTTGGCTTTGGAAGCCAACGCTAGTTGCCACTGCTGGTGTGGTAACAGGACCCGTCACTTACTGTGGATCAAGCCAAACCACAGTTTGGGTTGGACAAATCTTATTCGACTTTTGACCAAGCCAATACTAGCAAGCCGAGAGAAGTCTAATACACAAATAACTCCCACCCACAACATCTAATTGTTTTTTATCTGAAATTGCTGAGTTAAATTGCATTTGAAACTGTTAATAACTTGTGAAAAGTTCAATGACACTGCTAGCCGTAATAGGCATTCTAGTAGGTTCTAGTGTTGGTGCCTGTTCTTAGAGGGAGCTATGGTTGCTAACTGAAACCGACTGAATGCCCTCACCAATGAGGAGGTTTCATCGAGACTCGGGATCTTAGTCTGCTTAGTGGGGCTACTCAGGTTTGACCTCACCGAAATGGTAAGACTGCTGGGGCTTACAGTAGTATCTCTCTTTGCGCTACCACTACTACCACTAAAGAGGGCTGTGACTTGTCAGAATGCTGATCTTGTCTGACCAGACTGCTGAGATCACCAACCAATCGTCTTCGTTTTCCGCTCTGAACGGGCGTTGTAATTGTTCTCTACAATACAGCATGCAATATGTAAGGATACGTATCGATAACAGTTCACATTATGACTCGGGATCTCACCACCAATTGCAACCGTTTCACATGATACCTAAGGATTTCACAGGATTCAGTGACATCACACGGTATCGTGTTTCATTACTTACAATATGAAACAATACAGTCAACAACAGTTCATGAGTCAATCCGTCTCACAGAACAAAGAACAACTCACTTGACTAGGCGGTTGACTCACAAGTTAAAGGTCACGAATTCGATTCCCGTGTAGTGACATCCTGCTTTGGCCTCCCACTGTAGCAATAGAAAGAACTCCAGTCTCACTGCCCAAAAGGCACATAGATAGTGGCAAGGCATTAGGACCCACAAAAGGTCAGAGTTTCTACTGCCAACTAAGGAGAGGCCATTAGTAACAAAGGAGGTCAAATCTCAGAGATGCTCTCAAGTAGGTCGACCACAATTTCATCTGGTACTTTCTAATTAAACAATCTGAATGCACACTTTGATCTTGAAAGCAACTGGGAATTACTCATTCCTCGAGGCCAAAAACATTTTGCATCCACCTGCCAAAGAAAGAGCACATCCTAAACTCAGCAGAACAAGGAACCGCATTGACACTACGACATCAAAGTCGAATGTCCTGCTCACTAGAGTTCGAAAAACGCAGAGAAATCCACAACAAACGTAAAGTATCTGAATAACAAAACGAGCCACAGAAAGCACACCACATAAAAATGAATACCAAAGTTCTTCAATTACTTGTTCGTTACAAAGCTTCCACTAGATTGGCATAACAAGGAGATAACATGAAGATCTGAACAATGCATCTCTTCATTCTTGGGAAAAATATGCAAGGACGATACATTACAGCGATTTCCGACAGTTGAGATCAATTACCACACGCGTGCAGATAATGTGATGCATTGAGTAACAGATGACCTCACTTTGCAGGCAGAACCAAGTAAAGATCGTAAGAGCAGCAATCAAGATTCAACAACCAAAAGAGAGCCCTGGGGAATACTAGATCAGAACTGGTAAGAAAAAACACCAAAAACATGAAAAGCACAAATAGAAGACCATAGCTGAATCTATTTCTTTTATCATATATAAACCACATAAGAGTGGAAGGAGCAGCTCCACCTTCCAAGCACAAAGACTACTTATAGATAGGCGTGACATAACTGGAAAAAATTACACCAAAAGGACCCGCTTGCTGCTGGTACTTGCACCTGCAATAAAAAAGAATAACCTGGACTTTCCTGTATACATATATCTACCATTGGTCCTGGCCTGCAAGAAATAGAAAACCAAATTGAGTAAGATGATAAGACCAGATAATGGCACCACAAATAATCCAACTTTTTACATGGAATGGTTTGACATGAATGAGTTTTCGGGAACTACAGCTGGGCTGATCAGTGTGAAATACCTAAGACAGTGAGATTGTAACTGCTTTTCAAGGCATTGAACACTAGCTGGACCGCAAAACAATCGATACAGAGTATTCTAAGGAGAAACAGAATGTAATCGTGTAGTAGAAAAGACTAAGACGAAGACCCAAAATTGTTTCCCCTGGTCAAGCTTGACCAGCTGCGAAAACCAAGACAAACGCACCATACGATGAAAGGGAGCTGACGGCTTACCATGTGACTAGATTGAGGCTTCTCATAGCCAATAATGGTGCATCATGTCATACAGTTTGCATGCACTATTATTTTTGGGGAAAAGTCACCATCTGTGCTCCCTGAACGATCAGTAGGAATAGGCACGTAGGCAGCTCCTTTAAACATCCATTTGTCCCTCTTATGACAGTAAAAGTCTTCAAATGACTCACCGCAAAATGCACATATACACTGGTTTTCATCAGCAGGGACCATAGGTTCAGAACTGTCAGCAGGTAAAGAAATTTCACTTGCAGGAGGATGGATTGTGATAGAGGACAGACCATGCCCTTCAATCCAATCTCTTAAAGAAGCATACCACGTCCTTGACACTCTCTTACTGTCAAATTCGCACTTCCTTGAAGAATGCCAATCCAGGTGTCTGTTCAGGTCGTTTTCCAATTTGAGACGAAGGCCACAAAAATCGCATTGGTGTTGAAGGTCATCAAATAGACTGTTGATGACAGAGAGATGAAACTCCCGGATAACATCTGGCTTGAAGTCGACACCTATGTGGCCCTTGGTTTCCACTGGGATATTTGAGCGACCAGAAGGTATTGAACTAGATTCAGAGACAGACAACTCACCATCTGGAGGGCTAGGAGGGGAGATTGACGATACCGAATTTGTGGAACCTGGCATAGAGCTACTGGTAAGAGGGCCTTCACTCAGTCCCTCAATCTGAGTTGACACCTGAACTGGGCTAGACTTTGATGGTTCTGGTGCTGATGTAGATATCAAACCTTTCGCCACCAAGGAGCTTAATAGATGTGAAAGCGGATTTTTTGAGATGTTTCCAGAGCTTGAATTCTGTGATAAGGTACCCACCATTGATGATGGAGGTGGAGGACCTGGTGGCAGTGGAGGCTGGGAAGTTGTCGGTTGTGGTAAGAATATATTTGATGAGGCACCAGGTGCACTTGGACCTAACACAGATGAAAATGAGGACAGAGAACTTGCTGATGCTGATGGTTGGGCAGGTGGCTGAGGTTCATCAGGCAAAGGTGGTTGTACACTTGAATGTGGTTGTAAATGCCCAGAGTTAGTGTAACTCATGTTCGAGAAGTTGGTCGAGTTAGTAGGAGTATCAGTTGATACATTACTCTGCAGAGGTAAAAGCCCACCCTTCATCAGCGTAGCAAGTATACCATCTGTGCTTATTTGACCAAGGAGGTTGGGAGAAGAACTTTTATGGAGACCGGAACCTGTATATCCTACTGTTTGGTGGATTCCAAGACCTTGAGGTTGTGTATGAGGTTTTCCCGACTCCTCAGGTTGTTGGGATACTTCTGGTAGGTTTGTAATTTGTGGTCCCAGGGAAGATGATACACCATGAAAAGGTTGAAGAGGCTGCAACTGCTGGGGCACTTGTGAGTGGGGCAACGTACTTGACTGAGTATGGCTATGAGAAATAAAAAGACGCTCTTTATTTCCTTGGAATTGTGGCGGTGCATTTGCCAGGCCCATACCATGTGAGGTTTTCTGACCTGTAGGAATGGAGACAACTTGGGAACCATCATTCTCGGACAAATTGTATGGCTGCTGCGGTTGAATATGGAGTTGCCTTGCTGATGATGGTGAGAGTGGTCTCTGGTGAACAGATGTATGAGTTGAAGGTGACTGAGGCCTCTGAGATAGCTGCTGTTGACGCCCAGGAATTCCACTGAATAGGGAAGCAGGTTGGGTAGATCCTAAGCTTGAAGGAGCACCGGGCCCTACTTGTGGTCCAAGCCGTTTTATGCTTAAAGATGTTGGGACCACATTTAAACTTTGATGACCACCGATTGCAACATGATAACCTTCAAGTTGACCGGAATCAGCAACCGCTAAATACTTCAGAGAATCACTTAACTGTGACCTAGACGTCAAGTAAGGCCGATTCAATTGATCCTGTTGAACCCATCCTGTTTGCCTAACAGATGGAGCTTCAAACGCTTGCCCTACAGATGACGAATCCACTGAAGCTTCTCTCTTGTCCCTGGATCCAACGTCCTTTTGGCCATGAGGTTGTTGAAGGTGATCATCAAGCTCCTGTTGCACAATCAAAATCAGCTTCCAAGATACATGAGACGTCTCTCTCTCTCTCTCTCGCTCGCTCTCTGTGTGTGTGTAGAGTGCTTATGTACCAACAGTGTGCACATGTGGCTGCAAGGATAGATATCATCAGCATTGTACAGCTTCACATGGGCAACAAAAAGCTCTATATATTCGTGTTGCATATAAATTTGAGAGGACATAACACTTTCATGCATTCTGTCACAGTGTGTTATTAATTTTCAGAACACAATAAGAAAATGTTCCAATTCCAAAGCGTGATAATGCATACATTAAAAGGCCAGTAGATTTTGAACTTAAAGATGTCTATGTAATCTTGCATAACTTATGTCAAAAGATAAATTCGACACCCATAAAGAGGAAGAAACACAAAAGGCAAGACATTTTTTATTCATGAACTACACCAACTACTAAGCCTTTTCTCATACTAGACGGGGTCGGCTACATGGATTCTTTGTTTCCACAGATCCCTATCGTGTGCCATGTTAGCAGTTAACTCACAATAAGCTAGATCATTCTTTATTGTTTCTTTCCAACACTTTTGTGTCCGTTCTTTGCTTCTTTTAATACTTTCCAAATTTAGTTTTTCATACCTTTTTAAAGGTTCTTTGTTCAAACCATCTTAAACGATATTCTCTCATTTTATCCTCTATTGGTGCCACTCCTAATTTGTTTCTAATAACCTCATTATGTATACGGTCTTCTCTTGTATGACCACTCATCCATCTCAACATTTCATTTCTGTCACAGACATCTTTTGTACACGTTGATAATTAACTGCCCAACACTCAGAACCATAAAACATGACAGGCCTAATTGCTGCTCTATAATATTTACCTTTTAACTTTAATGGTATCTTCTTATCACAAAGAATACTTGATGCTCCTCTCCATTTTAATCAACCAGCATTAATTCTATGCGTAACATCTCCATCAATTTTTCCATCACTCCGAAAAATTGACCCTAAGTATTTAAAACTTTACTTTTGGGGATGCAATGTGTGCCAATTTTAATTTATGTCCTCTAAAGTAACCAAATGATCAAACTTTCATTCCATATATTTTGTCTTTGTTCTACTAAGTTGGAGGCCTTGGCTTTATAGTTACAATTTTCTATTAACTTTTTCCATAGACTCCTCCACTAATACAATGTCATCTGCAAATAACATACACCAAGGTATTTCATCTTGAATATATTTTGTTAACTCATCAATCACCATTATAAATAAGTATGGACTTAAAGTTAATCCTTGATGTAACCCAATATTAACTTCAAAGAAGTCTGTCATTCCTTCATGAGTCCTCACACATGTTTTTGCACCATCGTACATGTCTCTTATAAGGTTAATGTAAATGTACGTCAAAAGGATACCTCTTTTATTCAAAGTTCTCCAAAGAACCTCCCTTGGTACCCTATCATAAGCTTTTTCTAGATCAATAAATATCATGTGAGGTCTTTCATTTTTGCTCTAAAATGTTCTATAAGACGTCTCAAAAGGTGAATCGCTTCAACTGTAAATCTACCTGGCATGAATCCAAATTGGTTCCCTGTTGTACTTGATTCTTGTCTTAACCTACGTCCGATAATTCTTTCTCACAATTTCATAGTATGGCTCATTAACTTGATACCTCGATAATTCGCACGATTCTAAATGTCTCCCTTGTTCTTATATATGGGTATAAGTGTACTCGCTCTCCATTCCTCGAACATCTTTTGGTTTCTCCATATTTCATTAAATAGTCTTGTGAGCCAAGTTATTCCTATTTCTCCTAGTATTTTCCAAACTTCTATAGGAATATTGTCTCGTCCTACCGATTTACCACATATGTGTAAGAGCCTCTTTGACTTCGTTCTTTTAAATACATCGGTAGAAATTGTGGTTTATATATATTTTTGATATGACTAACTCTCCTAAGCTAATACTAACATCTTTATTTTCATTAAAAAGCTTATAAAAATAGTTTTTTATCTATTTCTTATATCATCATTTGCCACTAGAATTTTTTCATCCACGTCCTTGATGCATCTGACATAATTAAGATCTTTAGTTTTCTTATCTCTAGCCCTAGCTATCCTAAAAATATTTCTTTCGCCCTCTTTTGAGTTGAGTTTTTTATATAAATCCTCCCAAAATTTAGCTTTTGCTTTACCGACGACCTTTTTCGCTTCCTTCTTTGCTTTCTTATAAGCCTCTAAAGTTTCACTCCACCACCAAGCTTCTTTTTGCACCGGTACACCTCCCTTCGATACACCTAACACATCTTTCGCCACTTTCCTAATATGTATAATTATATTGTTCCACGTATCACAGGGTGTACCAACATAATTCCAAACATCTCCTTGAAGGACTTTGTGTTTAAATATATCTTCTTTCTCGCTTTTGAGGTTCCACCATTTATTCTGAATAGCTCGATGCACTCTTTTCTTCTTTTTCCACTTTTTATTTGTAAATCCATAACTAAAAGTCGATGTTGGATGGTTAAGTTTTCTCCTGAAATTACCTTGCAATCTTTACAACATGCTCTATCTTTTTTTCTACAAATAAAGTAATCAATTTGTGTTTGTGATAAGCCACTCTTATAAGTAATTAAATGTTCATCTCATTTTTTAAAGATTATATTTTGCCTATAAAGAGATCAAATGCCATAGCAAAATTTAAAATCACCCTACCTTCTTCATTTATATCCCCAAAACCAAAGTTTCCATGAATACCTTGATATCCTAATGCCTCTTTACCGACATGTCCATTTAAGTCTCTTCCTAAACAAATCATCTCCCTTTGTAGAATCTTTTGAATCACCTTATCTAACTCTTCCGAAAAAGTTGTCTTTATACTATCTTGTAGTCTTACTTGGGGTGCGTAAGTACAAACTATATTCAAAACCTCTTCTTCTAACACTAATTTCAACGTCATGATTCGGTCACCGTATCGTTGTATGTCTACAACACTATCCTTTAAATCTTTATTAATGATAATACCAACTCTGTTTCGAGCCTTTTCTTTACCTGAATACCATAATTTAAAACATGTATCCTCAATCTCCTTTGCTTTTTCTCCAACCCATTTTGTCTCTTGTAAACATAGAATATGAATCTTTCTCTTAATCATAGTATCTACCACTTCCATTAGCTTACCAGATAATGTTCCAATATTTTAAGAACCAATATGAATCTTATTATCTAGGACTACCTTCCTTACCCCCTGCATCCATCCATATTCAAAATGCAGAGACCCTATCTTAAAATTATTCACTACATTCGGGCGGCAATGTAGCGGGACTAACTTCTTTACCCACACCCGTCCATGACGTGGGAACCCTCTCTGTAATTTATTCACTACATTCGCGCGAAAATATAGTGACCCTTGCTTACTTATCCCTGCATTCGGGCTCTGCACCGCGTCGCTAGGCGGGATGCCCCAAAAAATGCTCATAATTTTTGTAATCCATAATATAAAAATCCGATGAAGTTTTACGCTAGTTGTCGGAAGCCTAACACAAGCCTCCTCCTTTATCCGGGCTTGGGACCGACAAAAGTAAATATCCTCTAAAGCTAATAGTACAACAAACAAGACTCATGAAAAGGAATTTGTACTAAATCGAGATTATCTATAAAGAATTAAAAGAAATAAAATATGAAATCAGATGTGCACCCTTATGTCACACGGGTGCGGGTGCGGACACGGGTGCGGGATACAGCAAATTTCAATTTTTTTGGGTGCAACGACACAACTAGAATATATAATATTATATATTATATATAATATTCAAGCTATAACAAGTGAGACATCAATTAACATAAGTATATGACAATAGCAAGTACACAACTTTATATTAAAGCAAAACACATAAACGGTAAACAACTACTAATTTTATCATAATACACAAATCAATCTTCACAGATCCGGACTCATTTATCCAAAAAAAACCGAACTTCAAAATCGTACCAGATTTGGAAGCATGGAATATCCACACAATAGGAAGTGAAGAAAGTCCGCGTTGAGATATTTTCCTATGTTCATCGGCGGAGTTTCATAAGAGATGATGGAAGACAAGCTAAAGGAGCATTTTGGAAACTATGGTGAGGTAACTCATGTGGTCATCATGACAGATAAAGGTCACGAGTCGACTAAGAGGCTTCGGTTTCATCGTCTTCGCGGATCACTCCATCTTTGATCGGATTCTCCAGGATAAATACACCATAGACGGCAGAACCGTGAGTTACCTTAAAAAAAAAAATTGCATTTTTTTTCCATGCCGCACCAACACGATGTCGCTGTTGCACCCGTGTCGAGGTCGACACTCCACCTCTTAGAAGTGTCTGTGTGACTTAGGTGCAACCCAAGATTATGAAAATAAAAAACCAAACATAAAATGCTTCAATAGAAAGCAAATCGGCGTTCATAATTTGTGTAGAAGACAATAACAATAACATAGAAAATATACATAATCTAAAACCATAGAGAACAAGGGGGAGAGAGAGAGAGAGCATAAATATAAGGAAGTTCCGTTCATGAGCATTAGAAAATTTTCCCATGAATCACACCTGGATTTCCGAGAAGGGTAGTGTTGGTGGAATGCTCAGTCACTGATAAGACAAAACATCTAGGTAACATGGCACATATCAGATGTATTCCAGTAAAAAAATAAGGCACTTGTCTGTCCAGAGCCAAAAAGGTTAAGACCGTTGTTTGAATTTTATTTGAACCATATATAACAGCATAAAGAATAAGATAAGCTTGAGAGCATACTCTTTTATAAAATTTATCATCAGCTTCCACGGGCTTCTCTGATTGAGATAAACTATCAGTTCGTCTCCAGTTTGAGTCCCGTTGTGCAAACCCTGTGGAAGTCCAATTGCGCACCTCAGCAGTAGGAGCCTTTACGGAAGGATCACGATTCCAACCATCTTTCTTAAATATATCTGCATCCCTGACACCTGGTGATTTAGAATCCACGTCATCCCACATAAACTCTTCCTCCTCAGAGTTCTTCCAGTTTCTCAAAATGCCTCTTGAACCTAAACTTGCAAAAGATGGGGCCTGGTCCTGATGAGGTAATGTTTGCGTTGGTTGAGGAGCTCTGTGGTTTCCATATGAATCAACTAAACCATGTGACGGTGTGAGTGCTGCGCCATAACCATTTTGCTTGCCACCAGCAGTGCTTCCTTCATCATTTGCAACTCCATAACATGCCTGATCTGCCGCTTCAACCCCATCAGCCACCCCACGATCACCAGCCTTTCTGATTCCTATGTCTTGGCGGCTTGCACAATCATAAATCAGCTCATGGTCTACATAGCGTGGTCCAGCTACCTTACCATATAAAGGGTCTGTAAGGCGTTCTCCCCTCTGAGAATGTTGCATATTCTGCAAGGTAAAATTTATGTCAACCATAAGGAGGATAACAAAATATTGTATCAAGAGAACATCTAAACAAAGCAAGTGAACGGGAAAGAAGGATAGCATAAGAATTGCAAGCTAAGCTCTTCTGTGAAAACATGTAGCCTTCTCAGGTTGAACTTGTGTTTTGTTCTTTTTCTTATGAGAAACACTGGGTTAGGTTGGAATTCCATAATAGATAAGATATTCACAAAGATGTTTCAACAACAACCCAAGCAATCCATGCCATAATGACAAGCAAGAATGACAGGAGGTAATTCAATTTTCTGCATTTACACACACACACACATATATATACATACATAAATATAAATCCTGTATATTGAGTGCAATCCACTTGATCTCTATAACTTCATCTGTACACATTTGCAAAAAAGTAACTATACCCACGTGTTCAGAATACCTAAATTTTGAATTGACATATCACACTTTTTTTTAATGTATAAACAGGACTTTTAAGCCAAAAAAGCTAAGACTGTTAACTTTCAAACCCGCATCAAATATGATCTACTAACCAAGACACTCGTGTGAGGACTCATGAAGGAACAACAGACTTCTTTGAAGTTAATATTGGGTTACATCAAGAATCAACTTTAAGTCCATACTTATTTATAATGGTGATGGATGAGTTAACAAAACATATTCAAGATGAAGTACCTTGGTGTATGTTATTTGCAGATGACATTGTATTAGTGGAGAAGTCTAAGGAAAAAGTTAATAGAAAATTGGAACTATGGAGAGAAACATTAGAAAGCAAAGGCCTCCAACTTAGTAGAACAAAGACAAAATATATGGAATGAAAGTTTGATCATTTGGTTACTTCAGAGGACATATAAATTAAAATTGGCACACATTGCATCCCCCAAAAGTAAAGTTTTAAATACTTAGAGTCAATTTTTCGGAGTGATCGGAAGAATTGATGGAGATGTTACGCATAGAATTAATGCTGGTTGGTTAAAATGGAGAGGAGAATCAGATATTCTTTGTGATAAAAAGATATCATTAAAGTTAAAAGGTAAATATTATAGAGCAGCAATTAGGCCTGTCATGTTTTATGGTTGTGAGTGTTGGGCAGTTAATTATCAACATGTACAAAAAATGTCTGTGACAGAAATGAAGATGTTGAGATGGATGAGTGGTCATACAAGAAAAGACCGTATACATAATGAGGTTATTAGAAACAAATTAGGAGTGGGACCAATAGAGGATAAAATGAGAGAATATCGTTTAAGATGGTTTGGACATATAGAAAGAAGATCAAAAGAAGAAGGTTAGAAAAACTAAATTTGGAAAGTATTAAAAGAGGAAGAGGACGACCACAAAAGTGTTGGAAAGAAACAATAAAGAATGATCTAGCTTATTGTGAGTTAACTGCTAACATGACACACGATAGGGATCTGTGGAAACAAAGAATCCATGTAGCCGACCCCGTCTAGTATGGGAAAAGGCTTAGTTGTTGAATCAAGACACTCATAGATAGGCAACCCCAAGGTTTTTCTACAATATCTCTACAATTAGTTTTAAGAAAATCAAGCTCTAAGCTGTTTTTTAGTTAGAATGCAATGCTTACAGATAGACATAACATATATATACATACATAATACACTAAGGACTTGATTTGGGGATCGTGACAACTTAAGGCGTCTGGGTGACAGAAGGACTTGATCAGTTTCATAAGCAAATTAAAATTCACAAATCAGATGGAACTTGTGGAAGATCAAATTTATAAAATATAAATATCAGGCACTATTGATAGAGCATCAAGAGGTTCAAGATAAACTTTTGCCCAGACCATTTCAGCAACAAATAAAATGTAACTAACAGCATTTGAATATCACCAATAGAAGAGACAACCTGCATAAAGCAACTATATCGGATCCCTTTGCCAAAACTAGTGCTTACTGGGATTAAACTAAATATAATCATGTGGAAGTGCAGATAAGAGCAATCCTATGAAAGTGGAACCCTTCACAAGACTTCAATTCAAAAGCTTCATGTTTCTGTTAAAAAAAACAAGAGCATACAGAATTATTACTCACAGCAATCTTAGCAGGGGCTTCCGTCCATGGTTTTGAGTTCCCAGAAACCGAGGGTAGCTCAGACCTCTCTGTTTCCTCTCCCAGAGTGCTTCCACTGTTTTCACTTTCAATTCCTTTAGACTGCAACGCATAGATGAAGAAACAAAGCAAAAAATATATTATAAACTAAGGATCGCTAAACCAAAATGACAAATGAGAATAGCAAGTTGGCAACACACACACATAAAACTGTGTGTGTCCACCAACAGGCATGCACAAGCATACACATACATATGCAAGCTCATGAGAGTGAGAGAGAGAGCAGATTAAAACAACTGAAGTTATTAATAACACCAAAATATTTACTCCAGAATGACAATAAGCAACTTCAGGCTGTCGGATGCCATTTTCCACCAGACAGCTCAGCTAGCTGATCGGTCAAGTACTTAATATTTCCATAAAATATAAGGTACCACTAAGGGAATACTTTCTAATACCGGGATATCAATCCATGTGAAGCATTCATCTAAATGTGTGGACGTTCCAGACAAAACAAAATTCATGTGGATGCAAGTGGATAGAATTGACTAAACATGTACCAAGTGCAGTATTTTAGGTATCATACGGTATCATAAGATTTGGTAAAGGTGCAGACTGTCATTATGGAAAGAATAGGAAAGATACGTCACCATGTGCTTGAAAATTTTGAACCTTATAAAAGTTATTTCCTTGACTTAAACATTTTTTAAAATCTTTGTTGTATGTTATACTGTGTCCAAGAACAAAAGAAAGCTTTTCATAGATTGGCTAAAATATATTTCTTTTTCTACGCACCTTTTACAAAACATGGACAAATATAGACCATAGTTTTCGACTTTTACCATTAGAGTGTAAATGGGCATGTCATTTCACAAATTTGAGCTAGAACTCTACATCTTAAAAGAAAATTGATATCTATGATTTTATAAAACATTTAAATGCTTTAAATAAAAACTGTGATTTTTAAATGTACTTCAACATGGTATACTTCAAACAACATAGAAATTAAGGTTCACACATTGTATTCCTTTGGAAGGAAAATTTTAAATACCTAATGTCAATTTCTTAGAGTGATAGAAAAATTGATAGAGATGTTAAAAATAGAATTTTCAGGTTATGTTACACATATAATTAATAAGTTGGTTAAAATTGGGAGGTGCCAGGTATTTTATGTGGCAAGAAAATATTACTAAAATTAAAAGTTAAATATTATAGAGCAGTAATTCGACCAGCTATACTTTATAGTTCTAAGCGTTGGGCAATTAATTATCAACATATACAAAAGATATCCGTGACAGAAATGAGGATGGTGAGATGGATGTGTGGTCACACAAGAAAAGACCGTATATGTAATAAGGTTATTAGAAACAAATTAGGAGTGGCACCAATAGATGACAAAATGAGAAAAATCGTTTAAGATGGTTTGGATATATAGAAAGATGACCAAAAGAGGGAATGCATGAGAAACTAGATTGTGAAAATGTTAAAAGAGGAAGGGAAAGACTACAAAAATGTTGGATGGAAACAATAAAAAGTGATCTACCTTATGTTGAGTTAACTGTTAGCATGGCACATGATTGAGCTCTATAGAAACAAAGAATCCATGTAGCCGACCCCATCTAATATGGGAAAAGGCTTATTTGTTGTTGTTGTTGTTGTTGCTGCTGCTTCAACATGGTACCCTATGCATCAAACTCCATGCCTGACCAGCACGAGTAATCACAGTACTTACAATATTGACCAGAATCAGCTTGAAACCCAATCAAGTGACCTGGCCCTAGGCTACACCAGTAAGAAATACAAATGGAAAGACAAACAAGAAACAGTAGAATAAGAGTTATATCTCTTCTTAGCGTTGACTAAAAAAACATTTTGCTTACTTGAATAGGAGAAATCAATCCCCTACATGAGGAAAGCCAGCTGGATTCCCTTCATGTCCTTTGCTAGAAAGAAAGATAATTGCAATACGTTTGAAATTGTATAGAAACTAATAATCATCAAATAAGAAGATACGGCAACCAAGCAGTGCAGAAGTGTAAAAAAGCCAATAAAAGAACAGCATTAGTCCAAAAAGGTGTATGAATTCATATCCAGTCTAGAGATCAACAGATACAGTCTCCTCCGTTTATTTCCAAATACTAATATGGTTTTTTAAAAAATCAGAGAATTAGGAGTATAAAAAATTGGGGGAAAAGGGTCAATTCATAGTGCAAGGCACAGAGAACCGTGAAACAAAATAAGTTTGCAATCTGAAGTAATTAATGAAATTGTAAGATTACAAAAACAAAAGCACACACAACTTCGTCAGGTTGTAATTACCCTGCTTGACTGCTCAAGTCGCTGCCTTGCTTCCAAGTATTTTGGGTTTACATGGATGCTGTGTGCTGGGCGCTGAGATTGAGAATCAGATCTAGATGGAGGGACACCAGAAGATGAACCACCCTTCGAAGCAGAAAAATTAAGTTCTTGCTCGATGATTCGGAGTGGCGCTGGAGGGAATACACCCTTCCAGGTTCTGAAGAGATGCTGCATACTTGAATGTATTGATAGGTCAACTTGGCGGTAGGCCTTGCAAAATACCTAGATGAACAGAAAGCACTTCCATTAAGTTTGTCAAAACTGAATACAACATCTAAAATATTGAGTGAAATAAAATTATTAAGGAAGCTTGCAGTCAACCAGGGTAAGCCAGGATTAGTCTTTTAAAGATAATTAAACCCATGACCAAATGAACTTTTTCTAGAAAGAATATTACTGGAAGTTGATTTTTCCTAAAGGCAGTCACTATATGAAAGAAGAAGCAAGCGATATTCTGCAACAGCACGTTGGCTATATGTGCTACTGCTAACAACCTAACGGCTAACAAGAAACCAAGTGTTCAGAAAGGTCTCACCTCAGGAAGCCTTGCAGCAAAGTATTTGACATAATCCCCTCCAATATTCTTTACAATACTGTCTAAAAGATACAGAGAAGGCAACTTTTGCTCCTTTGGAACCTGCAAATTTGACTAGATATATCAGGTACGAATGAAGTAATAGAAAATAACATTGAGCCATCTTTATGCACACAAACAAACATGGACAAAGAAAACCTAACAATTTCTCTATATGATTACGTTTCATGTTTAGCCTCAGTATGAGATAATGCTTGGTTTTGGTCTTGGTGGCATGCATTGGTTGGATGTTCTTAACTACCCCAGAAGCAGTATGTGCACAGAATGTGAGCAAACTGCTCGCTGCTTAGGCATCAAACAAGCAATATAAAGTATAAACTGCACCATACTGCGACCAATAAATTTTTTTGTAGAACCCCATCTTTTCTTACAGCCAATGAACGGTAAGTCGTTATTGCACCATAGTGTCATGTTATCGAGAGCACTGGTTAGTGAGGATACTCAATCACAAAATATATTAATCCGTTTCTTGTCTGCCATTCCTTCTCCGTGCATTTTCATCTTGAAATAAGCTCACCACACAATTTGGATGAGAAAAACACAAGAGAGATAACTAGGCCAGAAAATAAAAACTAAATAAAACATCAAAGACAAGCTTGTTTGTCTTGGGTCTGGACACCACTCCCTACAACTGATTTCCTATTTAAGACTTGAGTAGTATCCAAGTAGAATTAGATAAATAACCATTTTGACGAAGCAAAAGATCCTTCCCATATATTTCTTTGGTTCATGATGGATTTAGAGAAATGCCGGAAACAGTCTTGAATTGTGATATAATGAAAGTATGTCCTTGCAGCATGATACAGCCTGTAATCTGGATATTGGACGGCATCTGTCATGCAAGATGCAATGGTTCACTTCCAAGATGTAACTGGACTCCAGCTGTTGTATTCTATCACATGATGTATGGAGCCTAATGTGTTCTAATGCTATTTCTCCAAGTTAGTCCTAAAAGCTCAAACTTTTTCACTTTATATACGAGAGTGATATTTTTTTTCTTCTTTTCATCCAAATATGCTAGGAAGCAAGATCGGTCCATTTGCTTGAAAGATCACAAATTTTTACAAAGAGGCTGAATTGAAAAAAGCAGGACCAACTTAACATCATAACACCATAGCTTAATTCAGTTCCCTTCTAATGGGTGCATTACAAAAGCATAGATGTATTTGTGACTTCTGGAAAATATGATCACGACATCTTTAAATGGAACCCTACTGAAAGAAATAGAAAAACCCTTTCTTATGCAAAAGGTTGCATTCTGCAGATTCCCTGTTATTCTTCACGTTATGGGAGCGGGGAACAAGGGGAGTAGTTTCTCCTTAAGATTTCGCACAGGAACTTACAGGTGAGTCGGTGACCTCACAACTTGCAAGAATAGAGAGTACATGTGGGCATGCATGCACAAGGCTGCTCTCAAAGGTTAGACTCCCCGTTAAACCAATAACTTTTGGAATCCTTGTTTGTGAAGACATTATGGGTAACTGCATCCAAACTCCGGTGATTTTGATGACGACCATGATTATGTTGCTCTGTGGATTTGCATTAGGCCATTTCCAGAGGTACGCCGTATTCAAGAACCAACAAGGTTTGTTGACTCACATTCTCGAGCCCGCTAGCTAACAACCACACAAAAAGTAACAATAGGCAACTCTGTTGCGTGTATATAATTTTGAAAAAGTTCCACCGCATCATCAACAATCATCCGCAAACACAAGCATGTCTGTTCGAACATAATGCTCATTCATCGTCCAAGAAGCCAAAGATAGGACGTAATGCGAAGAAGACTAGCTGATCTTGTTAAAAAATTAGCCCGACAGCTTCGTCAGACAACAGAATCATACAATTAAACAACCCACAGCTCACTTACTGCGGCAACCAAAACGCCAAACTCATTAAATTTTACATGTTAGACACAGTACAAGAAATCGCCAAGTGCGAATATCACCTCTAAGATGTTGTTGCAGACGGTTGCTGCGATCCCTTTGGCCGCATGGGTGTTCTCTCCGGCAATGATCGTGAGGTTCGTGATGATCGGTTTGGAGTTGAAAGTGAGCTCCGAGAGAGCCGTCTTGTACTGACTAAGGAGCTCCTGCTGCTGATTAACTGCACCTCTCACCAGATCCGCCCGGTCCCTATCCTCACAGATGCCGACTCTTCCTCTTCCACTACCGTCTCTCAACATATCATTCGCCCTAAACCTAGAGGAAAAGGCACCACCGTGGCCGGCACCACCGACCCGTTCTCTCTCGGGCTCCTCGGCCAATCTAGCCTTCTTCAATCCGAACTCTCTCGTCTTGTCCATCGGTCGCCGAGAGCTCTCCATCTCCATCTCCCAGGACAGAGACCGAGACACCTCAGATTTAAACCCTAACCCTAATGAAACAAGTACACCCACCCTCTGGCCGGAACGCGCCCTAAATAACAAAAGAAAATGTTCTCCCACCGGCCTACGGCCAACGGGAACCCTAATTTCGGACAAAATTAGAATCTCAAGAAGTATTAAATCGCATCCACCTCTCCGATGAACTCAGGCGGGGCTGCGGCTAGCGAGTCGAGAGTGCGGCACCGTCCACATGAGTCCTCCCTGTTAATGGTGAATGGAAATGAAGGGAAGTGAGGAAAGAAGTTAAAGGAATCGCATCACCGGACGATGATGATAACGATGAGAGAAGGAAGAAGAAAGAACGAAGACCAACGCAGCAGAAGAAGAAGAACGAAGAGAAGCAACGAGAGGCGCAGATGCTCGAGTCGGGACGCCTCTTGCTTGCTTCCTGATTTTTAATATTTTCTTTCCCCTATTTCTGGGTCATCACAGCAACAGAGTTAAATACGACACGAACGGTAAAGACACGGGATCCCATGATTCGTTCAGAAACAAGAACCACACGGTACATCAGAAAAAGAAAGATGATGCCAATATTGGCCGATCGGACCCGACCCAAAGAGGGGAAAAATTAGCCCTGTTTAATCAGTTTCAGGTTCGCAGTCATGTAAAACCCAAACATCTTTGAGCTGTCATGAGTTGGGTACAAGACAAGATGTCCCCATTCATATCAACCCAATATATATATCGATTCTAGCTGTCTGATCATCTTTGAATGATCAAAGACAATGCTAACAAAGTGTTCTTTCTAATCAAGACAATTAATTGGTGGTAATTCTAGAGTATATATCCTTCAAGTACTCTAATATTTCTATGTATATATTGATATATAGTGCACAATCATACAATTGAATCTCAACTATTTATCTTAAGCCGATGAACGATTGAAATTTGAATTAAAAAAGCAAAAAATACATGTGTACATCTACAAAAAGTAACATAATTTTTTTGTGAATTCAAATCTCAATGATCGAATAATTGAGATTTTATTGGATATTCTAGCATATATCATGCTCTTCCTCTCTCTCTCTCTCTCATATATATATATATTAGAGAGAGAATTAAACTGTTAAAACTCCACTGATGTAATCTTATAAATTTTCAATTATTTAAATTATATATACACAAAATTAGGGAAAACTTTATTTAAGAATTATATTGGGTTTAGAATAGAGTAATGGGCTCCCTATACCAGACACATTATTTGCAGGGCTTGTGCACGCCGGTAACAGCCAGAAATGGAGCACAAAATTGAGGTTCGAGTACCCATTGCATTCCTAATGCCTTTTGTGTTTTACGCTATTTGTTTACATACACTAAATTAGAAACTACTTAACAAAAATAAAACGGTTTCATCTTCTCTTTAGGGGAGTTATTCTAGGTGTCTCTCAAGTTATAAGTGTCGTGTCCTTGTGATGGATACTGGATTATAATTGGTTGAAGGAGATGCAAAACCCACATCCTTCTCGATTTCAGATACGAATGTTGTGAGGTATTTATCGAAACCGTTTAAAGAATTGGCATTATAATACCAGGTATCTTTGTTGGACCAGTGTTTTACGTTAGGTCCGACCCGATCTGATAGCAATTGTGTCCCACCTGTTTGCCATGTGTAAGGCTCTATGATGTTGTAGGTGGGTCTATACGGTGAAAGACTTGAATGGACCTTTAAATGATGTTTGATTATGAGGCCGTGTATGCATTAACTTTGACTATTGGTACAATTCCAGAATCTTAAAAAGCCTGGTCACATGATCCCACTTTTTACTGTATGAGCCTTGATCTCTCTTTTTATTGTATGTAGGCTCACGTTTGATTGCGAAGTGAATCGAGTCTTCAGCTCAGGCCACGTAGTTGATTGTAGGCAAAGTCCTTGCTCTCATCGGGTATATGTTCTGTTACGAGTGCAGCATGGACCTGGAGGCCTTCTGCTCAGAAATAGTGAGGATTGCGAGTGATCAAACGAGTCGAGCGAATAATATAATCCAGGAGAATCATGGATGGAGAATCAAACCTGGGTCTGATATTCAACTGAAGTAGGTCGTTTGGAATTGGGTTGGATGCTAGACAAACGGATTTATTCACTAATTACTTATATCCGTGTTCAGTTTAGGTACACAGCTTTACATCTGAATGTGCAAAAAGAACTGCAATCTGGTGAATGTCTGACTCGCTTGAATGCCTAAAAGCATACATATTTATTGTACGTGAATTCCAATTAGTATAAGATTCTCAAGCCAAGCCATCCAATAAGAAGAGGAAACAAACTAGAACCATAGAAAACGGGAAGAACTCTAAACCTTTTCAAACAAAAGATCCTCACAAATCCAATAAGTTGAATGTCATTACTTTAATCCGAATTATTCTTGTGGCGAAATGCTTATTATCTTCAACTCATCAGATCCTAGATTTGATTCATTTGAACAACACACCATGGAAACACTGAATGAATCAACGATATAAAAAATTACAGATGAAAATAAGAAAAAGAAGTTGCAGAGAAGGGAAGTGACATCAGTCTAGATTGTCGATGACTGCATCTACAACTTCTTGCGTTGTGCTTCTCCCACCGAAATCCTTCGTCCGGTACTTGCCTTCAGAAATTACACGCTTCACAGCGGTTTCTAGCCGATCAGCGAAAGATGGAAACTGCAAATGGCGCAGCATCATTGCAGAGGAGAGAAACAAGGCAAAACTGGGTTTGCATACTTCTGCTCTTCTGGATTCTCGCTTCCAACGTTTCCAGCAGATGCTCCTTGCTCGAAAATGGCATGATCTGCTCCCACATTGCCTGCACCCTGCAATTTCAAGCTACCATCTTAATAGAACCATATGTATATAGTTGGAAAGATATATGATTGCTGCCAATTTTGCTGGCAAATACTTTTTTAGCGATGGAGATGTTGCACATAAAATTAATGCCGGTTGGTTAAAATGGAGAAGGGCATCAGGTATTATATGCAATAAGAAAAGACCATTAAAGTTGAAAGGTAAATATTATAAAGCAACAATTAGGCATGCTATGTTTTATGGTTCTCGGTGTTGGCAGTTAATCATCAACATGTGCAAAAGATATATGTAGCATAAATGAAGATGTTGAGATAGATGAGCAGTCACACAAGTAAAGACTTTATACCGAATGAGCTTATTAGAAATAAAATGGGAGTAGCAGTGATAGAGGATAAAACGAGAGAAAATAGTTTAAGATGGTTTGAACATGTAGAAAGACAACCCAAGAATGCTCCCACAAGAAGATATGAAAAACTAGATTGTGAAAATGTTAAAAGGAGAGGACGGCCACAAAAGTGTTGGAAAGAAATAATAAAGAATGATCTAGTTTATATTGAGTCAACTGCTAGCATGGGGCTATGTGGAAACAAAGAATCTATGTAGCCGGCCCCATGTAGTATGGGAAAAGGCTTAGTTGTTGTTGTTTGTATACATGATGATCCACACAGTGCTAGAAGAATATAAACTAAAAATATTCAAAGAGTAATTGGAGCGACTTTATGGGAAACAATAATGCATCTCCTGTAGCAGTTACATATGAAGGCAACGACGGAAGGTCAAGCACAAAAATATGCAGGGACAGCAACTGGTTTGATAATATAAAGATATAACAAGTACACTGAAAGTTAAGATGATAATCAAATAATAATAGGAACACTCAGCAAGGTATTGTCAAAGTTCGAGTATACCATTACATCAAATTGCTCGGGTTTCGCAACAAGTTGCATGCAACAGTTTCCACAATGATCTCATTGCACTTTACACCAGGGTAATATTTAGCAACCTTGCGACATGATTCTAAGAAGAGACCATCTGCTAACTTCATAATGTTAGCTTTGTGCACTTCTGTCATGGTCTTTCTGTTGTTGAGGTAAGCATACTCAAATGCATATTTTGCAATCCGCTCTGAACAGAACTTTGTTATAACCTAGCAAGGTTACCACATCAGAGACTTATAATCTGAAGATCTTTTAATAAAACTGAGAACATTATAGCAGTAGTCAAATACAAAATAGATCGGGCATGAGGCATCGAACATTGATTCTCAGATCTGCATTTGAAAAAAAAGAACTTCAAATTTGTGAAATTCTGTATTATGAAAACCTGTTGACCTTCTCCAGTCCAACATCACATATTTGAGATCCGTTTTTTACTAAAGTTATTCTCTTAAGCAGGTGATACTATACATGCATTCACTAAATGCACAAAAGAAGCATTACAAGCAGGCAGGTTCATCATCCGGTTTTTACTAAGTTATTCTGAGCATTTTCGCGACCTAAAAGGTTGTTCTTCCTCCTTTTAGACACATTTTCTTTATACTATGAATCGTGCAAGTCTATGCTTTAAATTAATGTCAAATGGCAGTTCTTGCAGTAACTTTCAAGGAACAAGCAGTGTGAGAATAGCTAGAGGAGCTGAACAGCTTAACATCCAGACTCTGAGTCGGAAGAGACAACGGAATAGTGGTTTAGAGATGCCAGAGGAATCAGCTCACAAGAGCATAATTGAGAACCTTACCTCAAAGACCAAGTAGACATTCAATAGCAGAAAGTACAAGATAGTTAAAAGGCTAAGAATATATGAACAATTAACTGCATACTAGTTGAGCCTGATCTATGAGCCCCTAGATGATGAGAAATCCATGCAATACCTGCATGCCTTTCAGACAAAGTAAATTGGCAGAAATATAATACTAGAACAGACTGAACTACTTAGCAAAGAAAAGGTAGTCTCACATCCTGCATGAGGTATATATACTAGGCAGTGAATGTGAACATCGATTGCCATCAGATTAAATAAAAAATTGTTTCCACTTGGAATGTATACATGCAAACATGTAATCCAATTATTTGCCGTTGTAGTGCATTTAGACAATGTGATGTTTCCCCCAAATTTTCCATGCCACAGACATGCCTACTGCATATAAACAAGAGTCCACTCTCACACATTTGCACTAAAAAAAAATCAATTTCCTAAGATTTATGTTTTCCATTTTCCATTATTTCGAGCACAGAATATGTAGACAACGATACATTGAGCCTCAAGGTATTGAAACTAAAATTTCACTAATTAGCCTCCTCATTTTATTGTTGGACCTAGCTTGGCTGCTTGATAACCAGAAGGTATTCATTAATTATGTTGCGGTGAACAAGGCATCTTTTTTGTTCTTTGGTCTCAAATCCTAGAATAACTTCCCATCCCCACGTTTCTTTGTTCATGATCCAGATAGATAATCTTCCTCATTAAATCCCATACGAAGGTGGAATAAAAGTTTCTCCTTGTCAATCATATCATATTAATTGGGGGCCCTATGAGCCAATCAACTGGGATATATAAGAGACATTACAGTACTACAGTAAAGGGGATAAAATTGTACTTCAAGTACAATGAATTTCCTCATGTAAGAGAGCATCAGTGCAATCCAGTGATGGTCAGTCGAGAAAACTGATGGGAGGCAGTAGGACTTAGTCTTAAATAACTCCTAATACACCAGTTCCATACACAGTTCTTGATTCACAAGGTTCGGATATATCAATAATGCAATAACCCATGTAAATTGCTACACTTTAATAGATTTTCGCAGAGAAAACAGATCAAACCTATTGTTACAAAGCATAACATAGAATAGGGGATACTGAAGCCAGTTCCATCCCTGGTATTGCAATACTGACGTCCATGAATTCAACGTGTCGAAGACATATCTTCATGGTTTCTCGTATAACATTCTTGGTGTCGATCAGAATCTTGATTTATAGCACTATAAAATATACACACGGGTAGTGCTAGGCAGAAGAAGTGAAGACAAATTGATGGAATTTACTTTCGTGATTGACTTCAGAATAGGCGCACCTAAGAAACGAAGGCCGACAATTAAGAGTAAAACATACCTTAAGACTCTCGACGACGCCCGGGACGACCTCGTGCTCGTGGCCAGAGTACTCTCCCTCGGTGTTCTCCCTTATCACGGCGATATCCACGCCGTGATGGCGCGTGGGGAGCCCCGGCAGATTGAAACAGTTGACGAGGGACGCATGAAGTCTGGACCGGATCGGGTCAAACGGACCCGCACCGATCCAGATTCCTCCTGAAACAGCAGACGGAGGCCACGAAGGCCCGTCTGCTGTAACAGCGAGAGGTGGTCGCATAGAGGTCGAGTTCCTTCCTCAATTGCACGTTCAGCGAGCTGACGCCGCTGCCGACAGGGGTCGCGAGCCCGCCCTTTAGGCAAACCTTGTTCTTTCAAATAGACTCGATCACCTCTTCCGGCATCCACTATCCATCCGGCCGTGCACTTCATACATCTCGAAGTACACTGGCGCGTGCATCGCCCCCATCACCTGCTTCACCGCCCCGTCACCAGCGGGCCGATGCCATTGCCCGGTATCTGTCGAAGAATCTTTGAAGCCGACTGAAGCTTTCTCCTTCACCGGTTGCTGGGAGTCTGATGACTTTCGCTCCCCGTCCAATCTCTAAAATAAATCTACAACGAAACTCAGGTTCGGGTGTTTGAGGTTTCTTCACAGTGGCCTGGCCTTTCATAGAGAGACAATATTCAGTATTGTGTATCGTGTATATTTTCTTTATATACAATAGAGCAGTGCTGCTCCATGTCTCCTGGTTTTTTATGTTGGGTTTCCCTCATTCAGAACAGCTATATCTAGACTGTTAACAGAAAATCCGATAACGGTCCGGTGGTTATAGGCATCATCTGTAACTCCTGCCACGGCAACGGTCTAAATGATCAGTCAAACCGTTATCGAACTGAGTTGTCGAGAATGACCAATGTAACGTCTGTAACATCTCCTACTTGGCCATTCGAGCTAAGTGTACTGACATACTACTTTTTCTCCCACTTTTTCAAGGTTTACCTAGTAGTGTCAATTCTTCATTGTTACTGCAGTCAATACCTATTGTGTGGTTATTTTCCTACACAACAACCTGTCCGTTGTGTGGTTATTTCCCTACACAATATTTTATCCGTTGTGTGGTTATTTTCCTACACAACAATCAAACATACCTCAAACCTATGTTTGTAACATGTTTTGAGAAAAGTTCCTTTGTTATGCCTTAATCTAGGAGTCTACCAACATATCATTTATTGGCATATATGAGATGGATATTTTCTTTCTCACAACCATATCATGAACATAGTGATATTTCACCATTATATGCTTGCTTTTTGAGCAATCAGCTCCACTCTTAATAAGAGTAATTGTTGCATTGTTATCACAATAAATGATAACCGGCTCGTCGATTATTTCCAACTTCAAATCACGTATTAAGTGACTTATCCAGACAACACTCGTTGTAGCCATACAGCAAGCTACATACTCAACTTCCTGTATATGCAATGTTGCACAACCTTGTTTCTTATATGGCCAAGAAACAACAACACCTCCAAATAAGAATATTTGACCCGAGGTTAATTTGTTGTCATCTTTGCTCCCAACAAAGTCAGCATCTGAGTATCCTACCACTTTCAGTTCATCTGCTTGAAAACACAGTTTCAAGTCTCTTATTCCTTTCAAATATCTTAAAATCCTTTTTACAACTATCCAGTGCTACCATTCAGTATTACTTTGATATCTACTTACAAGACCAACAACACAGCTAATATCAAGTGTTATACACAACATAACATATATCAAGTTACCTACAACTTGTGTATAAGGAACATTAGACTTATCATCTCCTTTATCGAGATAATCAACCTTATTAATTTTAACCCATTTTGCAATAGGTGTATCAGCAGACTTGCATTCACCCATTTTAAACTTCTTGAAGATATAGTCAATATATCTCTCCTAACTCAGGCATAAGAGTCTAGATTCTCTATCACGATATATCTTTATTCCCAAGAGATAGGATGCTTCACCCATATCATTAATTTCGAACTTGGAGTTCAACCATGACTTGGTTTTGACAATCATCTCATTGTCGTTTCCAGTCAACAATATATCATTTACATATAATGATAGGATGGCAAAGTGGCTCCCACTGTTCCAAACATATACACAGTAGTGATTAAGTTTATTAGCCATAAACCCAAGTTCTATAATGACATTTTGAAAAGTCAAATACCATTGGTGAGGTGACTATTTCAAGCTATATAAGGATTTTCTCAACCTATATACTTTATCTTCTTGGCCTTCAACCACAAATCCTTCAGGCTGCTGCATTTATATGATTTCGTCTAAATTTTCATTTAGAAATGCTGTCTTTACATCTAACTCATGTAAATCCAAATCATAGTATGCAAATATTGTCAGGATTATTCGTATGGATGCAAAATTCATAATTGCAAAATATGTCTCAACATAATCTATCCCCTCTTTTTGCGAAAAACCATTTTCAACCAATCTCGCTTTAAACTTGTTGATTGTACCATTGACCTTGTATTTCTTTTTCAAAACTCATTTATAACCTATCACTTTCATTCCTTTTGGTAAATCAGTCAATTCCCAGACTTAGTTTTTCTTAATGGATTCAATTTTCTCATCCATGGCTTTCTCCTAGTCTGATACTTTCGATGAGTTCATAGCTTGATGATAAGTCAAGTTATCAGTCAACTCATTTAAATTCACCGAATTACATACTTCTTCTACAAGATAAGTGTGATAATCTTTTAAGTAGGACGGAATGACCCTTGGCCTTTTATGTCCACTTAAGGTTTCAATTGTTTTAGGAAGATCTTTTATGAGCTCAAAAGATGATTAATCTAAGTCTACTAGATCATCAACACATTCATCATTGTTTTTCAAGATATCATTCTTAAAATTTTCGAAGAATTCAACATCTCTACTTTCAATCAGTCTGTGGTCCTTATGATAAAACTGATATCCCTTTGAACCTTTCGGATATCCAATGAATATACATCTTAAGGACATACTGTCTAGCTTATCTCTATACTGATAAAGGATCTTTACATGTACAACAGATCCCCACCTCCTGAGATGCCCTACGTCGGGTTTTCTTCCAAACCACATCTCATATGGTGTAATGAATATAACTTTACACGGTACTCTATTGAGTATGTAAATCGTTATACTTATTACTTATCCCCAAAATACCCTTGGCAGAGAAGCATCGATCAATATTGACATTGTTATATTCAACAAGGTTCTGTTGTATCTCTCAGTTATACTATTTTGTTGAGGTGTCTTTGACATTGTATTTTGCTTTGTAATACCAAAGTCTTTACACAATTCGAGAAATTCTGCCAAGGTATATTCACTGCCTCTATCTCATCTTAAGACTTTGATTGAATGCCCTAATTAGTATTTCACTTCTTGCTTATATTTTTTAAAAGCATCTAATACCTTAGATTTATGTGCCAAAAAATATAAATACATATATCTAGAGTAATCATCGATAAAGGTTATAAAATAACCCTTTCCACGATGTGACTTTACTCTAAAAGGTTCACATAAATCCATGTAAATAACCTCCAATAGGGTTGTTGACCTTGTTGATTCCTTGGGAAAAACTTTCCTTATCATCTTTCCTTGTATACAAGTTTCACACTTGTTGAAAGTATTTTCCTCAAATCTAGGCAGTAAGTTAAAGTTTGATAGTTTTCTCAATTTTTCCATACTTATATGCCCGAAGTGTTTATGCCACATATTCACATCAATAGTAAAAGCACACTTAATATAAGCAGAAGAAGTATCAATTTCATTATCACAGGATTTAAACAGTCCATGCTCTTTATCGAATTCCCTAGAGAATAATATTCTCCCATGTTTTCCCATAGTCACCTTGCCAGGAATAAACCTGACCTCAAAACTTTTGTTTACTAAGGTAGGGACCGAGACCAGATTGCGACTTATAGTTGGCACAATTAATATATCAGTTAATACAATCGGTTTGCCTTGTACATAAATAATAAAGGACCCAGTACCTAAAATATTCGAAAAGGTATTGTTACTTATGTAGATTCGATATTTGCCTGGTTTGTATTCCTTCAAGTCCATTGCCCCTTCCTTGGTCTTTGAGATGTGTCGTGTAGCTCTAGAGTCTATCCACCAGCCTGTCACTAGGCGGTCAATGTATAAACACTCTGAAATCACGCAGATTATGTTTGCTTCTCTGATTGTCCGTGCTCTAGGTTGTTTTCACTACCTTTCTTGTTGCGACAATCCCTCTTAAAGTGTCCTATCTTTCCACAGTTGAAGCACTTGATCCGAGAAACGGTTTCCTATGATTTCTTAAAATTTTGACCGCTCTTCTTGTTATTGTTGCCAAACTTCTTGTTTGGTTTATTTTTCTTTTGGTTGAGTTTGGAGATAGACCCTATCTCATTCTATACCACTAACAATTTTTCTTTCTTAATTTTTATCATATGTTCTTGCTCTATTGATAGTTTTAAGGGCAATTCATAAAGGTTAATTTCAAGTACTAATCTAAGAGCAGTGGTGACCATGTTTCATTACAGGAGTAGACTGTTTAAGATAGTTGATATCTGCATCACTTTTGTGATGACTGATTTTACCACGGCTAACTTCCTAGCCATTACTAACATGTGGTTTATATGTTCTACTATATTACCTCATTCTTTCATTTTGAAAGAGTTGTACTTTTGTAGTAGCAATTGCACATGTAATTTGACAGTTGTGTCATACTTAGCTGTTATTGAATCAAACAACTCTTTGACTGTCAAGTATTTTTCGAATACCCTAAACAAGTCATCCTTCATGTAGGTCAACATGACTATCATTTCTATGGTGTCATCTTTTAGAAATATTTTACACATTTCTATTTATTGCTCAGTTGCGTCTGGTGGTGGCGGACGCATGGTTTCCTTTAGTATGTACTCAACACCCTCAAGTGTTAGAGTAAGGGAGATTCTCCTCTTTCATGTTTGAAAGTTTAGACCGTTTAATTTCTCAGTTTTTACCAATTTAGACATACATATTCTAGAACTCATTTTTATGTGTTTGACAATTATAACAATTAGACGGTCTTTAATTTTTTTTTGTAGGGTCAAAACCGAGGCTCTAATACCAATGTTGGAGAATCGTTGAAGCCGATTAAAGCTTTCTCCTTCACCGGTTGTTGGAGTCCGATGACTTTCGCTCCCTGTCCAATCTCCCAGATAAATTTGTAATGGAAATGAAGTTCGGGTGTTTGAGGTTTAATCACAGCAACCGTTATAGAGTAGTGCCTGTTCCATGTCTCCCGACTTTTCATGTTGGGTTTCTCTCATTTGGAGCAGCTATATTCGGACTGTTACTGAAAAATTCGATACCTCATCTTTAACTCCTGCCACGGTAACGGTCTAGATGGTCAACCCAACCGTTATTGGGCTGAGTTGCTGAGAATGACCATTGTAACGTCTGTAACATTATCAGCATCATTGCTCGGGGAGTTCCGTCTCCTAGTCTCGGTATGTACATCACCATCTGAGACCATGGTATGCACCCTAGACGCTCCTCGCCATAGATTTTTCCCCGAAAAAGCTCCCTGATTGCCCAATGCCCGACCATGAAGCGGAACAAATTTCTACCGATTGTACTATCAATCGAAATCTACTGGTTCGTCTTTCTTCTTTCTATCAATCTATAAACGGAAGTTTAGAGGGTCGAATGGAAGGTGGAAAGGGACAGCTTCGGTGTGAAAGAAAATTGAACAGAGGAAAAGGAGAGATGACAGTCGCCAAAGCCATTGACAATATGATAAATGCACTTTAAGGTCAAATCCCTATGTTAAGTATATGGTAAGTATACGTTAAAAACAAGTCCCCTCAACCAACCTTTCACACGTTGGTATTCTTGAGTAGTTTTCCACCCTAAATCGTCTTGTTTTTGTGGGCTTTTGTTAAGTGCTAAACTTGCCAGGAGTCTACGTCCAAAAATGGCAAAGAGCAGGAAAGACAATAAGTACTTCGATAGCGAATATTATATCTTCCAGTCAACTTTGAGTTTTTATATTATTGACCTCTTTCACGTTATGTTTAATTGATAAAACAAAAAAATTTAAATATACATAAAATGCAAAATATAAAAATATAATGATTTTTTAATTCAATTTTTTAGTCATATCAATCGAACAAGATTATACACCAAAAAATATTATAATTTTTTACTTTTAAATAAGTATATATATATAAAAAAGGAGAGATCCACTTGCACACATTTATTATCATACTCAATCTTATATAATACATAAAGTTGTTTTTATATTTTTCAAAAACTTTATAATTGTTTAAAGGACTTCAAAAGCAAAGAGTGAACATAAGTATACATATGTCAAAAATGTGTAATTCAATTTTCATATATATAAAAAGAAGACAAATATATATATATATATATATATATATATATATATATATATATATATATATATATATATATATAGAGAGAGAGAGAGAGAGAGAGAGAGAGAGAGAGAGAGAGAGAGAGAGAGAGAGAGAGAGAGAGAGAGAGAGAATACTATGTTGGTTGTACTTTGAAGAAAATTATGCTTAGCCTTGGCAGTGACAATGTCATGACTCCATCATCTTTATCATCTCCTGGCTTTATTTCTGCATAGAAGCATGGGGATAACCTCGCATTGTGCTAGTGAATCTTCTGTGCTAGAGGCTCATCTCGAATTAAGTACGAAGAGGATGAAAACTCATGCTGCTCGACCATTGTGTAGTTTGGCAAATCTCAATTAGGGGTGACCAAGGTTCAGTTTGGTTCGGTTCTAGCTTCAACCTCGAATCAAACCGTTAGTTTTAGTTCTCAACTTTCAGAGAACTAAATTGAACCATGCTATGGTCTGACCTAAACCAAACTGAACTGTCGGTTCTAGTTTGGTTCAGTTTTGAACCATGATTCTATTAGTTTAAAGATTTTGCAAAATACAATGTATCATGCTAATGCTATGAGACTTTAGATCTACGGTCCATATTTTATATGTATATGAGGTTATAAACTCATATATATAAAGTTGTTAAGGTTTAAGTCCATATAAGAATATAAACCTTATATATAATGATTCAGTTCGGTTTAGTTCTCATGGTTCGGTTCCAACACCGGAACTGTGAATCAAACCATCAGAAATTGTTTCCAACTAAAACCGAACCAAATCAAACTGTGAGACATCTACAACCGAACGGCTCGGTTCTGGCAATTCCACAAACAACCCTAATCTCAAGCATCCCAAGTCATTGAATTGGACTGTCCTACATTCAGTGGTGCAAAATATAGGGATCTCTGTGTGTGTTTGTTCTTGTTGGTGATTACTCTAATAGTTGTATTCGATTGAAATTAACCGGATGAAGTGGTTGAACAACTTGCAAAGGAAATTGGTTCTTATCTTTGGACAAAGAATGCAAGGGAAGTATCGGGGACGTAAGCGCAGCTAATTTACTATTAAAAGATTACGCCTGCCTATACCTTATAACAAATATCAAGATAATCCCCAAAGAAAAAGTTTGAGATACTATAAGTCACTCCTGACTGGTTTATTAGGATAAACGAGCTAATTTTCTATTAAAAGATCACGTCTGTCTATACTTTATTACAAATATCAAGATAATCCCCAAAGAAAAAGTTTGAGATATTATATTATAAGTCGCTTCTAACTGGCTTATTAGGATAAACCGCGAACACACACACATACACATATACATATATAAAACTTGATCCTACAACTTTTGACACATGCATATTATCACTCATCATTTACTTTTGAGGGACATGCCAGTTATTTATAAAATACTCTTGGTACATCCCAAAGTAAATGGTTGGTATGAAATGCAAGTTGTTAGATTCAATATATATATATAATAAAAGTGATAAATGCATAATGTCTTTCGATTCATGAACATCTCTATTGCTAGGATCTTTAAGATATACGACAAAGATTTGAACTAAAAGTATTATTGTACTTTGCATTTCATGTATCATGTGTATTAAATAGAAAGTTATTCAAATTTCTATAGTTTGATATAAAAAATCGAACGGTGAGATGTTTTAATATGATCATGAAATTTAAAAATTATGCATCTATTACTGTCCTCTCCCCCCACTCTCTTTCTCTCTACACAATCAAATCTACTTTATCATTTCAACCATTCAATCTTTTAAGATAAATAGTTGAGGTGATAAAGCAAAAAATATTTAATAATATAACATGTAAAAATACAAATGAACTTTTCATTCAAATATCTATTGTTGATTATGTCAATCATTCAATGAAGAGGTTTGAGTAGACTTCAACACATAATCTAACACATACAAAGAGAGAAGAGGGGTAGTGGTAAAAACATATTGTCTTTCGACGTATAATCTTGTATAAACATATCCATCATTTGATATTTGAAATGAATAATTGGGGGATAAAAAAGAAATTTAAAATAAAAAACATCAAATACAAAATACAAAAGTATAATGATACTTTTAATTCATTTTTTACCTATCAAATAGCGTAAATGTTTATGTAAGATTATGTATATATATATGGTTAGATGCTTAAACAAACTTTAAGATTTCAACTATCCCATCAACAAGATCGGTAGTTAAGATCAAAATGAAAAGTGCTCAAATACTTTTTTCATTTGCATTCATTGCACATGATACTTTTGACTTAAGGATTTCAACTATCTTATCAACAAGATTGACAATTAATATTTTTAAATATATTTAAGCACAAATGAGTTAAGATTCTTAACATGTACATATTTATAAAATGATGAAATGATTTATGCCCCGTATGTATCAACCTAAACAGCCACCAATAATCTCAAGATTCCACGAGGAGCAACTAAGGGAGCCTACTTTTATAGGGCTTGTTTGATTCACAGTAGAGGTTCCACTCTGACCCTATCATTGATGCAAAGACTAAAGCCTACTGAGTTGATGCACAAGAATATTCGTCTTCAGGACTTCCTTGAGATAATCATGACCCGTCGTCTCAGTAGTCATTTCCAATCTTTTAATTGTGAACGCCATGAAAAAAATGTGTGCGTGTGCAAAAAAGTATGGTGGAGAATGAGGTGCTTTAGTTGTTGCTGAAGTTGTCTATTTCAATGAAAGAATATATCTAAACATAGCCAGTTGGAGGGGTTTAGTGTTTCTTTTTTCTTTTTTTGTTACAGGAGGGGGAAGCCTAACACACAGTGGGAGTTGAACTCCTCACCATTAGCAACGGCGCTAGAGCACTCATGCCATCGAGTGAACGCTCTCGATGCTGGCTTAGAGGTTTTAGTCAGAACTAAACCAAGTCAGGAATTGGACCTGGAACTGTAGACAAGTTTGGTTTCGGTCAGGTTGGAATTCGGAACTGATGGTTAGAAACCACCATTTCAATTTTGATTTCAAATTTTCACTGTTTTTTTTTCCTGAGTGGTTTGGGACTCGAAGCAGAACCGGCCCGATCCCAGTTCTTGGTTCCAGTAAAACCAGAACGGGCCATGTCTATGTATACCATATATCTCTGCGAGAGCCTCTTCCAACACCAACCTAATTGAACTTTCACAATAAAATGGTTTTATCACGGCCCAACTAGCAATACCTCAACTGTCTAGGGGGTCAAGCCACACGTTGAAAGTAATGAGTTCGACACCGGGGTCATGCATCTGGGTTCAACCTCCCCATTGTATAAAAAATGGGCTGATCTTGCTCAACAAAATCATTCATTAATTCGAAACTTCATACCTTTGCTCGAAGGTGAATTTGTGATGCTTCGGGTCTGGATCTAGATACAGACCTGCACGCACTAGCAGAAAACTTGTCGAATTTGATGCTTTTTACTTTAACCCTAAGCAGACTCCTAACGCAATTGTATTAGGGTCTAAAGTAAAAGGAGAACTTTCTTTTTAACAGTTTTTTTTCAAAAGAGAAGGCTTTATTTAAATAAAGGACGATTTTATCGGAGTATTTGAAGAATGTCTCTCAACTTGGCTAACGGAATTCTAGCAAGTCATTTGTGGACATATTTGAACAAATGTTGTTAGGCTAGCGTTTAGCCTGTTGAAATGAACTCGAGCAAGAAACAAAGTGCACGAGATGTAGACATGTCTGGTTTCGGGTTGTTGGAACCGGAATCGAGCTGTTTCAGGACCGGTTCTTATTTTGAAACCATCGGTTTTCAGAACTGCCCAGAAACTGTTTCAATTTTTTTGTTGAAAAGAAGGCAAATGCGCTTTCTGAGAGTCGAACTCCTCCCCACCAACCTCAACAGTAGGACACTTGAAAAAAATATATAAAACCTGTTTAACAACGGTTTAGAACTGCTTGTTTTGGTTCTGGGCCAGTTTCTAGATACCATGAACCGTAACCAAACTGAAGTCTCCGGTACTGGTTCAACCCGTTTGTTGTTGCTAGTTCCGCCGATAGTACAATGCTGGTTCGAACCATCAGACCGGTTCTAAACTGGTCATGTCTAGCGAGGTGGTTGAACCCAAGTTGGCTAGCTCTTTTGTCGACATCATTTCTAATAGGTGACACTCGATCCATAATGTCTTAGCTCAGATGCAAATTGATACTAAGCTCAAATGAGCATGAGTCCGACTGCATATGTTCGTCACAGTGAAAGCAAATTATACAGTCTGGGTTGTGTGCTACTTAATACGTTGCTCCAATATTCTTTCTCAATCTTAATCTCAAATTCAGGTACTTTAGAGGACATAGAAATTAAGATGGACACACATTGCATTCTTCACAACAAAAGTTTTAAAACCTAGGATCAACTTTTTACTGTGATGGAAAAATTGATGGAGAGGTTATACGTAGAATTAATGTTGGTTGGTTAAAATGAAAGGGGCATTAGGTATTCTATGTGATAAGAAGATACAATTAAAGTTGAAAGGTAAATATTATAAAGCAACAATAAGACCTGTTATGTTTTATGGTTCTAAGTGTTGGGTAGTTAATCATCATGTACAAAAAAATGTCCGTAGCAGAAATAAAGATGTTAAGATGGATGAGTGGTTACACAAGAAAAAAACATATATATAATGTGGTTATTAGAAACAAGTTGAGAGTACACCAATAAAAGATAAAATAAGAAAAAAATGTTTAAGATGGTTTGTACATATAAAAAGTCGACCAAAGCATGTTCCTGTTAGAAGATATGAAAAACTAGATTGTGGAAATATTAAAGAAGAAGAGGACGACAACAAAAGTGTTGGAAAGAAACAATAAAGATTGATCTAGTTTATATTGAGTTAATTGCTACCATGACACATAATAGGGCTATGTGAAAACAAAGAATCCATGTAGCTGACCCCATCTAATATGAGAAAATGTTTAGTTGTTGTTATTGTTGTTGTTGATCTCAATCTCAAATTCCTTTTGTTATAACAGGTGGCCGAAGCCTAACACATATCCATCCTTGCATGCCTAGAAAATTGGATTCACCACTAGTGAGATGGGAGTTAGAGAGCCAAGTGAGATGAGCTAATGCTCTCTATGCAATCAAGATAAGTATAAACCAAGAAATTACACCCAGGTTAGCGTGCTGATCATCTTCACAAAATATATTTTAAGGTAGATAAGATCTTAATTTGAATATATAATATATATATGTGTATATATATATGGAGAGAGAGAGAGAGCCCTCATATGCTAGCACACTTAAGTATTAACTCACAAATATATTTTATTAACTTGTCAATAACCAATATAACTTATTTAGGTGTAACATATTCAAATAAATCTCAACCATCCATTTTAGATTATAAATAATTAAGATTTAAATAAAAAGCAAAAAAAAAAGTACACTTCATTCACATGTGTACTTCTTACTTTTAAAATTTAAACTTGAATTCATCCATAAAAACAAGTTTGACGGTTGAAACTTGTTTCTTGTTAGCATACACCAAGCTCTCTTCCCCTCTCTCTCTCTCTCTCTATATATATATATATTATATATAAGTATGTATGTATATAGAAGGCATTATTTAAAAGTTCCACCAGCAAAATCTAGGACATTGTCAAGGAAAGGAACTTCTTCACTGGATCTAAAACGAATAGAATAAGAAACCTTCCAAACTTCAAATATGGATCTGATACCAGATCAGACTTACCAGAACCATGTGGACAGTCCGTAAGATTTTGTATCCACTTGCCCACAATCCCGAACAAAGGTAGGGGGATTCTCTATGATGATGTGGTAGGATCTAATTCGTATATCTATTGAAGGTCGTACCGTTCGATATGCCCGGCCCGCACACCACCAACGAATCTAATTTGCTTCCGTTCGATATGCTACTCTCGTTCTTGTTACAGAATGACCAACATACCTCAGGACCTGCCTGACATTGACAAAGGATGGACCACCCAGTTGGTTTAATCAGACCGAGAAGTGGTCCATGGTTCGAACCCCGAAACCAGCAATTATCAGATCGCTCCCTAAGATCAAAGATCTAAAGCCATTAATGTGAGAATTGTCATGGAACATGCCGTTAAATTGACATGCTTAGCTCTAAGTAGGGGTGTTCAAGGAACCATTGGGGCCAAACCAAACACCCATGACTGACCCAAATCAGCAATTTGATTCGGTTCTAGAAGTCGAGTTGTTTGGTTTGGATTAGTTTTAACAGAAAAAGAAATTGGTGTTTCAGTTCACGATTCTAATGTTAAAATTGAACCCAACCTTTATATATATAGTTTATAAGCTTATCTACATATAAATCTCAATAAGTTTATATGTTTTTATATATGAGTTTTATAACCTCATATACATATCAAATTGAGACCGTAGATCTAAATAATACGATGACATACTACTTGATATTTAGTTAAATCCCTAAATAAGTAGAACCATGGTTCATAACTAAACCAAACTAGAACCATCGGTTCTATTCGGTTCAGTTTGGTTCTTAGATACCATGATTTGGTTTGATTCTCTAAAAACTAGGAACCACAAATGGCAGTTTGGTTTGAGGTTGAAGCTAGAACTAGGACCAAATCTAATTGTGAACACCCTTAGCTCTAAGCAACATTGTAAATATCGTATCGGATCCCATATTGCATGGGGCATCGATACACTTGTATCATACCATATCATATGATACAATACAAGTGATTTAAAAAAAAAAAAATTAGAAATTTAAAAATATGAAAAATTCTGCCAAGAATATCGAAAAGAAACTAAATCACATATATAAATCGCTCTTGGGCCTCATTTTCAAACTTAGGATTGATGACTATTAATGGATGTCAAATACATATGAATCTTTAGAGAGAAAGGAGTTGGTCTTCCCATTAACCTCAATCGTATCGGTTCAGGTACTGATATTCCCGATACGAGTATCGTATCATATGATTTTTAATAACATTGGCTCTAAGTACTCAAAAGTAGTGACTGACTTGAAATTCTTTTAGGGTGGCAAAAATAACCCGCAGGGGTGTTTACGGTGGGCACACAATGTATTATAGCCCTGATTAACCATAGGCTTATAGTCTTTTGATGACTTCTCAAATTTCCAGTGGAGTGGCCTCCCCATTAACCTCAATCTAGTTCTTTCCTTGCTCAAAAGACTATAGAATACAATTAGGATGACCGCAAAATAAGAAAATGAATAAAGAAAATATGATAAAATGGATTATTTTTTTGTGCTCACCTGTTTGTCTTCCATTTATGCATTTAATTATATAGAAAACAATATCAATTTTTTATCTTTTTAAAATTTTAAGATATTTCTTTCGCATCTCATAAAGTGTTCACAGTCTAATTTCTCATATTTAATCACTGCAAGTCATCGTACTGAGGGTCTAAATGTTGGGACACATTTAGTGATGATTTTAACATTTTTTTAAAAATAAATAACAGAGGGCAAAGCCGTGTATGCATGCCCTTGGTATTAAATTCATGACCATCATCTTAAGAGTCGAGTCCCCGCGGGTGAGCTAATGCTTTGAGTCCACCTTTATCATTTTACCTTCTATATCCACTTTAACATCTTTGGCCATTGATATCACTTACACTAATATAATTTGATTTTAAGATATCAAAATCTCTGTTTTGTTGTCCATCTGTAAGGAAAAAGCCACTAGTATGCCAGTTTTGAGAGGATGGTCCAGTGGCTGTGTTAGGGATATGTGCAGGTATGGGTTAAGGCCTTTGACAGAGCTGAAGATTAATGTGGATTTGGGGAGTTCTAACTGAGACATATACATATATATATATATATATATATATATATATATATATATATATATATATATATATATATATATATATATATATATATATATATATATATGTGCGTGTGTGTGTGTTGCACTGCTGATCCAGATCGAATAATTATAGTCAAGGAACCGAGTGAGGATCAGTCATAATGCCGGCTCATGCTTTTGTATGACCGCCTGTTAGGAATCACACTTTTAGATGTGGACCAAACACACACACACACACACACACATTTCTACAACCTAAAGCACGAAACTGATAAATTTTTTAAGTACTGTTATGCGAGGCATGTACGCCATTGATCGGAGTTTGATGTAAAACTTGATTCACTCACACATCCTTTTTCACGGATATTATGGAGGCTTTCGATACCGGCTTCTTACTGCACATTAATCACCCATATCTTAGTTTTTCCGGCGATGGCTGTGGATGTAGAAGGGTCAAAAGGTCCTCGATTTCAAACACGTAAACCTTGTCTTATGGTTTGTACTATTATTTTTGCGTTTGATCACTCATTTCTATTTGTCACTCCTAGGACATATTTCTTCAAACTACTCATCGTAAAAAAAAAAAAGTCGCATGTAGGGTATGAATTACAAATAATATCATATCATATAAAATTCATTAATGCTACAAATAACGTCAATGAATTATGTCACGATGGTCGTGTCTTAGCAATATGAAAGGCAAAAAGGTTACCAAAAATATATATGGTAAATAGAGTCAATGCATGCGAGCTCTATGAACAGCTAGCATGTGTTAGTGTTAAGCAAATAAGATAATTAATACTAAAAATATATTACCAAACGCGATGTGTCACAGGCAATATTATGTGTCTTTGCAACATAGGTTCGAGGATGGGTATACTTATACCCGACCCTGAAGTGAACCTTAACAGGGCAGGTAAGGGTTGGGGTTCCCCCAATGGGTATGGGGTACACATATGTACATATGCATGCATACATACATACATATATATATATATATATGTATATATATACATATACATATATACATACATATACATATACATACATATACATACATAAATATATATATACATACATACATATATATATATATATACATACATACATATATATATATATATATATATATATATATATATATATATATATATATATATGTATGTATATGTATGTATATATTTGTATATGTCCATACCCAAATTTGATCTAGTTGGGTATCCCCCGCTCCATTTAAGATTGGGTCGGGTGACATCTTATCCCCATATCCAAACTTGATCTAGTCGGGTATTCCCAGCTCCATTCAGGGTTGGGTCGGGTCAATATTGCCATCCCTAGGCTCGTGGACTCTTCTATTCTTTTTTGTTACAACGGGGAGGCATGCACAGCCCCTCGATGTCAAACTGATAACCTTGATCTTGTGAGTCGTAAGCTGCTGCTCATTGTGCATGGCTCATGCACAATGGCAGATCTACATTGGGCAGAGGTGGGGGGTGTTCACCACACCCAAATTTCAAAAATCAACTGAAAGTCTATAACCTATCATGGGATCCATGAGCTATAAATAAATATATAGTTAACAACCCGCCCAAAACCATTCAAGAGTTATTCGCCCACTCCAAAAGAGTTTCTAGATCAGCCACTGACATGCGCTATACAAACACGATAAAGAAGAAAGTTGATTCATCATTAAGACACTTGACCAATGCTCCTGTACACCACAGAATAAAAAAAGAAGGAAATTGAGGCCGCTTCAAGTTCTCCATTAAGAACCTGGTCAAAGTATTGCATTAAGAGCCTTTTTCAACAAATAACCATAATTTCCATTACCAAAGGAATAAAAGTTGGTCTAACATACGGGCCTAATTAGTCAGTCATACTAGGCCTTAATGGGTCGTGCAGCAGTCAATTGTCATGGGCAAATTAAGAGGCAGGGTTCATCTTTAAACAATATATGATGTGAATAATTAATCGGGTCCCATTCATCAAATAAATATATAAAATATGCAAACATACACACACACACATGAGAGCAACTTCACAAGTTCTGCATGCACTCCCATTCTTTAAGGCAATGTTTAAATATATGCAGGTTATATCCTTGTTAATTCAATATTTATCCTAAAAGAATTATAATGGAAAATCATAATGGCTGCTGGCCCTGCATGGTTGGATTCGTAATATCAACACAAGCTCTAAATCGGTCTCTCACCAGACTCTCATGAGGCAGAGCTTGCATACGAGCCGAACAAACCGAAAAGTGGGCCTTGGCTTCAAGTTCTGTGTTAAGGGGCCGTGCTAATCACTAGCCAAAAATGCTTAACACATACAAGAATGACTTAACATGCTTTTATGAAAATTGGTCCTTTACTTAGCACAATTGCTTTGGTTTATGTTTTAGAATTCAGAAAATGTCATTTAACGAGCTTCCACTAGTTGCTCCCAGCTGACAGTATCATCTTTATGTTTTGAATATATGGTTTAACGAACTGAACACGGAATAAGCCAGGGACAAGATGTCTATCAACCCAACTACGAGCACCTTGCTTGGTTCATTTACTCACTCTCTATAGAGAGAGACCATAGTCCATGCACACATCAATCCATGCTTAAGCATTCAACCGTTCGATAAGATTAGCGGTTGAAATTCAAATTTCATAAGAAAAAAATACTTGTTACTTTTTGAAGGTGCAACAAATGCCTTCAATACTATTTAAGTTTTGACAAAAAGATCATAGTTGATCTTCAAGATAGAACAATTGAGATCTTTAAGAAGATTATATAGCATTGGTGTGTATGAACTAATTTCTCTCTCTCTCTCTCCCTCTCTCTCTCTCTCTCTCTCTCTCTCTATATATATATATATATATATATATATATATATATATATATATATATATATATATATATATATATAGCATTCTCTCCATACCCCCTATACACAGCGCACATAGGTACAAATCTCAACCATCTAATCCATACCCCCTATACACAACGCACATAGGTACAAATTTCAACCATCTAATTTAAGAGTTGAATGATTGATAATTAAAGTCAAGCAATAAAAATTGACTTTTGAATTAATTACCCTTACAAAATAGAAGTCTACTTTTTACTTTTAAAATTCAAATAACTATTTATCTTTCAAATTAAATGATTGAGATTTGTTTGTATATGCTAACATATAATGTTGCTAACATATACCAAGCTTTACATACATGCGCTCATGTGTATATATAGATGTATTTATACATATATAATTTAGCGTGCATGATCTTCTTCCTTTGTGTGGGCTTCACTTCTGGTCGACTTTCATGTCTTGTTGTGTTGCTCGTTATTTCTTTGAAGATGTCTCCATCACAACCTAGCCTAGAATAGAGAAAAATAAAGAAAATAAATAAAAATTTGATAAAGAAAATAATTTAAAAAATTAAAAACATAAGAAAATAATACCTTTGCCAGTTTAGTGCGATGTGAAGATTGTCCTGGTGATCAAGGCCCAAATAGATATGGAACCATAACTTGGACCCAGACCTAGAATTAGGTTTGAAATTTTAGACAAGAATATAATGTGGAAGAGTTCGGATCAGGTTTGGAACCGGGAATGACTCTTGAGGATTATACTGCGATATAAAGTGGAATTATTCAGATAAGGTATGTGGGTGTCCAATTATTAACCAGACGTCGCTCTGCCACCGGTTCGGCCCGAACTCAATTGGATATTCAACCCGAGCTCAGAAGTTCGGGCCTGAACGCCAAACAAAAACAAATCCAAACCTTTTCCCACGTTAAATACAGTTAGGCTACATGAATTCTTTGTCATCATTGTATTCAATCGCCATCGTTTGCTCGATTACATTGCAATGTTTCATTAAGACAATGTTTTATAAACCAGAACTCATGAAGAGGGTGTTCTTGACAAGAAACGGATCTGAATTTGGATCCACAGTACCCAATCCGTTTAAGTAGGCACAGCTTGGCTACCTCAGACAATTTTCCCAGGCATGCCGAGGTGGGCCCGGGCACGATCTCGAGTAGCCAAGGTCAATCATTCTCCACATGCGTCAGATGACGTGGCAAGAGTCCTTCACACGTCACCATCACGCGGTGCCATAGAAGGCTATTGGAGGAAAGCAGTCGCGTGGTCAAACAAGATGGTGGACCAAGCGGCACTGTTCAAGCGTCAGCCGAAAGTGACATTTCTACCACACGTGTCGTTCTTCAAATTGGTAGAGATATTCCGGGCCCATTCTTCTCCGATGGTGGTCGATAAGGAGAGTCCGCAAGGAGGACCCATCTCTCTCTCTCTCTCTCAGAGTAGCCCCCTCCGGAATCCTGCCGTTTTCCGACGATGAGACGTTGAGACGGCCGATCACCTTGATTACCTCTCGGGAGACATGGAAATGGGGGAGAACTACGGCAGGACGGAGTTAGAGGCCATTATAAAAAGTCATCAACAGCAACAGCAGCAGCAGCAGCACGACCATCACTTCCTTTCTCATCCTTCTTGTGCTCCTCCAACTCCTGTTCACGGCCTTCATCTGCCGGAGATGGTGGTGCAGAACCCTTTCCGTTTCACTGGATTCTTTCAAGGTGGGATGTTCGGGACTCATCAGCACCACCTTGGAATGTCTGTCGCCGCTGTTGGAGAGGAGGAGGCAGCGGGCACTCACCAAGACATGGAATGCGGATTCTACCCATCAAGGATGGAGTTTTACTCCACCGACGTTGTGCCCACAAGCATTGCAGCAAATACTGGCAATTTGCACGGTGCTTCGGCTGATGGAGATCTGCTTCAGAGTGTTCACTGCGAAAGAAGGGACAACAATTGCGCCGCTGCCGTAAGTGATAACAATGTCCGGCAGTGCCCCAGCTCTTCGCCTAGTGGGAAGATGGAAGAGACACAAGGAGGAGCGGATGGAGGGAACACCAGATGGCCGAGGCACGAAACTCTCACTCTTCTTGAGCTAAGGGCGAAACTGGACAGCAATTTCCGTGAAGCCACTCAAAAGGGACCCTTGTGGGATGAAGTATCCAGGTACATCAAGCTGAATTTTCCCTTTCTGAATACGTGCATTTCATTCACCTACTTTCAGATAAATGATGCCCTCTTTCGAAAATGAGTTTGCTTAATACAGTTTATAAAGTTTGGTGTCGGGAAGTTCTCACGAGAAAGGGGACTGAAAATGCACTTGGCACCTCGGGTTCCTCTTTCGTTATTATTATGGTTATGATTTCTATTGTCTTTTGCGCTTCTCGCTCGCCCCCACACACACACGCAGAGAGAGAGAGAGAGAGAGATGATGAGATGATGGTAGTTGTGTTTGCCTACAGAGAAATGGCAGAAGGGTATGGTTACCATAGGAGCGGGAAGAAATGCAGGGAAAAATTCGAGAATCTGTACAAGTACTACAAGAAGACCAAAGAGGGGAGAACGGGGAGGCAAGACGGCAAAAACTATAGGTTCTATGCTCAACTAGAGGCTTTGTGTGGCGGAGATGACGGCAAGGCCACCAAAAATAACTTGACTAAGAATACCGTGTTCGATGTGGACTTCCTCATGGGAGGAGCACAAGCGAACAAGACGAAGGCGATAGATGAGAAGTTCCTCGATTCGCCGGAATTCATCGTCCCGACAACCAGCTCCGGTGCGTCCGAAGAAGCACAGTTGGGCAATGATGCTAGGACGAACGAGGAAGGAAGGAATTGGAAGAAGAAGATAAAGTCGTACATGGAGAAACAGATGAAGAAATTCATGGATAGACAAGAAGAGTGGTTCCACAGGATACTGAAGACCCTCGAGCGCCAAGAAGAGGAGAGGTTAGCTAGAGAGGAAGCGTGGAGAAAGGAAGAAGCCGTTCGATTGCAAAAGGAGCACGAGTTCTGGGCGAAGGAGAGAGCGTGGACTGAAGCTCGTGACGCGAAGCTCATGGAGTCTCTGCGCAAGATGATAGGAGAAGATTGCACTACCAATGCATCTTCTTCTCCTCAAACTCAATTTGATACTCATGAATTGCAGGCCAAATACAATACTGAGAGCAACGTTTCGGGAAACAACAGTAAGAGATGGCTCAAACGTGAGATCTTGAGTCTCATAAGATTAAAGATGGCTATGGAAGCAAGGTGTGAGCACGGAGATTCAAGCATTAGCATTTGGGAAGAGATCTCTATGAAGATGAGGCAACTTGGATGCGATAAAAGTGGGCAGAGCTGCAAGGAGAAATGGGAGAATATCAGCAATTACTTTAAGAAATCAAAGGAGTTTAGTAAGAAAAGGAAGGAGATTTCTTTTACGGGCTCTGACATGCAATACATAGAGGCGTTATATGACAATGAAGAGATAAATGGCAGCCACGAAATCAGTTTCGAAGGTGAATTGGGTACCCTGACGATGGGGGCAGACGCATAATCAGAGGGTATTTACAGAGACTAATAATGGTGGGCTACAGTGGATACACTTGAGGAGTGAGTGAGCGATGAGTTTGTATTGGTCAGGAAGTGGGGGCACCGTAGAGTGGACTAATTGGGTTGTGTATGTTTTCTTTGATCTCTGTACGCGACTGGTAGGTTTTGACATGCATCGAGTCAGAAAATCTCCTCGGACTTTTCTCCAGCTATTCCTTCTTGTATTATTTTCTCCACAGCTTATTTCTTTCGTCTGAAGTTCTTTCAGCAAATAACACAAACCATAGCCGTAAGAAAACACTCACATCTCTCTCTCCCCCCTCTCTCTCTACATAATATAAATATAAATACATACATACATACATATATATATATATATATATATATATATATATATATATATATATATATATATATATATATATATATATATATATATATATATATGTATTATACGAAGAGTCGTAGTGTCATAAGCAATGACGAACAGGTATAAGTTTCGCGAGTGAAGAGAGAGAGAGAGAGAGAGAGAGAGAGAGAGAGAGAGAGAGAGAGAGAGACGCTGCAGTGTAATACGAATTGTTGAAAGAATAGTTGAAATTTCTCTCTCTCTCTCTCTCTCTATATATATATATATACATTCATCATTATGATGCTTCAGCATCCATAATTTATAGATATGTACACACGCTGTCTCTCCAATTCGGTCTGAACATGTATATGTGTTAGTCACTGCTTGGGAAGCTTAAGTGTACGTATACATATATGTACACATGCACGCATACACACTCACACGAGTGTGTGTCATAATAATTTGTTGCATAGACTTTTATCTGTTTGCAATTCGTGTGCAGATAAAGGCCTAAATTAATGAACTACGAACTGCCTGCTCTCGGGGTTTAAATATATTTTCTCTTTGGCTCTTTTTTTTTAAAATTTGTTTTTTAATATTGAAAACTGTTTGATGTTACCATGCTGTTTGGTGTCACATTGGTAACATTCTGATGTTAGCATTAGGTTTGGTGTTATCTTGCGATTTTGGTGTTATAACTTTGCTAGGGTTACAGGTCGTCAGTTCGATCCTGGGTGTGCACTGGCTTCAGCTGCCTCGCCAGTTTACCAAAACCAAAGCAAGTACAGAAAGAACCAGAAATTAAATCTTTTTTTTAAAATACTGTCCTTATCTTTTTGGATAACCTGTCCAAAAGCATGAAACACTACACCTGGTCATAGAAATGGGATAATGTCATTGGGTGGTCTAGTGTAGCTCATTAATAAGAACATGAGTAGTAGGGAGGGGCCTGCAATTTTTGCAGCAATGGTTGGTTGCAGTTTCAAAGCTACTGTTGTAGTTACACATGTGTGTGTGAGAGAGAGAGAGAGACCTGCCAGGCTAACTCTGAGTGCCATGGCGAATAACTTTGCGGCTGACAATTTACATATTTTTGCTTGAACATGTACAATACATATTAGGAGAAATCAGACGTGGGAAAGCTCTACTCCCTTAGCCGACCCATCTTGAACCAGATTAGGTGGAGTCCTTATGAGCCTCTCCATAACATGGTTTAGAACGAAAAATGAGTACATAAGGATCTTATAAGTGTTTACGATATAATGGTTCTAACATTTCATCCTTTAAAATCTGATATTGAACAGGAAAAACGTTAAAGTATTGGGTTTTATGATTTGTGCCCCCCCCCCAACAAATAGGATTTGGGTAATATATATTGTGGTAAATGCATAATTTTATTAAGTGTATAATTGATCTTTTAAATCAAGAGTAAAGCTTGAATTACTTTGCATTTGACGGTGCATTGAATGCAAGGTATAAACTTAACTTTTAATTCAAATCTATACCCTTGATATAAAATATAAAATATCAAATGGTGAAGATGTTTAACCATTTTATCCTACCTCTCTCTTTCTCTCTCTATATAAGGAGAGTCTAGATAAAATAGAGAACCATAAGGAATCCGTCAATCTCTACATTATTGACCTCATAAACAATCGAGATTTGAATTAAAGTACTGTACCTTTATACTTTATATTTAATACTTTTTATTTTATCAACTCAACCATTATCTCAATGATTGAACCGTGGTAATGGGTTCTTTGTAATTCTTTAAAAACATTTGACACATTTGACACTCGTCGCCACAGAAATTATCAACTCACAGTTGGGTGTTGGTTAAGTGGGGCGCTGTATTCAATACATTGTAAAAAACACCAGTGGCCCACGGAACTGCTTAAATTTGTGGAGCAAAGTATGCATGTGCTCATGGATGCAGTCGTAGGCTATAGTTTTTGTGTTGTTTTTTTAAATCTCTGGTGGGGAGAGCTTCACCTTTAGTCGACATAGATCGGACAATTAGAAAATTACACAACGATTATACGTATGATTAAATCAATGAAATATGAGAATCCGATGTTACAGCTCAGTGAGGGGACATCATGCGCATCTGTGAGTGTGTGTGTTGTACGTACTTACATGTAGAGGACGGAGTCTTCCCACACTAAAAGAACAACGCCACTGTTTAAATGACTGGACGCTAATTAACGTCTGCAATCGCGGTAACAAGCCTTTTCCACACTAAAGACTAACTCTACAATAACAAATTTTTGAAAATTTTGAAAAGCAAGAAATAAATTGTTAGGTGAACCTTCTGCCTCCAAGATTGCACCTGCGGACAGCCAAATGTACCAACTGATTTGCAGCTAAAGAAATGCTGGGGTTTTTCACAGACCTCGACAAGTATGGTTCAGTTGACCTTTTCCATAGAAGCGGCATTATAAATAAGGATATCTACTATTTGGTTGTAGATGATGTAGAAAATAAGTTTACAATTGGTGGTACCATAAGTTTGTAATTTGGTTCTACCTCTCTTTATATATATATATATATATATATATATATATATATATGAGAAAATCAGATTCTACCTACATTTGACATGTTCTTTCGCTACTTTCGATAGCTTGAGTGTAATTTAAATTTTTTAAGGATTTTCACAAAAAAGTGAAAGATAATGTTATCATAGTCATACTTTCCAAAAAGCAATAATTAGACAATGTCAATGGTAGACATGATCCAGTCACTCTATACATTTGTATATATATACATACACATACACATTATATATATATATATATATATATATATATATATATATATATATATATATATAGCCAATCAAATAATTCCAAGGGACTAAAAGATATGTCATCACAACAAGGAGCCTATGTTGTGAGGAGGAAAATCAATTTGTAACTAAGCTATTAAGGTGTAATGACAAAAATAACAGACATGCTCAAGAGACATACATAGGGGTGGCCAGATGAAATTTTCATGACAACAACAACAACAACTAAGCCCTTTCGCATGCTACACGGGGTCAGCTACATGGATTCTTTGTTTCGACAAAGCCCTATCATGTGCCATGTTAGCACTTAACTCACAATAAGCTATATCATTCTTTATTGTTTCTTTCCAACACTTTTGTGATCGTCCTCTACCTCTTTTAATACTTTCCAAATTTAGTTTTTCACACCTTCTTAATGGTTCTTCTTTTGATTTTCTTTCTATATGTCCAAACCATCTTAAACGATATTCTCTCATTTTATCCTCTATTGGTGTCACTCTTAATTTGTTTCTAATAACCTTATTATGTATACAGTCTCTTCTTGTATGACCACTCATCCATCTCAAATCTTCATTTCTGTCGCAGACATCTTTTGTACATGTTGATGATTAATTGCCCAACACTCAGAACCATAAAACATGGCAGGTCAAATTGCTGCTTTATAATATTTACCTTTTAACTTTAATGGTATCTTCTTATCACAAAGAATACCTTATGCTCCTCTCCATTTTAACCGACCAACATTAATTCTATGCGAAACATCTCCATCAATTCTTCCATCATTTTGAAAAATTGACCCTAAGTATTTAAAACTTTTCTTTTGAGAGATGCAATGTGTGCCAATTTTAATTTCTATGTCCACTGAAGTAACCAAATGATCAAATTTACATTCCATATATTCTGTCTTTGTTCTACTAAGTCGGAAGCCTTTGCTTTCTAATGTTTCTCTCCATAGTTCCAATTTTCTATTAACTTTTTCCTTAGACTCCTCCACTAATACAATGTCATCTGCAAATAACATACACCAAGGTACTTCATCTTGAATATGTTTTGTTAACTCATCAATCACCATTATAAATAAGTATGAACTTAAAGTTGATCCTTGATGTAACCCAATATTAACTTCAATAAACTCTGTCATTCCTTCATGAGTTCTCACACGTATTTTTGCACCATCGTACATGTCTCTTATAAGGTTAATGTATGTCAATGGGATACCTCTTTTTTCCAAGATTTTTCAAAGAACCTCCCTCGGTACCCTATCGTAAGTTTTTTCTAGATCAATAAATATCATGTGAAGGTCTTTCTTTTTTGCTCTAAAATGTTTCATAAGACATCTCAAAAGGTGAATCGCTTCAACAGTAGATCTGCCTGACATGAATCCAAATTGATTCTTTGTTGTACTTGATACTAATCTTAACCTACGTTCGATAATTCTTTCCCACAATTTTATAGTATGGCTCATTAACTTGATACCTCAATAATCCGCACAATTCTAAATGTTTCCCTTGTTCTTATATATGGGCATAAGTGTACTCGCTCTCCATTCCTCGGACATCTTTTGGTTTCTCCATATTTCATCAAATAGTCTTGTAAGCAAAGTGATTCCTATTTCTCTTAGTATTTTCCAAACTTCTATAGGAATATTGTCTCATCCTACTGATTTACCACCCTTTATATATTTAAGAGCCTCTTTGACTTTATTCTTTTGAATACATCGGTAGAAATTGTGGTTTATATATTTTCTGATTTGGCTAACTCTCCTAAGCTAATACTAACATCTTTATTTTCATTAAAAAGCTTATAAAAATAGTTTTTTCATCTATTTCTTATATCATGATTTGCCACTAGAATTTTTTCATCCTCGTCTTTGATGCATTTAACATAATTAAGATCTTTAGTTTTTTTATCTCTAGCCCTAGCTATCCTAGATGAAATTTTCATGAAAGTGGGAAAAATTATACCATAAACATTTACAAAGAAGTAGATGAAAGCCTCAAACATTTTCAAGGAAACAATAAAACATAATTTTTTTAGTTAAAAATCACAAACATCAATGCAACAAGAATCCATCTAGAAGAACCCATTTAGTATGAAAAGGGTTTGGTTTCAGCTTTGGTTTAAAAAGAAGTAGATGAAAGCCTCAAACGTGTTCAAGGCAACAATAAAACATAACTTCTTTTAGTTAAAAATCACAAACATCAATGTAACAAGAATCCATCTAGCCGAGCCCATATAGTATGAAAAGGGTTTGGTTTCAGCTTTGGTGTGAGCTCGAAACTGAAATCGCTGCATGGTTTTGAAGCAAATCGCAATAGTCAGTCGACAACTTGAGTAGCTCTTTGCCTCTCAACACGTAGTTACCACCAACTTTCTTTTACATCTTGGAGATCATTGTGATCTACTTACACTAACACCAAAGCTATTGCAGTTCGTATGATCCCCGCCAGTAACATGGGTATCACACATCTTGGTGGTGAACCCCCCTCCCCCTCTCGTACACGTCTCTCTCTCTCTCTCTCTCTCTCTCTCTCTCTCTCTCTATATATATATATATATATATATATATATATATATATATATATATATATATATATATATATATATATATATAAATAAAATATTATGGAGGATGTAGTCTATAATTAGCACTCAATCATACTCAGTGACTCATTTTACATGGTTTCACTATTTCAACCACTAACGGCTGATTTCAATCACCTTCTATTTTTGACTACTTGAAATCACTTTTCACCGATCAAAACCATCACTGAAAACACCTAAAACACTCTTGTCACATAGCTTGACAACATCTTACTAAACATATCTTTTAGACAATTGCTGGAATTTTAGAAATTTCGGTTGTTATTTTGACAATGAACTGAATTGAATGGCTTTGGATGATGATGAGTTTACAATTGATAGAATCCAAGGGCGAAGGGGCTCTGATGTTCACATGTGCCCTAAATCAGTGCCCCCTTTGCTCCACACAAGACTTTGCTGAATGTCCACAAAACTCCAGATTGAGAGTTGGAACCTTCTGAATTCTGATTATGATAAGAAACTGGCATATTTATGAGGTGTCTCTTAAGTTAGGATGCAAGGATTCCATCCTTACCTCCACGAAGCCTTCGATGTTGGAGACTTCCGCCTGTTGTCAGCTTACTCGTGGTAGTGAAAAAAGAGACGTCGAAATGGGCCTCGTACTAGAAAAATGCAGGAGCGGGCCAAACATTTTTGGCCCATTTTAGGAGCAGGGCCAAATGACCTAGCAGGCTCGCCCATAGGGCCAAATTATATACACACATATTAGATATATAAATAATATTGTATGTGTCAAAATAAGCCTGGTTGGAGGAGCTGACCTGGCCAGTGGTCCTTCAAGGGTCGGGCCAGCATTTTAGATGCCCATATAAAATGTAGCCCGGTCCGGCCTGACTCCAATTTTCCCCAGCCCAGTCTGCCCTTATTGACATTTCTAAGCAGAAATGACATTAGGGTGTGAGTGCAAGGGGAGAAAAGCTCATGGATTTCACTCACAGTATTCTCTTTTATGTAATAACCTAAGTCTTACTAGGTGTGCTCAGCTAGAGTGCAAGGGGAGAAAATCTTTGCTTCTCTTAGGTTGTGGAGTGTTCGATAATCAGGATTTGACCCAAATAACACCTGAACCCAACTCATGGGGTAAGGGATTGATAAAAAAAGAACACATGCATTTTTTTTATCCAGGTAGGACCTCCAAGAATCCACTTATATATGCAACTGGGCTTGGTTTATGAGAACGTAAGTGGAACCCTGACCACATCGAGTTGGCACAAGACTCACAAAGTTCAACATAAAATCATTTTAAAAAGATGTTTTTTTCGAAGCTTTGAAGATTGATCTATATAGATTATAATTTTCTTATGGAATCTGGATGTGGTTTTACTCATGATAAACCAATACGACCCAGCAGAGGTGGCAGATCGGGTCGATGTGTCAGGTTACGTCATGGTTCCTGAAACTCCCACACAGCCGATTTATTCTTTGTGTTTTTTAAAAGACCCAGACCCTATCTGATCAGGTTCACGTCCATTTTGACTATGACCCTCCACCCCACCCCCACCCCCACCCACATATATATATATATGTGTGTGTGTGTGTGTGTGTGTGTGTGGAGGAAGAGAAAAAAAGTTACTAGGCTGTCATTCATGTTAGGCTAAGATTGTTCAATTAGATGAATGAAAGATCATAAAAGAGAAGAAACAAATGGTAGAAAAGTATATTATGTACTTTATTTTTTTTGGATACTTCAAAAAAACAATTTTTATCTTTTACTTTATGATCTATATTATTTATTCATCCAATTCAACAATTCATATTGACATGAATGCTATAACATGTTGAGTGTCTAGCAACTTTTGGTCTTTTTTAATATGTATCATCAATTCATCCAATAGAACAGTTTAGATTGCATGAATAGTCCCACATAAATGTGTGTCTAGCAACTCCCATTCCCTCCCCACCCACTCTCTCTCCCTCTCTCTCTCTCTATATATATATTCATCCAATAGAACAGTTTAAAATTTCATTCTTTCCTGTATTCTCAATCTTCCATATTGAACCTGAAGGTTTCCTCATCCAGATATGAATCCATTGGTTTCATTAGTTTGAACTCTACTTCAATCACATTCACTATCACGCCCACAGCCCACAATGGTTGTTAGTGCTGCCGAAATTGTCGAAAACTGGGGCCCTAGCACACAAAGACTGCACATACTTGAACTAAATACGCGTTCAAGAATAGTAAGACTACTAAAGGATGTGAATCTTTAAATGGTAATTGAAAAGTATGTGATTGTAGTCAATCTTGCGAGTAGTGTATTAATTCACGTCATGATCAAGGGACATTTGTGAAACTGCATAATATTTAGAAAAAACTTCACAAAAATATCATTTGCTTTGGTCATCTTTCATTTTTGTCCACGTTGTTTAAAAAATTCTCCACACCACCATAAATCAAATTAAGAACAAATGCATCCAACTGTTATTCTTAATATGATGTGCACATCAATTTTTAAGTCACTTATCATGTCAACTTCTATTATTCAGTTAAGTTGCCACATTAATGTCACATACATTGATATTTACCACGTCAACTTACATTCAATATTATACTTGATTACTAATTGATATTAAATATAAACAATTATTAAATATTCTTAATAATAATTATTGGATATTTAAAGTTAATGCTACTAAATAATAACATGGTTTGTTGAGTTAGCAACCACGTAAAGTTAGTCACGTAAAACCGCCTTCCACATTATCTTCGAGTTACGCCTTTAGTGAGTTTTGGAGTAAGTTGATTGACTACAAAAAGGTTCACAATGCACATTTTAAACCACCTGAACCAAATTGATAAACGTCGTTTGAAGTTTTCTCTAATATTTACAGTATTGTATAGTAGCCAAATATGTAAGTAGTGTATCGATACGGTAGGGATTTGACATATGACAGCTGAATTATATCCGAAACCCTAACCGCTATGCTTTGTATCGGTAAATATCATGTACCGTAGATGAAATGAAACTCAACCTCAGTAGTCTTTGACTTGTTAAAAGGGAAGAACTTCAGTTCCCGCATTGGCTTCAACATTACTGTAGTCGATAAGCACGAATAGCTTCCTTTCTTGACTAAAAAATTAAAGTTGGTTTTGGACTGGTCTTCGTGATTGGAAGGATACAACTTCGTTAGAAGGAACTTCTTTATATATATATATATATATATATATTGAGAGAGAGAGAGAGAGAGAGAGATTGGATCTTGCCCATCCAATACTTTTTGGGTGACATGAGTATCATAAAAATATATTTTGTATTTTTTAAAGCATCTTAAAAACTTTGAAATTGTACACATGCCACCCAAAAGCAATGTTCCTCTTTCTACACACACACACACACACACACACTATATATATATATATATATATATATATATATATATAAGTTCCTTCTACCCATTTATCTATATGTTAGCAACATATATATAACACAATTTATCTTTTAAAACGGTGGAGAGAGATTGAGAATGATAATATGTTAGAAAGTACAAGTATATCCTTTTATTTTTAAATTCAAATATCAATCATTCATTTTTTAAGTTTAAGTACATATATATATATATATATATCATATCCACCTTTGACATACTCACTCAATTGCTTTCTAGTGACATGAGTATAATTTAAACAAAATATGATTTTTCAAAAGAATATAATAATAATATTATTACAGTTATACCCAAAAAGTAATGGTGGGATATAGGTAAACAACATCAAATGGTGCACATGATCCAATCTCTCACTCTCTCTCTCTCTCTCTTATATATAGAACATAGTAAATGTGCATACCCAATTTAGGCTTAAATGTAGTAAAGGATCTCAACTATCCAATCTATGAGATCGGCGGTTGAGATTTAATTTTGAAAAGTAAAAAATTCTTTTGTACTTTTCCAAGTGCAATATATGTACCTTGGTATTTTTTTCTTTTAACTTGAAGATCTTAATAAGTGTGTGCATGAACTATGCTCTCATATATATATATATATAGTGATTGGATCCTTATAAGTGACTTCTTTTCACTAATGTTCATTCATTGCTTTTAGATAGTACGAGTGTAATGAAAATATATTTCATACTTTTTAAAGGCCTCTTAAAAATTTTAAAATTTCACTTACGGCCCCCCTCTCTCTCTCTCTATATATATACATATATATATATATATATATATATACATATGTATATATATATAGTGTAGCTATCAAGAAGGAGAAATGAGCAATATTCGTAAGTGCTCGTATTGTCACGGATAGTGTTCAAAATTTATTGTGGCCATTTAAAAAATACTTTTGCTTCTTCCATTTTCATAGTGAAACTCACTACCTGAGACTTGGTGACGGTGACTTGGTTTTGTAGGTCAACGTGCCTTTAGTGCTCAAACCGATAAGCTAGGAATCATGGTTTGACACGAGCTATACAATTGAATGAACCCTGTAGTTAATGTATTATCTCGGATGACACGAGAATGCGGAGAGGGTTATCAAACAACAAATTGGTTGAACATACTCCTGCCAAAGTAGGGCCATAAGGAGGTGCCGGGTAAGCCGAACTAGTGCTGCTCAGGACTCCTTTGTCAACTCAAAAAATGGTTGTGTTCAATCCATTGGCTCGTTTCATCCGAGCTGAACGCAAACAAACACGAACCGAGTTAAATGAGTTGGCGTAAGTGCTCGCAAAAGATTTAGTTTCCATTAGAACAATCTATTTCCCAGTTGGGATTCAAGTCAACCCTCTACTTTAATGCAATTTTCTTGTGGAATTAAAATATTTGATCATTTAATTACATTACTTTACCAACATGGTTATAAATATACATGTATGTATTTATTTGTTTATTTATACATATACATGTATGTACACACACATATTATACGTACGTATATGATGTAAGCATGTATATGTGTGTTTGTGTGTAGATTTTCATCGAATTCCTCTGCGAAGAAAGTTATGCAGGGAAGGTCATTTTGTGCTTGAATCGGCCATGACAAGTGGTTCCTCTGCCTTTGGAATGTCTTGAGCATTTCTCCAAAAGCAAATTCGTTGTATAGTAACTAGCAACGAGACCAACAGTAGAGTATCGTACAGGAACTTACCCTATGGTCTGAAATCCATTAAAAAAACTGCAATTCTTCATTGTATGCGAATACAAAGGTAGTCGGGGCTCTTCAAAGAACTGGATCAAATTGGTTGGTCTAGTAAAATGATCTAAACAGGTGGTTTGATTCGTATTTTCGCTTTGAAGTTTAGTTCGTTTTCTCCATAATTGCAATGGGGAGGCCGAATCCAGATCGAACTCATGACCTGCAACTTGTGAGTCGGGTCCCTAGCCAGGTGAGCTCACTTTGAGTCGAGATATTACATCTTTTATTATATAATATATTTAAAATTAAAGCTTCGGTATAGGTAGTTAAATGGTTTTATGTACAGCCATTTTGTCTAGATAATTCTGCATCTTGTTTTGTCATATATGGGACACTCTGCTTCAATCTGCGATCAAGAGCAGGTGTTTGATAGCATACCCTTTTACTATACATACATCCCAAATTTTGTAAATGTCCAAAATATCTATGGTTGAATTTCTCTCTTCTCTCTACAACAAAATCCACCTATTTTTATCCAATTTTTGTTGATTGTTAAGTGTTATATGATTATTTACAACCAATCATCATCGGTTAGTTAATCATGAACCTAGTTGAAATCAAACGAATCAAGAAGCAATAAAAACGAAAAAATAAAATAAAAAAGATGATTCATGTGCTCATAGTGACAATCGATCCGCAACACCTTCCTTAATGGTGCCACACCTGTGCCGTGTTTGCTTCAACCAAATATTTTGTACCTTTTCTTGTTTTTTGTCTGATATTCTTAGTTTTTACGTAGAATGACAAATAACTCAAATGGAAGTTTGTTGAAAGCAATTAAGAGGAGATGTTTACGGAGTGCAATACTTATCATACAATGACTGAGGATTGTGATAGTAGTTTTATTGTACTAGATGATGTATTTAGTGATCGGTTGGGAGAAGAAATAGATAATGAATTGCGAGAGTGATATCTAGACTATTCACTTGTGTTTGCAAGTCATGATATATTAAGGAGTCTTAATGAACTTATTAACTATAAAAGACTAATAGAGAGGAAGCATGACATTATTACCATTATTATTTGTTCAAAGAGCAAAGGTATAATAAACAAGGTATGACTTTGATTGTTAAAGGAGTGACAAGTATAAGAAAGATAAATATTATGCTTTTATGATGATTTGAAGAATAAATCAACGTGTACCAGCACAGTAACCATGCACAAGTTGAAGGTCATGAGTTCGAGACCTAAGGGCATGCATCCGGGCCTCCCAATATACCAAAAAAGCAAAAAAGATATGTACAGACACCCGCGATGTAGAAGGAAGATGCTGCCAGACACCAACGTGATCACACCTCTACGTCATATCCCGCACTTGTTTAAAACGATGCTTTGTGTGGGGCATGCTAGTTTTCCCAGAAATGTCCGGTGCCCGCTATTTCACCGGAACAAAACCCGGCAGGGAACTGGTTGAAACTGGATCAGGAACCGTGCTGGAAAGCATAACAGCAGTTCATACGGTAAGTTGGCCCGTTTTTATTTTTAGACGTTCATCTTTTTACAATTTTAAATGGTCTGGAACTCAAACCAGAACCGGTCTGGTCCCTGTTTGATTCTGAGGCAAATGTAATCCATGCATCATGCTTTTCATCAAAGGCAAAAAGAAATAAAGCACAACGAAGGTTTCATTTGTTAGGAAATAAATAAGCTGGTTCATATTTAAAGTAAAGGAGAAACTTCAATTTAACTAATATTTGACCGTGAATTCCAAAGCCACCCAATTCATTAACAACGATGCAAGAGTTCCACAGATTTGACTAGAAGGAAATGGGGACACCGTGACGCACTTGTCTTGTGATACAGTGGCCTACAATATGGCCAATTTCCATAGGGTCGCATTCTCTCCTGTTCACAGATCATGGGCGTCAGAGTTTCTCTCCATTGTTGCAGTGTTCAAGCCTGACTGATATTTTGGGTTCGCATCCTCTGCTTTTAAGCTATGAAACAGTAGAACCACAACCAGGAAGCAGGCTTATTTCCATGCTTATTGAGAAAATCATGGAAAAATTCCCTGCCATTACAGTGACCGTTAAAATAGATCTTTCTGACGGTCGTCAACCATCAACAGAAAGTTTAAATAGCATCTATCAGTGGCTGCTAACCATCGCAATAAGTTTCGATCTTAATGGCTTTTCTTACTATGTTTCATCACATTTCTTTTGATGGTTTTATCTATGCTTTTGAAGCATCAAATCGGGCTTGCTAGGATGGACTGCCGTTACAAGTTGTTCATGAATTATTTGTCAACTTAACACCTTGTTTTCATGTTAAGCTTCATAGCTTGTTTGAATCGATTGATTGTTGTGGACATAAAACGATCTCCCTTGCGCCAATACATGCGAAAGTTGACGAGCTGAGTGTGCTTCTGTTGGTGGATAGGAAGTGATTTCTGCCCGTGAATGTCCGGCCGGGATTGATCGTCCGGTGATCTCTTCTTTCTCTATGCAGCTTGTTTCAGCCGAGCTGAATTTGAACACAACACAAGCAGAGCTAGCTGGAATGCTCAACACGAGCTGCTCATTGAAGTTGAAAACGCTTTCAAGTAGATTTTGCAGAAGAAGAAGTTGAATCAAGTCATATTTTGTATCTTGTACAATTTAATCTGTAAGATTTGATCCATGAACTACAGGTGGAGCGCCGTTCGGCTTGATATATTCTTTCTAATATTTCTGTACATAAAAAAACTCTCTATGTACTTACAAGTTATTCGAGCCAGCTTGACCGAGCCAAACCCTCATTTTCACATATATGGTTAACTCTCAACTAGCTTACATAAAGTTTCGCGACGGAACTTTGTGTAGTATGTAATTTGGATCGTGAAAATATGGCGAGCTCATCAAGATCGATTGGAACCAAGCTGAACCAAGATTAGCTGGGTTTTACCATCCCTACCAACAAGTGTTGGGTCCGCATTGTTGTAGGTTCTTTGTTGACCAATATATATTGAGCCGTGATGATGCATGCCACAAGCACGTTTTTTTCAAGCTGTCGTGCGGATAGAGATGTCAATACGGCCGAAGAAAATGTGGGTCGGCTCGGCCAACTTTTTATATGAGCCTCTAAAATGCTGGTCCGCCCCTCTTTCTTTTTCACACACATTTTTTATCTTTTTCATTATATTTAGAGAGATAGTGATATATGTTCAACCCAATTCATTATTAAATTTCCTTAAACAATTTTCACATCAACCTAATTCATGATTAAATTTCCTTAAACACTTTTCACAACCTGAACTGCGAAGATTTTAAATGAAAAAGTAAAGTGTATTATTGAACATTAATGCGAGTACAAAAACTATAACGGTAAACTTGCTTTTTGATATTCAAATTCTCACCATTGACAATGACAATTGAATGGTGAAAATATTTGAAGAGGATTGAGCATAGATGAGGATTAAGTGCGGACTAGGCTCTCTCTCTCTATAGAGTTTTTCAGTTATATGTGTGTATATATAGTTTTATTACATATATTCTCTCTCTCATATATATATATATATATATATATATATATATATATATATATATATATATATATATATATATATATATATAAAATATTTGACCATGTGATCTGACCCAGCCCAGCCTGCATCTACCCCGAGACCATTGATGTTGAAAGTACTAGATAAACGAACATTAAAAAGGTTGAATACCCTTTCTTATTAAGAGTAGAGAGTGAAGTAGATGAATATTAGAAGTTGCATGTAGTAAATGGGATGCATAACTATCCTTTAGGATTATATCTCGAGGGACATGCTTTTGTAGAAAGATTAATTAGCTATGAGTACAAAATAACAAAAGATCTCACCCAAAGTCATTGCAAATTAAAGCATATTCGGATGCATTTGAAGTTGGTGGACATGAACAATGTGAGTACAACAAGGTATATTTATAACACAAAGATGAAAATCTAGAAAAAAAATCATGTTCTCGAAGTTTTTTATAACTACTATATTATCTAGACATTAACCATTATCATACATGACATCGTAAAGTTCCTAATACGAATATTGTGAATGACATTGTATTTGCTCATTCTCATTTCCTACATCTACTTAATGCATTTTCATGGGTATTTGAATTTGACAACACATATAAGACAAATATATAAGTATCTTACTGTTTGGTGACATATAGCAAAAACTATTGAGGCTTATATTGTAAAGTTGATAACAAATAAAGAGATAGCGAGGGCGTTTGACATAAGTAGGAGAAAGGTAGTTAGCTCATTAAATTAGAGTAGTTACCAAGATGGAGTGGAGGTAATATAATTAAAGTAGAGAAAATTTCTCACTTTACTCTCATGCGTTAAAGAGCAATAGTTGGACCCCATAGAAGGAGAGAATTGTCTCAGCATATAAAGATATAATCATTCATTATGGTACTCATACAATTAATAGGTATAAAAATTTGTTTTTTAATGTATTTATATGATCTACTATTCTTAAAATACATAATGATTGTATATTCATATTTCTCAAGGTAGAAAGTGCTAATGCAAGATTGAAGCAGTTCATTAGTACCTCAATTGGCAAATTTGACATAATTTAGAAACAATTACATTTGTAGATAGAATTACATTACAAAATTAAAGAAGTAATTCGAGAAATCAAGAATTCTAATCATGCATTACGTTGACGTGACAGATGAGCTTGTTATGAACCTTCAAAGAAGAGTATCATGATGCACTATTGAACTTATTTAGAAAGAGTACAATAATACAAAAATGGTAGATTTAGATATAGGAATATGTTTGTGTAATTTGCAATGTTCACATGGTCTATCTTGTATCTACAAGCTTAAACTTCTGCTTGGGTGTGGTTATTCGGTAAAATTATCAAGTATTGATCTATTTTAGAAGAAGCTAGATATAGAGGAGGATACCACATTTATTGTCAAAGAGAGGATGAAGGATCATCTATTGAAATCGTTTGAAGAAAGTTATGAAATCATCCAACTCATCACACTCGTAAAAGTGCAATACTAGGTCTCAAAAATCCTCAAGCTCAAAAAATATGAGTGTTGAGCTTCCTATGTCACATTGTGTGACTTATATTGTACTTTATACATATGGTTTCGCAAGCTTCTTTGCAACGAAAGGTCTTATCGCTGTTATCGGTATGCCTTGACGTTGGCTAAACTAATGAACCTTGCGATCTAGCATGTAAGGCCCTACAACATCTATGCAACGAATGCAACCATGATATCTCAATAACCTTTATGCCTTATAACCCAGATATTTTATAGAACTATATGACTACCAATCAATCTGTAATATACAAAATAGTACGTAAGCATACATAACATCCGAATATAGCATACGAATATACTCCTTTCAAAATAGATGATCTACACTCATTAAGCCCAACTGCTTTCAATATGGAGTTAGCCGATCGACATGACATTGCCTATGATACACACTACTCATCCATCGGCTACTTGTGGTTCTCCATCTTACCATTCTAGTCATTAAAAAGTACATATAAATTCATGTATGCAAATAAAATATATAGCTTGTTAATTTTTGAAGAAAAATAAAGTTTCAATAATGAAAAGAATACATCAACAATAACAACTAAGCCTTTTCCCATACTAGACGGGGTCGGCTACATGGATTCTTTGTTTCCACAGATCCCTATCATGTGCCATGTTAGCAGTTAACTCACAATAAGCTAGATCATTCTTTATCGTTTCTTTCCAACACTTTTGTGATCGTCCTCTAGCTCTTTTAATACTTTCCAAATTAAATAATGAAAAGAATAATAGTAAAAAAAAATTGCTTGAAGCAAAAAAGTATGTCCACTATGTTATTGTGCTTCTATCTTAGATATCTTTCTTAGTTGTTTGTATAAATACACTAATATAACTACACCCTATATATAAATGTCAAACCTTGTATAATTGTGTGGCAATAGATTCACAAGCGTTATTGACACCATATCTCTAGACTTATCTTGATATACAGTGCATCGTAACTGATACAACAAATAACATAGTGTTTTTTTCATTACTTGTTCTCCTCCTTGCAAAATTAGTCCGAAGTACTTCAATCTTAATAGCCCTAGACTTAATCTCAAAGATGACTTCATCGATGCTCATTTTCAACATATCACCTAGAATTTATTTACTTCTTTTGTTAAGGCAACTAGTTGCCCCCCTATTGGAAGACCAAGTAACTTGTGGACATTGTGAAGTATGATAGTCAGATTCTCACTCTAAGACATATGAAAGTTGCTTGTGTTTGGTTGTCAATACTTGATAAAAGCATTTAGCAATACATAATCTATCACCTCGTATAGTAAGTCCACCTGTCTAATTAGCTCATTATGGTAGGTAAGCTCAACCCAATTTTTGGGCCTTACATTCGTCCTCTTCATTGATAGGGTCTACTCACAATCTGACATGTATGAGTTATTATCACTTTTTATATTGCCTATAATTATATATTTATATAAAATATTAGAATAAAGAGTATTAATATCAGTATATTTACATAAAGTTTTATTGAAGTTTTAAAGTAAATGTTCATCCCAAATCTTTTATGCAATATTACCTTCAATGCTAAGGAGTAATCCCTACAGATTAGGGCATCCCTCATCATCACTATCTGCAATATCAATTTTATTATATGAGGATGATATATCCTCCTCGTAATGTAAATGGTTAGCTTTATCTTTTCCTTATTGTGGCCTATGAGGGTATCTTTCATATGTCACTATATTGTGTATTCTAGATAAAACAGTAATGTTATGCCCTTGTATTTGTGTCCAATGTTACACATGTCAAAAAAATTGAAATTCAAATGATCAACAAATCTTAAAAAAAATGAAAATCGATAAAACAATACAAAATCAACAACATATCTCGATAAATCAACGAATTTACTTCAAATCGATCCTATAAATTACAAAAACTCTTCTTTTTCCTTTTTTGTTTTTGATTCTTCCAAAATCGATCAAAAAAACAGTTTTCAATCCATTTTTTTGGTAAAAATCGGCATGAATCCCCTGCTTCGTAATAAATGATTAAAATGAAGTGAGATGCGAATATCAGTTATAAAGCGAGATCACGCAGGAGGCGAGAGGTCATCCTATTATATATTGGAAGGGCAGTTTCATAAATATTATAAATGTACATGCGTATTTTGGGGAAACGGATAATTTGAGATATGTATAATAAAAGGAGCATGTACGTATCAATTACTAACTAATTTTTTTTAATCAGAGTATGGTGGGTCAAATATATAAAAGAAGTTAGTCCCGCTACATTGCCGCCCGAATGTAGTGAAAAATTTTCAGAGAGGGTCTCCACATTTTGATTATGGACGGATGCGGAGGGTAAGGAAGCTAGTTCTAGATAATAAGATTCGTATTGGTTCTTGGAATATTGGAACATTATCGGGTAAGCTAATGGAGGTGGTAGATACTGTGATTCGGAGAAAGATTCATATTGTATGTTTACAAGAGACAAAATGGGTTGGAGAAAAAGCAAAGGAGATAGAGGATATAGGTTTTAAATTATGGTACTCAGGTAAAGAAAAGGCTCGAAACGGAGTTGGTATTATCATAAATAAAGATTTAAAGGAGAGTGTAGTAGACAATCAACGATATGGTGACCGAATCATGACGTTGAAATTAGTGTTAGGAGCAGAGGTTTTGAATATAGTTTGTGCTTACGCACCCCAAGTAGGACTAGAAGATAGTATAAAGACTGTTTTTTTGTAAGAGTTAGATAAGGTGTTTCAAAAGATTTCACAAAGGAAGATGATTTGTTTAGGAGGAGATTTAAATGGACATGTCGGTAAAGAGACATTAGGATATCAAGGGATTCATGAAAACTTTGGTTTTGGGGATATAAACAAGGAAGGTAGGGAGATTTTAAATTTTGCTATGGCATTTGATCTCTTTATAGTCAATACAATCTTCAAAAAACGAGATGAACATTTAATTACTTATAAGAGTGGCTTATCACAAACACAAATTGATTACTTTATTTGTAGAAAAAAAGATAGAGCGTGTTGTAAAGATTGTAAGGTAATTCAAGGAGAAAGCTTAACCACCCAACATCGACTTTTAGTTATGGATTTACAAATAAAAAAAATGGACAAAGAAGAAAAGAGTGCATTGAGCTATTCAGACTAAATGGTGGAACCTCAAAAGTGAGAAAAAAGATATATTTAAACAGAAAGTCTTTCAAGAAGATGTTTGGAATTATGTTGGCACACGTGTGATATGTGGAACAATATGGCTATACATATTAGGAAAGTGATGAATGTTGATGGACGTCGATATGGACAGAAGGGTGTCAGTTGAACTGTGGGGGAGGATGGTAGATAGAGATAGAGAGATGTACGGCAGCAGAAGGTGGGAGATGAGATGATCATGTCATCTCGTTCAGTGACGATGAAGGGAATCGATGAAAGAGCCTTTAGCGAGCAACCTTTGAGGAAGAAAATCTCTGGTCGAGATTGGTGGTTTTTAGACACAATAGCAGAGGAGAAGTGGCTGGGTTCGGGGAAGAAGGTGGGGTTTTGTGTGAAAGGATGAAGTGAAAGAAATAAACAGAACCAGAAAACATAATAAGAAAATATTAATACATTCAATCACGTTAAAGGGCTATAGATAAAATATAAATGAAGGAGCATCTTTCTTTAAGGGATCCAATCAATGTATGATATACATCATTCCTTGGCCTTTTAAAATTATGTACGAATGGAACTGGTTGCCTTGTTGGTTTGGAATTGGTGGGGACCATCAGGCTTGGGAGTACTTATTCTTTGATTTTTTAATTGTTTGTCCCTACCTTTTTCCTAAACTCATCCCGTCTATAGGGCAGGTATCTTCATAGAAATGTGCAAACCCCGCCCACTGCTCAAATTGCAAAGCCCGTCCTCTCTTATCAGACCCCATGACTATATAGAAATATACAAACAAAAAGGCTCTGCTTTCCTTCTCTGAAGGTTCTTCTCCTCACAGAAAACGAGCTGGTCCCTCTCTCTCTCTCTCTCTTTTGCTTTTCTTCTCTGTTGGTCGCTCTTTAGACTTGCTGGATAGTCCAAAACGAAGGATACAAACAAACCAATTTTTGGAATTCTCCCCCTCTCTCTCTCTCCTTGAGTCCTCTTTATGTTGGTCTCTCTGAAAACTTGCTGGGCGCACCAAAACGAAGGGTACAAATAAACCAATTTCTGAAGCTGCGTCTTAACTTGCTCCCCTCTCTCTTTCTCCCTCTGTTAGTGCCTTGAAATCTTGCAGGGAATCCAAAACGAAGGATACCAAGAAACCAATTTGTGGATATCTGTCTTCCTTGCTCGTTGCCCATCATAAGAGATGCGAGATTTTGTTACCTGCTTCAGTGAAAATGCCGTGCGAATCTCTGAACTCTCCTGCTCGCCTCATACCTCTTCTTCTTCCTCTTCTATCTCCGTTCGAAACATGGTGACGTGCTTCTATCTAGCGGAGATATGCGCCGAATCGCGCTTGGTATCTGTCAGCTGGTGCAAGAGTCCGATGGGTCAGGGCCTTAGCGTCAAACTCGATGATGATCCTTCCTCCTGGCACTGTGCGTGCAAGGTTGACCTGACACCCTGGTTCTTTTGGAAGAAGAGAGGATCCAAGACCTTTGAGTCCGCTTCCTCAACAATTGAGGTCCATTGGGACCTCATCTCAGCCAAGTACGGGCCGGGCCCTGAACCGGTCAAGGGCTTCTTCGTCGCTGTTGTCTCGGCCCGTCAGCTTATACTCCTGCTCGGCGACATGCCGGAAGAGGCTCGTGCCCGGACCGACTGGGTCGGCCCACTACCTCAATCAGTCTTGGTGTCCCGGAAGGATCATGTGTCCGGCCGGAGATTATATGCGATCAAGGCTCAGTTCACTGGGTGCGGCCGAGCTCATGACATTGTTATAGAGTGCCGGGACCAGCCTGGTGAGTTCAGCGACCCGCGATTGTCGGTTCGGATCGATAAGAAGATGGTAGTCCTGATCCAGAAGCTTTTGTGGAAATTCAGAGGCAACCAGACCATTATAGTGGATGGTTTGCACGTCGACATACTGTGGGACGTTCATGATTGGTTGTTCAATCCTACATGCGGTCATGCAGTGTTCTTGTTCAGAACAAGGGAGAGACACTCCGAATCATGGCTATCTAATTCCTTTTCACCATCTTCTTACCGTGCTCTCAACAAATCGAGCGAGGAAGAGCTGGGGGCAGCCTTCTCTCTCTTCATCTATGCCTGGAAAAGTCAATAATGTGAGGGAATTTTCGTCATTCACTGAAAACTTTTCTTTTGTGTTAGAATTTGTAAGCGATTCTTTCGCTTTTGTCCCCGCTTTTGCTCTCTCTTTCACACATGCACAAACATACCCATTATTATTTTCTTGGGCATGCGTTCACCACTGGAATAATTTCAGGTTAAGTTATCAATTATCATCACTCAAACTTTAAATAGACATAAAACACCTAGGGTTACACTGTGCTACTTAAGGATTATCATACTAACCTTGTAGAGGAAGTATGCAATTCGATAGATTTAGATGAGCTGAACGATAACTTAACATATCAATAGGCTATTGACTCATATGAATCATCAAATTGGTAAGAGTCATGAATGAGGAAATTAAATTCATTGAGAAAAACAAAGTCTGAGAATTGACTGATTTGCCAAAAGAAAAAAAGTCGTAGACTCTAAATGGGTTGTGAAAAAGAAATATAAAGTTGATGGGTCTATTAACACGTTTAAGAAAAGGTTGGTTGCAAAGGATTTTTCATAAAAAGAGGGCATAGATTATGTTGAGACTCATTTCCCTATTGTGAAATTTGCATCCATAATAATAATCCTTGTGATATCAACATTATGATTTGGACTTACATCAGTTAGATGTAAAAATTATTTTTCTAAATAGAGATTTAGATGAAATCATATATTTGCAACAACCCGAAGGATACAGAGTTGAAGGCCAAGAAGATAAAGTATATAGGTTGAAAAAATCCCTATATGACCTTAAACAGTTACCTCGTCAATGGTATTTTACTTTTCAAAATACCATTATTGAACTTGGGCTTGTGGCTAATGAACTTGATCATTGTGTATATGTCTGAAACAATGGGAGCTACTTTATTATCTTATCGTTATATGTAGATGACATATTGTTGATTGGGAATGATAATGAGATGATTGTCAAAACAAAATCATGATTAAACTTAAGGTTTGAAATGGAAGATACGGAAGAGACATCCTATATTTTAGGAATAAAGATTTCTTGAGAAATAAAACCTAAACTCTTATGCTTAAGTCATGAGAGATATATAGATTATATCTTAAAGAAGTTTAAAATGGGTGATTGCAAGCTTGCAACTATACTCATTGCAAAAGGGGTCAAATTGATTAAGGTTGGTTGTCCTAGTGAGGGAGATAATAAGTATAATGTTCGTGATGCATAAGTTGTTGGTAGCTTGATTATGTTATTGTTATGAATCCTTGATGACAACATTGGATAGCTATGAAAAGGATTCTAAGATATCTTAAAGAAATAAAAAACTTGAAAATATGTTTTCAAGCAGGTTAATTGAAGGTGGAGATGTTTCTTTGGCTTGTAAGAAACATGGTTGTGTAGCATTGCGTACAAAGGAGGCTGAGTATGTAGCTTGTTGTATGGTTGCAACTAGTGTCGTTTTGATAAGTCGCTTCATACGTTATTTGAAGCTTGATATATCAATGAGTTGATTGTCATTTATTGTGATAACAATGCAGTAATTACTCTGATTAAGAGTTGAGTTGATAACTCCAAAAGCAAGCATATAATGGTTAAATACCACTATGTTCATGATATGATTATGAGAAAGGAAATATCCATCTCATATATGCCAACTAATGATATGTTAGCACACCCTTTGAATAAAGGTATAACAAAGGATCTTTTCTCAAAGCATGTTACAAACATGAGTTTAAGATATGTTTTATTGTTGTGTATGTAAAACACCAAACAACAAGTAAAGATTGCAATAACAATCATACATAACATAATTTAGAAAATCCTACAAAAGTGAGAGGCAAAAGGAGTATGTAATGTTACTTGACTCAAATGGTCAAATGGAAGATATAACAGAAAATGGTTCTTGTCAGGCTGTAAAACGTTACATGAGAAAAAAAATGATAACGTTACAAAAATTAGACTAAAAACGTTAAATAAATTAAAAATACAGAACGACTTTTAACAGGAAGCTCATACATGAAAACTAAGAAGATGAATCCGTTTATAAATATTGTATAAAAAATACAGTGTATTAGTGTATTGTACTGAAAAAATACAGAAAATATCTTTTCTCTGTAAACCGTCTTAGAGAAACTGTATACCACCACCTTTTTTTGCTTTCTCATTTCTTTCTTGCAGGCATTCCTAAGTCAGAGCCACTTTTCGCTGCAACTCCGGCAATCTCCGGCGAAGAACTGAAGCACGGCCTGTGGCTGTCCAACACTTTCTACGTTAAGCTAATTAGTTGGTGTGGTTTTCTCCAGCAAAACTTGCCTTTGAACTCCACATACGGATGTTTCTCTAAACTACGGAACAGAGATTCTTAAAACAGTGTGATCAGAATTTCTCCTTGAACTTGAGTTGAATGGTTTTCTCGATACCCATTGAATCTGTCAAATCAAATGTATATGTATTCGAAGGAGAATGAATAATATTGAGAAAAAAAAACTCATCAACTTGAAACCTTAAATAAGACATCGACTATAGCTTTTCGATTCCTAACACCTACAGTATTCTAGGAAAAGCTTGTCAGCCAGAAAGTTGACAAGTTCTGGATGAGGAGGGAGGGGAGAATTTATTTATTAGGACCAGATTCCAAGGTGGGTATGTTGATGTGACTGGAGTATCTTAGCTGTTTGAATGGTGCATCATCCATTGCTAGTGGACTTTCAAATTCATTTAGATGAATCTCAGTGACGGACCTGGACTAATCCTTTTTAAGCGTGGTCTGATGGCTTTCTCCATTCACAAGATTCCAACTGGAGGATCTTGCTTAAGGAGAGCAAGTGAACCAACGTGCGTTGAGGTAATGCCCATTATTAAGGCGAAATACCTGTATCCGGTACGTATCGGGTATGGATACACATATCTGTATATTAGGTATGTATTAATATGACAAAATACATATTGGTATATGTAGACATGTACCGATACACACTTAATATGGATACATCAAGTACCCGTATTGGGTATATATTGGATCAGATCGACTCATTTGAAAATGGGTTGCCCGACCCAAATATCAAGTTTAAAAGTTGCTTTTGCGTCTCTCTCTGTACAGTGTGTGCGTGCCCTCTCTCTGCTATGTCTAGCCCATCACCGATGACTGCGACTGTGAGCGAGTGCGGTAGTCCGGCGGACGATTGTGGCTCGACGATCGATGAAAACGGTGGCCTCAAGGGGTTAGGTATTGAATCTATTGATAATTTTCTTAGGTGTTGTGAATCTGCGTTGTTGTGAATGTGTGAATCTGTAGTTGATTTTTTTCGACAGACATCAACTTTTAGTTTCTTTTCTTCTGTGTTGTGAATATGCTAACTATATGTTTGATGAAATGCTTCAATGAGACGCCGGTTATTTATGATTACTACTTAGCAGCCGATTGTAGTAATGTTGGTTTTTATGTTGTGTATTTTGTTTAACGAACACAATTTGTAGCAATGATGGTCAATGTAGAGGGTACCAAGTTGATTTTATTGATGAGTTTGGCCCTTCTCGAATGATTCAGATTTCATGCTAAAGTCGTGAGATTGGTGGGTTCCTTTCATGTGGCACTTAGAGTAGGAACTTCAATAGCTTTTGTTGGAAGATTTGGTGAATCATGACGTTCTTTTGATTTCCCTCTATATATACTTTTAGGTTGCTATCTGTTGTGAGCATAATTCAGGCGTAATGCTTTCTTCTGCATATTATATTGTAATGACAACGTCTGTCTAAATGGGCATAATTTGCATTGGCTTTCTCCAACGATGTTAGAATTTTCAACATCTAAAACTAGTTTTAGTTGCATACTTGGCGGAAACGGTGATATCGTTGTCAAATGCTTAATAAGCGGATCATTTGTAGCTAAATGATGCTCCAACCTAAATAGACCTAGGCTCGATATCTACATATATCTCAAATATGTACAAGCAAGGTGCCCACTCACTAGGACATCTTGCAGTGCGCCTTATAGCATAAGATGCACACCACAATGTGCGTGGTGCATGCACATGTGAGGATGCACGTAGTCCTTCATGTGCACCAAACCTCCCCGAAGGTAAGATGATGGTGCGACACCTCAACCTCATCCCAAGGTGTGCGAGTCTCCTATAGTGCGCACGAATACCCGAAAACATATGACAATTCTCTCGCGACTAAGTTAGACCTCTCCTTCGAGGTCTCAGGTTCCGCAGTTGCAACCCTCAAACGGGATACTTCTCCTCTACGCCCACCTCGCACAAGCTACAACTATGCGCCGCTCACGTGTGCCTCTACATGCGACCTCGACGACGAGCTGAAGTTGACCCCTACACTGAAAGCGGGTGCGTCTGAAACCTCTCTCGAGCCACACACCAACTGGTCTGGGGCCTACACTCCTCACATACGTGATATCAACTCCTTGGTGCCCATATGCCACGACCCTCATGATTGGCCGTCACTCAAATGTATCGAGCTAGAATCATTGCTTGCATTCTCATGCATTGCAATCCTCATCAAGCGCTCATCACGTACTATCATGCATCCCTATCCCTATGATGTACTTGCACCAGCTACGCGGCTTCCATCTGATGGTATCGTTGCCCCAGTGACTACTCCTCTAGCTTGTGCACCCTCCTGAGGCTCGCTATACTCCAGTGCTCCCCTCTCCTGGGATACGCCTGCCTCGATCCCGATCTTCTACAATCTGGATCTCGTTCAGGAGTTGGAGTGTCGCGATATGTGCATCGTAACCATACCCACACCCATCATGAACTACATTGTCAACCTCTGGACTCTCGCCATCCATTGTTGCAGCAACAAACTTGCCCCTTCTCGGACATTCTCTGGCTAGATGTGGTCTAGTGCAAATAAAGCATGCACGGACTCTCCATTAACCTTTAACTAGCATTCATCGGTCCCCATCGCAGAAGCCCCTTGGTCCACACCTCACGGCATGCCCTAGCTAGTCATGTGTTGGACGCTCTTCTTTCGTCTATCGCCCGAACTCTCGTTGAGAGCTACACCACTCTCAGGTGTGCTCGAACTAGAAGAACCATGCTGAAAATCGACCAAGAATTCGGCAAAAGCCATCACCTCCAAGACAGTGACATGCTCTCTCCTCTCAAGCTCTATATGGGTCGACCCCTGTAGGCTAATGAAGAACTCGAACCTCTAATCCAAGTCCATCATGGCCTGGATGTCAATCAACAATTGAGAAAAACTTCGTATGTAGTCTCATATCGAGCCAGGATGCTTCAACCCTCGCAAAAACTTGTGAGCCCTCCAACTGCTATCCATAAGCTGGAACTGTTATGCAACTCTCCCCTGAGTTGTGGCCAAAAAAGGACATGTTTTCTTTCCTACTATCGTGGAAGCGTTTAGGATGTCCTCCACCACAACTTTGCATCTCCATCAAGAAACATGGATGCTACCACCGACTCTTCTCCCTCGAGAACCTTCACTGCATGAAAACACTCTTCCAAGTCTCAAATGAAGTTCTTGAGAAGGTTCTTGTAACTCTCTCCACTATAGTATTTTGGCTCGAGCACTCGAACCGTCCAAACCGAACTAGTGCTCTTACATGAATCAACATGTATAGGCCTGTCAACTCGAACCCACTGAATTATGGGTTGGCTGGTACTACCTGTGGTTGCATCTCAAAGCTCTTGCAACTCCGTCTCGATCCACATCAACCGCTCCGGGTCAACACTAAAGGCAGACAAGTTGCGTGCCACCTGTGCGAGCATGGTCTTGATGGTGTGTAGCCTCTCCGCTATGGCAACATCGCAAGTACCTTCATTTGTCGATGATGCTCAACCCTTAGCCATCTCAATGGATAACAAGTTAACAACCAATGGATTGCAACATCACCTTTTCCTTTTTGTGTGATCAACAACAAGGCAACACTCAACTATTGCACTCTACGACAACTAGATCGAGGAAGGGAAGACAACACTCAACTGCTAACTTCTACAGCAATTAACAACAACATAGACACTATCATCACCTAGACAGCTCCCACGACTGTCCAACAACATCACAGTAGGTGCAACAACACCATTACACTCAATATTGCACAACACCACAAAGATATGGAGTTTGTTGCACTCTGAACAGCACAACCGCAACAACAAGAAGTCTTCTGCAACGGTTCGCCTGTGATCTGCAACAACTCACCTTGTTGCACCTCTTCATGAACGAATTCAACACTCCAATAGCTTCCTCATCATTGTGTTATACTCTCAATAGTAGCACTTCGCAACGGTCTATTATGCCTCTTTGCATAATAGAAACATGATGTAAAGTTCAATCAATTTCATTTGCACCAACTCGATTTGTAGCAAACAAGACTCGATCAACACTCAATACAAGCTGGAGAAAATTCGACAGCAGTTCCCCTTGCCTGAAGAAAACCTAGCTCTCGAATTATAGACACTTTCTTACAGATATACAATTACAAACAATTGACAAGCATCAAGACTATGTAAGTTGTTGGTGGCTATATCGGCCCCAATAACTACAACAATCATTAAATGCAGGAGTCTTCTTCTCAGATTTCACGAGTTGAGTTGCTTATAGAGGAAAAAAGCCCATAGAGAAAAACTCAAAAGAGGAAAAACCAACTATTTATAAGATGAAATAGAGAAAATGAAAACAATGAAAATAAAAAAGATCTTACTCAGAAAAACTCTCTGCGGGTAACCGAATTCCTCTCTCCTCTTATGTCATTGTTTTATTATTATTATTATTATTATTATTCCTTTTCTCGCTTGCAAGGATACGACTTTCACTACGCTCACTGTATTGGTGAGGTAGACGTGAAATCAACCTCAATCTCTAATACTGGTATCAAAGCCTATTTGTGAGGCCTCCGTGACTCCATAAGGTATGTCGTTCTTCTAGGAAAGAAAGGGAGATGAAAATGATGTCAAAATTTTTTATATAAAAAAGGAAAAAATGAAAAAGAGGTTAGAAGGACTTCCTTAGGTATATGATAACCACAAGCTGCCTCTTATGAGGCGATATGAGGCAGACGACAACTAGAGGCAGCCTTAGGCAAGTCACAGGCTAGAGACAAATGATTTCTCTCTCTTCTCAACACATACAAAGAAGAGGGAGATGAACCAAAGAAAGAGAAGACGACATGGATGCCACTTAGAAAAGAAGAAAAACGAGGGTAGCAAAGGCTTTCGATGAGGGAGAAATTGGCGGCAGATACTGCCGACGGAGGGAGAAGAAGAGACCTGTGGGGTTGGAAGCCCTGCTCTCTCTCCCTCTTCTCCTTCTCCGCCCCTTATGGTTCTCTCTCTCTCTTACTCTACAGACGTCTCTCTCTCCCTCTTTCCTCTATTTATATCCACCATAGTTTCTACAAAATCATGGGCACCAAAACCATTGGTTTTGCAAAACCGTAGGCGGTAAATCGCTCAGGGCAGCAGTATATCAGTTACCACTGCCATTATACTTAAATGTCCATTCTACCCGTGTATAAAATAAAAAATTATGAAATACCACAGTGTAAGATTCTTTTAATGTCCAGATATTTTCAAATAAAAAGATTGTTTTACCCCTATATTGTGGAAATATCTTTTCTGCCCTCCAACAGTTTGTAAAACTACAAAATACCATGTTATATTTTTATGATTTTGTCCTTGGTTAATATTCCAATTTATAGGACCCGATATTCAATGCTTTTACAAAAATATCCTTGATTGTGTCATATTATTCGTTATGCCACCTAAGAAAAGTACATTTGTACCCTTGTACTTTCTTGAAAATATTGAGTTAGTATTTTATTGTTCTATCCCCAATTTTATGATATTTTCAAAAAAAGTACCAATTTGTTAAATAAATTGTTGTTAAGTGTTTGAAAATATGTATACTTCAATACTTAGACATTGTGAATACTACATTTTAGTGTGTGGATATTTTTTTATTATTGATTCTTAAAGAAATATCAAAGAAATATCTTATGTCTATTATCTTATACTTGTTTTGTATTTTTTATTAAAAATGTATAGACCCTTTACTTCTCATCTCTGCCAAATAATTAAAAATGGCTTCTAGAATCAGAATCAATGTTTTTAAATTGGTAAAGATAGAAAAATTAAATAGTCTAAATTTTCAAATGTGAAAGAGAAGAATACCACTACCCATGACTTTAGAGCGACTTGATTATGTACTTAGGAAAACAATTTTATAGCCTACTCTAGTTGCAACAGATGAAGAGAAAGACAAATATAAGACATTTCTAAGGATGATACTATAAGTAAGACTATATTAACATACATGAAAGATGATTTGATTAGGGTCTTAGAAGAGTTTGAAACTGTCAAAGAATTATTGAATCTTTGACCACAAAATATGATACTACAACTAAGTTGCATGTACAACTACCCATTCAAAAATATAATTCTTTAAAATGAAAGAATGTGATAATGTAGTTTAACATGTTAACCAAATGATGGTAATGGCTAGGGACTTAGCTTTAGCGAAGTCAATCATCCCTTAACCAATGTAGATATCCATAATTTTAAAAAGTCTTCTCCCTTCCTAGAATATGATAACCACAACATTTAGACTTAGATAAGATCTTACCCTTGTTGAACTCTCGTTAAAACTACCAATTGAACAAGAACAAATGAACAAAAATAAAAGAGAAAGATTGCTAGTTGCTCAAGATGATTTAGGGTCAATATCGAAAAACAACCAAAATAAGACAAAACCAAATAAGAGATTTTAACTGTGGCAAAATGAGATACTACAAATGGGATTGCCACAAGAAGAACAAAGGTTGGAACAACCAACGACGTGGCCCAATAGAAAAAAGGACATAATCTGCATCATTTCTAAGTACCTCTACATGGATGACCCGATGACTGATTGGTGGATCGACTCAGGAGCAATCCAGCATATCTAAAAGAGTAAAAAGGAAGCAATGGATATAAAGGAATACAAACCTTGCAAGCATTAGGTTTATATGGAAAATAATACCTTTTCTAATGTTCTTGGGATATGGTCATTTTGAGTTTTTGTACAATGCACACCATTTATACTTAGTGATGTATTAATTGTGCTCACTACAAGTCAATATAATGAAAATAAAAGTTCTTTTTCTGCTTATATTGATTGTGTCTATGTGATTGATGTGAATGCATAGCATAAACGCTTGGGGCATATAAGTTTGAAAAAGTTGATAAAACTAACCAACTTTAACTTACTGCTTAGCTTTTATGCATACACTTTTAATAAGTGTGAATCCTGTATATTAAAAAAAATAACTAGAAAATCATTTTTGAAAGAAATAATTAGGGCAACAACCCTACTAAAAGATTATTTATATTGATTTATGTGGACCCTTAAGGGTAAGATCTCATTGTGAAAAGGTATATTTTATAACCTTTATCGATGATTATTTAAGATATATATATATATATATATATATATATATCTTGGCATATAAGTCTGGGGCACTTGAGGTATTTAAAATATATAAGTAAGAAATTAAAAATTAATTAGGAAAGATAATGAAAGTCTTAAGGTTAGACTGAGGTGGTGAATACACCTCTACAAAATTATTGGAATACTGTAAAGACTTTGGTATTACAAAACAAATACTATACTCAAAACACCTCAACAAAATGGTATAGCAGAGAGATATAACATGATCTTATTGAATATGACTAGGTCCATGTTAATAGATGTTTCTCTTCTCAGGGTATTTTGGGGAGAAGCGGTAAGTACAATCATGGATATACTAAACAGAATTTCATGTTTGAGTATTCAAGAATGGAGTGAATGATGATGGAGCTCCTCTCTCTCTCTCTACATAGATAGAAAGAGAGAGAGACATATACCTATACTCTTTTATTTTCTTTGTTTTGAGAAGACACAAAGTTGTAACAGTACAACAACTAAACTTTTTCTTATACCGGGTACATGGATTCTTTGTGCCCTATCATAATTCGTAGAATCTATGATAAATAAGTCCTACCATGTTTTACGTTAATCGTCGAAAGCCTAACACAACCCTCCTCCTTTATTTGGACTTGGGATTGACCATGCAATGATGATCCTTCACAAGAGCGAAATTAGCATAAAAGCAAGTGAACAAGTAAAATACAGGAGAAGAAGAATGACTTTTACCTAGTTATTGCTTAAAGTATCCGGAGGGGCATAGACATTTCGATGAGAAGAACCACTATGCTCAAAGTTGTTTGATCTTGAGTAGTTTCAACTAGGATAGGATGAAGTGTTACTTTTCATAGGTGGGGGAAGAGCAACCCTGCCAGGATCCTTTCCTTTCCGGCGACCCAAAATCTGCAGCACAAAGTTATAATAGTATTTTAAAAAATATAAAAGATAATCTTTTGTTAAGTTGATGCTTTCAAAAGCAAAGAAAAATGTATTAAGCGTGTGCCATAGCTTGCACAGTTATATATATACATATAGAGAGAGAGAGAGAGAGAGAGAGAGAGAGAGAGAGAGAGAGAGAAATACTAGGGTCTTGCTAGATTACAAACACTAAATATGTAACTGTTTGATAAAAAGTGACCAATGATTGATATTGATAAAGAGGAAAACAAAAAATATTTTCCTACTATGATAATACAAAATTAATAGACAAGCTTTTTTATTTTTTATCAATCCCGATCGTGATCACATTTGATCATATGGTATTATAAGAAAGAATCATATATATACATACGCAAGGTTGATAAGAAATGTTTTGGAACCGTCACTATAATCTTTTCTTTTTATCTTCTGGCACGGAGAAGTCAAAATCAGGTATGCGCGTCACAAGAAGCGAACTTACACGTTCTAAGAATCTGAAAGTCCTGCTAGGTTGGCTAATGCCTTAACGCCACTGACAGCAAACCTTACAATAAAACAAATTTGTTAGGTGTAATAAACTTTTCCGTCCGTGACTGAACAGAGGCAACTTAAGAGCCACATCGTATTGCCCTTGACCTCATGTGTGAGGGTTCAATACGAGAACCCGAGTCATTGGACCCATTGGCCCACCGAGCAACAAAGATGATGGTTCCCATGGGTCCTGCAGTGTGGTCTGTGGTCTCACCGGGAACACTCGAGGAGTCCCGCTCTTGACTCCCACTGCAGTGTCGGGAGGGCTTGTCATGGTGCGAGGACCGCGGGTCCCAAAGGCCGACGCGCATGGATGCTGCTGACGGAAGCTGTGGGCGTAGAAAGGAGAGAAGGTGTTGGCCATCAAAGAAAGCAGGGCCACGTGGAAAGAAAGGACTCACAGGCACCATCTTCGTAGCCGCCCTATAGGTCCCTCAGTCCCACCAATAATAATATCATACACACACTAAAGAAACAAGAACAACAACTACTAATTCATCGGCCAATATATTCCCGAAAAGTCGAAAACTAAGTGATAAAGGTTTTGTGAAATCTTCTAACACATTAATTGGTAAAAGTATTGGAGTTGGTTGAATGTATTTACCGAAATAACCCAATCCCTTTTTAGTAAGGCCTGCATAGAAATATGCTACTGACGTGAGTAAAGCTAAAGCAACAGTAGTATTTATATCATTCGTAGGTGCAGCTAACTCCCCATGAGGTAACTGTATGATTCTCCAAGCCGGCCGTGTTCGTTTCAAACCAAGTCAATTCGGACAACGATCGGGTTTATATTTCAGGTTTATATGGATGAGAATGAACGCAACCCAAAGATTCAGACACGTTTAATACGAGACAGCCCGTTCTCAGGCTAACTCACTTGATATATTTATAGAGAGAGAAATTCAAGATCAAAAAACATGTTATACACAAAAAGTATCAATGGACTATTTTGCTTTTGAGATTTGAATTTCAACTTTTGTTCAAATGTTGAGATTTAAAAACATGTTTAAGTATGGTGTGCATGAATTACGCTCTCTCTTATATAGAAAGAGAAAAGGTGGAGGATAAGCACTCACATACAAAGTTTATATAAACCATTTTTAACCTTAAGAGGTATCAATACTTGAAATTGGAAAATACGGAGTGAAAAGTATACACAAAGATGTTCAAGTACTTTGCAAAAAACATATGTATTTTTTTTCACTTTTTTCATTTTTGATTTTAACGAATTGATGGTATTAGTTTGGATAGAGTTTCAAATGAGTTGCATCTTACAACTTTCATATTCATGTTTATATTTATATATAAATAGAGAGAATTTAGATTTAGAGAACATTACCAAAATAGAGAATCACAAGGACCCCATCATCTCCACCGTTTAATCTACAAGATTAATGGTGAATATTTTAATAAAAATAGATACTTTTGAAAGTTGTATTTGTGTGCATTGAATGTTTTCTCTTTTATTAGTTCAACCATTAATCTCAAAGATCAAATGATTGTGATGGTTCAGTTTGGTTATCTATTTTAATAGGTTCTCTAAATCTAGACGCTTTCTCTCTCTCTCTCTCTCTCTCTCTCTCTCTCTCTCTCTCTCTATATATATATATATATATATATATATATATATATATATATATATATATATATATAAAGTAACATCTCTTTTCTTCGCTTATTAAATGAAAATGTCATCATATTTAAAACTTTAATTATATTATGAAAAACCCTCTCTCCACTTGACAGCTTGGACCGATGGAATGTTTGTGTATGGAGTAGAAAGAAACACGTTTCCACATCTTCTTAGTTAAATAAAATAGGTGAAGAGAAGAAAGGTTCTTCTTTTTGGAAGGTACTCTCCAAAATGGATCCAGTGCAGTTGAGATGGGACTTGTAACTCACAGGATTAGAACACGGCACTATCAACCACGGGGTTTGAATCCCTCTTCGCCTACAACCAGCCTCAAAGTGAACGGTCCCTTCCTTTCCTTTATTACCTTCGAAGCTAGGAAAATCATGATCACAATAGCCGATGCAAAGCTACAAAACCCGAGCATACTATAGCACCAATTGAAGTTATATTGCCACCTAAATAAAGTAGGTAAGATGTTATTAATGGTTTGGTATAAACTGTTCCTTTGTCAACATTGAATCCGTGAATTGTGGATCAGACCATAAAAAAGCTCTTCTACAAGTTGAACCAAACTAAACTACGTTAGAACCAAAACTGTACCCAGATCACTAGCTTCGACCTGTTTAATCGTGTTGGTTCAATTCTTTGGTATAACAAGAACTTTTCAAAAAACAGATCTGACTTTTAAAGATCAGAGCTGTCTACTATTTTCGCTGCAAAATAGTTTTACATTTTAGTGTTTTCTTTTTTCTTTCTTGGTATACGTAAACCTAGACAATTTCAGGTAAACCAGGATGCGGTTATAAATGGTGATTTCAGTTCCACCAAAACCTAGAACCAGAACCGAACCGAATTAACCCTACAACAAGTTTGAGTGAGATTTCAAATCCTGTTCCAGATCAGTTTTGTTTCTGGTTTCATTCGAAAAGTTCATGAAACAATGGTGGAACTTAGAGAAAAAAAACTTGAAACTGTTTGTTCCAGATTGCGGTTTCAAATCCAATTTCAAGATAGGTGAGATCATAATCCAACCGTGTTCAACCTGTTAGACTGGGTTTGATTTGCGGTACCAAGCCTTTTAGTACTATAACTACAATTTCAAACTCATGTAGGACTAGAAACTATTACGAATAGATATTCGACAGTGAGAACAATTGTTCCTTGCTTGACTTGCACAGACCCGGACTTTTTGCTGTTTCTTATTTTCAACGCATACGAGATATTTAGACCTGAACACGAAATTCTTCCTGTGGTGTTCGTGTTGGGTTGTATACTGGATTGTGACCCCGTCCTGGTGGGAATCTTTCGACCTTCCGCTTTCCTTCCCGAGGCGGTCTGTATTCTATAAATCCCATCCTTCTATATTCCCAATCCCTCACATCACGCTGGTCTGCCTCTCCCCCTCTCTCTCTCTCTTCCTTCGGTTTCCTGGTTATGCATCTCTCCTCCAGTCTAGAGTAGAGCAGAGAATCAACAAGAAAATAGTCAAGGATAGGAAGATATGGCGTCTCCAAGAGCAGCTGCATCATCTTCCCGGCGCGAGGAGAAGAGCAAGAGGCCAGCATCGTTCCACGGAAGGATCCCCTCGGAATCGAGGGACCTCACAGCTACCGCATCTCTCCGCCGTCTCAAGACCCACTCCGAGCTCTTCACGTCTCGGCGACCGGGCGAAACGCTATCGCCGGGAATGGAGTTTCACGGTACCCCTCGCCTGACCAAGCTCCTCCTCAACGTCACCGTCCAACGGAGCCTCGGACACATCCACATCATCATCTCGCCGGAGTCGACGGTCGAGGATCTGATCGTCGCCGTGCTCAGGCAATACTCAAAGGAAGGAAGGAGACCTACCCTCCCCTTCACCGATCCCTCGGCTTTCGGTCTCCATTACTCGCAGTTCAGCCTCCAGAGTAAGCCCTTGGCCGTCACTATAGTCTCTCTTTATTATGAGGGGATATTTCTTATCATGGTCGCTCCTATTCTGCCCAAGATATTCATTCGTCTCTGTCGATCAATTCGAAACGCAGGATTGGAGCCGAAGGAGAAGCTGATTGATTTGGGTTCGAGGAACTTCTTCTTGTGCCCGAAGCAGACGGCGATGGCCATTTCCTGCTCCGGCGAGGTGGAGAAGGCGGCGAAAATCGCTTCCTCTCCTAATTGGTTCAAGTTCATGGATTTCCTTCGCTAGACCACTTCCACTTTGTTTCTACACATTATAATTGTCATTTTGTTATAGCCAAGCTCCTGCGCAGCTCCTCCTCCTCTTCTTTTGCAACAATGGTGCTATGTTCAACGTAGCCGGCTGATGTCCCGCACCAAAGGGTGTGATGATGTTAAACTTTGTTGCAAAGATAACTTTGGGAAGAGATTTGTGAATATTCATTATATCATTCATGATGATGTTAAAGTTTAATGAAGAAGATGATTATATTACGCAAGAGATTTATGAATATTGAATCGTATTATATGTATTGGTAGAGAAAATTAATTTAATCGTATCATATGTATTTTCAATAATCATCCCGGAATTCAAGTCCTTGCTTTCTTTACTTTGTAGCTAATGTATACTTATCATTTTCCAATTAAAGAAACACGGATGGTTAATTCAGAATATGTAAACCTGCTAATTATTCCACCAAATTAAAATCGTAACTGCAAAATATTATTTTCTCAATTTGCCGACAACTAAGAAACCAACTTTTATCTCTTTTGGTAACTGTCGCTTTTTTTTTACACGCATCTTTTTTCATAATTTTCAAAAAATACCGTTACTAATTTTTTAAAATTCCTGTACCATCTCAACCTCACCTTTGGTTGCTGCTAGATTGATGCCTTTTTCTTGTAGAATACTGTACAATCTCTAAAAAAAAAGCAAAGGAGAAAGAAACAGAACAAGAAGTTTGAGTTCTTGATTCAATTAGGTATTTATGTTTTTGTGAGTTGGGATAGAAAGGGGTTGAGTTATATCTTTTCATGTAGAGGGACGAGTCGTGTCTTTATTCTCAATTATCACGATCCAATGAAAACAAATGAGAAAGAATAGGATTCAATAAAACTTATAATACTTATTATTTTTTGTATTTAATCAACCACTCAACCTCAAATATAATGAATTTTATTATTTTATTTTATTTTTGTTGATTTAAAACGTTTGTTACCGTGTGAAATGGAGACTTCTATCAATTATGTTTCTTTTTGGATTGGGTGTCCTGATATCAATTATCTTTCTTTTTGGCGTGAGACCCATCGCATGCTTTGATCTTGATCACTCTCTTCTAGACATGGCTAAAACTGCCTTGGTGGTTCCAACCAAAACAGCATTCGGGCCAAGAACTGAACTTTAGATTTAGGACCACCTAATTTGGTTCCAGTTCCAGTTTTCATGGAACCATGATTAATAGTTTCAAATGGTAAATTCTATATTTTTATATTTTCTTAAAATTTTACAAAATTTTAATAATTCCTTTTTGTTCCAAACTGTTTAATACTCAAACTAAAACCGAAACCGAAAAAGAAACCAACCCAGTCCTAATTCAGTTGTTTCAGAAAATCCCAAACCAGCCATGTCAACTGTGAGAAAGACACGTACTGTGCCTAGTATATCCTTTTAATTGTCCAAAAATATTAATCACGTTCGATAGTCTTATCCTTTTTCTTTTCACTAAACCATTGTTATCCCGATGCCCACAAGGGCCCTGCCTAATCCAGCTCGAGCAGATTGGCCCACTTCGGGGTAAAGCTCTTTCGATGCTAGTTTGTCCATTTGCAAGATTTGAACCAGAGTCGAACCACTTGAACCAACCAAGTTGAATTGGTTCCAAATTCTCATCCTTTACTAACCTTTCAGGTTTTGCATGTATGTTCACGCGTGCACACACACAAAGAGAGAGAGAGAGGAGTTGGGAGAGTTTTAGTTGCACAATGGTATTTGGTGCATAATCTTATACAAACATTTTTTTTGTGTGATTTTTTAAAATGACAGTGTAAACATGAATCAAATATAGTGTTATACATATATACTTGTATTTAATACACATGAGTAAATTAAATGCAAATTATTCGAATCTACACCATCAACCTCAAAAAAAAAGAGAGGAGAAAAAAAGAGAGGAAATTGCTTGAAATAAAGTAACATCTCTTCTTTTCACTTATTAAATGAAAAAGTCATCGTATTTAAAACTTTAATGAAAAACCCGGTCTCCACTTCATTCGAAAAGTTCATGAAACAATGGTGGAACTTGGAGAAAAAAACTTGAAACTGTTTGTTCCAGATTGCGGTTTCAGGGTGAGACCGTGACAGTGCCTTACAATTCCAGCACAGTCTTCCATGCTGTCCCAACCCATATTTTGATAAATAATTCAGGTTTTGCATTTCTTAGCAAGAATGACATATTCATGTAGAAGTTAAGAATGTGTTTTCCATGGACTGTCTTTGAGCTGCAATAATTGCAGCAGTCTGATGACTTCCGCTTTAGGTCAGGTTTCCTTGTCGGTAGAGTTTAGCTGCCTGTGAATTTTAATAGTCAAAGGTGATAAGCGAGCGTGCACGCATATTCTGTTCAATAGAACCAAACGATTGGTGGTGTTATGGGGGTCAGTCGGCTAACTTATAAATGAAGCATTCTTCCAATTTCAAGATGGGTGAGATCATAATCCAACCGTGTTCAACCTGTTAGAGTGGGTTTGATTTGCGGTACCAATCCTTTTAGTACTATAACTACAATTTCAAACTCATGTAGGACTAGAAACTATTACGAATAGATATTCGACAGTGAGAACAATTGTTCCTTGCTTGACTTGCACAGACCCGGACTTTTTGCTGTTTCTTATTTTCAACGCATACGAGATATTTAGACCTGAACACGAAATTCTTCCTGTGGTGTTCGTGTTGGGTTGTATACTGGATTGTGACCCCGTCCTGGTGGGAATCTTTCGACCTTCCGCTCTCCTTCCCGAGGCGGTCTGTATTTTATAAATCCCAACCTTCTATATTCCCAATTCCTCACACCACACTGGTCTGTCTCTCCCCCTCTCTCTCTTCCTTCGGTTTCCTGGTTATGCATGTCTCCGTCAGTCTAGAGTAGAGCAGAGAATCAACAAGAAAATAGTCAAGGATCGGAAGATATGAAGTCTCCAAGAGCAGCTGCATCATCTTCCCGGCGCGAGGAGAAGAGCAAGAAGCCAGCATCGTTCAACGGAAGGATCCCCTCGGAATCGAGGGAGCTCACAGCGACCGCATCTCTCCGCCGTCTCAATACCCACTCCGAGCTCTTCACGTCTCGGCGACCGGGCGAAACGCTCTCGCCGGGAATGGAGTTTCACGGTCCCCCTCGCCTGACCAAGCTCCTCCTCAACGTCACCGTCCAAGGGAGCCTCGGACACATCCACATCATCATCTCGCCGGAGTCGACGGTCGAGGATATGATCGTCGCCGTGCTCAGGCAATACTCAAAGGAAGGAAGGAGACCTACCCTCCCCTTCACCGATCCCTCGGCGTTCGGTCTCCATTACTCGCAGTTCAGCCTCCAGAGTAAGCCCTTGGCCGTCACTATAGTCTCTCTTTATTATGAGGGGATATTTCTTATCATGGTCGCTCCTATTCTGCCCAAGATATTCATTCGTCTCTGTCGATCAATTCGAAACGCAGGATTGGAGCCGAAGGAGAAGCTGATTGATTTGGGTTCAAGGAACCTCTTCTTGTGCCCGAAGCAGACGGCGATGGCCATTTCCTGCTCCGGCGAGGTGGAGAAGGCGGCGAAAATCGCTTCCTCTCCTAATTGGTTCAAGTTCATGGATTTCCTTCGCTAGACCACTTCCACTTTGTTTCTACACATTATAATTGTCATTTTGTTATAGCCAAGCTCCTGCGCAGCTCCTCCTCCTCTTCTTTTGCAACAATGGTGCTATGTTCAACGTAGCCGGCTGATGTCCCGCACCAAAGGGTGTGACGATGTTAAACTTCGTTGCAAAGATAACTTTGGGAAGAGATTTGTGAATATTCATTGTATCATTCATGATGATGTTAAAGTTTAATGAAGAAGATGATTATATTACGCAAGAGATTTATGAATATTGAATCGTACTATATGTATTGGTAGAGAAAATTAATTTAATCGTATCATATGTATTTTCAATAATCATTCCGGAATTCAAGTCCTTGCTTTCTTTACTTTGTAGCTAATGTATACTTACTTATCATTTTCCAATTAAAGAAACACGGATGGTTAATTCAGAATATGTAAACCTGCTAATTATTCCACCAAATTAAAATCGTAACTGCAAAGTATTATTTTCTCAATTTGCCTTTGTCTTCTTCTATCTAAGATTACAGATAACTAACAAACCAACTTTTATCTCTTTTGGTAACTGTCGTCTTTTTCAAATATAATGAATTTTATTATTTTATTTTATTTTTATTGATTCAAAACTTCGTTATAATGTGAAATGAAGACTTCCGACGATTGTCAGATACTAAAGAGGATGTGCAAATAGTAATTATGTTTCTTTTTGGATTGGTAGTCCTGATATTAATTATCTTTGTTTTTGGTGTGAGACCTATCCCATGCTTTGATCTTGACCACTCTCATCTAGACATGGCTAAAACTGCCTTGGTGGTTCCAACCAAAACAGCATTCGGGCCAAGAACTGAACTTTAGAATTAGGACCACCTAATTTGGTTCCAGTTCCAGTTTTCATGGAACCATGATTAATAGTTTCAAATGGTAAATTCTATATTTTTAATTTTTCTTAAAATTTTACAAAATTTTAATAATTCTTTTTGTTCCAAACTGTTTAATACTCAAACTAAAACTGAAACCGAGAAAGAAACCAACCCAGCCCTAATTCAGTTGTTTCAGAAAATCCCAAACCAGCCATGTCAACTGTGAGAAAGACACGTACTGTGCCTAGTATATATATAGCTCTTTCGATGCTAGTTTGTCCAATTGCAAGATTTGAACCAGACAACTTACTTAAGGGAAACAAGTGTCGAACCACTTGAACCAACCAAATTCCAAATTCTTATCTTTTACTAACCTTTCAGGTTTTGCATGCATGCCCACACATGCACACACACGCGCACACACACACACACACACATATATATATATATATATATATATATATATATATATATATATATATATATATATATATATATATATATATATATATATAGAGAGAGAGAGAGAGAGAGGTGGGGAGAGTCTTAGTTGTATAATGGTGTTTGGTGCATAAGCTTACACAAACATTTTTTTGCCTGATTTTTTAGAATGACAGTGAAAATAATCAAATGTATTATTATATATGAATACTTGTATTTAATATACATGAGTAAACTAAATGCAAATGATTTGAATCTATACCATCAATCTCAAAAAAATATATAGTGTGCCAAAAACACCTTCTAGAGAGTAGTGTGCCTTTCCTTCAATAGGTGCAATTACCGTCGACTCATATCGCCATCCAAAGTGAGGTATCGTCTTCATTTGTTGTATAGCTTTCCTTGCTTTTGTGATATTAAAAAGCAGTTGCACTCAAGTTTAATTAGAGGTCCTTAATTCTCCATGGTATATTATTTTCTGCATGTTTGCAGGTGGAATTTTATTTTGTCTCAACTGCTTGATGAGAGGTTGCAAACTTGAGGAGTTTGGCATATGATGGACTATGAAATCTTGAGATTATTCTAAGCAGAGTTGTGAATATGCTAATACATCATGTGCCCCAAGTGGCAGGTTTAGAAAGTCTTTTAAGGTGGGGCGAATGGCTCCCTGAATGGTTTCGGATGGGGTGAACTATGTTTATACTTGCTTAATTCTAAATGGGTATTGCAACGAGTAGACAAATCTTGTATAAGGTCAATTGCATTCAATATACCCTTTTTTACTTCTTCATCGTTTACAAAGTTTAGAGAAAACTGAATAAAAGGGTTATCAATTATCTTTCAAACATTTTTTAGAAGTGACCACTTGCGGTAACGGTTTAATTGTATTTCTAATTTTGCCTTGTCAATAAAATTATATATATAAGGCATAGCATGTCTATCTTCATTATCCACCATCCTCACTACCTTAACTAAAAATACAATCATCCTAAAAAAAATTGATGCAATTTTATCAAAAATTAGCATTAAAAACATCTACCACAACAATCCCCTCTCTCTTTTTAGACCAACTAATACAACTCTATTAATCATATGCAAACATTTTTTTCAATGCATTTTTCCATATGACAAGATTTTGCACACTAATGTTATTCGTAGCAAATCTTGTTAACAAAGGTCTAATCAATTCCCTTTCACCTATATAGATTTTCATCAAATATCATACAGAAGAATGATTATAATAAATAAACTTTATAATATTTTTGCATGCATCTATCGTCCCTCTTATTTCATCCATTCCACTCAAATCTTCAAGCATTAAGTCTATGCAATATGCAACACATAGAGTCCATACTAAGAATGGATGATTTACATCAAGCATCTTACCAACTGCTCTAAAATTTACAATAATATTAGTAATGAATTAAACAATATTTGAGATACCTATATCATCAATAACTTCTTCAAAAATAAGGAGTAAATTATCTGTAGTTTTGTCAATATGAGACAAGTCATATGATTTAAAAAACAATATCCCCTTAGGACAATAAAGAATGATTATAAATAAACTTTGTAATATTTTTGTATGCATCTATCGTCCCTCTTATTCCATACATTCCACTGAAATCTTCAAGCATTAAGTCTAATGTAATGTGCAACATATAGAGTCCATACTAAGATGGATGGTTCGCCTCAAGCATCTTATCAGCTGCTCTAAAATTTACAGCATTATCAGTAATGAATTGAACAACATTTAAAACACCTACATCATCAACAACTTTCTTAAAAATAGGAACCAAATTATCTACAATTTTGTCAATATATGACAAGTCGTATGATTTAAAAAACAATATCCCCTTAGGACAATAAACTAGAAAGTTTACCAAAGACCTACGTTGACCATCTGTCTAACCATCAGCCATAATAGAACATCCAGTGCCCTTTCACGACTTCCTAAATTCATAACTCTATATATTAATAATAGCAACTCATTTCTGCAGTAATGTACCCCTCAAAACATGATAAGTAAGAACTTTATAACCCGATCTCACACCGGTAATAGCATCCACTATACTTTGAAAAGAAAATGATTTTGCAACATTGAAAGGGAGGTAATTTTTATAAAAAAAATTGGCACAATTGAAATCTACTTTCTTAATTACCTTTTTTGAAGTCATAGTTGATCTAATGTTTGGTTAAGCTTCAAGAGTCGTACGTGGGGGGGAAATGAAGGCATTCCACTATTTTTGCCCTCTCTCTCACCCTTAATCTCTTCTTCTCCTTCGAAACCTTCAATACCTTCTCAATCTTTTGCTTTACTACTTCGAAAATGTGAGGACAAGTACTAGCATCCTCTTAGTTCTCGCAAGGTAGTATTTCATACAAGAAATACCACTATGTTTTACTATATTGCAAAACATGCACTTATTTACAAGCCTATTGCCTTCATATATCGGGTGCAATATTTTCATGTCGGATCCACCCGATCGAAAGCCATTAAGATGAGAGTGAACAATCAATAAGAAAAAAAGGCTTTTTAGAGGTTAAGAATCACAGAATATGAAAAACTCTCAAATTTTTCAATTAAAAAATTGGGTATAATGTAAAAGAAAAGGATATGCCACAAATTTGACAAAAGTCATAAAGATTGGGAGTTGGATTGGGTGAAATACTTGAGAATCTTGTGAATAAACCATAAAATCAATAAAAACAAGGATGAGAAAATGATTTGGGAGGAAGGAAATGACGTGAAAATGTGTTTGGGAAGAAACAAAAATGATTTCCTTAACTTCATATTCTTAGAATTTATACTTAAAAAATTATCATCGATTTGTAGATACGGATTGTATTATACAATATGGTACAATAAATCGCTTATTGTAATATATGTGCATGTATCCTACCGTATACTCATTATACACGATAAAATCGCTTTTTACAACATTGGTTTGCAGGAACACCTTTTGTAAAGAATAGCTTGAACTGTTCGTTGAGCCATATGCCCTTCCCCGGCACTTAAGGGCCCTAGGTAAGGCACAAACAAAGAAACACAAAATACCCAGCACTTAAGGGCGACAGATAATTAATAACGAAATGTCTCTTGTAGCTTCCTTAGTTTGGTGGTCTTCAAAATATGAGGACTCTTCTCTCGTTCACCGTCACCCAATTTCATTTGGCTAATGCAAGATTTTCCCATAGCTTGCACTGAAGGCAAGGGTTCCCTTCATAGTCCTTGCCTGGAAAGCATGGAGGGGTTGAGTCGGTAGTGTTTACCTAAGATATTGAAATTTCAGTAAAAAGTGGCTCTGGCTCCTTCAAATTCAAAACTCAGTTGGGTCAGCCTAACAATTGTATGCAGAGATCACAGTTTTATGTTTTACAGATCAATGCTGCAAATGATGTTCTATTCTATTTTGGAAAATATTTAGGAATTTGAGATATTAAGTTATGACGCTATGCCTTCAGTCAATTGAGAAATTAAGTTATTCATGCATTATGTCCTGAGTCTATTCAGTGTTCGGTGTCTCAGGAAACATGTTGACCCGTTTTAGCATCATTAATTTTCTTTGATATTTCAGGACATGCTTGGGAGTGATGAGGTCGACGATGAGGAGGATGAGAGTGACAGTACTGATGAAGAGACACCTGTGAAGGTGAATTTTTTATAAGATAGGACTATCTCTCAGTGATTCATTTCAGAAGTTTCTTTCTCTTACACACTTCCTACCCTTGTTTTCTTTTACGTGCAGGCTGCTGACAAGCGTAAGAAAAGAACTAATGACTCTGCAACCAAGACTCCTGAACCAGAAAAGAAGGCGAAGCTTGTTGCTCCAGATGGTGGGAAGACGGGTACGTTCTGATGGTTTTACATTGGATACGTTCCTTTTGGTTTATGTTCTTGGAAATGTAGAGTAAGGAGTGCTAGCATGTTTTTCTTTGGTTCAAACTACTTTGTAATGGGGGGATGGGGGAGGTTCTCTACCATGCCTTGGCAAGGTTCTTTGAGTGTTGATGATTATAGGCGGCTTTGGTTTAACTTGTGTGAAGGCTCAAGTGGCAAGATCTAAAGTCCTTTATGCTTCTCTCCAGCTGGACCGTTGCTTTAGCTTTATTGCGACAGGGTTGCTGATTGGCCCTTGTCTTGCTATTGTGCAGGTGTGGCTGAAGGCAAAAAGGGTGGCCATGCTGCGACACCATACCCGAAGCAAGCAGGGAAAAAGACACCTGCTGCAGGTAAGCCGAAATAGACCCAAGCAAAGAAGTCGGGACAAGTGACATGCAAACACAACAAAAACAACTAAGCCTTTTCTCATACTAGGTAAGTGGGTCAGATGGATTCTTTGTTTCTACATAGTCCTATCATGTGTCATGTTAGCAGACAATAAACTAGATAATTCTTTATTATTTCTTTCTAACACTTTTGTAGTCGTCTTCTACCTCTTTTAATACTTTCAAAATCTATTTTTTAATACTTTCTTACATGTTCTTTTGATCTTCTTCCTATATGTTCAAACCATCTTAAATGATATTCTTTCATTTTATCCTCTATTGGTGCTACACATAATTTGTTTCTAATAACCTCATTATGTATACGGTCTCTTTTTTATGACTACTCATCTATCTCAATATCTTCAAAATACCTTATGCTCCTCTCCATTTTAACCAACCAGCATTAATTCTGTGTAATATCTTTATTAATTCTTTCATCACTATGAAATCTTTTTGGGAGATATAATGTGTGCCAATTTTAATTTTTATGTCTTTTGAAGTAAAAAAATGATCAAACTTACATTCCACGCAGCAAGTATGTGTTCGTCAAATTCGTTCATCTTGGATGCCCTTTTGCCTTTTTGATGTTGCTCAACATAAATAGCAAACTTGCTTGCCCTAAGATCATTCGGTACGGAGCAATTTCTCGACAGCCATACCAAGGCGAAGCACAGTGCTGCCGTGAAGTGAAGAACACTATACATCCTTATAATGCTAAAGGGATTTTCTCCCAAGTTTTGTAGCTGTGAAGATTAACGTCATTGGTGTCCTTGTTTTTGGTTTGCTGAAGAGAGATGTACGCTCTTCACTAGGTGTTTTAGTCTGAAAGGGTTTTGGGACGTGCATGAAGTTCTTGTTGAACTGCTTTATTGAACGAATATATGGTGGTATGTGATAATTATCTTGTTTCAGGCCTCGTGTTCGTGTATGAACCTTCTAGTTGGCCTGGTTTCACCAGCCAAGGGGCGTGAAAGTTAAGTGCTTAAGCTTATAATTCATTCATAAGTGCCTTGTGAAGTACTCAATCTAATGCATGTTCGCTAGTGTCGAATATGTGAAATTTTGATGTGGCAGTGTGCTTAAACTGGGCACGAGTGCCCTGTGCTTTGCTCCATTGCTAAAAGCACCTATAAAGCGTTGTTAAGCTCTAATATCTTTTCATGGTTGCTGGTGTCGAGTATCTAAAATTTTGATGTGCTTGAGCTACTTAGTAATATAAGCTCAAGCATATAATAGAGTAAAATGCAAGGGTTGTTTCAAACACATGCATGCAGTTCCCGGAAAAGAAGAAATAGGCCCCCCCTAGCTCCACTTTTTTTGGAGTAAAATTGTAATCAAGCACTTCTTGAAGGATCTTGAGAAGGAGTTGAGAGTCAGCCTTGCAACCCAAGGTCCAAACCAGAGAGCGAGTCTTTGAACGAGCGGTCCAAGGCTTTTTCTCTTAAACTTTTTAAAATTTTAATATATTTTTTTCTTTCCATACTAGAACCAGAAACTGAACCAGAACCGGCAAGACAGGAAACTTAGGGGACCGGTTCGGTTCTGGTTCCAGGTTTTAGTGGAACCGAAGAGGTCTAGGTCACGCAGCACAACCCGGCATATTTCGATCTCTTTTCAGGCACCTATAGGTGTTGATTTGATCCAATTCTCTGCTCTGGAGACCAAACTGGAACATATTAAGACATATGGGTCATAGTTCACAGTGGAAGGCAGATTTGCACGTCTATTCCCTTCACATACTGTGTTGGAAATGTGTACAGCAGAAAAATGAGAAGTATCCAAATGTCATGTTCTTTGAAGGAGACTTCTTCTGCCTTTGTGGTTCTGTACTCACATATCAAATGTGCTTCGCCGAACAGAATTTAGTGCACCTTCAGAAGCCTTCACGTCCATGCCCCTATTATTCATCCAATGAGCTCAAGCTTTTGAGGAAACCACGTTTTCCGGTGTCTTATTGGCCACTAAACTGTGCCAGTGTCGCCGGAAGAGTTTCTGCCCTCAATCTCTGCAAGAAGTGATCGCTACAGATCAAGGGTAATATGCCGTTTGATGGAAAATGATCGTTTTGTGAGATTCTACTTCACCCTCTAATCTTCTTCAAATGCATGAAATTGCAGTGCTCTCATACTGCCAACGAGTAGCTTCAAGAAAATCAGATGAAATGCGGCCTCATTCTGGATTTCATGATATCGTATGGTTTCAAAAAATCAAACGTTCTTAAACTGATTTTCTGTTTTCGAAAAGAAAACACATGCATCTTTTGGATAAAAGTAAATATGACTGGTAAAAAGGAAAACCCAAAGCGATAAACTCGGAAGACGGAAAGCCATGCATAAATACAAAAAAACTATAAAGAAAAGGTGACACAAAACATATACACTATGAGAGATATACAAAAAGTGATTCTTACTCATGGTCTTCTGAAAAAACCCTCTGCGGGTAACCTACAAATCATACACACTTTGTTATTTTCCTATTCTATTACAAACAGAAAATAAACAAAAGCAACAGAAACCAGAGAAAGAAGAAAACAAAGGAGACAAATTGCTTCCACTGCAGAAACAACCGAACACCAAACGGCTTCGGCAACCTTCGTCATCCCCAACATATGGTATCAGAGCCTCTTCGAGCTCTACGGCGACTCCAATAGGTACGCGATTTTGCAAATAGAAAAAAACTATGTTAGACAGAATCTAAAAAAAGTTTTTCTCCGTTAGTAAATTTTTCTGAAAAAAAAAATAAAGGAACAAGAGAAAAGACAACCGAAAACCACTCGAGTAGGGTGCCATAAAGCAACTGGCCTGAAGGCAGAAAAGGCATGAGAAAGAAAAGGCCAGAGACGGAATGGATTGGGAAGGGCTACAGCCACGGCTCACAAGCGGCGACAGGTCCGCCCTCCTCTCCCTCTCAGTCTCTCTCTCTCTATATATATATACATATACATATATATATATATGTATATGTATATATATATATATGTAAATTCGAGAAAACCGTGGTTTTGCAAAACCATGGGCAACAAAATCGTGAGTGGAGAATCGCTTAGGGTAGCGGTTTTGAGATGTAAAATGACCATTTTGCCCCTCATGAAAATGAAAATTACAAAATACCAAAGGGTAAAATTACTTAAATGTCTACCTGGATATTTCAAGAAATTGTAGAACACGGGTTTTTGGTGATTTTACAGATATAACCCTGTCAGCTTTACAAAATATCCGTTATACCACCCTAGAAAAGTACAAAAATGCCTTTGCACTTTATGAGAAATGCAGTGAACAAAAACTTTTTACATTTAGTTCTGATTTTTACAGTTTTTCCAGAATAGTATCTGTAGGTTAAATAACCTGCGGGAAGAGTGCTTGAGAATATTTACTCTCCAATTTTTATAGTATTTACAGAATGATACATGTAGGTTAAATAAATTACAGTATAGACTCATGACATATTTATTGTTTAGTACTTAGAACTTGTAGATATTACATTTAGGTGTCTGAATAAATTTTGTGGTTTTTTATGAAATGTCTTATATAAATCTATCTGATACATATTTTTATGTTTTCTATCTTAAAATGTACAAACTCTCTACTTGTTGTCTCTGTCAAAAGTTTGAAAAGAAAATTGATCCTACAATAAGTTACAACAGATGATAAAAGGGAAAAATATAAGACATTTCTAAAGGATGACACAATAGACATGACCATAATGTTGACATATATGAAAGACAACTTAATTAGGGTCTTTGAGGAATTTGAAACTGCAAAAGAATTATTTGATTTTCTAACCACTAAATATGATACTACAACCAACCTGTATGTACAACTACTCCTTCAAAAGTATAATTCTTATAAAATGAAAGAATGTGCTAATGTAGTTGAACATGTTAACCAAATGCTGATAATGGCTAGAGATTTGGTTGTAGCTAAATCAATCATTCCTGAACTAATGCAAATATCTACAATCTTAAACAGTGTTTCCTCTTCTTGGAACATGGTAACCATAATCCTAAGACTTTGACTTGATTTTACCCTTTCTAAACTTCTATTGAAACTAGTAATCAAATAAGAACATATGAAAAGAATAAAAGAGAAAAATTATTAGTTACTCAAGATGATTTAGGGTCTAGCTATAAGAACAATCAGAAAAAAAGAAAACTAAACAAGAAATTTGGTAAGAATAAAAAATAGAGCAGTCAAAATTTTAAGAAATCGCAGAATCTGTTTCTCGGGTGCAGTGCTTCAACTATTAAAGATGGGATACTACAAAAGAGACTACCACAATAAGAAGATCAATAAAGGTAACAGTCAACGACGCAGTGCAACGAAGAAGCATGACATAATTTACATGATTTATGAGTGCCTTTACATGAACCGCCCGGTGACTGGTTGGTGGATCAATTTTAGAGCTACTCAGCACATATCAAAAAGCAAAGATAGAGCAATGGACCTGAAGGAGTACCAACCTAGCGAGCATCGAGTATATATGGGGAACACCACTTTTTCTGATGTTTTTGGGGTTAGGTCCTTTAGAATTTTTGTACCAGGCATATCAATTGTACTCACTGATGTATTAATTGTGCCCTCTATTAGGCATAATCTTTTATTGATCCTTGTCTTAGTAAAGAAAGGGTTTGAGGTGAGGTTTATCCTTTAGAAGTCACTATGAGAAAGCATGGCAGGATAACATTTTATGGTTTATTTGATGTTGAGCATAGGTTGTTTAAACTCAACATTAATGAAAATAAAAACTCTTCTTCTGTTTATATTGAAAGTACTTATGTGATTTATATGAATGTGTGGCATAAAAGATTGTGTCATATAAGTCTAAATAAGTTGAGAAAATTAACCAACTTTGACTTATTGTCCAATTTTCTTGATTACACTTTTAATAAGTGTGAAACCTGTATACAAGGAAAAATGACTAGAAAATCATTTATCAAAGATGTAACTAGGACAACAACCCTATTAGAGATTATTCACACTAATTTATGTGGACTAGTTAAAGTAATAACACATCGAGGAAAGGTTTATTTTATAACATTTATCAATGATTACTCGAGATATACTTACATATATCTCTTATCATATAAATATGAGGCACTTGAAACATTGAAAGAATATGAGAAGGAAATAAAGAACCAACTCTGGCATCCAAGACTTTGGTATTGCAAAACAAAATACAATGCCGAAGACACCTCAACAGAATGATGTAGCAGAGAGATACAACACGATCTTACTGAACATGACAAGGTAAATGTTAATCGATGCCTCTCTACCAAATATATTTTGGGGAGAAGCAGTAAGTACAGTCTTGTATATACTCAATAGAATATCATGTAAAGTTGTATTCTCTATACCATATTAGATGTAGTTTGAAAGAAAACCAAGTCTAGGTCATCTCAAGAGGTGAGGATCTATTGCTCATGTAAAGATCCGTAACTAGTCTATAGATAAGCTAGACAATAAGTCATTAAGATGGATGCATATTTATCGAATATCCTAAAGTATCTAAAGAATATTGGTTTTATCATAAGGACAATGCACTGATAGAAAGTAGGGATGTAGAATTCTTAGAAGAAACTAAAAATGACATCCTCAAGAACGATGATGAATATGTTTATGATCTAGTAGGTCTAGATTAATCATCTTTTGAACCCATTGATTAGCTTCCTAAACAAACTTAATCTTTAAGTGGACACAGAAGGCCTAGGGTCACACCGTCCTACTTCAAGGATTATCATACTTACCTTGCAGATGAAGTGTCACTTTACTTATCAGCAGATTATTGACTCATCTGAATCATCAGACTCAAAAAAAGTCGTGGATGAAGAAATCAAATCCATTGAGAAAAATTAAGTCTTTGAGTTAACTGATTTGCAAAGAGGAAGGAAGGTCATAGGTTGCAAATAGGTTCTTAAAAAGAAGTATAAGGTTGATGGTTTAATCGACAAGTTTTAAGCGAGGCTGGTTGAAAATGATTTTTCGTAAAAGAAAGAAATAGATTATGTTAAGACATATTTCCCAATTACGAAATTTACATTCATCAGAATAATCTTGGTGATATCAATATATTATGATTTGAATTTACATCAGTTAGATGTAAAGACTATTTTTTTAAACAGAGATTTAGATGAATTTATATATATGCAACAACTCGAAGGATATATAGTTGAAGGCCAAGAAAATAAAATATATAAGTTGAGAAAATCCCTATATGGCCTGAAACAGTCACCTCGCCAATGGTAGTTGACTTTTCAAAATGTCATTATTGAACTTGGGTTTGTAACTAATGAACTTAATCATTGTGTATATGCCTAGAATAATAGGAGACACTTTGTCATCTCATCTTTATATGTAGATGACATATTGTTGATTGGGAATAACAATGAAATGATTGTCAAAATCAAGACATTGTTAAACTCAAGGTTCGAAATGAAAGATATGGGAGAAGCATCCTATATCCTTGGTATAAAGATTTCTTTGAGACAGAGAATCAAAATTTCTATGCTTAAGTCAAGAGAGAGATATTAATTATATCTTTAAGAAGTATAAAATGGGTATATGCAAGTTTACATCTACACCTGTTGCGAAAGGGGTTAAATTGAACAAGGTTGATTGTGAATGAGGGGATAAGCCTAATGTTCCTTATGCAGAGGTTGTGGGCAGCCTGATGTATGTTATATTGTACACAAGTCTTGATATTAGCTTTGTTGTTGGTCTTGTAAGTAGATATCAAAGTAATCCTAGAAGACAACATTAGATAACTATAAAAAAGATTCTAAGATATTTTAAAAGAACAAAAGACTTGAAACTTTGTTTTCAAGCAGATAAACTGAAAGTGATAGGATACTTAGATGTTGACTTTGTTGGGAGCAAATATGACAACAAATCAACCTCGAGACAAATGTTTTTATTTGGAAATGGTACAATTTCTTGGGTATGCAAGAAACAAGGTTGTATAGTATTGCACACACAAGAGGCTCAATATGTTGTTTGCAGTATGGCTCCTACTAGTGCCGTTTGGATAAGTTGCTTCATACGTGATTTAAAGTTGGATATAGCCAACGAGCTAGTTGTTATATATTGTGACAACAATGCAGCAATTATTCTTATTAAGAGTAGGGTTGATAACTCATGAAGCAAGCATATAATGGTTAAATATCATTATGTTCATGATATGTTAAAAATAATTATATGTTAACTATTGATATGTTGGTTGATCCTTTAACAAAAGGCATCTCAGGAGAATTGTTTACTAAACATATAACTCATATGGAGTTGAGATATGCATACTGTATAAGTGTAGAAAATACACTTTGTTTTGAATTAGGCGGAAAAAACCACATAACGGATGTAAGTTATAATTTAGTTGCAACAAGAAAATATGATACAACTTGGTAAACCTCAAAGTAGTGGGAGAAAAACCAGTGTATCAAAAAGATTGGCAGTAGGAGATTGTAAGTAGTGGATGACCACTATCGGCCCCATTACTAACAACGACCATGAAATGCGGGAAGAAGGGCCCTATTCTCGGATTTTATGAGATCGTATATTTTCGAAAAATCAAATGTTATTAAACTAATGTTTTGTTTTTGAAAAGAACCTACACGCAAAAAGGAAAGCCTACTTACAGAAAAACATGTATAAATATAAAGAAATTACACACAAAAAAAAAGTAAAAAACCCTAACGGTTAACCTAGAAATCATACGCACCCTCATGTTTTTCCTATTCTATTACAAACAGTAAATACAAGAAAGAACATAAACCATAAAAAAAAAAAAAAAAAAAAAAAAAAAAAAAAAAAAAAAAAAACAATCCGCTCCAAAAAGAACCGAACACCATCCGGTCATCCCCAACAGTCATGGGGAGAAGTCCACGGAGATGGGAGACCTCAAAATTTTGGAGAGGATGAGATTGAGTAAAACAAGCAAGTGCAATGCGTATGATTAACATCGGAGAATTTGGAGTACCATTATCTGCTAAACTGCATACTATCTCCCGAAGGGATCTCTGAGCGCCTTTGGTCGTATTCCTCCTCTCCCAACTGAAAAAAACACAAGCAACCCGTGGGGAAAACGCCGGATTACATGCTTTGTTTCCCAAACCAAAGTTTTAGAACTACACCGTGTGACGTCGCGTACCATCCAGATTTGATCTCATCATACTTGTGAGCTCCTCGAACAGATTCCTGGCAGAAATCATGCAAGATCAATGGAACTATCTTCACATGAAGTAGGATTCACCAAATGTCCTCGAGTAAAGACACGAATAACAAAGCCCCCAAAAAGAAAAGCAGCTTTCTGTCTACTATCTAGCGTGGACCTCGCAAAACCTGAGAGAGAGAGAGAGATTAACGAAGGACAAGGGGTCTTGCGGAAGAGGGAGAAGAGAGTGAAATTGAAATATTGGGGTTCCCGCAACTAAGGAGTTAAATATTCTTTAAAGATATCTCTTGCAACAATAAGCTGGTTTGCCCGAGTGGTTAAGGGGGAAGACTTAAGATCTTCTGCACATAAGTGCGCATGGGTTCGAACCCCATAGCCAGCAATTCTCATTTTTTCAAACTTCTCTTCTACTTTTTCAACTTTTTGCTATATATATCTGTGTGTAGTATGGGTCAGGTACTTCTACCCGATCCGCACCGGATCAAAGCTATTAAGGTCTGCATCCAAATTTGAACCTAGTCAAACCGGATATTCCTTGCTCCATTTGGATCGGGTTGAGCCAGGGTTCCACGGATGGGAATCAATGTCGCCATTCCTGCATAAGCAGTAATTTTAAAACTTCACAAGTATTTTGAAATAAAGAAGCAAAGCATAACTTTGCAGGTAGTTTAAGAATAAACTAGAAAAGCATCTACTAGATTTTCATCTTTTTTAATTTTCGTCGTTGGATAGGCCATTATTTCTCCCAATGTGTTCGCGTAGTTTGAACATCTCTGGTTTGAAACTGGCTCAGTAGTTTCAATCGGAATCGAACTGGGCCATAAACCAGCTTTCATAAAACCAGAACTCATAGTTCCAAACCGTTGGTTTTATATTGTTTTATTTTTAAATTTCTAATGTTTCAATGGCTTTTTCGATTTAGAACGGTTCGGTACTCAAACCAAAACCAGAGGTTGTAAACCAAAGCTGGAACCAGACATGTCACCTAGAGATTGCATGCGATGCCAGCCTAGCTTGTGGGTGGACTCGGTGCGAGTCGCCATGAGCAAATGGTTTAAGCCATGTGATCCGCATTATTTCTCCCAAAGACTTCGCCTAGTTTGGACCTAGCGAGAGATGGCTTGTTTGAAATTGGCTCAGTAGTTTCAACAAGAACCAAACCAGGCCAGAAAACGGCTTGAACTGAAAAAGAAGTATCACTGAGTTCGGTTTAGAGTCTAGCTTTCATAGAACCAGAACCCGTAGTTTCAAGCCGTTGGTTTTATATTGGTTTTTATTAGTTTAGATTTCTACATTTTCAGTAAATTTTTTATTTGAAACAGTTTAAGACTCAAACCAAAACAAAAACGAAAACCAACAATTCTAAACCAAAATTGGAACCGGTTCCAGGAAAATTGGAACTGGCTATGTTACATATGGGGTGTTTGATACATGGTACCACGTGGGTAGGACCATCAATTTTATGAACTACAGTACCAAGTCCATGTTCCAAATCAAGCAAAAAATACGAGAGAGATATGGAACTACAGTTCCATGGGTTGGATTTCACTTAATAAAATCAGCCCATGTTAAGGGATGAGCGTAGAGAGTTGGAACTTGGAATTGCTCTCTTTGTCTCTCGATGCTCTAGCTCCTCTCTTTCTCTCACAATGCTCTCATCTTAGCATTCTCTTCTCCATTTGTTGTTGCTCCTTTCTATGGTTTCATCCATTGTTTGTGCGTGTAAGGTAGAGGTAATGGCTTCCCTTGCTCGCCTCTCACACTCGTTCATTTTCCTGTTTTCTTCTTTGTTGTCAACCCTTGATTTTTTGTTTTCTTTTTATTTTCCCTTCTCCTTTTCCCTCATTCATCATCTTCTTCTTTCCTTCCTCCACTCAAATATTTTTTTTGTATTTCATTTTGTGCATTTTACGTGTTCGATGAAATGCTTGGAATAGTTTGTGTTGGGCTTTTGTATGATGTATGCAATTACAAAAGTCCTTCTCTCATTCTAAGATTCAATATTTACTATCTTTTTCTTTCAAATTCAATATTTGTTTCCTTCTTTTTCATGAACTAAGATAATGAGTTCAATAACTTCTCATTCTCAAATTCTACGTGTATATATGCAATCAGCATGTAATCAAAAGGAAGTCAATTTTGTACTCTTTTCAATAACACATTTACTCCAATAACTAGTGTTTCACTTGAAGTCTCAGTACATTCTTGAATTCTTGAGAGTCCAATATGACCATCTAAATGAAGCTTTGTTATATACCTGCATTCGAGCTCTGCCATAGTCTTGGTAATGCTCCTTCATTCGTTAATTACATTCCAGTATTCACCCACTTACCTAAAGAAACACAAATGAATTTGTCAGTTTTGACATCTTCAAAACCATGCCAAAAAATCAATTTCTCCAACTAGATACTATACTCAAGGAGCAAGAGAGACGTGTCTTGAAACATTGAGAGATTTTGTTGATCAACAAGCTGGCGCAAGGTAATTCCTGGACCAAAAAAGAATGTGAAAATAGTAACGACAAAAAAAAATTACATACGAGAACCCCACAACAAAGTTATTCATGATAAGTTGTGTGCACAACTTGACAGTAATAGGCAACTAAGAGATTTATTAACAAACATGATATCAGAAAACTATCCAAACATTAAATTTATTAAAATATTAATTATGAATTTCAATATTATCATTTTCTTTCTTATTTATGTTGTTGTACTAACTTTAATATTTCAATTTATTTACAAGGACCATCCGTCTCATGATGTGGTCAATTATGAGAATATGAGATAGAGGTAATTTATTGTATTGGTGTAATTGAATATTGTATTTTATAGTACTTCTCTTTCTTGTGCTATTTTGTATTGTTCTATATTATTGTGACTAACAATTTGATGTAGGAAGGATATCAATCATAGATGAAGGCTTTGCATAATATAATGGTTGATACTTTTTGGAAGGACTTTATTTTGGACTTGAAGTTATAGTTATAATTGATTTTGTTATGGACATGAAGTTATACTTAGTTTTATTATTTAAGATATTTTGGACTTAAAATATATTTTAAAGATATTTGTATTATCTTTTTTAGATAATATTTATAGATTATAACTCTCTTGTGAGTTACAATTGCCTTCGGATAAAGGGAGACTATCGTGAATTTTTTAAAAAAAGAAGTAGAAGTAGATTGTATTTGAGATAATTGTGAATGTCATTTTGGAGTGTATTACTTTTTCTTAGGGCTGATTTATTTTTTAGAAGTTTTGATTTTATTTTTCAATGACTAACAAAAGTTATAGTTATTGATATGCTTGTTGTTATAAATACCCAACACCTCAAATTGCTTTAGGAAAATGAGAGATTCTTTCAAAATTTTAAGAGAACGTAAAATATAAAATATTGACGGATTGAATATATGAATATGATGTTTGTAATTATGATTATTGTTTATCATTTTAATTCAGTCAATATACATGTGAATGATATTTATCAAATATGAAAATAGTTGTAGGAAGTTAGAACGCAAGTAAAAGGTTTAAGAGCAAATCAAATGTGAAACCATACTCCGCATTTCGTTCCAGTACCAAAGGCGGCCTGTTATCGTGAACCAAACCCGTCCTAGTTTGTGAGTGGACTCGGTGCGAGTCGCTTTGAGCGAATGGGTTAAGTCACGCGATCCACAATTGGGGAAGGGTGACTCGGTGTGGCGTCGGATCCAACACAGCACGATAAGTTAACAAACCATCAATCAACCCGTCGGTCTGTCTTCCACCTCTTTCTCTCTCCTTGCGATCGCCACGCCCATGTCCCCTCCAGATTCCGATTCAACCCGAAGGTGCGGACATCTCCTAAACCCCAACTAGCATTCTCGGCGTCTCTGTGGTGTGTTCTCTCTTGTTGTTCATTAGTGATTGAGTGCTCTCGATGCATAGAGATAGGGATTGTGGCCGTCCGTAGCTCGATCTGAGGATGCCCTAAAAGTTTCGTTCATTTTTTCTTTTTCCCGTGTCTTGATTTTGGGGATTTTTCTCCTTGATTTTTTGTTGTCATCACTTCTATTGCATTTCGAAAGGATATTTACGTTGCGTTCAGCAATCCTGAATCCGTTAATCGTTACCAGGGACGACGAAATTTGTCATAGTATGTACTTCGTATTTTTTCATCATAGGGTTACTGATGTTCGTGATCATGGTTGCATGCGGATGGGTAAACCTTGCTTATTGTGTATCTGTGGCAATATTGCCGGATATCGGGGAGGAACTCCGTTAGGAAAACGCGAATACAAGTATTAGATGTCAAAGGAACTCGTTTGAGTTGCATGGATAACTCGTAGCCTCTCCAGTGGAAACTGCTTACGTTTTATATGAATAATAAGTCTCATGGTGTGTGCATAATAAGTCTCCTGGCATGTGGACAAAAGTAACAATCCATTGCGACAAAGTCATGGTCTTGTTTAGTCTTTCAGAATTCAGACCACTCAACAACGAAATTATCATGCAACCAAGATTGAATAAATATGCATGATTGAGCATTTTGATTCTTAGATACGCATGAAATGAATACTTTGCATCTGATTTTTCAGTGCATGATTTTTTAGTGCAAAATCCATTCAGCCTGACCAGGACCACTTTGATTCGGCAGCTACTTTGACTCTGCGAAGCCAGACCTGGTTTTGTTGTTCTCGAGTTATGAAGTCGATCAACAAAGTAGATGACAGAGCTGGGAAAACTGAGTGGGTCTGGGAGTTCATTGACTGCTTGAACAGTGCTTTTGCCATCAACGGCCAATCTAATTCAAATGCTTTGATCAACTATTCCTGGTCCTCATGTCTAGATGCTTTTCATAGTTTTAATATAGTTTTCTCCACCTTCAACATGACTTGTGCTTCCATATTTCTAAGTACTTAATTGTGGATGTTTAAACATTTAGATGGAAGGACCAACTGGCAAGGTGGGTGGTGGTTCGGATGCATTATTGTCGAACTATGGAAGGCTCTTGGAATTGGTTCTTTTGGAAAAGTCAAAATAGCAGAGCATATTTTGACAGGCTACAAGGTTGCTATCAAAATTCAGGTGGTCGCCTGGCTATCCTAACCAGTCTGATAATGCAATTGGCAACTCTCAGCTTGTTAGCAATGTCCACGGTAATGGACCAGCCATTGTTGAACGTGATGCTGTTGAAGCAAGAGCACTTAATGCGGTGAAGTTTGAATTACAGGTAATCTCTCTCTTTCTTTCTCTCTCTCTCTCTCTCTCTCTCCATATACACACGCATACCCACACACATGCAAGCACATGCATTTCGCCTTGAAGATTGGTAATGTATCAGTCACCATCTAGTGTGCAGATGTATCATTCTCCAGTGCACTGCATAGTTGACTTTGTATGGATTGCTTCCTTGTGCAGCTTTACAAGACGGAAGACAGGTACCTCCTTGATCTTCAGAGAGTGCAGGGCCTGCAGCTCGTCTTCCTTGATCTCTGCGCGGCCTTTCTGTCACAGCTTCGTGTTTTGTGATGCCAACTTCTGGCTTATGATGTATATATTTTTATTTCTATAGACTTTTATGTGTAATGGGCTCCTCCCCTGTATTGTCCTCCTTTCTCTTAAAAATTGTTCTTTTCTGTTGGCTTATTTGTAAGAAATATTTCATCAGGGCTAAATACGAGAGTGCGTGAGAGAGGCGCTTTTTAGCTTGCCTAACTTGCTTTTTAATTCTGTAATAGCATTCCATTACATTCATGCTTATGGAATAGGCAAATGGTTTCGGGGAGTCCAACCCTTTCATCCATTGAAAAATAAAGAATGAATTTTTCCTTCCCCCAAGGCAATAAATAAGAACGAGTTGGAAAAGAAGTCCGGAAGCTGACTCCCATACCTTGTAATACTGTTTGTATTTGGAAGATGATGACGCATGCTCATGATGCGAGAAGATTACTCGATGCGCGGCAGTGGCAGGTTGTGATATATTGGGAGGATAACATGTATGCTGATTGGTAGCTTGCGGGTAGAAGGATATCATCGGTGGGTGGCTGCACCTAGAGATGGCGGATTTGTAGCAGGCGCTGATTGGCTTGCGACCAGAAGGATATGGATGAATGGCTCTGCATAAAGACATGATCGGTTTGATTCTGGCTCAGCAATCTCAACCGGAACCAAATTGGGCCAGGAACTCGCTGTAAGGGAAATTTAGTCAAACGGGACTCATGACGGAATAATCCGGTTCGGTTCCATTCCACCTATTATGAAGCCGAAACAACCTGAAACTGGTTGGAACTGAAACCGGACCCAATAATGTCGAAGATAGGGTTGAAAATCAGCCTGCGTGGTAAACTTTATTTTCCAGATTTGACTGTTGAGGTGTGGACGATATGAGGCTGTATCATTCGCGAGCTGAGTTGGGGCTATACTTTTGAAATCTGTGGTAAGGAAGTACACTCTATGATCAAATGTTTTGATCCTGCTCCCTCTATATTGCAGCAGAAAAAGGATGTACAGATGTTTCGTGTAAAGGGGTGAAAAGCTGCTGGAGAGCCTGCCTGTCTGTAACCCTGTTGTATTATATGTCGATGGTTCTCATATTTTTTTATTTTTTTATTTTCAAAATTTTAATGATTTTTTTTCAATTTCAAGTGGTTGAGGACTCGAACTGAAACCAGTTTGGTCCTGATCCGATTCTGCTTTTTTTCCAAGAAAACTAAAGCTGCTAGTTTGAAATTTTTAACTGATCATGTCTATAAAGACGTCGATATGGGCTGAGGCAGCCCTTGTGGGTCAGGAAAATTGGTGCCGAGCCTCGCCGAACCACATATTATACGGACCTGTACCTTTAAAATTGCTGGCCTTGCCCGACCCCTGAAGGGCTATGGGCTGAGCTAGGCCAGCCCACATATATTACACACATGTGTGTTCTTGCTCTTCTACTGCTTTTCGAGCCATTTAGTTGACGTGCATTATTTCCATCATTTGGCTCTCTCTTCAAATTATTGTGTGGGATATGAAAGAAGCTAACTCACCGTGTCATCAATGGCGGAAGAAACTCTAATAGACGGCGTCGCCGCTGCCGATCCCCTCCCTCTTTGATGCCTTAGATGATTTGGTTCCTTTCGATCCCAGTACCAATGTTCACCTTCATGTTAATGACGATTCCAGTCCGAATGCTCACTTTGATGTCATTTGACCATGGATTCAATCATCTCGTGCACTATAACTTTTCATTCGTTTTCCGAATTTGAGGTGCGGCCTTCGCCCCACCTCGTCTCAATGTAAATCCACCACAACTTTGTACAATGGTCCGACTTGGCCCGGCCCTTATCAACCCAGGGCTGTTGGCGATTTTGAACCAAAATACTTTCTCTTTGAGACGTGCATAGCACTATTCTATAGGCTATTTTGTTGCCTCTGGATTTCACCTTTCATAATACAAAGAACACCGATAAACGCCTCGAGGATACAACGAAGAACCCTCGGCTTGCCTTGAGGCTGTAAGGGATGCTTACAAATGTGAGTTTTCTCCCTTTAGGCCATGGACCAAGTACCTTTTTATAGGCATCCAAGTGACTTTTCAAATGCCCACTATTATAGTTCTAACTGTTGGCTTTATGAGCCAACATGCTCCTTCAGCCCACGTAGTATTGCAACCTTTCTGTATTTAATACAAGAGATAGGTAGTGGGTATTATCTTTCAGATTTAAATGTAAGTAGGCAACCTTTGAGCTGCCCAACTCTCTAATTGTAATTGTAATGAAGTTTCATGCAATTTTAATTGCATTTACACCCACTTTCACCACTATCATTTGTAAATTTTTACAATATTCCCCAACAATTTACAAATACACTTGTTGAAAGCACCATCTTGAAAACCTTATAGTGTTAGTATGGGTGTTTGGCGATTGAACCTATACCTAGTAAGAGGTGTGTTCCCACTCATATGAATTGAAATGGTAGACAAGCTTTGAACCATCCAATCCATTTGAACAAGTGTGCACAACCTACATATAGGGTTTACGTACCAATAGAATCACTATATACATTCACACAATTATAAAGGCCTTATGTCAAGGTATCCTCTTTCTTAAGTGCTATCGGAGTCTAAGCCCAAGATTCTTAAAAGTTGTCACACTTCACATTCATATAGGTAGACTCCATCAGGAATGCCTCCCACAAGAGCATCCTACCAAAAATCTGCTATGGTTCTATTAAGAGCATAACTCAACCTATACATTTACTTTATATGACCAAGTACCTTTGTCTTGGGATGGTTAGAGAAGTAGTTACTTGCAATCACACTAATAATGTACTTTAGTCCATTAAACTCACAACTTGATGTTACTTAAGCCTAAGTCGAGTTTCTATTATCAAAAATTTATTTAGTGGGCTTGATAGCCATCCATCTTGATGATTTTAGCACCAAGTCCCTTGTCAGACCCTTTGTCAAGGAATCTAAAAGATCAAATTTCAACCTTATATAAGAAATAGATAAGACTTCATTCTTAATAAGATCTTTTATATAATTGTGCCTCAGACCAATATGTCACATGGCTATAAGCCTTAGATAACGTACTTTGACTATCATAGTTCATCGATATTGGGACCAATGACTTCGACAATATCGAAATGTCATAAAATAAGTTTTTAAGATATTCAGCTTCCTTACTTGTTGATGCAAGGGCTATAAATTCAATAGCCATGGTGGAATCAACTATACAATTTTGTTTCTTTGAGGCCCAAGAGACCGTACCCCGACCAATTGTGAAGACTCATCCACTTGTGAATGGTCTTCCACATAGGTAACCCAATTGGCATCTATATAACCTTCTAAAATTGAAGAACTTCCATTATAAAACAAGCTATAATGGAGAATTTCTTTTAGATATTTCAAGACTCTTCGGATTACAAACTAGTGGTCCCTACTTGCTTTACTAGTGTATTGATTTAGATGATCAATCGCAACTGAAATATACGGTCTAGTGCTAGTCATTGCATATATCAAACAATCAATTTACCCAGCATATTCTAATTGTGAAACCATACAATCATTATTTTATATCAATTTTGAATTTGAATCAAACGCGTTGAAACGGTGCATGATCAAAAGCACTAAACCTTTAATACATTTTTAATATAATGAGATTGAGACAGCCCAACTTCATCTCCTTTTTCAAGGATTTTCTTTACTTTTTAAACTTCATTCAAATTGGTACCAAATATAATCATATCATCAACATACAAACAAATGATGGCACCTTTACAATTATGAAATTTGCTATTCACACATTTATCTGCTTTATTTATTTGAAAACCATTGGCAAGCACTACTTCATCAATATTTTTGTGTCATTACTTAGGGCTTGTTTCAAACCATATAAAGATTTGACTAATTTGCAAAACTTTATATTCTTTACATGGTATAACAAAACCCTTGGCTTGCTCCATATACACCTTTTCATCTAATTCACCATTTAAAAATATTATTTTAATATACATTTGGTGAATAACAAATTTATGAATTGATGCAAGTGCTATCAAAACTCTAATCATAGTTTTAGCTATTGGTGCATATATATATATCAAAATAGTCAATTCCCTTCATTTGAGTAAAGCCCGTAGCAATTAACCTTGCTTTGAACTTTTCAATGGTTTCATCAACTTTCTTCTTATTCTTAAAAGGTCACTTACAACTGATAGCTTTTGAACGAGAGGAAGGTCTATTAATTTCTAAATTTTATTTGAAAGTATTAAATTTATTTTATCTTGAATAACTTTCTTCCAAAATGTAGAGTTATAAGACCTCATAGCTTCATCAAATGTCTCGGGATCATTTTTGACATTTAAACACCATAGAGTATAGTTTAAAATAAAATCACAATTACCTTCTACCAAAAATATTTGAAAATTGGGTCCAAAAGTCTTTTCAATTCTTTGCCTCTTACTTTTCTTAGGCTCAAGGCTTTTGAAAATTTAATTTTCAAATTCAAATACATTATTTGATCTTGAGGTTGAATTAAATATATTTTCTTGAAAATTAGCATTTCTTGATTCAATAATTATATAGATATGAGTCATCTTATTCTATAACCATAATCTCGTATGCTTTACTATTTTCGGCATACCCCAAGAAAATACACTCAATTTTTCTGTCACCTAATTTCTTTCTTTTAGGTTGAGAGAAGATGAAGATGACAGACCCATTTCCAACCATAATTTGGTATGCTTTTGGTATTCCTCTTAATGCCTAAGATGGTTCCTACGTTGCTCAACATAAATGTCTTCCTTCTTATATTTAAGAGTATTTTTGAAATCCTTCAAAAAAGGGAGAAGTTTTTCAATAATTGAGGAAACAATAATTGTATCATCAATGTGCATTTTGTGTTGTTTAAAATGATTCAAAAACTATCTGAGGTTATGAAATTGCTTAATGACGGATTTTTCATCAATCATTTTGAAGTTGATGAAGTGAGTACCTAAAAATTTCTTACTTATGGCGTTTTCAACCATGTACCTCGCTTCAAGCTTTTCACATAGGTCTTTTGCGTTTGGAGAGTCCTGGTAGAGATCGAACCAAATATATGACATTTCATTGAGGATGTGGTTAATGCTGATGTAATCGTCATTGTCTCATTTCTAGCATTGATGAGTCTTCTCTAAGGTTTCGTCCTCATTCTCTTTTAGAGTCCTGGTAGAGATCGAACCAAATATATGACATTCCATTGAGGATGTGGCCAATGCATATGTAATTATCATTGTCTTATTTCTAGTGTTGATGAGTCTTCTCTAAGGTTTCATCCTCGTTCTCTTCTAACTTAAGAATGGACAACACATATACCACCTTGAGAGTGGTAAGTAGGAAGTACATCTTTTTATGTTAACAAAGAAAAAAAATTTCATCAAAATGATCTAACTTGATGAAGTCAACAATCATGTCACATAAAGGCTCCATTAAAAGTAACAAGTTGACTGACACGTAAAGTAACTTAAAGAATGTTGGTAACTTTGTTGAAAATATGCGAACTAAAATACTTTCTCTTCGAAGTGTGCAAAGCACTATCATTTAGGCTATTTTGTTTCTCTTGAATTTCACCTTTCTCAATGCAAAGAATACCGACAAATGCCTTTAGAATACAACGAAGAACTCTCGACTTGCCTTTCACAAGTTGAACAAAGTCTTTGACAATATTGGTACTCCGAGATAATGCCGAAGGTTTTCTAGGTTACAAGAAACCTCGCTCGTTTAAAGAGACTCTCTTGACTCAAAGAACATAAAAAAGTTATGAGACCCGTAAGAGATGCTTACAAATATAGGTTCTCTCTTTTGATTATAGACAAGGTGTTCTTTTATAGGCGTCCAAGTGGCTTTTTAAATACCCACTATCATCGCTCTAATTGTTGGTTTTATGAGTCACCATGCCCATTAAGCCCACATACTTTCTCTATTTAATACAAGAGAGAAGTAGTGAGTATTATTTTCTACATTTATACGTACTGCCCAACTCTAATTATAACTGCATTTACACTCACTTTCACTGTGCAACCATATGGGCGGGTTGCCGTCCATTTTTTTCAGGGTCGGCGATGCTCGCCCAAGGGCCGGTTCCATTTGAACACCTCCACCTGTCAAGCTAGACTTGAAGTTCCTCAGCGTCTTATGCTTCATGATGTAGTGGGAGTACCATCTCCCCGTTCTGTTTCCGCTTCTTCTAGCTTAGCCGATCCTGGGCCGGCTCCATAGTTTCATGAGACTTAAAATCGTGTAGGAAATGGTCATCGTCTATCTTTTCGTTGTGCCCTCAAGTCCAGGCGTCTTACAAGAAACGTAGAAAATGACAGTTTATGCGAGAGAGACCGAATGTCTGCATTGAGCATGAAAGAGATAAATGCAAGTACTGAACGCGAATGCAAGTAAACATTCGATGGGAAAGGCTCCTTGCTGGTGTCCGACAGCATCTTCGAATATCCTGGAGTATATCATCGTTGTCGAACGGCAGAGATTTCCTACCGCCATTCTGTGCACTTTCCAGCGTCGGGTAGCCACGAGCCGCTTCCAGGAAGTCCTGTTCATCCCCACCCTCCCCTACTCATATATTTCCTTTCTCGCCCTTGCACTGAGAAGAAGTCTCTATGGCTCCGACGATCGCCTCTATCACTGCTCGGCAGATCTTCGACAGCCGCGGGAATCCCACCGTAGAGGTTCTCTCTCTCTCTCAACCTTCTTTGCCCTCCTTTCTTTCCCTTTCATGTTGAAGATTTTTTGTGGACAAACGTGGATATGTTCTTGCCTCTCGATTTCCATTCTGAAAGAAATAAATATGAATATATTGAAATACTCTTCTTTCTGTCTGTTTTGGTTAGTTCAGTGGGTAAACGTATGTATAGGTATTGCGTCTTGAGTATTCAACTAAGATAATGTGTGTGATGGGTCTGTGCCACTCGATGGATGTGATGTAGGAACCTGTCTTCTCCAACTATCCTGTCTTCTGATTTTTGGCGATTAATTTGAATTTGTTTTGGGTTTTCCAGGCGAAGTCTTGGCTTAATGATGACACTTTCTCTAGAGCTGCAGTTCCAAGTGGGGCATTAACAGGTGGGCTAGAGCTCACCACATCTGTCCTGTACTATTCTTTTGTGGGTTTGATGAATGGCTATATCTATTTGTCCTTGAAAATCTAAGCCCAATTTCCCATGACCAGAAAATTGTAGCTTGGGGAGTTCTGGTGTTGGCATCACATACTGAATCTTGACTAACCAAACTCTGATCTTGGTGATTTGAGTCAACTTACAAATGTTTCAAGGTTCACTATTGTAATCTTTCTGTTACCTTAGGTATTTATGAAGCTCTGGAAAAGGCGTGTGAAAGGTTAGTTAGCCCTTGCAAGTACAAGCTGTGATTTCGGAAAGTTTTAAGTGAAATAGAATCGATTAGAGGCCTGGAACCAGGTCGGCATTTTCACGTGGCGCAAAAGCCTTAATTCATGTTTTCTAGCTGTTAAGGTCCGTCTTTGGTAGGTCCATTTCTTGTCTCTAATGTAACATGACCTCTCTCCGCATGTCAGTAGTTGAAGTATCTCGTGTTGATGATGCTAATGAAGTATGGGAAACATTGTTAATATCGTTTTGTGTTTAGAAAGGAAAATGAATCCTTTTTTTAAATAGAAGAAATGAAAGCATTTTGGTATTCAAAGCTCTCCACGCTTCCCTACTATGCTTCTCTCCTCTTTTTGTATTCAAGGCTCCAAAAGAGTGCTCTACGGTATCTGTGTAATCCTCCTAACTCGGATTTTGGTATATTTTTAGTGTTTTTCTTCATTTTTTCTTTATATTTGTTATTTTTTTGTGTTATTTTTATTTTTCTTTTTTTGAATGACAAAATATGAAGTGATTAAATGTATGGATATGATTTTTATTGCATTCATGAAGTGAGAGATACTCTATTTGAGTGTTATTTGAAAATTTGGGATTTACGAAGTACTTTTATTTGAGGTTTTTTATTGAATTAAAGTGCTCAATTGAGATGACAAGAAGTGGTGTTAGAAACTCCCATTCTCGGTCTGATGATCTGGCATGGTAGTGAGGTACACCAGTTGAAGATTTCAGATTGAAGATAAGATGTTTATTTTGTGAGAGGGTGGTTAGTGGTGAAATTTCATGATTGAAACACCATCTAACAGGGATTAAAAAAGAAGTTGCTCCTTGCATAGGCAGAATTAGAAGTTTGTCAGAAAGCATTAAATGACAATATATTTAGATGATTGATAGTATACAAGAGAGGAGACAACAAAAGGATGATTTAAGGTAATTTGAGGAAGATGATGATGCTATTGGATTCACTCATAGTATTCCTTCAAATGTCAAAACAGAGATCAGTAGTAGCAGTTCACGACCATCAATCAAGAGAAAGAGGGTTGCTGAAGACTTTGGAAGTACTAGAAGAGAAAGCTCAGGAAGGAGTAGAGGAAGAGTTGCTTGTAGCATACATTCATTTTTTCCTCCTACCACTACACCTAGTGCTTAACCTAGAATTCGTGCTGCTATGACTTCAGAACAACTGCATGATCAGGCAGACCTTATAGTGGAGAGATGATTTTATGATGCATGCATTCCATTTAATGCAAAAAATAGTTTTCATTTTCAAGCAATGGCAGATGCAATTGCTAATATTGGTAATAGATAAAAGATGCTCTCTTATCAGAAATTGAGAGGAAAGATCTTAGATAAGACCGTCCTTGAAGTACAAGAATATTGTTTGACTTTCAAAGAGTCATGGAAGGAGACATGATGCACTATCATGGCAAACGGATGAACAGATAGGTGAGGAAGGATCTTGCTAAACTTTCTTCTCTATTGTCCTAAATGACTTATGTTTTTGAGATCTCTAGACATGTCAGAGGAGAGGCACACTATAGAGATCCTACGGCAAAAATTTGATAAGGTGATATGCGAGATTGGGCTAAAGAATGTAGTCTAATTAATTACAGATAATGCAACTAACTATAAAGCAGCTCGAAAAGAGTTAGTTAATACTTATGAGATTTTCTATTGGACACCATACGCAGCCCATTGTTTAGATCTCATCGTTGATGATATTGGTGAGATGGTTGAGATAAAGGTAGTAACTGAGTGTTGTCAAGATATCACCAAATTCATCTACAACCATGCATTTGTATTGTTTATGATGAGGAGATATATAGATGGTGCAGAGCTTCTTCGTATAACTGCAACTCAATTTGTAACTAACTTCTTATCTATACAGAGTATTGTGAGACAGAAGCAAGCATTGAAGAGAATGTTCTCCTCAGATGAGTGACAACATTCTACAGAGTTGCCTCAAAATAGAAGAAATAAAAAGTTGAATGAGATTTCTGAGACAGTTTTTAGGAGTATATTTTGGAATGCATGTATTATACTATTGAGGATTACATATTCATTAGTAAATGTTTTGAGATTGGCTGATAGTGAGAAGAAACCATCTATGGGCTACTTTTATAAAGCCATAGATAGGGCAATAGAAACCATTAGAAATAATTTTAATAGAAAAAGATAGATTATGTGCGCGTGTAGAAAATTATTGATAATAGATAGAATAAATAATTGCATTAGCCTATTCATGCAGCAGCATATTATCTAAACCCATCATTCAGGTACTCAGCAAGCTTCAAAATGGATGGTGAGGTTAATCGAGACATCATTGATTTTATAGAGAAATTAGTCTATAATGAGAGTATAATAAATGTTATACATCAAGAGATGGAGATATATGATAATGTTATTCAATTGATGGGTTTGCTTGTAGCAAGTTGCAAAGCATTACTATGCATCCAGGTAAATTGTTTATCTTCTTATTTAAGTTTCTTAAATCAATATATCTTATATTATTGTGGATTATATCCCTAATGTTTGTCTTTTTCTATAGATGTTTGGTGGAATAGGTTTGGAAGTGATTGTCCAAACCTTAGGGATTTTGCAATTAGAGTTCTGAGTCAAACCTGTAGTGTAACGGGTTGTAAAAGGAATTGGAGTGTCTTTGAATACATTCATACAAAAAAGCGCAACAGGTTGGAATATAAGCGACTGAATGACTTAGTTTTTATTCATTGTAACATGCGGCTTCACGAAAGGTAATGTTATATTAGTTAGTACTTAAGGATTCAATTCAATATATTGTTTTACTTCAATTGTTAATATTATTTACTAATTGTTTATCTTTCTTTCTTTTAGGCAATTTAAAAAAGTAAATAGAGAAGAAAGCCCATTTGATACAATAAGTTTGGATAATTTTGATATATTAGAAGACTAGATTATAAAAAATAGTGAAAAAAATGCCCTCCTAACTGAAGACGACATTGCATGGATTAATTTGGAAAGAGCGCAATAACAATATCAAGGAGATGAAAAATTTGATTTTCAAGCAGAAGGTGGTGATGATGATGATGAGGATCTTCAGCAAGGAGAAGATGAAGATTATTTAGTTGATCCTGATTACAATATGTAAAATGTAAATGTATTTCATTTTTTACTTCAAAATATGTAAATTTGGATGCAATTGTTCAATGTTGAATGCTCAATGTGTACTAAACTTTACATTATATGAATTCAAAGCAATTACAAGATTTTTTTCTATTTTTTTTGATTTTTTTCTAATTTTTATTAATTTATCTTATTTTTTTAAATAATTTTCTTTTTTTTAATATTAAAGTACAATACGATACGCTACGCTACAATACGCCCGTATCATGGAGCCCAGCGATACGTGTCAGACAACATTGTGCAGGATCCTACAGATCAGGTGGGTATTGATAAATTCATGGTGGAACAACTTGGTGGAACTATGAACGAATGGGGATGGTGCAAGCAAAAGGTAAGCGAATCCCGTTTACGTGTTTGTGACCATCGCAAGTAACAACAACAACAACTAAGCCTTTTCCCATACTAGAATTGCAAATACATTAAATTTTTTAGCTTTGCAAATGCTAGATCGATAGAGTAATGCTTCATATATTTGTACTACATTCGGTTGTATTTTGTAGCAAATAATTGCATTTTCTCCTTGTTTAGCTTGGTGCAAATTCCATCTTGGCAGTATCTCTGGCAGTGTGTAAAGCAGGTGCTAGTGCGTTGAAGATTCCTCTCTATAAGGTATGTTTAGTCGCTCATGCTTTGCTATTTCTTGTGATGACGGGGCTGACAGTCTAGATGCAGAGATTTTACCTAATTCATTCATGATACATTCTGGTATAGATTCACTACTTTCCAATTTCTACTGGTTCTTAATTCCCATGTTGTAGTTTGTGGATCTGTCTAGATAAGAGCGTCTTTGTTCTATTTTTTTCTTCTAGTGGAAGGATCCTCCTAGCTTCCTTCTTCCTACAGATGATTAGTCTATGACATGGTTTTCATTTTCAGTACACTCATTTGTTTTAATGGCCTCCTGATTCTTAGTCTTTTTTTTCCAGTTTCTGGTTCTTAACTAGAACATTGCTGTTTGTGATATGTATCCAAAGGGAGTTGTGTTGTTTGTTCTAGTTTGTATGATCGTAAGATGTAGGAGTCATCCTTTTTTCTTTTGACATAGGCCTATCCCAAGTTGTTGAATGCACTAGTGCCATATCTTGTTTTGCATATTTTTGTCTAGGAGTGAGTCATTGATCTTGATGATGATCTTTCTGTGAAGTTCACAACTGATTCTCATAAATATGTACCTTGTTCGTTGCTTGCCTATTGATAATTCACTTGAAGAATGAATGTGTATTTTGCGTCCCTCACTTTTCATCATCAATCTGAAGCTGCCATGTTCCTTCATAGCCACATGTGACAAATTTCTTGACCAAATGCTTGTCAGCCTCTAGGTTTATGTTTCTATAAAAAACTTTCGGTATATACACCCAAAGTTTGAGAGAGTGTTAAATTGTAATAGTGAGGTTGGGCCAGTAGGCCCAATAGATCCCTTGAGGACATTTGGGGATTGGGCCTCAAGGGTCAGTCCCCTTTCAAACGCCTACGACAACTAGCCGTTGGGACACTCATATCTCTCTCGTATAAAATCAACTCTCTCTCTCTCTCGTAAAAACCTCGATAAATAGATGAGATGTCTTATTAATAAATTAAAGTTTTTCATGCTCCCTTGACTTGTTTGATATTTGGTTTGACTTATATACCAAGTGTTTGGTGGTTCATTTGACGATTTGGCTTGTTGAAGATCCTTTTGTATAGCTTGTGTTTGAGTTTGTGGATTACTTTTGCAAGATATTAGCGATATTTTTACATGGTACCAAAGTTGAAAGAATTTAATTAAAGTTGTATTAGAATTCGTGTTGATTTTCAAAATTTGAGAATCGTTTGAATCAAGGTACTCTCAATCTTTTCTACTATCATTGAGAAGAATGAAAGAGAAAAATTAAAGTTTTCATTGTTTGTTGGTGTCCAACTCTTATCTTAGTTGAGCACAAACTCTTATCGAAGTTGGGCACGAACAATGAAAAAATGTTTTATTTTCAAAGACTATTGAGATTATATTGATGGTACCATCAAAGAACACAAATAGATAGAGGAAGAATGTGAAAATGATGATTTTCTCAAATTATAAGAGAGACATAAACAAGAATTGAAAAAATGGGAGAAGTACAATGCCAAAATAACTTTTATTATTGGCAAAAATGTGGATGAGAAATTTCATAGCCTGATTAGTATGTTTGACAATGCTTTTAAAACTTGAGAGTGCCTTGGAAAAACACATTGTCAAGATAATTTTGTCTTTTAAATAAACTTACAAAAATAATGATAATGCTCAAAAAAGGTTATATGAGCATTAGGGATTATCATATTGAGTTTTTCGACCTTTGGAACCAACTTAGGAGCCCTGACAAATTAAGAAAACTCTAATGTATGAATGAGTTTTAAGAGTATCTTGATAATCAATATCTTTCTTGTTTAGAAGAGAATTGAGAGATGAGTTTGAAAACATTATCAAACTTGATTTATAGAAAATCAAGACCCAAAAGTTATGAGATATTGGCCGATTTAGTTATGGAAGAAACTAGTTTGGGGAACATTAGAGATAAAAAAGAAGCGATTCTTTTTACATCTAGACCTGAAAAATATTTGAGAACCTATAAATCTCCACATATAAAAGCTAGTGAAGACAATGGATAAATCAAAAATTATTTGAGAACCTATAAACCTTCACATAAAAAAGAAGCGGTTCTTTCTTGTTTAGGGATGTTTGAGGAAGAGAATGATAATGATATTAGATTGACTGGTAGTATTCCTTCATATGATAGAACAAAGGTTGGTAGTAGTAGTTCTCGAATATCAAACAAGGAAAAAAATTACTTACTGAAGATTTTGCAAGTGGAAGTGATAGAAGAGGAAGTTCAGGAATGAGTAGAGGAAGAGTTTCTTCTAGCATACATTCATTTTTTCCTTTTAGCACTACACATGGTGCTCAACCTGAAATTTGTGCTACTATGGCTTTAGAAAACTACATGATCAAGCAGACCTTGTAGTGGACAGATGATTTTATGATGCATGCATTTCATTTTATGCAGCAAACAGTTTTCATTTTCAAGCAATGATAGATGTAATTACTAATATTGGTCCAAGGTACAATATGCCCTTTTATCAGAAGTTGAGAAGAAAGTTATTAGATAAGACTATCATTGAAGTGCAAGAATATTGTTCGATTTTGAGAGAGTCATGGAAGAGGACAAAATGCATTATCATGGCCAATGAATGAACATATAGGTGAGAAAGGACTTTGTTAAACTTTTTTGTCTACTGTTCTAAATGACTTATGTTTTTGAGATCTCTAGATATGTCAGAGGAGAGACATACTGTAGAGATCCTAAGACAAAAGTTTGATAAGGTGATATGCGAGGTTAGGCTAGAGAATATAGTCAATTCATTACAGATAATGCAACTAAGTGTAAAGCAGTTGGGAAGAAGTTAACATATACTTATAGGGCTTTCTATTGGACACCATGCGCAACTCATGATTTAGATATCATCCTTGAGGATATTAGTGAGATGTATGAGATAAAGACAACAACTGAGTGTTGCCAAGATATCACCAAATTTATCTACAATCATGACTTTGTATTATGTATGATAAGGAGATATACAAATGGTGGAGAGCTTTTTCATATAGTTGTAACTCAGTTTTTCAAGTAATTTTTTATTTGTACAGAGATTGTAAGACAAAAACAAGCCTTGAAGAAAATAGTCTCTTCAGATGAGTGACAACAATTTACAGAATTGCCTCAAAATAGAAGAAATAAAAAGTTGAATGAGATTTTCGAGATAGTTTTTAGAAGTCCATTTTAGAATGCATGTGTTAGACTATTGAGGATTACATGCCCTTTAGTAAAGGTTTTGAAATTGACTGATAGCGAGGAGAGACCATCTATGGGATACCTTTATGAAGTCATTAATAGGACAAAAGAAGTCATTAGAAATCATTTTAATGAAAAAAAGAGATATTATGTGCCCGTGTAAAACATTATAGATAATAGATGGAACAAACAATTGCATCAGCCTATTCATGTACTAGCATATTACCTAAACCTAGCATTCAGGTACTCAGTAAGCTTCAAAAGAGATGGTGAGGTTAATTGAGGCATCATTGATTGTATAGATAGATTTGTCCCTGATGAGAGTAGAGTAGATGGTATACATCAAGAGATGTAGATCTATGATAATGCTCTTCACTTGATGGATTTACTTGTAGCAATTCGCAATCGGTGAGGTTTATCTTTGTATTTAAGTTTCTTAAATCTTATATTATTGTAGATTAAGTTTCTAATGTTTGTCTTTTTCTAAAGGTAGAATAGGTTTGAAAGTGATTGTCTAAACCTTAGAGATTTTGTGGTAAGAGTTCTGAGCCAAACCTATAGTGCAACGGATTGTGAAAGTAATTGGAGTGTCGTTGAATACATCTATATAAAAAAGTGCAACATGTTGGAGCATAAGCGGCTCAATGACTTAGTTTTCATCCGTTGTAACATGCGACTTTACTAAAGGTAATCTTGTATTAGTTACTACTTAAAGATTGAATTCAATATTTTGTTTGACTTCAATTGTTAATGCTATTTACTAAAAGAAATTCAATAAGATAAATAGAGAAGAAAACCAATTTGATCCAATAAGTTTGGATAATTTTGATATATTAGAGTGGATTATGGAAGATAACGAAGAAAATGCACTCCTAACTGAAGATGATATTGCATGGATTAATTTGGAAGGACCGCAACAACATTATCAAGGAGGTGAAGATTTTGATTTTGAAGCAGAAGGTGGTGAGAATCTTCAACAAGGAGAAGTTGAAGATTATTTAGTTGATGATTATCATTACAATATGTAAATATAAATGTATTTCATTTTTTGCTTCAAAATATGTAATTTTTTTTCAATTATTGAATGGTGAATGATCAATATATATTAAACTTTGCATTATATACATTTTTTGAAATTATCATATTTTTTCTATTAGTTTCTGATTGTTTCTAATTTTTATTTTATTTTTTTTATTTTTTTAGATTTTTACTAAATTTTTAATATTAAAATATGATACACTACGATAATGAGTCCACAACGTTGTTGATTTCCTTAATTCTTTTATACAAAATCTTATTCTTTTCAGAATTGGATGTAAGAGTCTACAAAACCTCTTTTTTGTAGGTGAAGAATTCATGAAACAACAAAGACAACCAAGCATTTTCCCACGCTAGGTGGGGTCGGCTACATGGATTGTTTCATACCATAGTGCGTGATCTTGTGCCATATCAGCAAGAGAAAGAATCCATGAAATTCAAAAAACGTCCTTACTAGATAATTTCAATTCTGTGTCAAAACCAAAACCAGGCATTCCCACACCAAGTGGAGTTCGCTAATTTCAGTTCACTCTTAGTCGCCATTAAATACTGCCAGTTGTGCAGTTCAACGGAATTTAATTTCCAGCAAATAGTCCTCCCAAATTTTACTCCTTTTTTGTTGAAAAATGCTTTTTTTCTCTTTTAATCCCCCCAAAATGCATAATAGTGGGAAAGTTTCTTAATAAAGTTTTCTCTTTACAGATGGATCATGGATGGTAGAATAATTAATTATTGAGTTGAATTAATTGACACCATACACTTTTCTCCTTCCCCCCCCCTATCTCTCACAACACACGCATGCACACATGCATACACACGCATATATATGTATATATATTCCCCTTTGCTGTTCCTACTTCCTAGTAGTCTGCCGGGAAGTAGTGCAAGATGCTTTATGGTTAGCTCACCATGGAGTACCACACATGAGCAACTTAAAGCAGCCAAAAGATCTAAAGGGATTTACCATGGACTCAAAGGAACATAAACTGAGACTGTCATCCAGTAGGCCTTGAGAACTTGTTTTTACTATGTCAAGGTGTGGACTGTTTGTTTACCCTTTTAAAAGGATTTTGTATTGTTCTTTTGTTGTTTAAGATACCGAGTATTGGAATCTGTATCCAGTAAACCTTGTTGCATAAATTCCTCGGTAGTTGGTACTGCCGTTTGTGTAGGTTTTGTTTGGATCAACTGTCTGGGTTTCTTTTGGACCTGGCAACAACCATATCGTGAATATTGGTCCCCTTGGTTCATTTATCGTTAAGAATAGAGGAAGTTTACTAGTATTTGAGGCCGATCATGGACTTAATCTTCAATATGCGTTCTTTTGTTGCAGGAAATTCTTGAATCCCGTGAGAGAGGCAAGCTTCGTATCTGGATTTATCGAACAACCGAAGAAGCTGCTGTGCATTGGAAGGAGCTTTTTGGTGATATGAATGACTCAGTGATGAGATCACTAACTCCTTTAAGTATGCGATTATTTAGATTCCATGCAGTTTGTACCTCAGAAGCTATTAAAATGTGATGAAGCTTGTTCTAACATATTAGACTGGGTAGGAAGAGATGTGGTATTGAATTCAATACAAAATTTTGCTTGATTCTTGAGTCTCAGAGGAGTTAATTATTATGAACGCTTGTATGTGCGCGTAAACGTACAAAGATGTGACAAGAATGGCAGGATAGCATGGCTTGATTCTTGAGTCCTACAGGAGTCAATTATTATGAACGCTTAACACCCTCGCCGTAAAGTAGTATGATCGAAAATACTTAGAATAGTTCCATGTAACCAGATAGGGGTGGCTGGGTTTACGAGTCGTGTTTGGAGCAAAACAGGTTGACCCAGAACCAACCCAATCTTTTGTTTTGGTTCACCTTAAAGACCTGGACACGATCATGTTGACACTAGGTTGACCCAGCTACAACCCCATCTATAATTTATACTATATATTATGTATATGTGTGTTATAAATATGTATATTGCATATAATGAAAAACCGGATCCTGTCATCCTCTAATGCCCAACTCACGTTCACCGGTGTATAAAATTTAAAAATTTAAAAGATTTTTCAAAAATGAAGTACAATCTTATTACACGCAAGCCTTGAAAATCAATGCCGGGCATGAATGGGTACTGTCAGTGATCCATTACTCTACATATAATGTATATATTATATGCATGTCAGTTGCGTATGGGTCAACCACACCGGCCTCATAGCACCTAACATTTTCGTGCCAACCACCAGTCAAGAAATGGCCCGGATAAGACATGAAGTCCGAGCAGAGAAAAGACTCGTTGCTTTTGTTTCTTTATCATCGGATAAAAGCTGTCTTTTGACAAAACAAAATTTTGTATGATTCTAGTTTTAAGCAAATTCACCAAAGCTGAAATTAAAAAAGTCTACCATAAGATCGATTATATTTGTACTCTCCTCTTTCTTCTTTTGATTGCAACGGGGAGGTCGGAGTCAGGTATGCATGACCCAGGAATCGAACTCACGACCTATATTTTGAGTCAAGCAATCTACCAGGTGAGCTAACGATCGACTATATCGGTTCTTAGTCTTTCACTATGCGTGATATTGTGCGAGACCTTTTACCATGAAGTTTATAATTTGATCACCCACCGTCACTAACATCTCAATTCCGTATGATTGTTTTTCTAACACGGAAAAAGATGCTAAGCACGCAAAGGCTTTGACGACGATTTGCACAATAGGGACGGCTCATGTGGCTATAGGGCTCGACTCACAAGTCACAGGTTGTAAGTTCGATACCTCATTGCGTGCATATCTGGCTTCAGTATCCCCATCCTAAACCCCCAGTATAATGCGGTCTTCCGATGATAATTTATTGTGTTGGTGGGGGGGGGAGGGGGGTGGGGTGAGCAAAGTTAGGTATGCACGCCTGAAGTATTTATTGTGATGCTTATATAGAGACTCAGAGCTACTAAACACCATCTCATACTGTGTCACAAGACTCAGATGAGGGGGCGTGCCCCTACGTGCCCCATGCCTAAGACCAGCACGCACGACCGTGCGTCGCGCATCCGGAGCTTCACCGCGACGTGTGTAAACCCCTCTTCAGTGTATGTGTCCTTTGTACGTGTGTGTGCGTGTGCATGTGTTTGGGTTTGACTTGTATCGAGTCCTTGTAAGCTCAAGCAAGTGTTGTAAGCTTGGGCGAGTCTAAGTCCTAGCCTAGGTTGGATTGGGTCAAATAAGGCTTAGGGTTAGTGGTCAGGTCAGTCCAAACCAGAAACAGTGGTATTCGGGTGACAGGAGTTGCATTCGGGTGGCAGCAGTGGCAGCAGGCGAACAGGCGCGCAGGCGTTACGCCCTGCGCGCACTGGCGTTACGCCTTGCGCGCACTGGCGTTACGCCCTGGCGCGTGGCGCGCAGGCGTTACGCCCTGGCGCGCGACGCGTGGCGCAGGCGTTACGCACTGGCGCCTGGCGCGCAGGCGTTACGCACTGGCGCCTGGCGCGCAGGCGTTACGTTCTGGCGCCTGGCGCGTGGCGCGGACGTTACGGCTGACGCGTGGCGCGTGGCGCGGGCGTTACGCCTGGCGCGTGCGTTACGCCAGGGACAGCGCGCGAGCGTTATGGCAGTTACGACGCGGGCGTTGCAGTTGGAGCCGAACCGACCCTAGGAGCTGGAGGGCCTTCAAGGGGCGTTGCAGCTGGACCAGATGGAGGCTATATAAGGGTCTCATGGTGCACATGGAGAAAGTTAGTCCCGAACGAGAGAGGAGCTTCATCGACCGTGAGAGTGTGAAGACCCCAAGGAGCTTGTGGGCGCACCGTGACGTGGCTAGGCCGGAGGTTTCTTGGCTTGGGCCTGGGTAGAGGTCCTTAGCTGGCTAAGGTGTTGGTGCGTGAGTCCAAGTCCAGTGTTCGTGGATGGCCCTACGTTGTATGGAGCCGATTGTAATCATTTGGCATTGAAATAAAGTAAGTGTGCCTGGTTCTCTTCCTACATCTCTTGTATAGGTTTCCAAGGGAGCGTGGATGTGTGGATGGTGCTGCGTGGAAGAGGAGGTTCCGCTGTGCATTGGTGTGTGGCTGAGCCAAGGTTGTGGAGCAGCCGGTGCACGCCAAAGGGAGGCTGAAAGGGACCTCGGGGAGGTTTCTTGCCATCACCGGTAGGGAAATTCGAAAATTTTGATTTCGGAATCCGACCTGTGACAGTTTGGTATCAGAGCCTCATTGGTGAATTCAGAGCACCATGACTTGATTCAGTGCTGATTTGATCCATAAAAACACTCAAACATTCGTTTGGGATCGAATCGAAAACATACAGAAAATTCTGCTGGAAAATTTCTGCAGATTTTCCGATTCGATTTTGGACCGCTTAAGTTGGTTGAAAAGAAGTGAAATCTATTTCAATCCAACGAGATTCTACCCAAGTGTGATAGGATACACTCACTTGGAAGAATCGCAGACGAAGCCATTCGGAATTCGTTGCTAAAGAGGACCGAAAAACCAGAAAATTCAAAAACAGAACTTCTGCGGTAATCTGTGAAGAACGTGTTGGTGTTTGAAAATTTTGCACTAACAAAGCTGTTTTTAGTGCCAAAACACCAAGTGCAGGGTTAGGAGCACACGGGACAGTGGTCTCTTGCCGGAAAAACTGAAGAAATCCGCCGGAAAAAGCCATTTCCAGAAGTTGCAGCAGACAGGTATAGAAACTGTAGATATGGATTTTCGCCGTTTTGCGTCGCTGATTTGAAGGGGCAATTGTCGTCGGAATTCTATGAAATTTGGTGTGTGTGTTCTCTGTAGATCCAAGAAGTTCACAGTGTTTTTGCATTTTGTAATCGGTGTCTGTACGGGTGCTAAATTGTGTCTGTAAGTTGGTCAGAAACCAGCTGTGCAGAATCTGTTTTTCTGCAACAGTCAGGTTCGGGTCCTTGTTTTCTGATTTTTGTTGGGACTGTTGTGCCCCAATCTCGTGTCTGTAACTTGTAATAAGTTCAGCATAAGTGAAATATGGGGAAGAACAGGAAGGGAGCCGCGGAGGATGCCGGTTCCTCCCATCGAACGGAAGCCGAAGATGTCTTGGTTTAGATTCTGCAGAGACTTGATTCGATGCAAGTCACCCAGGTGGAAATGCAGCAAAACCAGGATTCTTTGAAGGACAGCCAAGCCCAACTAGCTGTGCAGGTGGCACGGTTGCAAAAGCAGCCCATGCATGTCTTCACCGAGCCGGAGGTCCGACAGCACGAGCCTAGTCCTGGTTCGTCGATTGGTTTGCGTGATACGGCACGCGATTCTAACTTTGCTTGCTCAAAACTAAAAGTTCCAGAACCAGCACCGTTTGGAGGGGTTCGAGATAGGAAAGCCATCGAAAATTTCCTATGGGACTTGGAGAGATACTTGAGCGTATCTCAGGTGGCCGAACATAGTCGTGTGCTTGTGGCTACCCTGTTTTTGAGAGACGATGCAAAGGTTTGGTGGCGCACCCGTGAGGTTGCTGCCGCTAATGGTGGTGCAACTCTTCCATCTACATGGGAAGAATTTCGCAATGAACTAAGGAGTCAGTTCACGCCCACAAATAGCAACCACAGGACTCGGGAGCTTCTCATGAAGCTCAAGTGCACGGGTACTCTCCATGAGTACGTGCAATGGTTTAACTCATTGCTTCTAGACGTTCAAGACATGACCGAGGTGGATAAAATGTTCTACTTTGAACAAGGACTTCAACCATGGGCTCAGGTTGAACTTAGGCGAAGAAGCCCTTCAACCATAATAGAAGCCATGGCAGCCGTGGAGAGCTTTGTAGACCTACGTTCCACAAAGAATGATGATCCTAAGAAGAAGGATAAGAAACACGAATCGGGAAAAGGGAAAAATAAGAAATGGAAGAAAAAGAAAGGTTCGCCCGAAGGTTCGAAGGAAGGTTCGGGGGGATCCAAGAAGGGTAAGGATGGCTCACGAAAAGAGGCTAAACCCCAAGGGACATGTTTCATATGTCAAGGGCCTCATCTTATGAGGTTTTGCCCGAAAAGAGCAAAGATAGCCGCCATCACTACCGAAGAAGAGACGGCGGGCGCCAACCCTAGCTCTAGTGCCCAAGCCGCCTCCTTCCAACTCTTAGGAGCAGCGTGTGTAAGAGATGAACCCCGACAGAGCTTGATATTTGTCGAGACACACATAGGCACCGCTGTGGTACGTGCCCTAGCTGATACAGGGGCTTCCCATTCGATTATCTCCACCGAACTAGCCTCACAGTGGGGGTTAAGGCTAGAACGTTCTGAACAAAGGTTGAAGACGGTCAATACGAATGCCAACAGAGTAGCTGGTGTAGCAAGAGCATGCCGAGTTCAAATTGGATGTTGGAACGGTAGCTTAGACTTCATAGTCAGCACGATGGATGACTTTGGAGTAGTGTTGGGTTGTGACTTCTTTCGTGCAGCCAAGATGATGGCCGCACCACACCTTGGTGGATTGGTGTGTATGGATCCCTCACAGCCTGGGTTTGTACCTCAATGTGACCCAGGTAAGGCTCCCAAAAACCTGACTTGCGGAGCAATGTGCTTATCAGCCATGCAACTCAAAACCGGCCTACGAAAAGGACAACCCACAATACTTGCGGTTTTGAGAGAAGATGAGCGGGAGCCAGGAGAGAACGAGATCCCACAGGAGATCGAGCATGTGTTGCTCTCATTCCAGGATGTTATGCCACCAGAACTCCCAAAAAGTCTACCTCCTAGGCGGAAGACCGACCATGAGATAGTGTTGGAACCGGGGGCAAAGGTGCCATCCCAAGCCACATATAGGATGAGTCCTCAGGAGTTAGAGGAGCTAAGGAGACAGTTGGGAGAGCTCCTGGAAGCTGGTATGATACAACCTTCTAAGTCACCTTTTGGTTCACCAGTGTTATTTTAAAAGAAGACAGATGGTTCCCTACGAATGTGCGTAGATTACCAGGCACTAAACAAAGTAACGGTAAAGGACCGTTACCCGATCCCTTTAGTAGCTGATCTCTTCGATAGACTCGGAGGAGCGAAGTGGTTCACGAAATTGGACCTTAGGTCAGGCTATTGGCAGGTGAGGATAGCACCTGGGGATGAGGCCAAGACGGCCATGGTGACACGGTATGGGGCGTATGAGTTCCTTGTGATGCCTTTTGGGCTCACGAATGCGCCTGCGACCTTCTGTAGACTGATGAACGAAGTGTTGGCTGGATTCCTTGATGAATTTGTGGTTGTATACCTCGATGATATTGTGGTCTATAGTCGGAGCTTAGAAGAGCACATCCGACACCTCACAGAAGTCTTCGAAAGACTTAGATCACACTCCTTATATGTGAAAAAGGAGAAAAGTGAATTTGCAAGGAACACTATCACATTCTTGGGACATATCATTGGCGGAAGTGAGATCCGCATGGACCCCAAGAAAGTCCGTGCTATTGAGAGTTGGGAGACTCCCCGAGATGTTGGTGAGTTACGAAGCTTTCTTGGTTTAACAAACTATTATCGAAAATTCATCCAAGGTTTCTCGAAGATTGCTTCACCCTTAACCGAGTTGTTGAAGAAGGGGAGAACTTGGGAGTGGACGCCCAAGTGCGTAGAGTCCTTTGAAGAACTCAAAAACCTGATATGTAAGGAACCTGTGCTACGCCTTCCAGACTTCACAAAGCCTTTTGAGGTACACACGGATGCGAGTGACCGAGCACTCGGTGGTGTTCTGACCCAGGATGGGCATCCCATAGCTTTCGAGAGTAGGAAGCTGAAGGACGCGGAGACTCGGTATCCCGCGCATGAAAAGGAATTGCTGGCAGTCGTACATTGCCTTTAGATCTGGAGAGTTTACCTCCTAGGAACCCACTTCACTGTTCTTACTGATAATGTGGCAAATACCTTCTTTAAGACTCAAAAGAAGCTCAACATGCGACAGGCACGTTGGCTTGAGACCTTAGAAGAGTATGATTTCGACTGGGTGTATCGACCGGGCAAGGAAAACGTCGTAGCTGATGCATTAAGTCGAAAGAGGGTAGAGACCCTTTGTGCCATTACCAGGTTACGTGGGGAGATGTATGATCGAGTAAGGCAAGTCATCGACCAAGATACCTCGTATATGCAGCTAATGACTCAAGTAAAGAATGGTGTGACAGATAAGTATGATATCAGGGATGGCTTGGTTTGGACCAAGACTCGACGACTGTTCATACCTGAAGCAGGTGACTTGAGACAAACGCTTATGAGGGAGGTACATGATGCAGAGTACGCTGGACATCCGGGGATAGATCGTACCATCGCCCTTCTTGCACGCGGGTATTATTGGCCTCGCATGGTGCGCGATGTAGCTGATTATATACGGATGTGTCCTACCTGTCAGCAGGACAAAGTGGAGCATCGGCGACCCGCAGGGTTGCTCCAACCTCTTCCGATCCCAGAGAGGCCGTGGAAGTCAGTTTCCATGGACTTTATTTCAGGCTTACCTCGGGTAGATGACTTTGAGATGATCCTAGTGGTGGTGGATCGCTTCTCGAAGTACGGTATATTTATGCCAGCACCTCGAGAGTGCAGTGCGAAGGAGACTGCACGCCTATTCTTCAAAAATGTGGTGAAACATTTTGGAGTGCCGGAAGAGATCATCAGTGATCGTGATGCTCGCTTTACGAGTCGGTTTTGGATAGAGTTATTCAGACTGATGGGAACCCGTCTCCTGTTCTCATCATCCCAGCATCCGCAGACCGACGGACAGACGGAACGACTCAACGCGATGCTTGAAGAATATCTACGCCACTACGTTTCAGCGAGTCAGAGAAACTGGGTGTTACTCCTCGAAGTGGCGCAGTATAGCTATAATTCCCACAAGAGTTCAGTTACTGGGAAGAGTCCCTTCGAGCTTACGTTGGGATGACAACCATTAGGACCCTTAGAGCTTGTACTTGGGGATGGGACAGCGAGTTGTCCAGCAGTCGTGCGAGAGGTACGCGACCGGCAGACCCTGTACAAAGAAGCGAAGTTTTCACTTGAGAGAGCGAGGGCCCGAATGGTAAAACAGGCAAATAAGCATCGACGTGATGTTGAGTTCGAGATTGGAGACCATGTTTGGCTTCGGATACCTGAGTATATTCGGAAGCAAGTGTACAAGGGCAGTCATATGGGGTTGAAGCCGAAGTACGATGGACCGTTCAGAGTGGTGCAGCGGATAGGCCAAGTCGCTTACAAACTGGAGTTACCTGATAGATTGAAGATTCATCCGGTTATCCATGTATCACAGCTGAAGAAGTACTTCGAAGATCCACAGAGGCTTGATCGCAGACCTCCACCACTGGTGAGACAGGACATTCCAGCTGTCGAAGAAATACTGGCGCACAGAGTGCAGGGCGCAGGACCACGACGGCAAACACAGTACCTGGTGCGATGGACTGGTAAGAGCGCAGACGATGACTCATGGGTGCCATGCACACAGCTTTGGCAATACGAGCAGATGCTACGCGACTACCATGCGGCCTCGAGGACGAGTCCGGATTCAGTTGGGGGAGAATTGTCACAAGACTCAGATGAGGGGGCGTGCCCCTACGTGCCCCATGCCTAAGACCAGCACGCACGACCGTGCGTCGCGCATCCGGAGCTTCACCGCGACGTGTGTAAACCCCTCTTCAGTGTATGTGTCCTTTGTACGTGTGTGTGCGTGTGCATGTGTTTGGGTTTGACTTGTATCGAGTCCTTGTAAGCTCAAGCAAGTGTTGTAAGCTTGGGCGAGTCTAAGTCCTAGCCTAGGTTGGATTGGGTCAAATAAGGCTTAGGGTTAGTGGTCGGGTCAGTCCAAACCAGAAACAGTGGTATTCGGGTGGCAGGAGTTGCATTCGGGTGGCAGCAGTGGCAGCAGGCGAACAGGCGCGCAGGCGTTACGCCCTGGCGCCTGGCGCGTGGCACGGACGTTACGGCTGATGCGTGGCGCGTGCGTTACGCCAGGGACGGCGCGCGAGCGTTATGGCAGTTACGACGCGGGCGTTGCAGCTGGAGCCGAACCGACCCTAGGAGCTGGAGGGCCTTCAAGGGGCGTTGCAGCTGGACCAGATGGAGGCTATATAAGGGTCTCATGGTGCACATGGAGAAAGTTAGTCCCGAACGAGAGAGGAGCTTCATCGACCGTGAGAGTGTGAAGACCCCAAGGAGCTTGTGGGCGCACCGTGACGTGGCTAGGCCGGAGGTTTCTTGGCTTGGGCCTGGGTAGAGGTCCTTAGCTGGCTAAGGTGTTGGTGCGTGAGTCCAAGTCCAGTGTTCGTGGATGGCCCTACGTTGTATGGAGCCGATTGTAATCATTTGGCATTGAAATAAAGTAAGTGTGCCTGGTTCTCTTCCTACATCTCTTGTATAGGTTTCCAAGGGAGCGTGGACGTGTGGACGGTGCTGCGTGGAAGAGGAGGTTCCGCTGTGCATTGGTGTGTGGCTGAGCCAAGGTTGTGGAGCAGCCGGTGCACGCCAAAGGGAGGCTGAAAGGGACCTCGGGGAGGTTTCTTGCCATCACCGGTAGGGAAATTCGAAAATTTTGATTTCGGAATCCGACCTGTGACATACTGGATATTGCTTAATCATCACCGTTGTCTGTGTAATCACTTGAACGGTGGTGATCAAAATACTCATCTCGCATCCTATTGATTGTGCATTAAATGTCATCGATTCTTGTGTTGATGTTGATGAGCGACTCAATCTCCTTCATCCACACATTGACACTCATGACGTATATTGTCTAGTAGAATATGATATGGGAGGGAGTCTATATGTAGATATGTTTGTCTCTCTACATATGTTTTTGTGTATTTTAAAAAGTAAAAAGTGCATGTGTACTTTTTATGGATATACTCTATTCATATGGAGACTTTTGCTTTTAAATTTTAAATTTCGACAATCATCAAAGACAGATTGTTGAGGTTTATTTGAATTTGCTAGCACTTAAGTATGATAGTATATACATGAAAATCGAATTATACCCATTTCTAACATGCTCACTTATTGTTATTGTTTTTTAGGAAAATGAATATAATTTAAAATATTTAATAGTTTTCAAAAAAAAGATGAAAGAATGTTATTATACTTATGTACCAAAAAAAAAATGATCGTGAGTGAGTGAGCAAGATCAGTAGTGGGCATATTCAATCACTATATATATATATATATATATATATATATATATATATATATATATATATATATATATATATATGATTCGTTTTTGCCCCATACTTATCGGAAAAAAGAAGAACCCAAGCCTGTACCCGCCCTATTGTCATCAATAAAGACTTCTCTTGTAATGTTAAGAAATAGGAGCTTGACTAAAATCAAAACCTTGTAGCGCCCACCTGCACTGTCGTTTGTAGTGACCCGTAACCGGCACGTAAAACAAACGTGAGCTTACTTGTTCTGATTGAACTCCAACATCCCTTGGCAATTTGACACGATCTTGTTCATGGCAATTGAACTCCAACACGGCTGGTAAACGAGTCGACGTAGGGTGTTTATGGCTCGTCTGTCGTTTCAAGATCTTGTTCATGTTCAACTGGTAGCTCATTTGACACGAGCCAAACATGCACTGCCTCCAAGCCGAGTTAGATCAACTGAGCAACAGCTGCTCGTTGAGGAAAAATATTCTGTTTATACAATTTTACGTAGCTTCTTATTACAGCGGAGGGATTCTCATATTATACGCTATAACCATGCAGTTAATTTGGTTTAAATGGTTCTCTAAAATACACACACAATTTATTAACATAAGTGAATGAGCTAATACAACGCGAGTCAAACATATATTGCTCATTGCATAAACTAATCAGCTTTATATGAAATTTTGTGTTGGGTTCTCATTTGGATCATCAGCCAAACATGAACAGACGTACTAGACATGGCTGATTCTTAACTGATTCGGCAGTTTCAATCAGAACCAAATCGAGCGAGGAACCCGCTGAAGCTAGAACTGGTAAAACCAAAACTGAGCCCGTAACAAGAGACCACTAGCTTCACCTTTCATAAAATCAAAATTGGCAGTTCCGATTTTTTTTTAAATTTTTTAAGTTTTAAAAAAACTGAAACCACTTCGAAATCGACGCACCATAATCTAAACTGATCCGGTTCTGGACTAACTGGAACCGAACGTACCATACCAATGGTAGTAATAATGATAATAATAACAATAAAATATAAATAATAGCATCCCATAGTTTTAGCTTGACTAGCTGGCCATTTGATCTTCATTTGCAGGTGACGAGTTCGATTCCGATGGTGCACTCACTTGGGCCTGTCTTTATAAAAAAAATAAAAAAATTATATGATGATAATATTATTAATATTAATATTAATATTATTGTTGTTGTTGTTATTAACCAATCATAATCGTGAAAAAGAAGCAAGTTCGGCCGGTTACTTCCATATGTTTCTCTCGTTCGTCGTTATCGTCGCCTTAGTTTCGCTGCTCCCTTCCGTTCCCTTCGATTCCCTTTGTCCATCGACTCCTAGCCAGACCGATGGACGGCCCCGGCAGTTGGGACGCTCTCGAATGGACGAAAATTGAGGTATAATCCTTCGCTCCATCAGCCTTACTAGGGTTCCGCTTTCTCAAATCTGGTCTTTCATCGTTTTTTCTGTTTTTGATTTGATGGTTGCAAGATGTGTTCGTGATTTCTTCGCTTTATGATTAACTTGAATCAAAATTTTCGTGTTTCATAGCCTATCACGAGGTCTGTCTCTCACGGCATGAACAAGTTCCTTCTAGAGGCTGAGGAAATCATCGTCGAGGTACTTATCTGGCCCTTTTGGATTCCTCTGATATTTTTGTTCTGTGGTTTTTCATGTACTTTCTTTAGCTTCATAGTTGACGTGTTAAATTTCTCCATTCGCATTGGGAAGGGCGTATTCTCTCCCATGCACCTCGTTAGGAGGACGTTAGCATTTACGACACTTAAAAAAGATTAGTACTCCTCTTTCATATGCAAACGAGTGACATTCCTTTTTCGCGCTTCCTTTGCATGCCATTTGAATTCGGTGATTATTGACGCAGTTGTTTACTGTGCTCCATTGACATCATTGCAGTAGGAAAGTTTTGGTACGTCATCCCACTTCTCTACATTTTTCTTATGGATGAAGTCTTGATCAATCAAAATTGGAAACACTTGCTTTTCTGCGAGATATCTCTCTTATCAACGGCAGAGAAGTCTTGCGAACAACAAAACATAGCAAAACAAAACCGCTTAATCATGTTAATTCAAGAGAACGTTTATGGGGGGACTCCGCTTAATAAATTTTTGACGATGCGGAGATGGGACTCTTATGGTTCGTTAGAAATGCTGGAGAAAAGAATTTGGGCACCTTGTTTTGAGAATTTGGGTATGAGAAAGAAGCTGGTGTAGAGGGCGAGACATGGAACCTTACTGGACCAGAGCCCTTGATGGTTTGGTGGTTTATAAAGTGCCAATTTCTGGCAGTTTTTGGTTGTGCTTGACAATCACGAGAATGTGATCATGACAACCGTTTCAGTATACTTTCTTGTTCTGCAACGTTAGTATAACCTATTTAGTGTTGTTGCTGTCCTTTTGAGGATAAATCTTTACAACATGGGCTTGCTTCTTTCAAGTCTTCGATGCAAAATAGCACATATTGGCTGATAATTTGATTTCATGCTTATGTTTTGCAGCTGTGAAATTCATACACTCATAGACTTATCAGCAGCACATATTTTGAAGCATTTCATTCTGTCTTGATGCATTTGACTTATTTAATGCTTTGCTTGGACACCAATTTCAGGGATTTGGTGTTGTTCTTGTAAATACGGATGAGGCAGGTACCTTGTTGGTTACCAATTTCCGTCTACTCTTTGTGGTATGCACAGCCCTGCCTTTGAATTGCGAGTTCTTTTTCGATTTTGTTAATATGTAATCTTAATATTTTCCTTCAGACAACTTGTTTCATGTTGATTGTATGCTTCATTCAATGGTTTGAATATTTCACATTCCGTTGAGTTATTGAACACTTTTGTGACAGTTGACTAGACCTGCTGTCATGGTTCTTTATTTCATTTGTTCATGATCTTAAACCCTTATGTTTATACTGTTACTATTATCTTCATATCTATTAATGTAAAATATGATGACAATTCTGTCCACATTCATGTTATATTCTTACATCCTTCAATGCTGGCATACACTGTTTTGGTCTGCTTCTGAAGAGCCTAATTCTCCCCAGGGTGAGGGATCTAGAAAGGTAATTGCACTGGGCACCATACCATTGGCAACAATTGAGAGGTTCAACAAACAAGTAAGTTCCTAACCATATTTTTGCTTCTCCATTTGAGGCAATCTCCATTTGAGGCAATCTATACTTTTCCTGAATGCTCCATAAGTTGCATAGAGTAGCTATACCATCTATTACTTTTTTCCTGCACTTCTTGGTTATGCATGAACTAGTTGAAGAAAAAAAAAGTTATTTGGATAATGTTGTATTGAGATTTAATGTGGTTTTTCCTGCCATTATGAGCCTTTCTGAACTGGTTTGTGGAATTATTACATCTTTTCATTCATTCATGTAGAAAGCTCAGGTGATTTCTTGATTGTTTGGCACGTTGCTAAATGGGCTATGGATGTTACTTTGATGTGATAACAAGGGTGCCCAATTGTCTATGGTGTTCTAGGCACAAAATCCGTTTCATGATTTAAGTCTTGGACTGGCAAGCGTTCCTCATGTTGAGTATTTATTTTCTCATGTTCTCCTTTATCTAATTTTATATCAACTCTTTTTAAGAAAGAGTTTTTACCAAGCTCAGGGATTAATATATCTGTGCTTACACAATCAATCATCAAGAGTGAAGTGAACTTTTTGACAGATATGTTTGCTGACCTTGGTAATTTTGGATTCCTATGGCAAAAGATGTTTTCCTATATTCACCTCTCTCCCTCTCTGCTTCTCTCTGACTAACGAGAAGGGAATAAAAGGGATATGACAGATGGCTGTATCACATTAATAGTATAATGTAGGTATCTCTTTTTGCTTTTGATTTCATGGTTATGAACTTATGATGATTTGGCTAATCTGCCTTCTGCTGTATGTTCCAGTTATTATATCTCTACCTGCAATTATAAGTAGCAATAGTAGGCCTTTGCTCCTTAGGAACAACCTGTAGTCGAGTATAAATTCTTTCAAGGGTGTTGACAGGTAATGTAGTCAGGATGGCATCTCAAGTTGGTGAGATCTTACCAAGATCTAGGGTGATCCTGATCAAAAGAAAGGAATAATGGATGAAGATGGTGCTAGATGAGGGGAAGATGCAGAAATATAGATTCTTTACTTTGTCAGGTGAAGAAACAAGAGAGAGACCCTTCCCCCCACTCAAAATGAGCTCAAAAAAGGAATGACTTCCTTTTCTCTTTGTTCTTATTGGCATTCTTTTTATTCTATATATAGTTGATATCTTAACCTTGACCAAGCCTTTCCTCACACTAAGTGGAGCAGTCAAATGGTGCAATTTGAGGACTTCATGGGAGGTCACATGTCCTAGGACTATTCTTGCCTAAGCATGCTGAGCTTCACATATCTGATCAGATCAGTGCATTATTGTTAGAAAGATCACACCCCTGGTAAAAGACCCACTGAAGCTTTCCGCTAGTTGTTGGAAACCTAATGCTCTTCCTTCCTGTAGTCTTTGTGTTAAAATGTAATAAATAGGATGGGCCACTAGGGCCCCTGTTTGGGTACTGGATAGCCAGGGCCATAAAGGCCTTAGTCATTCCAGCTAGCCGTTGGAGATCAGGGCACCCCAACGACTAGTCAATATAGCCGTTGGGGATCAGGGCTCCCCAATGGCTAGTCAATTTTGCCATTGGGGAGACCCTCAATGGCTGAATGTTGGATGCCTCTCTCTCTCTCTCTCTCTCTCTCTCTCTTCTCTTTATGTAAAATGGGTACATTCTTGCTCTATAAATAGAGCCTCTTACCTCTTAATAAGACATGCTGTTTTGCAACACCTTGACTCTTATTGTTTTGATATTTGACTTGTACTTAGTATTGAAACACTAAGCTTTTAGTGAAACAATTTCGTGGTTATTCTTGGTTTGTTCATTTGACAAATTGATTGGGATTGCTTAAGCAAAGGATCATTTTCTTACATGGTATCAAAGCCTACTTACAAGAATATTATCAGACACACTACATTAGAAAGCGTGGTCGACTTGGAGCAAGTTTTGTCTTCTTACCTTTGTTATTCTAAGGTTGAGATAATTATCAAAAACTTGTTTTTATTGAAAAACAGAAGGAAAAAATGAAGTATTTCAGTATTTATCAAAGTTGGGCAACAACAACAACAACTAAGCCTTTTCTTGTACTAGATGGGGTCGTCTACATGGGTTCTTTGTTTTTTAAGAATCCATGGTAAATCCGACAAAGTTTTATGTTGGCTGTCGAAAGCCTAACACAATCCTCTTCCTTTATTTGGGCTTGAGACCGACCATGCAAGAGTGATCCCTTAAAAATATTTTTCATTGTTCTTGCCCAACTTTGTTGGTCCACCCATGTAGACGGTAGTATTAAAGAACCTAATTTGATTATTTATGGGCTTGATTAAGATAATATCATCACAACCCAAGAAAAATATAAACAAGATCTAAAAATATTGGAAAAAATGAATGCACTTTATCATTTGCAAAAATGTAGATGATAAGCTTAGAAATAAAGTTAACATCTTTGAAAATGCTTTTGAAACTTGAAAATATTTGAAAAAAATTCATTCTCAAGATGATTTCTTTTTTCAAATTGATTTAATGGAAACAATGATAATGCTCAAGCAAGGCAACATGAGCACTAGAGATTACCAAAATGAATTTTCCGAATTATGGAATCAACTTTGAAGTTTTGATAAATTTGGAAAGATTCAAAAAATGGATGAGTTTCAAGAATATTTAGACAATCAATATTTTTTTCTTATTTATACGAGGCCTTAGAGATATTTTGAAAACATAAGATCTACCATGATCCATAGAAAACCAAGGCCAAAGGAGATGTGTTTCTTGTCAATTTAGTTATGGAAGAAACTAGATTAAAAACTTTAAATGCTTCCAAAGAAGCCGTTCTTGCCGTATCAAGGCCGAGAATGAATCTAAAGACATACATACCTCTTCACATCAAGAACATTGAAGGACAAATCAAAAAGCCTATGGTACATGGCCAAAAAACCACTATTGGAAGGAAAGTGGACATATCAAAACCACTTGTCCTATCTTAATGCAAAAATTCGGGAACATGGCCACTATGGAAGGATAAAGAGGAAGGAGCTCTACCTTGCCACTGTTATTAACAAATTCTCAAGGTATATCTTGGTTCTTGAATTCGGGTACTTCATTTCACATGACATATAAAAGAAATCTTTTGAAAAATTCTTGCCAAAAGATTTCAAATAAACATGTTTTTACTGTCGATGGTATAATACTTAAGTGATGAAATTGAAAGTTTTGAAAATAAAGATTTTAAGGTATCTAATATAAGTTTTGTGTCAAAACTTAATTTAAATCTTCTTTCTGTTGCTCAAATGTGTGACAATGGTTGTATAGTCACTTTCTTATCCAAAAATTGTGTGGTGCAGGATCACCTATCGAAGAAGGTGATTGGACAATGCCATAGAGAAAGTGGACTATAATGCCAAGTTTTTGACAAATGCAGTGTAGTTTATGACACCACTCTTTGGCACAAAAGATTAGGATATTTATACATAAACAAGTTGTGTAATCATCATTTGTTAAAAAATAATAAAGTATTGTACCATAAATGTATTCTTAAAAAATTGCATCACACACTATTTACTGAAAGAAGCTTTATTACGAATAAATCTTTTGAGTTGGTTCATTGTGATGTTTGGGGACCCACTCCTATTGATTCTAAAAGAGGAGTAAGATATTACGTGACTTTCAATGATGATTTTACTAGGTATACTTATATTTCTTGTCTTTAGAAATTTCTTGACATTTCATAATATAATTAAAAATCAATTTGACACAACCCTTAAAATTTTTAGATCAGATACTGGTGGTGAGTATATGTTAAAAGAATTTCAAAATTATCTAGAAAAACATGAAATTTTACACCAAAAATCTTTACACAAAGCCCCCACAACAAAATAATTTACAACAACAACAACAACTAAGCCTTTTCCATACTAGACAGGGTCAGCTACATGGATTCTTTGTTTCCACAACAAAATAATTTAGTCGAACGAAAGTAGACATATTATAGAAACCACTAGAACTCTCTTGATTGCTAGTAATGTTTCAAAATTCTTATGGGTGGAAGCAACTCTTATTATCGTTTATCTAATAAATAGAATGCCTTCTTCTGACAGTGTGTCTCCTTTTGAAAAATTGTTAAGATTAAGAGTTTTTTGTTGTAAATGTTTTGTTTATACAGATAATAATGAAAAATTATATTCTAGAGCTATTGAGTGTCCTTCTAGGTTGCGACATTCACAAAAAAGGTTATGGGCAATGTTATAAAAGTGTATCGATACCCGTATCGCACTGGACACCGATACGCCTGTATCATACCGTATGGTATTGCAATACGATATAATACAATTTTTTAATTTTTTGATAAAAAAAATATTAATAAATTAAAAAATATACAAAAATTGAAATTAATGAATAAATCATATATAACACAATTAACATTAAACAAAATCGAATCCAAAAGCTTGATTTGAAGTAGATAATTCTTAATAAATGATTATGAATATAAAAATAGTTAGAGAGAGATTATGAGAAGAGAATAACAAAGTTAAATAACATCTCATAATGAACAAGCATCCATACCATAATGTGAATACTAAATACCTTTAATTAATAAATAATAAAGTTACAACTTATAATCATTCAGACCATAACATTTCAAAGTTACAATTAAAAGTGAAAACAATCATCTACAATTGGATGCACGTCCAATACCTTCATCTTCATCAATCTCCAACTCAAAGTTTTGTTTCGTCTTTGAGTGTCCTCCACTTTCCATCCTCTAAATTGACGAGGGGCTCCTCTTCTTCGACCTAATCATCAAGAATATCAACGTTTTCGTATCTCAACGAGTCATATGGCACATTTCTTGCATCACTTTGTATTTGTGTGTAAGAAAGAATATCCAAATTATAAAGAATATCAAATGCAATATAGTCACATTAATCATTCATTATTAATAAGAAATAATTAGACAACAACAATACATATTTTTAAAATTGTTATCTTTGCCTTAACTTCATATTATATGCAATGTATACCAAATCACGGAGTCAAGCATGCTCCAATCTGTTTCTCTTTCATGTGAATGCGATCGAAAAATTCTAATTTCTCTCGCACCTACTCGAACGTATCATACAATACGGTATGATATAACCCCGTATCTTACAATATGGTGTGATATAACACGATAAATCGCTTATTGTGATACATGTGCTTGTATCATATCGTATACTCGTACGGTATGCGATTAAATCGTATCGTAACGATATGATTTTTATAACATTGGTTATAGATGTTTTGTTCCTAAAAGAAACAAACTTTATGTGTCAAGAGATGAAATTTTTAGAGGATAGTGAGAATGAAGATACTGATATATATAAAAAACCATTGATTTAAGACAACAAGATGAACACATGGATAACAACGAGTCTTGTGATATTACGAAGCCTTTTCCTCTACACTATGCTAGAAGACACTACCTCCTATAATTCTAAGGCCCCCACAAAGATTTGTGTCCTATGAAACCTTTTAATATCAAAGGAAAAATGTTATTAATGCCATTGTACAAGTAAAAAAACATAATTTCTATAATCAAGCCAAAGGTATATGAGAATGGAAAAATGCTACGAAAGAATAATTAAAAGCCTTAGATAAAGCTCAAACTTGAGATATTGTGTCTAAATCTAAGGATAAAAAACTAATTGGATATAGATGGGTATATAAAGTAAAAACACATAGTGATGGCACCGGCACCATAAAAAGATATAAAGCTCGAGTAGTAGCTGTAAACACCCCAAAGCGTCTACAGTAGCTAAAGGATATAATAAAAAATATGGAATAGACTATGAAGAAACCTTTGGTCCAGTTGCTGGAATGACCCATAAGAATTTTATTAACTCTTAGTATTTTTAAAAATTGGAAAGTTTTTCAACTAGATGTTAAGAATGCCTTCTTGAATGATAAACTAAATGAAAAAGTATGTATGACTCCTCCTTCGGGACTTGATGTCTCGAAAGATAATGTCCTTAAACTAAACAAGACTTTGTATGATCTTAAGAAAGCCCATAAGGCTTGGTTTGACAGATTTGAAGACTTTATGCATATACATACTTCTTTGTAATACACTGCATTATTTGTGAGGAAATCCAATGCAAGTATAGTAATTCTACTCTTGTATGTGGATGAAATGATAACTAGAAGTGATGAAATGATATATTGCTATTTAAAAGTGATATTCATAAAGAATTTGAAATGAAAGACTTTGGTTTCCTTACTTATTTTTTGAGAATTGAAATTGTACGTAATGATAGATATACTTTATGTCTCAAACAAAATTTATGAGTGAAATTGTTGGTAGGTCAGTTCTAACCGACGAGAAGAAGGTGTATAAACCAAAGGTTCTTTGAATAAAATTGAGAACAATGGATAGAGAGAAATTGGATGATCCAACACCTTACAAGCAACTGATAGGAGCACTGACTTATCTCACTATCACTCGCCAAGATATATCTCATGTTATTCACACTGCAAGCCAGTTTCAGCAAGCTCCTACTACTGCTCATACGAGTGCAGTGATTAGAATTATCAGATACATTAAGCACTCTATGGATAAGAGGGTGTACTTAACTTCTTGCTCTCTTAACTTAACCGTATATACTGATATTGATTGGGGTGAAGATGTCAATAATTGACACTCTACTACTGTTTTTTATGTTTTATTAGGTGAGTCATTGATCTCTTAGAGATGCAAGAAGCAACAAAAAGGTATCCCTATCCTCCATAGAAGAAGAGTACCGTGCAATGACAATTGCTGCTACTGAGACTTCATGGGTCACAGAAGTGCCGAGAGACATGAGAGTCACTCTAGAACAATCTTCCGTGATATTTTATAAAACGAGTGCCATGTACATTGCATCTAACAATACTTTTCATGAAAAAAGGAAACATATTGAGATAAATAGTAACTTTGTTCGAGAAGAATGCTTGAAGAAGAAGCTCACTTTATGTTATGTACTATCTAAAATGCAACTAGCGAACTTCTTCACCAAGTTATTATCGGCTTGTAGATTTAGTTTTCTGGTAGACAAACTTTTGGTATACATACTAAAAGTTTGAGGGGGGAGGGGGGGTGTTAAAATGTAATAAATAGGATGAGTAACTAGGTCCCATGTTTGGGTCCTGGATAGCTGTTGGGGATCATGGCCTTGGCCATTCCTAGTCAATATAGCCATTGGGAAGACCCCCAATGGCTGAATGCTGGATGCCTCTCTCTCTCTCTCTCTCTTCTCTCTTTGATGTAAAATGTTGAACATTCTTTCTCTATAAATAGAGCCTCTTACCTCTTAATAAGACCTGCTGTTTTGCAGCACCTTAACTCTTGTTTGACTCTTGATTGTTTTGATATTTGACTTGTTATTTGACTTGTATGAAACACCAAGCTTTTGGTGAATCGGTTTTGTGACTATTCTCAGTTTGTTCATTTGACAAATTGGTTGGGATTCCTCAAGCAACTTGAAGGGGCATTTTCTTACACTTAGGACCTGCTATGCAAGCGTGAATCCTCACCTTAGATAGAATTTTTATTTATAATTCATGTTTAGCATGTAATTAGGTCATGAGAGTACATAAAAATTTGTCTTTATGTGCTTATGCGGATGTACATTCTAAAGCTTCTTATAGTAGCTTATCCAAGTCAAGTCATTTATTTGATAATGTCATGCTGAACATTTTGCATAGATTTTTCTTTGTCTTTGAGGAATCTGCCAAATCTATTTAGGGTAGTTCTAATTAGTATCTACCTGTTTAGCATTTCATTATTGGTTGTTAAACTAGTTGGTGCATGTAATCATGGTAAAAGAACATCATAAAGCTCTATGGTATTATTCATGTGTAAGAGTACATCCTTATCAAATGGGTGTATGGCTATATGTGTTATAAATGTTCCTTCAATCATGTTTCATATTTGAGCTATTAAGCACATATGTTCAATCTTCTTCATGATGTATGCCCATCATCATTATTATGTATAGGCATTGTACGCATATTCTCATGTTCAAATTATGATTTAGGTGGTAAAAGCTTCTTCTGGTCCACGTCAAACGGAGAAAACTCCATCATGTCGTTTGTTGCAAGTTATAGGTACTTTGAACGACCTGCTCTTCTTAGATAAGTAGTTCTTGTTAAATTTTTTTTATGAGCTGATATTTTCTGTTTGTTGATTTTCATGCTCATTTCAACTTTCTGATCTTCCCTTTTCTTTTATGTGCATCCTTATCCCTAAGCTTGATTAAATAATCTTGTTGGACGTTTTTGATGAGCTGATTTTTTCTGTTTCTTATGTCTCTTATTTTCACTTGGAGTTTCAAGGGTTTCTCTTTTCATTTAAGTACGTCCTTGCAGTAGATCTAGATAAGCTCGTTAGGGCTGGTCTCTTCTGGACAGTGGTGAACCTATTTAAATACGTCCTGTTAGCTAAGGAGGCTTAACTTCTAGCAGTTATTACTTTTCAACCTTGTTTTTGTTCCCTTTTCACATAGCATCATTGCTTTTCTCATTTCCATTGCTCAAGATCAAATTTTACCCTTTTGAATTGTCCCAAGATATTTAAAACTACAATTCTTGGGATGCAATGTATTATGTATACTATTTTTAGCTTATCTGTAATATGTGTTGATCACAATATTGAACTTGCATTTCTCTTTTCTTTTACTAAGACAAAAGCCCTTGTTCTAAGGTTTCTTTCCAGAGTTCAGATTTTGGTCTCTGCCACGAACATAATATCATTTGCACATACCATAAACTGCACACTTCGTCTTGGATGGGCTTTGTTAGCTAATACATTTATAAGCTTAGTTGAACACTTAGTATATTTATATATTATTGTGGAAGAAATCAGTTATCCCCTCTAGTCATGAGTTGGAGAACAATCATGATGCTCCACCATTTGTCTTTTTCAGTGTGGATTTCAGTCTTGTCACAGTGTGGTGCGTGAGCCCATTCTTTTGAAGTTAGGATTAAGAATGCCCACGAATAGCTTTGAGCAAACAACAATAGTTGGGTTCAGTTGTCTGTGTCAACATGGGAGGCCTATTGGCCCCTGATGGAGTCTTGCATCGCAATCCCGATGGCCCGGAACCTCAAAGGCTGGCATTCATGGTGCCACCTCCATGCATGGTGCAAATGCGGGGCCTGACTGTCATGGAATGGTGTGGTCCATGCCACCTCGAGTACCCTTGTGGTTCCACAATGTTGCACCTGGACCCACGAGGAAATTGTGATACTATCGAGCTCTTGTTTGACACAAAGTGGAAAGTTCCTTTGTCATAACACTCTTCTCCATTCTACGTGGTTTAAAGCCTACAGTTTCAGGAGTTCCAGCTGGAACTGCGATGCAAACACCCCTTGACTGACTGCTGTCTGAATTGGCAGTGTCCACTGTATCCCCTATACTAGGAGGTGGTGGTGGTGATTTCCTGAGACTAACTTCTGTATATTGAAGCAATTTCTGCACACTGTTCAAGGGGAACCCTCTACTACCTGTTGCTCTAATTTTTTCTCTTCTTGTGATTCCATGTTCAATTTGCATTAGGCTGATTCTCCCCTTTTCTTGACATGGTCTGTGAAACTCTGCCGGGGATAACCTACTTCACATGGATTTAATGTTTAGGCATTAATTTCCACAATCCCCTAATCTAATTTGTGAAAGCATATGAGTTTGCGATATTGAAGCTTTATTTCTTGGTAATGCTTGGAAGGTTATCGACGAACATTTTCTTGCTGCAGGCAAAGACATGAGGATTATTGTCTATGGATTTCGCCCTCGAACTAAGCAGGTCAGCTCCACAATCTTTTGGTTTATTTTCCTTGTATTTTATTGCTTGAAGCTTTCTCTTCTACGCTGGAAATGGTGTACTAACTTTTTGTTCTGTTTTTAAGTTATGTAAAATGTTTTCTGTGTGGCATTCTCGTTATGTTCATGATGTTCTTTTCTTAAAGAAAAGTACAAGGTGAATTGACCATTGTGATGGTGATCAGCTCGCCATTTTGATTAAGAAGCCTGGTTCTCTCAGAGGAACAAGCATGTAAAAGACACGTTACCTGAAACCCCACAAATCTTTTAGAAGGGAAAAAAGTTGCATCTTGCAGAAAGTTTTGTATTCTCGTGAATAAAGGATCTAACGAGAGTTTCAAATGTTCTCTTACTGATTATGAAACCTGCGAGCAAAGGATGTGAATCAACAACTCCTTTCTTGTAAGATGGGATTCATTAGGTGATATCTGTATGCAAGTTAAGACACTAATCAATAAGTGAGACAAGTAATGGATATGCTTCGTTTAGCACTGGTTGTAATGTTTTTTTAAGAGTGTCTTACCAATTATTTTAAGAAATTTGATACAACTGAAATTTTATTGAGTGAACCTCTCAAAAGAGAGGGTTTTTACATAGTCAGGCCATTGGCCTTTTAATATCTTACACATCACCAAAGTGGTGCTTTTATACAAGTATAGGCTGGTATCCAACGGCTGGAAGACTAGCCTTTGGACACCATGTAGCCTATGTTATCAATAGCGGTTAGTGGGTTGTTAGCCGTCGACCCTGATATAGCGGTAGCGGGAAGATAGCGGTACATTTTTATTTATGATTAAAAAAATTATATATAGTGGATTTTCTAATTTCTAAGAAATATCAAGAAAGACAACCCAAATACGAATGTATGCTACCAGTGCTATAATTGTCTGCTATAGCGTTGATAGCGGCTTTGGCGAGTCGCCCACTAATGTTCACATGCTATAGCCTTTAATATAGCGGTAAAACACTATAGCACGCTATTGATAACCTAGCATCTAGCTATTACAGTTCTCCCCCTTGGCTGTTTGTTGACCGTTGAGACTTCTTCTATCTTGGCTGACCATTTAGTCTTCTCCTTTCTATTGACGACATCCCTTCTTTTGACATGAGTCTTCATACCTCATTCTTAACACCTCCCCTCAAATTTACTGTATCAACCGACAGTTTGCTAGAGTGATTGTAGCATTATATCTCTTTAATGCTTTTCTTTTTGTTTCTTTGCTCAAGTTTGCGTTTGTTTTGCAATATTTTATTTTAATACCTGGAAGAAAACTTGAATGATCAATCATCAATGAAAGTATTAAGATCCCATAACTACAAACTTGAAAACTTGTGTTTTTCAAATAAGTTATTCAATGGAAAACATTGATAATCTACATGATATTACAAAAAGATCTTGGCATACAAAACAAGCTTTAAGGCTAAGCTCAAACCCGAACTTTAAGACTAAACTCGAACCATCCGAAACAATCAAACAAACTTTAAGACTAAGCTCAAACCCTCCAAAACAATCATATGTAAAGCCCTTAAATAACTCACAATCCCAAACGTAATTCTATGATTCTAAGGATAAGATAATCCACCAAGTTGATCAAAATATGTTTTAAATATATACAAAAAGAATTATAATCAACTTCATATTTTTCAACATAAAATGTTTCTTTCAAAAACAAGAATTCTTTGAATGCAATCTTTATCACTCGCACAAAATGCTCAAAATATACAAAATGAATATTCAATACTCAAGGCAAAACTCTTTTTATGCATAATTTTGAAATACTTGTATCAAGCATAAGGTTATTAAGATAATAATAAGTGTATTTTCAACATTATCTCATCTCTAACCAATAGCCAACAATATGAAGCACCTTAATCACAAAGGTCTTCAACAAAAGGCCAACAAACGTGACATATAGCCGTAATACGGAGATCTTAATCACATAAAAATGCAACTTTAAACTTATCAAGATCACAAATTATAAAATAACAATAAGTGCATCTCTAAACATTGACTTATCTCCAACTAATAGCCAATAACATGTAGCACCTTAATCACAAAGGTCTTAAACAAAAGGCCAACAAAAGTGACATATAGCCACAATACAGAGGTCTTAATCATACAAAAAGGTGTAACTTATTGTTTAACAAACAACAAACGTTTTATCTAATAAATGAGATACCAAATAATTGATCCAACAAATATTAAAAATAAACAAGTTGGAAAGAGTACACTTGGATTGACTCCAATATTGGATTGACTCTAATATGAACACCAAACAAGATCAAATTAAATCCAAAAATAACCCCGGGTTTGGATCCAGGACCAATAAGTATCACATATCTAACAAAGAACGGGTCTCAATCGAGGACTGGATCCATGACCCGACTACATATAAACAACCATCTCTCTTTGTTGAATGGATAAACCGCCTCATCTCTCTCTCTCTCTCTCTTCATATCACAAAACCCCTATCTCTCTCCCATTAAACCGTTAAAACCATCGTCAACCGCCACCATCGCACCACCACCGTCAATGCCTTATTCTCCCTTTTTTGTATTGCCAAGACAACTACCTTATCTCTCTCTTCCTCTCTCTCTTTTCTCATGGCATCTCACCAACATCGCCAACACTCCACCGTTGGGAAGGGGGTGTCGGAGTTTGAGTTCACACCGACGAGCGTTGCGTATCTTCAGGCCATCACCTCCGCCTCACAGGTACGAACACGTGTCTACACCATAATTATCGCAGATCTCCGCTAGAAGGCCGCTGAGTATCTCTCAGGGGACACCAGCCGTTAGAGGAATGCCATTTCCTGGCGACGACTACCATCGACTCCTCGGTACTCCATCCCTTCTCTCTCTGTGGTAAATCGGTTTGCACTACTCGTGTAATAGGTATGGGACGATAGGGCACGTAATCCATCTTGGCCTGGTCGGGTCACTAGGACTCAGGCCAAGGCCCCAAACTAGTCGTTGGCACTCTCTCTTTCCCTCTTGACCTCACTTTGATGTATTTTCATCTTCTCTTGCTCTATAAATAGATCTCATTAATTCCTTAATCAATATATTGTTTTGCAACACTTTGGATATTTGGTTTCACTTTTTGAGTGTTTGATTATTTGACCTACTTTGAGTATTGGAATTTGTAGCACCAAGCATTTGGTGGATTGGTCTCTTGGAGATTGTATGATTGGCGATTGTTTAAGTTTCCTCCAGCGAATTGAATTTTTATATTCTTAAATGGTATCAAGATCAGACATGGCTGCATTAAGAAGTGTGCCCAACTTGAAACAAGTTTTTGTTTTCTTACGTTTGATATTACCGGGTTAAGGTAATCTTCAAAAACATGTCTTTGTAAGAAATAAAAGGAAAAAATAAAGTGTTTTGATGCTTTTTGATCCAAATTGCTATCAAAATTCAGCAAAACCAATGATTTTTTTATCAAAAGATTATTGGGATTATGTTGATGGCACTATCCCAAAGCCAAAATTAAAAATTGATGGGCTCGATGAAGATAATATCATCAAGGTCCAAGAAAATTATAAATAAAATTTGAAAATGTGATAAAAAATGAATACAAAAAATACTTGAATTATTTATTCAAATGTAGATGAAAACTTCACAAGAGAATCAATATCTTTGAAAATGCATTTGAAACATAAGAGTATTTAAAGGAAATCCATTCTGAAGATGACTTTGTTTTTCAAATTGATTTGATGGAAAAAATGATATTATTTAATCAAGACAACTTAAGCATTAGGGATTATCATAATGACTTTTCAAAATTATAGAGTCAAATACAAAGTTTTGTCAAATTTAAAAAACTTCAAAAAATGAATGAATTTCAAGAATACATTGATAACCAATATTTTTTCTTGTTTATGTGGGGCTAAGAGAAGAATTATGAAAACATAAGATCCACTTAGTCTATAGAAAACCAAGACTCAAGGGTTATGGGTTTCTTAACGATTTAGTTATGAAAGAAACTAGATTGAAAAACGTCAATGCTTCTAAGGAGGCCGTTCTTGCTACCTCCAGACTGGGAGCAAATCTAAAGATATATAAGTTATCGCATGTAAAGAATTTTAAAGGACAAGGCAAGACGATCACAAAGCCCATTACTCTATGGCCCAATAAGAGTATTATTTGCCACTATTATAAGGAGGGTGGACACATCAACACTATTTGTTCCCTTTTTATGAGAAAAATCAATAATATGGTTGTCTTAGAAGATAAAGAGGGAGTAGCACTACCCCAACATCAAGGCGTATATTTAAGAAATGTTTAAGAAAAAAGTTAGTATATTTGGGAATCCACTACCTACAAATTTTTTAGGTATGTCTTGGTTTTTAGATTCGGGTGCTTCTTTTCACATGACACATAGAATTTTTTTTTGAAAAATACTTGTCAAAAGACTTCAAATAAGCATACTTTTATGGTCGATAATATAAGACTCTAGGTAAATCAGATTGGAAGTTTAGAAAGCAAAAAATTCAAAGTACTCAATATAAATGTTGTACCAAAACTGAATCTAAATTTACTTTTCGTTGCTCAAATTTATGATAATGATTATATGATCACTTTCTCATCCGAAAATTGTGTGGTGTAATATCACCTATCGAAGGTGATTGGACAAGGCCATAGAGAAAGTCGACTATACAAAATGGACAATTTGATTATACCAAATTTTGAACATTGTGGTGTAGTTCATGACACAACTCTTTGGCACAAAAGATTGGGTCACTTGAATATGAATAAGTTGTGTAATCATGTATTATTAAAATAATAAAAACAAAGATTTTGTTTTTGAAGAATATATTCATGGAAAATTGTATCATATGCCTTTTAGTGAGAGAAGTTTTATTGCAGGTAAATCTTTTGAATTGGTTCTTTCGATGTTTGGGGTGTTTTAGAATCATAAAGAAATATGCAACGAATGATCATACATGGAAAGCCATAAAATAACGAAGAAAAAATGTGAAGAAAAAATGGTGGAGATCGGATAAGGGGCCAAGCCCTCTGATGGATGTTGCCTCCTTCTTTCTCTCTCTATTACTCAAACCCTTAACTTAATACAAGTTGGACTAGTTCTTATATAATACTGGTAAATATAAAAAGACCAAAATGCCCTTAGTACTATGAGTAATTACAGTAATACCAAAATATAAAAAATTACATAAGTAACACTAAAACAGCTTATACATTCAAATTCTTCAACACGGGGACCCACTCCTATTGTCTCTAAAGGAGGTGTCAGATATTATGCGACTTACATAGATGTTTTAGTAGATATACTTAGACATTTCTCTTAAAACATAAATTCGAACTATTTAAAAGTTTTTGATATTTTATAGTATTTTTAAGAACCAATTTGACACCACTCTTAAAATCTTGAGATCGGATTCCAGGTGTGAATATATGTTAAAAGAATTTCAAAACTATTTGAAAATACATGAATTTCTATACCAAAAATCTTATACAAACACCCCACAACAAAATGGTTTAGCCGAATAAAAAAATACACATTATAGAAACTACTAGAACTCTCGTAAATGCTAATAAAGTACCAAAATTCTTTTTGACAGAAGCTATCCTTACTACCATTTATCTAATAAATATTATGCATTTTTCTCAACTTCGTAATGTTTCTCCTTTTGAAAATTTGTTTAGACAGGCCCCATATTATTAAAGATAAATTATCGCTTAGAGTTATAGAGTGTATCTTTCTAGGTTATGACATTAATAAAAGGGTTATATATGCTTTGATCCCAAAGAAGATAAGCTTTATGTATGAAGAGATGTGAGATTTTTGGAAGACAACTAATATTATGGCTCTAACATTGAACAACAACAACTAAGCATTTTCCCATACTAGACGGGGTCGGCTATATGGATTCTTTGTTAACACATATCCCTATCATGTGCCATGTTAGCAGTTAACACACAATAAGCTAGATCATTCTTTATTGTTTCTTTCCAACACTTTTGTGGTCGTCCTCTAGCTCTTTTAATACTTTCCAAATTTAGTTTTTCATACCTTCTTAGAGGTTCTTCTTTTGATCTTCTTTCTATATGTCCAAATCATCTTAAACGATATTCTCTCATTTTATCCTCTATTGGTGCCACTCCTAATTTGTTTCTAATAACCTCATTATGTATACGGTATTTTCTTGTATGACCACTCGTCCATCTCAACATTTTCATTTCTGTCACAGATATCTTTTGTACATGTTGATGATTAACTGCAACACTGAGAACCATAAAACATGGCAGGCCTAATTGCTGCTCTATAATATTTACCTTTTAACTTTAATGGTATCTTCTTATCACAAAGAATACCTGATCCTCCTCTCCATTTTAACCAACTAGCATTAATTCTATGCGTAACATCTCCATCAATTCTTTCATTGAAAAATTGACCATAGGTATTTAAAACTTTCCTTTTGGGAGATGCAATATGTGCCAATTTTAATTTCTATATCGAGGTAACCAAATGATCAAACTTACATTCCATATATTCCGTCTTTGTTCCGTCTTTGTTCTACTAAGTCGGAGACCTTTGCTTTCTAATATTTCTCTCCATAGTTCCAATTTTCTATTAACTTTTTCCTTAGACTCCTCCACTAATACAATGTCATCTGCAAATAACATACACCAAGGTACTTCATCTTGAATATGTTTTGTTAACTCATCTATCACCATTATAAATAAGTATGGACTTAAAGTTGATCCTTGATGTAGCCCAATATTAACTTCAAAGAAGTCTGTCGTTCCTTCATGAGTCCTCACACATGTTTTTGCACCATCATACATGTCTCTTATAAGGTTAATATATGTCAATGGGATACCTCTTTTTCCTAAAGTTCTCCAAAGAACCTCCCTCGGTACCCTATCATAAGTTTTTTCTAGATCAATAAATATCATGTGAAGGTATTTTTTTTTGCTCTAAAATATTTCATAAGACGTTTCAAAAGGTGAATCGCTTTAATAGTAGATCTGCCTGTCATGAATCCAAATTGGTTCTCCGTTGTACTTGATACTTGTCTTAACCTACGTTCGATAATTCTTTCCCATAATTTCATAGTATGACTCATTAACTTGATACCTTGATAATTCACACAATTTTGAATGTCTCCCTTGTTCTTATATATGGGTATAAGTTTACTTGATCTCCGTTCCTCGGTAATCTTTTGGTTTTTCCATATTTCATTAAATAGTCTTGTGAGTGAAGTGATTCCTATTTCTCATAGTATTTTTCAAACTTCTCTAGGAATATTATATGGTCCTACCGATTTACCACCCTTCATATGTTTAAGATCCTCTTTGACTTCATTCTTTTGAATACGTCGGTAGAAATTGTGGTTTATATACTTTTCTGATTTGACTAACTCTCTTAAGCTAATACTAACATCTTTATTTTCATTAAAAAGTTTATAAAAATAGTTTTTCCATCTATTTGTTATATCATCATTTGCCACTAGAATTTTTTCATCATCTTCTTTTATGCATCTAACATAAGGTGAATATATGCAAATTTTGTTTGAGACATAAAATACCCACAATTGTTTTTAGTTATTTCAATGTCTAAAAAGTAATTTAAAAGGCCTAAGTCTTTCATGTCAAATTCTTGATGAAGATTGCATTTAACTTCTGTGATTCCTGCTTCATCACTCCCTGTGATGATCATATCATCCACATACAAAAGTAAAATAACAATACCTGATTCGGTTTTACATATAAACAAGGCGTGTCAGTATAACAAGTTGTAAAATTATGCAAATGCATGAATTTCTCAAATCGATCAAACCAAGCCTTAACAGCCTGTTTCAAGCCATACAAGACTTTTCGTAATTTAAGAGCATGGACAGGAGGAACATTAAAACCAGGAGGACTCATATAAACTTCTTCATTCAGATAACCATTCAGAAAAGCATTCTTAACATCAAGTTGATATATATTCCATTTCCTAATTACACTAAGGGTTATGAGAATTCTAATTGTGGTCATCCTGGCTACCGGGACAAGGGTTTCATCATAGTAAATTCCATATTCTTGAGCATAACCTTTTGCAATTAGTCTGATTTTATATCTCTCAATGTGACCATTGCTATGAGTTTTGATTTTGTAGACCCATCGACATCCAATGACTTTCTTGTCCTTTGGTATTGGTGCAACTAGTCTAGGGCATTGAGTTATCTTTCACATCTTCCTATTCTGGAATACCTTTGGCTTGATGATAGAACCTGGGTTCTTTAACTTGACGAAGAGTGGTAATCAAGTTTTTTCGTTGTGGTTCAAAAGATTCATAGGAAACAAATCGCTGGAAGGTCTGGAGACCCTAGGTTCCAAACATATATTATTAGGTTCTATACAAGTATCATTGGCTTCTCTAGGGTGTCTTGTATAATGTAAGGGAAAGGGTTTAACAATGGATTGGGTATCAACAGTTGGAGCATCACCATCTTCAAAGGAGTTGTCTTGATGATCTACTGAGTCACAATCATTATCTTCTTCTAGATTAAAAAAGTTTTGAGATATGAAAGATTTAGAATTTTCTAAGGGTTTAGACTTATAATAAGCATCATTCTCCAAAAATTTTACATCCTTAGAAACATATAATTTGTCTTCTACGGGATCAAAGCACCTATAACCTTTCTTGTCTATGCCATAACCAAGAAATATACATTCAATTGCCTTAGGTGACAGTTTATCATTTTTATCTTTATACACAAAACATCTACATCCAAAGACTCTAAGTCGTTCATAATATGGAGGGATATTATATAATTTTTCAAAAGGTGAAGTATTTTTAAGATTAGATAAAGGCATTCTATTTGTAAGATAAACTGCAGTGAGAGTAGCTTCGGCCCATAGACATTTAGGAACCCTACTAGCAATTAACATAGTTCGACATGTTTCAATAATATGTCTATGTTTTCTTTCAGCTAGACCATTTTGTTGGGGTATTGTAGTGCATGGTTTTTGATAAAAAATTCCATTTGATTAAATATTTTTTTGAAATTCATTTGACACATAATCTCGTCCTGAATCCGATCTAAAGATCTTAATGGTGGCTCCAAATTGATTTTTGATCATATTGCAAAAGACTACAAATTTTTAATGATTTATGTTTTGAGATATATCCATGTAAAATGTAAAGTCATCAACAAAAATCACATAGTATTGAACTCTTCCTTTAGAAAGGTGCGGGGCTCCAAACATCCGAATGTATTAAATCAAAAGCTTTGTTTGGTACATAGTTTCTTTCTCCAAAAGGAAGATGATGCATTTTTCCAAGAATACAATTTTTACATTCAAACTTTTTCTCTTTAATTTTTTTCATTAAGGTAATGTTACATAATTTTTGTGAGTCCAAGTGTCCAAGTCTTTTATGCCAAAGAGTAGCATCTTGGGCTACATTACAAAACTCAGAGTTTGGCGTAACAAGATAATCCATTTTGTATGGTCCACTTTCTCTATGGCCTTGACCAATCACCTTCCTCGATAGGTAATCCTGCACCACACAATGTTTGGATGAGAAAGTGACTATACAATTGTTATCACATATTTGAGCAACCGAAAGTAGGTTAAAGTTAAGTTTAGGTATAAAACTTACATTTTGAATTTTAAAATTTTTTTTCTTCAAAATTTTCTATTTTCTTAATTTGAAGTTTTGTCCCATCAGCCGTAAACACATGTTTTCCAATGGTTTCACAAAAATCAATCAAAGAATTTTTACTATGTGTCATATGAAAAGATACACCGGAATTTAAAAACCAAGACATACCTTGTGAAGTGGATAGAGCATTCTCGGAGATGCTTGCCTTTTCTTTGAAAATTTCTTCTATGTATGCCTTGAGGGCAAGTGGTTTTGATATGCCAACTTTCTTTGGAATAGTGGCAAATAGTGTCCTTGTTAGGCCACGGTCCCATGGGCTTTTTTGACATGCCTTCGGTATTCTTAGCATGTGGGGGCGTGTATGTCTTCAAGTTAGCTCCTGGTTTGGATGCGACAAGGACGACTTCTTTGACAATATTCATATTTTTCAATCTTGTTTACTCCATAACAAGATGAGCCAAAAATGGAATCTCTTCTAGGTCTAGGTTTTTTATGTATTAAGTTTGATTGAATGTTTTCAAATTCGTCTCTTAACCCACGCATAAATAAAAAGAAATATTGGTTGTCTAAGAATTCTTGAAATTCATCTAGTTTGTGAAGATTATCAAATCTATCAAAGCTTCTTAATTGGGTCCATAATTCCGAAAACTCGTTATGGTAGTCTCTAATGCTTAAATTTCCTTGTTTAAGCATTATCATCCTTTCCATCAAGTCAATTTGGAAAACAAAATCATCTTCAGAATGAACAACAACAACAAACTAAGCCTTTTCCCATACTAGACGGGGTCGGCTACATGGATTCTTTGTTTCCACAGATCCCTATCGTGTGCCATATTAGCAGTTAACTCCCAATAAGCTAGATCATTCTTTATTGTTTCTTTCCAACACTTTTGTGGTCGTCCTATACCTCTTTTAATACTTTCCAAATTTAGTTTTTCTAACTTTCTTACAGGTTCTTTTGATCTTCTTTCTATATGTCCAAACCATCTTAAACAATGTTCTCTCATTTTATCCTCTATTGGTGCCACTCCTAATTTGTTTCTAATAACCTCATTATGTATATGGTCTTTTCTTGTATGACCACTCATCCATCTCAACATCTTCATTTCTGTCACAAACATCTTTTGTACATGTTAATAATTAACTGCCCAACACTCAGAACCATAAAACATGGCAAGCCTAATTGCTGCTCTATAATATTTACCTTTTAATTTTAATGGTATCTTCTTATCACAAAGAATACCTGATGCTCCTCTCCATTTTAACCAACCAACATTTATTCTATGCGTAACATCTCCATCAATTCTTCCATCACTCTAAAAAATTGACCCTAGGTATTTAAAACTTTCCTTTTGGGGAATGCAATGTGTGCCAATTTTAATTTCTATGTCCTTTGAAGTAACCAAATGATCAAACTTACATTCCATATATTTTGTCTTTGTTCTACTAAGTCGGAGGCCTTTGCTTTCTAATGTTTCTCTCCATAGTTCCAATTTTCTATTAACTTTTTCCTTAGACTCCTCCACTAATACAATGTCATCTGCAAATAACATACACCAAGGTACTTCATCTTGAATATGTTTTGTTAACTCATCTATCACCATTATAAATAAGTATGGACTTAAAGTTGATCCTTGATGTAGCCCAATATTAACTTCAAAGAAGTCTGTCGTTCCTTCACGAGTCCTCACACATGTTTTTGCACCATCGTACATGTCTCTTATAAGGTTAATATATGTCAATGGGATACCTCTTTTTCCTAAAGTTCTCCAAAGAACCTCCCTCGGTACCCTATCATAAGTTTTTTCTAGATCAATAAATATCATGTGAAGGTCTTTCTTTTTTGCTCTAAAATATTTTATAAGACGTTTCAAAAGGTGAATCGCTTCAATAATAGATGTCTGTAATGAATCCAAATTGGTTCTCCGTTGTACTTGATACTTGTCTTAACCTACGTTCGATAATTCTTTCCCATAATTTCATAGTATGACTCATTAACTTGATACCTTGATAATTCGCACAATTTTGAATGTCTCCCTTGTTCTTATATATGGGTATAAGTGTACTTGATCTCCGTTCCTCGGGCATCTTTTGGTTTTTCCATATTTCATTAAATAGTCTTGTGAGCCAAGTGATTCCTATTTCTCCTAGTATTTTCCAAACTTCTATAGGAATATTATCTGGTCCTACCGATTTACCATCCTTGATATGTTTAAGAGCCTCTTTAACTTCATTCTTTTGAATACGTCGGTAGAAATCGTGGTTTATATACTTTTCTGACTTGGCTAAATCTCCTAAACTAATACTAACATCTTTATTTTCATTAAAAAGATTATAAAAATAGTTTTTCCATCTATTTGTTATATCATCATTTGCCACTAGAATTTTTTCATCCTCGTCTTTTATGCATCTAACTTAATTAAGATCTTTAGTTTTCTTATCTCTAGCCCTAACTATCCTAAAAATATCTTTCACCCTCTTTTGAGTTGAGTTTTTTTATATAAATCCTCCCAAATCTTAGCTTTTGCTTCACTAACGGCCTTTTTCGCTTCATTCTTTGCTTTCTTATAAGGTTCTAAAGTTTCACTAGTTTTCTTAGCATAATACAATTTGTAACATGCCCTCTTTGCCTTGATTTTATTTTGTACTACTTCACTCCACCACGAAGCTTCTTTTTGTTCCTGTACACCTCCCGTAGATACACCTAACACATCTTTCGCCACTTTCCTAATATGTATAACCATATTGTTCTACATATCACAGGGTGTGCCAACATAATTCCAAACATCTCCTTGAAGGACTTTCTGTTTAAATATATCTTCTTTCTCGCTTTAGAGGTTCCACCATTTAGTCCGAATAGCTCGATGCACTCTTTTCTTCTTTGTCCATTTTTTGATTTGTAAATCCATAACTAAAAGTCGATGTTGGGTGGTTAAGCTTTCTCCTGGAATTACCTTACAATCTTTACAACACACTTTATCTTTTTTTGTACAAATAAAGTAATCAATTTGTGTTTGTGATAAGCCACTCTTATAAGTAATTAAATGTTCTATCTCGTTTTTTGAAGATTGTATTGACTATAAAGAGATGAAATGCCATAGCAAAATTTAAAATCTTACTTGAGTACCATAATTTAAAACTTGTATTCTCTCTCTTTTGCTTTTTCTCCAACTCATTTTGTCAGTTGTAAACATAGAATATGAATCTTTCTCCGAATCATAGTATCTACCACCTCTATTAGCTTACCCGATAATGTTCCGATATTCCAAGAACCAATACGAATCTTATTATCTAGGACTAGCTTCCTTACCCCCCGCATCCGTATATAATCAAAATGCGGGGACCCTCTCTGGCGGCAATCTAGCGAGACTAACTTCTTTACCCACACCCATCCATGATGTGGGAACCCTCTGTGCAATTGATTCACTACATTTGGGCGAAAATGTAGTGGCCCTTGCTTACTTCTTACTGCATTCGGGCTCTATAGCACGTCGCTAGACGGGGACGCCCCAAAGCAATGCTCATAATTTTTGTAATCCATGTTATAAAAATCCGACGAAGTTTCTTTAAATATTCTTAAGTTTAAAATGCATTTTCGAAAGCACTAATTCTATTTCTAAGCTTCTAATCAACATTTTGACAAATAATTCATGTAATTTTTGCATTCATTTTCTCCCATATTTTCAAATCTTGCTTATATTTTTCATGGGCTTTGATAATTTCATCATCATTCAAACCATCAATATTCAAAATTGGTTCTTTTATGGTTCCATTGATGTAGTCCTAAAAATCTTTTGACAAAAAATATTTTTTCATAGTCCTAGTCTTACTTTGATAACATTTTGGGTTAAGGATACATTTAAACATCTCATTTTTGCCTTCCTTTTCGTACAAAATCAAAAGTTTTGAACTAACTTCAAATTTGATGTATTTCTTCAAAATTTGCACTTGTGTCAAGTTTCCCAATGCACTCGATTTCTTCAATCCGAGGCTCTGATATCATGTAAATATTTGTCGATAATCGAAGGTTGATGCTTACAAAGCAAATCCAATGAACCGCCAAGAATCCAATGTCATCCAAGTATGGATGCCAAACTTCAAATACGTCAAACAAGAGAGTGGAAGCACAAAAAGTAAAAGTCAAAAGTTGTACTGAGACAACATCCTTTATTCATGAATTAGTGAGGTATTTATAGAGTTTACAAGGAGTGTACATCTCTTGAAATGAGAGAGAGAGAGCAGCCCTTGAAGAAGGGTTGCTGGCTGTTGTGCTGTGCACAACACAGTAATGGCTAGTTGACTGGCCCAGGCCCTAGTAGCTTGGTTAAGACTGGTTCCAAATAGGGGCTGATTGGCCCAAGGCCCTAGTGGCCTGGGCCAGTCCTATTACAATTAATAGATACCCCTAACACATCTTTCGCCACTTTCCTAATATGTATAGCCATATTATTCCACATATCACAGGGTGTACCAACATAATTCCAAACATCTCCTTGAAGGACTTTCTGTTTAAAATTTTAAATATATCTTCTTTCTCGCCTTTGAGGTTCCACCATTTAGTCTGAATAGCTCGATGCACTCTTTTCTTTTTTGTCCATTTTTTTATTTGTAAATCCATAAACCCCAAAACAATGCTCATAATTTTTATAATCCATGTTATAAAATCCGACGAAGTTTTACGCTGGTTGTCGGAAGCCTAACACAACCCTCCTCCTTTATCCGGGCTTGGGACCGACAATGCAAGGGTGATCCCTTACATGGGCGGAGTTGGCTCTAACATTGAAGATAATGAAAAATATACATTTCTGAATGACTTTGCAAACTTAAAAGATAGTGACAATGAAGTTAGTAATAGAGAAGAAACCATTGATTCAAGGCAACAAGATCTACACATGGATATAAAAATAAGAGAAATCAATGAGTCTCATGGTACTATAGAGCCTTTTCCTTTATCTTACAATAGAAGATCTAGAGAACAAGAAAATATTAGACTACCTCCTAGACTTTCAAGGTACCTAAACTTAAGGATAAAAAACTTATTGGATATAGATAAGTATATAAAGTAAAAACACATAGTGATGGCACACTCAATATAAACCTCTTCATTAAGCTCCTCCTGCAAGAAGGCATTCTTCACTTCTAGTTGTCACATGGTCTACTTTCTTTGGGCAGCAATACTGATGATGATTCTTACAGATGGAAGTTTAGCTACCGGTGCAAATGTCTCATCATAATCAATTCTATGAGATTGATTGTACTCTTTGGCTACTAATCGAGCCTTACCTTTCTAGTGTCCCGTCTGTTTTGAATTTTACGGTAATACCTATTTACAACCAACTAATTTTCTTCAAGGTGGGAGGTCACTAACTTCTCATGTTCCATTTCTCTCCAGTGCCTTCAATTAGATTGCATAGCATTACCTATTTTGGTGACTTAGAAGCTTCCCAAAAATCCTTTGGAATATGATATACCTTAACATTCAAAACAAAGTTGTGATAACTAGGTGATATGTGATTATAAGACATGAACTGAGTAATAAAATATTTGCCACATAATTTTTTGCCTTTTTTGAAAGCAATAGGAACATGTAAATTTAATTCTTCCTTACCACCTTTCACTCGGACATCATTTTGGTCTTAGGATAAGGATCTCCCTTGGTTCATGATTTCTTGAGGATTGGGCATAAATACTCTTGTATCTCCTTTTCTTTCTGTTCATTTGCTCATCTGCCAGGTCGTCCTCAAAATCCTTTTCATAAGTGGTGTTAATTGGCAACACTTGCTCATTTTGTATAGATCTTTATGGTATGGTTTCACATGAGAAGTATGGGATAGTTTCGAAGAAGGTAACATCCGTCGATACATATTTCTTATGACTCTTAGGATTATAGCATACATATCTCTTATTTTCTATTGAATAGCCAAGAAACACACATATAACTGTGCTAGAGTCCAACTTATCCTGGAATAGGTCATGAATATAACAAAACATAAACACCCAAATATCCGTGATTATATGGAATGAAGTGGCACCTGATTTTATCATTTGAAATAGAGTTTTTCTAGAGAGAAGAACAGATGGTAACCTATTGATGAGGTATACAGCCGTAAGAAATAAGAATTGCTTTAGGCCAAAAAAAATTAGGTACATTATGTTCTAATAGTAAAGTTCTGGTAACTTCTAAGATATGCCTACTCTTTTTTATAATCCTACTTAGGGTGCATAAGTACATTATGTTGTGAGGTATAAACGCACAAAGTTTGATGTCTAATACCATGAGTTTGCAAATATCCTTGTAAGCAATGATTGACAAACTCACTACCATTATCAGACCTAAAGCAGATGTCTTAACTTCATAAGGTATACCTTGATATCTTAATGTCCTTTTATCCACATGTCTATTTAGATCTCTTCCAAAGCAAATTATCTCTCTCGGTGGGATTTTTTGAATCACTTTATCTAACTCCTTCTAAAATGTTTGTTTTATACTTTCTTGTAATCCTACTTAGGGTGCATAAGCACAAACTATATTTAAAGTCTCTACTCCTAACACTAATTTTATACTCATAATTCGGTTGCCACATTATTGTATATCTACTACACTATCATTTAATTCTTTTCTTATAATAATACCAACTCCATTTTGAGGTTTTTTAGTACCATACTTTAAAAACTATGTTTTCAATCTCATTTGTTTTTTCTTCAGCCCACTTTCTCTTATAAGTATAAAATGTGAATATTTCTCCTAATCATAATATCTATCAGGTCCATAATCAATGTTTCAATCTTCCAAATACTAATATCAATCTTGTTATTTAGTACTAGCTTTCTTACCCCTGCATAATTTGTTCACTATATTCAAGTGGCAATATAGCGAGACTCGCATCTTGATGTGAAAATCCTCTCTACAATTGATTCACTACATCCATGCGAAGATGTAGAGGCTCTTGCTTAATTTTCCTTGCTTTTGAGCTCGGCAGTGTGTCTCTAAGAGGGGATGCTCCAACGAAATGCTCGTAGAGTCTAGAACCCATAGTAGAAATTTCGACAAAGTTTTCCTGTTGCAATCGAAAGCCTAACACAATCCTCCTTTTACATCTGGGCTTGGGCAAGCCATGACAGAGTTTTTGGGTCATAATACCATGGTTTTATTCTGGTTGTCAAATTGAGCTTGTAGAACAAACCATTAATGTTTTGTTCTCTTAGTGTGGTTCATTGCTTTAGTAGTTTGACATCTCTGTTTGTTGTACTTATCCAAATAGGCTTTACTCTTTCTGTTTGTAATATGAGTACTCATGCTATCTGCTCTTCATTGAAGTTCAACTAAGCATTTTCTTTTGTCAAGCGGTATATACTCTCGTCCTATGCTTGCATCTGTTGATATAGCATGTAAATGATTCGTCAAAGTTTCCTCAGGCCCTTACATACATAATGGAACCTTTCTCTTTCAATGGGTCCTGAGACTGCCAATGAAATGACAACCATAATACAGGTGCAGTTGGATTCTGGCATGATGCAAGAAAAATCAGAATCACAATTAATCATCCATGTAGTCAATGCCACTTAGTGCAGGGAAGAGCTTAATTTCGTTTCTGGTACCTGTTGTATCAGCATATTTGTTCCTGGGAACCGTAACTAATGCCACTCTTGAACTCATGAGAAATCACTAGAAATTCAAGCAAAAGTGGGAGGCGTGATTGACATTGACCATCGCGGAAAAATAGCCAGACAAAGGTCACACATATATATACATATATGCATGTTTATTTGTGTGTGTATGAGTTGATATCTGTCATCCTAGATATATTGGAAAGTTGCATGGCAAGCTCAATACGACTTGCACCCTACAGCTTGATGTCACTTGGTCATTTTAGAAACATGGAGCTAACAAGTATTAACACTAGAGGACATTATATCTTATGTATGGTTGTATACTATCAATCTACCTTGGAGGTAGTGTGCTCAATCACAACAGAAGGGATAAGTTTGCTAAGTAGGACAGTTGAGGAGTACTGCTCATAGCATGTTGTGTGGTTAAGAATTTATGTTAATTTTATGTATCAAGCATGAAATTCACATGCTGGTGGCTTTTGCAGAGACGAGCTGTCCTTGAAGCTCTTTCGCGATGTATGAGACCAAAGCAACTGTGGGATCTTTATACATTTGCCTGTGGGCCTTCAAAGTTTAAGAATTCCAATCCAAAAATGCGTTTGTTGAATGAATACCTAAGATTGTTAGGAAAAGGTCGCTCATATATATCAACAAGTTTATGGGAGAAGAAATCATGGCTAATGTCCGAAGAATGGTGGAGGATAAGTGATGTTAATTCTAATTATATGATGTGCTCAACATATCCATCTGCTTTGATAGTCCCTGATTGCATCAGGTATGTTGTTACCATGGACGCTGTTCTTGTTTTGTTGAAGACTAAGTTGAGGCTTTAACATATAGCGGGTGTGTCCCTCCTCATAGTGATGAAGAAATACTACAAGCTTCCACATTCCGTGCCAGATGTCGACTGCCGGTCATCTCATGGTGTAATCCTAGTATGTATAGTTTGTGGTATTCATTTATTTCCAGCTATTTTGTGCATCATTTGATCTGAATCAATCTTTTCCAGTGTACTTATTCCATGATAGCGTTTCATAAGGAGTTTTCCTTGAATGTTACTTTTTTCATGTGGTGCACACAGAGACAGGTGCTGTTTTAGCACGTTCATCCCAACCATTAATTGGACTTATGATGAACGCTAGGAGGTGGGAACATTTTCTTGTGAAGTGATTGGCTTTTATGAGCTTTCTTGATTGCTTTGTCATCAGTACTTTTCTTTTCTTATGTATGTTTTGATTGTGAAGATGGTCTTCTCTCAGTTATCTTTTTGATTTATTGGTTATTCTCTATATGAATTACCTATCCTGTTCCACATGCAAATCTCATAGTTCGGTAGCTGCAGCATGCTCCCTTATCATTTTCTCCTTTTCTCTTTCACATCTAACTGTTTTTTGGATTGTGATTTCTAGTGTTACAAATTGCTGCTTTTAGTGTTTCACTTGCATCAGAAATGTTCCTTGTAAGACATGCTCATGTTCGGTTACAATTTCAATTTTGTGGTATGCTTTAGTGTTGCAATGTCTTTTGCAGTTTATTGATGCTTGTTATTTGAGCTGGTTATCTTTTATTTTCTTCAAAAAGATGTTGAGAACCCTGGTAATTGAGCATCTATGTTTTGTTGACCTTGTTTCCCAAATTTGTGACCGTATAGCAATGCTGATGAGAAGCTTGTTGCAGCACTTTGCACCCAGAATTCTCTAGATTCGAGTCCTAAAAGGTAGCCCCATTTTACCTACTCTGGTTCTTTGATATCATAAGCCTCTTCTGAGTCACTCTTACATGCTTTCATTTATCTATCATGTTTAAATAATTCTACGAATTGTTTCGACTGGTCACTGATAAATAGCATGGCCAATTTTTAATTATATTAGTATTTCTTTTCCAAAAGGAGATTTCTTTTGAAAACATGCCATAATTTTTTTTTGAGTTGCTGGAAAGAAGTGGTTATGGTTGATAAAGCAGTATAATGTGGAAGACTGACTCACTAAAAATGTGTTCCCTGATATATTGTTGCAGGACAACATTGCAATATGAATTTGTGGTACATCTAAGATGAGAGGAATCTAGTTTTCTTTTTATCTTTGTAGAAGTGAATACTTGCATGCATGCACATGATATACATATGCATGTGTATATGTATATGTGCATGTGGAAGCTATTTTCATGTATGTATGTCTTTCTGTATTCTATGATTATAATAGTATAACACTAAGACAAATCTTGGTCCATAATGATTGCTTGTTTTCCACATGACCAAAATAGTAGCCTGTTACCTTGAAAGTCTTAGAAAAAGGCTATAAAGCATATGCAACAAAGGCATAATAAAAGGAATTTGATATTATTTATCCACAAAAGGCATATTAAATATGTTACAGAAGTGTTGTGGTTTTAGCCACAAAAGGCATATTATTTACCTGGGCCCCCAATGGCTACTAGCCGTTCCCCTTTGGGGCTGGTCCATACATACTAGGGCCGAATGACCCTGGTCCTTGTTCGAGGGCCAAAGTGGCCCTGATTCATAATTATAATATATTACAATAAATTAAATTTACATGAGAAAACAGAAAATATATTTATTTAACACCCCCATCAAACTAATGGTTTGATGATCGAAAGTTTACTAACTAAAAACTAAAGTAGTGGAGCGGGTAGCAACTTGGTGAAGACATTTGCAAGCTGATACTCATATCTAACAAACTGTAGTGTCAAATTGCCATGTAGATGCTCTTCATGAACATACTGATAGTTCATCTCGATATGTTTAGTCCGCTCATTAAATGTGTGGTTGTTAGCTATATACATAGCACTCTTATTGTGGTAGTACATAATTGGGGTGATCTCCAATATCACGCCCAAGTCGAGTAGTAGCCATCTGAGCCAAGTCAATTCAGTGATTGTGTTGGCCATTGCATGATACTCAGCTTTAGTAGAAGAGAGGAACACCTTTTAGTGTTTTTTGCATTTTCAGGATATAAGGGAGTTGCCAAAAAAAATGCAATAACCTGTCGTGGAGTGCCTGTCATTTACATCACCACCCCAATTAACATCAGTATATGCATTTAATTAAAATAAAAATAAAGATGACAGAAATACTCCCTTAGTCGTAGTTTGTCGAATATATCGAACAATCCTCATAAAGGCACTCATAAGCACAGAGGTAGGAGAATGTTGAAACTGACTTATATTATATACAACATGTTGAGATAAAAGGAAACTTCTAGCATTTTGGGTTACCTTAATACTCAAAAAATAAGTGAGTTGTTCAAGATCTTTCATCTCAAACATCTTACCAAGTTGTTGCTTGATTTAAAGAATCCTAGAATCATCACAACTTTTAATAATCATATTATCGATATATAGCAGTAGTATAATAATGCATGCAAAAGATTTTCATATAAACAAAGTTGTGTAGTATATTAGGTAGTATTCCATGCAATATCATGAATTCAATCATCTTATCAAACCAAGCCTTAGGAGTTTGTTTAAGAACATATAAAGCTATTTTGAGGTGTAGAACTTGGTTTCTAGGTATGTTAAGACTAAAAGAGGTTCCATATAGACTTCTTCCTTTAACCAACCATTCAAGAACGCATTCTTGACATCTAATTGATAGATATTCCAATTATGAATAGCACAAACGGCTATAAGAGTTTTAACAGTTGTCATTCGGGCCACATGAGTAAAGGTTTCCATATAATCTATCACATATTTTTATGAATATCCTTTGGCAACTTATAACGATTTAAGGATCCATCACCACCAACAACACAACAACAACTAAGCCTTTTCCCATACTAGACGGGGTCGGCTACATGGATTCTTTGTTTCCACATAGTCCTATCATGTGCCATGTTAGCAGTCAACTCACAATAAGCTAGATCATTCTTTATTGTTTCTTTCCAACACTTTTGTGGCCGTCCTCTACCTCTTTCAATACTTTCAAAATCTAGTTTTTCATACCTTTTTATACGTTCTTTTGATCTTCTTTCTATATGTCCAAACCATCTTAAACGATATTCTGATTTTATCCTCTATTGGTGTCACTCCTAATTTTTTTCTAATAACCTCATTATGTATTCGGTCTTTTCTTGTATGACCACTCATCCATCTTTCAATACTTTTGTGGCCGTCCTCTACCTCTTTCAATACTTTCAAAATCTAGTTTTTCATATCTTTTTATACGTTCTTTTGATCTTCTTTCTATATGTCCAAACCATCTTAAACGATATTCTCATTTTATCCTCTATTGGTGTCACTCCTAATTTTTTTCTAATAACCTCATTATGTATTCGGTCTTTTCTTGTATGACCACTCATCCATCTTAACATCTTTATTTCTGTCACAGACATCTTTTATATATGTTGATGATTAACTGCCCAACACTTAGAACCATAAAACATGGCAGGTCGAATTGCTGCTCTATAATATTTACCTTTTACCTTTAATGGTATCTTCTTATCACAAAGAATACCTGATGCTCCTCTCCACTTTAACCAACCAACATTAATTCTATGCATGACCATATGTATTTAAAACTTTCCTTTTGGGGGATGCAATGTGTGCCAATTTTAATTTGTATGTCCTCTTAAGTAACCAAATGATCAAACTTACATTCCATATGCTCTGTCTTTGTTCTACTAAGTCTCAAGCCTTTACTTTCTAATGTTTCTCTCCATAGTTCCAATTTTCTATTAACGTTTTTCGTAGACTCCTCCACTAACACAATGTCATATGCAAATAACATACACAACATACACCAAGGTACTTCATCTTGAATATGTTTTATTAACTCATGAATCACCATTATAAATAAGTATGGATTTAAAGTTGATCCTTGATGTAACCCAATATTAATTTTAAAGTTTGTCATTCCTTTATGCGTCCTCACATATGTTTTTGCACCATCGTACATGTCTCTTATAAGGTTTATGTATGTCAATAGAATACCTCTTTTTTTCAAGGTTCTCCAAAGAATCTCCTCGGTACCCTATCATAAGCTTTTTGTAGATCAATAAATATCATGTGAAGGTCTTTATTTTTTGCTCTAAAATGTTGCATAAGACGTCTCAAAAGGTGAATCGCTTCAATAGTAGATATGCATGGCATGAATCCAAATTGGTTCTCTGTTGTATAGTTGTACTCGATACTTCTCTTAATCTACGTTCGATAATTCTTTCTCACAATTTCATAGTATGGCTCATTAACTTGATACCCCGATAATTCACACAATTCTGAATATCTCCCTTGTTCTTATATATGGGTATAAGTGTACTCGTTCTCCATTTCTCGGACATCTTTTGGTTTCTCTATATTTCATTAAATAGTCTTGTGAGCTAAGTGATTCCTGTTTCTCCTAGGATTTTCCAAACTTCTATAGGAATAGTCTGGTCACGCCGATTTACCACCCTTCATATGTTTAAGAGCATCTTTGACTTCATTATTTTGAATATGTTAGTAGAAATTATGGTTTATATACTTTTTTGATTTGGCTAACTCTCCTAAGCTAATATTAACATCTTTATTTTCATTAAAAAGCTTATAAAAATAGTTTTTCTATCTAATTCTTATATCATCATTTGCTACTAAATTTTTTTCATCATCGTCTTTAATGCATCTAACAAAATTAAGATCTTTAGTTTTCTTATCTCTAGCCCTAGCTATCCTAATAATATCTCTTTCACTCTCTTTTAAGTTGAGTTTTTTAATATAAATTATCTCAAATTTTAGCTTTTGCTTCATTGATGGCCTTTTTTTCTTCTTTCTTTGCTTTTTTATAAGCCTCTAAAGTTTCACTAGTTTTCTTAGCATAATATAATTTGTAATAGGCCCTCTTTGCCTTTTTTATTTTGCACCACTTCATTCCATCACGAAGCTTCTTTTTGTACCAGTACACCTCCCTTAGATTCACCTTACACATCTTTCGCCACTTTCCTAATATGTATAGCCATATTGTTTCACCTATCACAAGGTGTACAAACATTATTCCAAGCATCTCCTTGAAGGACTTTATGTTTAAATATACATTTTTTCTCGCTTTTGAGGTTCCACCATTTAGTCTAAATAGCTCGATGCACTATTTTCTTCCTTGTCTACTTTTTCACCTCTAAATCCATAACTAAAAGTAGATGTTGGGTGGTTAAGCTTTCTCATGGAATTACCTTGCAATCTTGATAACACACTATTTTTTTTTCTATAAATAAAATAATCAATTTGTGTGTGTGATAAGCCACTCTTATAAATAATTAAATCATCTCGTTTTTTGAAGATTGTATTGACTATAAAGAGATTAAATGCCATAGCAAACTTTAAAATATCCCTACCTTCCTCATTTATATCCCCAAAACCAAAGTTTCCATGAATACCTTGATATCCTAATGACTCTTTACCAACATGTCCATTTAAGTCTCCTCCTAAACAAATCATCTCCCTTTGTGGAATTCTTTGAATCACCTTATCTAACTCTTTCCAAAAAGTCGTCTTTATACTATCTTCTAGTCCTACTTGGGGTGCGTAAGCACAAACTATATTCAAAACCTCTACTCCTAACACTAATTTCAATGCCATGATTCGGTCACCGTATCGTTGTATGTCTACTACACTATCTTTTAAATCTTTATTTATGATAATACCAACTCCGTTTCGAGCCTTAACATGTATCTTCTATCCCCTTTGCTTTTTCTCCAACCCATTTTGTCTCTTATAAACATAGAATATGAATCTTTCTCTGAATCATAGTATCTACCACGTCTATTAGCTTACCGAACAATGTTCCGATATTCCAAGAACCAATACGAATCTTATTATCTAGGGCTAGCTTCCTTAGCCCCCATATCCGTCCATATTGAAAATACGTAGACCCTCTAATTTATTCACTACATTTGGGCGGCAATGTAGTGAGACTAACTTCTTTACCCACACCCGTCCATGATATGGGTGTAAATATTTGTCAATGATCGAAGGTTGATGTTTTACGAATCAAGATTACCAAGTCGCCAAGAATCAAATGGCATTCAATTCCGAATGCCGATCTTCAAGAATACCAAACAAAAGCGGAAGCATATACAAAACAAGTAAAAAAGCAGTACAAGACTGCATAATCTTATTCAAGAGAGTGTGTCTTATTTATAGACATTACAAGAGAAAAAAATAAGAAGCAAAAAGAAGCAACATGGCACGGGCCCTAAGGGCCCGTGTACCCTATTACATATTAACAATGGGGACCCTCTCTGTAATTGATTCACTACATCTAGGCGAAAATGTAGTGACCCTTGCTTACTTTTCACTGTATTCGAGCTCTATAGCGTGTCGCTAAGAGGGGATGCCCCAACGCAATGCTTTTCATTTGTGTAATCCATGGTTTAAAAATCCAATGAAGTTTTATGTTGGCTGTCAAAAGCCTAATACAACCCTCCTCTTCAACTCTATATAGATCATCTAATTCTTCATTCTTAGCATAAACCCAGTGTTGTGATGATTATGCTTTCTTAAAAAATTTTGGTTCCTTTATAGCAGAAATATTAGTTACTAAAGCTCTATGTCTTGCTAAAAAACTATCATAAAAAACAAATCATTCAGGAGGTCTAGTATATCGACTAGTCATTCGAGGTATAGATGGGATATCATTCTGAGTTCTTTTAGTGTAGTATTGGTCAAATGGAGTAAATGACTGTCTTGAGATCATATGTTTATCAAGTTGATTTTCAACGTGTATTATGTCTTCTCCTAGGACATCATTCAAAAAGAAATATGATGACTCATCCATAGGATGAGCATGATTAATACCTTTTAAAAAAATATTTATTTTTAAAAAAATTTGACATCTCTCGATAAATAGAGTTTGTAATTTTTATAATCATAATATCTATATCCCTTCTTATTTATCTCATACCCTAAGAAAATACATTGTATGGCACGAGATTTTAGTTTATCACCTTTGTTAGTATAAACAAAACATTTACATCTCAAAACACGTAGTCTTAGTAATTGTGAGAGAGTTGAAATGACTTTTCTACAGGAGACATGTTTTGTAAAACTGAAGATGGCATTCGATTACTTAAGTAAACAGACGTGATAATGGCTTTAGCCTAAAAATTTTTAAGAACACCACCATATAATAACAAGGTTCTTGTGGTTTCAATATATGACGATGTTTATGTTCCGAAATGCCATTTTGTTGATGAGTTTTAGTGCAAGAAGTTTGATGCACAATTTCGAATTTGTCTAAGATGATTAACTCTTCTCCTAAGTCGGATCTAAAAACCTTAATTTTGAAATTAAATTGATTTTTTGCAAGATTATGAAATATAACAAAATTTTGAAAAATGTCAAATTTGGCTTTTAAAAGATATACCCATGTATATCTAATGAAATCATCTATGAAAATGGCAGTACGAAATTCTTCCTTTAGATAAAGTAGGTGTTCCCTATACATCCGAGTGCATAATTTCAAAGGGTTTTAGAGTGATGTGTGTTTTATTCGAAAAGGATAGATGTTGCCAAGTATACAATCTTTGTAAGAAGATTTTTCAACATTATTTATTCTAAGAGGACATGGAGACAACTTTTGAATGTTAAGATATCCTAGTCTTTTGTGTCATAAGAGAATATCACTAGTCTAAGATATTAGCATATCCTATACTATGTAGGTAGTCCGTAATATAGAGTCCGCCTTCCTTTTAGCCATGACCAATCACCTTCTTCAAGAGGTGATCTTGTAAATACGTCCTGCGAATGAAAAGTTATAACATAATTTTTATCTGAGATTTGAGATAAAGAAAGTAAGTTTAAATTTAATTTTGGAACAACACTAATTTTGAAAACTTCAAAATTTTTGTTTTGTAAGTCACCAATTTTTTAATGTGTTCCATTCGCAGGATAAGCACATGATAATAGTTTTACAACACATGATTTTAAAATATTTTCATTGCAAGTTATATGAAATGAGGCACCTAAATCAAGAATCCAAGAGACCATACCTTGAACTTGATTTTGAAGAAGAGCAAACCGCACCTATTGTTGCTTTGTCTTTCATTTGCACTTCAAGTCTCTTTATTCTTTCTTTAAGTACAACAATAGAAGATAAAGTTTGTTTCTCCTACTAATGCCACCTTCCTTTTCAATTTAGGACAATTTAGCCTTATGTGTTTGACATCTCTACAATGATGGCAAATAATCTCTTTTCTTGCTTCTTCCCTTTTGAAACAAGGAGGACGATAAGCGTTCATGTTTGCTATGGGTTTTGATGCGACTAAGGCGGTGTCTCTTTGAAGTCTAGCTTCGCTCATTCTTGTTTATGCCATTTGGAGATCGGTAAGGACCTCTTTTTTGGTAGGAAAAGGTTTTCGATGGATAAGAGATGATCTTACCCCTTTAAATTCTTTTCAGAGGTTTCTTAGGAATTGATATACAAAATCTTTGGTATCCTCACATTGTCTGTACTGTTCTTCTTGTAGTCATATAATTGATTCCAAACATTGGAATATTCATTAAAAAATTTATTTGCCCTTGTCTCCTTATCTAAGTGGGACCAATTTGTCTCTTAATGCTATTCTATGAGCGACATCGCTTTAAACATGATTTTTTTAAAGTATTCTCATGCTTCTTTAGCGTTGATGAAATCAGCCAATATCCCTAGTATTATATTGTTCATGAGCACCCATAGGATTAGTGCCTCCTTCATATTCTTATTTTTGCTCGAGTGTAGCATTAATAGAGGATTCTACTTTCGAACCACTTACATAGCATCATATTTTTTTTGAAATTATAGATAGTTTTCCTTAAATTGAGCCCATGTCTTCTAATTCGATAGTGTTAAACAAAAGTTAAATCACCCTTTATCCTTCATATTTGAAGGAGAGAAAGAAACTAAAGAGGTAAACTTGCAAGATATGATCGACACACTTTTTGAGGAGATGAACAATGTTCCCACGATCGCAAAATGAATCCGATACCATGTAATGAAGTCAATACTTCAACGTAGTAGCAAAATATGAATATCACTTCAAAAAGTCGATCATAAGGCCTTAGAAAAAGGCTATAAAGTATATGCAATAAAGGCTAAATAAAACGAAATTGATATTATTTAGCCACAAAAGGCATATTATAAGTGTTGCATTTATAAGAGAGAAAATGAGAGAAAAAGTAGGATGAGTGAGAGAGAGGAAGCAAAGAGGAAGGGTCTGGTCTAGTCCAACGCCGTTGTTGGCGATGGTCCTTATTCTAGGAGTTCCAGGGCCAGAGTGGCCTTGATTCATAAACAACAACAACTAAGCCTTTTCTCATAATAGATGGGGTCGGCTACATGAATTCTTTGTTTTCACATATCCCTATCGTGTGCTATGTTAGCAGTTAACTCACAATAAGTAGATCATTCTTTATTGTTTCTTTCCAACACTTTTGTGGTTGTCCTCTAGCTCTTTTAATACTTTCCAAATTTACTTAAGCAGTTAACTCACAGGTTCTTCTTTTGATCTTCTATCTATATGTCCAAACCATCTTCAACGATATCCTCTCATTTTATCCTCTATTGGTGCCACTCCTAATTTGTTTCTAATAACCTCATTATGTATGCGGTCTTTTCTTGTATGACCACTCATCCATCTCAACATCTTCATTTCTGTCACAGACATCTTTTGTACATGTTGATGATTAACTGCCCACGACTCATAACCATAAAACATGGTAGGCCTAATTGCTGCTCTATAATATTTACCTTTTAACCTTTACGTGATTCATAATTACAATAAATTAAATTTACATGAGAAAATACATTTATTTTAGTCCAATGTTGTTCCCATCAGTTTTTGCATCTTGAGCTTGTCTTGAAACTATGGTGCTTTGCATTGATACCTTTCTCATTGTTTTGTTCCTTTGTTGTGTCAATGTTGTTTTATTTTGCAAAGTCGTCATCCCACTGGTTAAAGCAATATTTTTTCTTCAAATACCCACTGATCGTGTATTCTTCTTTGTTTTAAAATATTCATCCTACCAAATATGAGGTGTTCTCTTTCTAGGAAGCTTTATATTTGATGCAGGTGGAAAGAAAAAAAATGCTTCTTGTTCTAAAATATTCTTCCAACTAAATTAGAGTTATTCTCTGTAGGAAACTTTATATTGCTGATGCAAGGCCAAGAAAAAATGCTTTAGCAAATGGTGCTATGGGAGGTGGTTCAGAGTCGTCCTCAAACTACTTCCAATCTGAGGTATGTTCCATCTGAATGTGGAACCTGAGAATTTGTTTTAGCCAAATCGAAACAGGTATGCTCATATTGGTATATCTCTCATCTCAGGTTGTTTTCTTTGGGATTGACAACATTCATGCGATGAGGGAGAGTCTGGCACGACTGCGAGATTATCTTGACACTCATGGTGCTACTTCATCAGATGGATTGTCATCTTTCTTGGTAAGCAACTTCTGGTCCTCTTTTTCCTAAATGGTCTGCAGCCTATCTTCTCATGCTCATTTCAAATAGTCTTCTTTAGAATATTTCTAAAATGATTATTAATTCTTATTTCCATTTGCTTGAATGGAAATTATTGTGCTTGAGCGTTGGCTGTTAACATTTTTCTGGCCTCGAGAGCCTCTTAGACTCTTCACTTTCTGTAGCTGACTTGGCAGAAATCAATAGGAAGTTAGGAACTACTCAATTGGTTATAATAGTCATAGCATCTAATATTAGAAACTTTATTAGGTCAGTTAAGATTGGAGTAGTCTGTCTTAACTTCAAAGTTCAAACTAAAAGCTTGTAATACTTGAAGGGTCACTTTTGTTTCTGAATGAGGTATAGAAGCCTTAGGCATTGGCGTGATCTGTCTGGGTTTATGATATAGCTATGGTATCCAGCTGATTCTGATCTGAGTTTTTGGGTTTAGATTGCTTAGTCGAGCTGTCAGGTATCTTTGTCCAACTTAAGATTATCTGACCTGAAACTGCATATAGTTGTTCTCTCAGCTATCAAGTATCTTACACCCACCGATTGCAAGTGGAAATGATAGGAATTAACAACTCAAATAAGATGGGCCTAACTGTCTGTCTATCTGGAATCCATGTTTTCTTTTAAGGTTTCTACATGGGTCTCTCTCTGTCACACACACACACACACATGCTCGCACAAATATATAATGGAGCAACAATTCTGAATGCGTTAGAATTGGGCTGGTCTAGAAAGATACTGACTTTCTGTGGGACTTGTTAGAGTTTTGACCCATATGTCATTCATGGTTTTCCTAACTTTTCTACAACAACTACAACAACAACTAAGCCTTTTCCCATACTAGACGGGGTCGGCTATTTTCCTAACTTTTCTGTAAAATGATAAATCATGAAGTAGCTATAAATGTCAAAATACACATTTCTGAGGATGAGTATCAACATTGTGCATTTTATAGTTATTGTCCTTTGTTTAAACATTATTTTAAATGTCAAGAGGATCCGTCATTTCATGAGTAACACAGATGAAAGTGCACCATTTCAGTAACGTGGTGACCTTCATGATAGTTGGCCAACTCGATAACTTGGATAAAACTTGTAGGATCCAACTGTTACTTGGCGAGTCAACAGCTGATGACTTGGGAAGTTTGGAAGTTCTCTCTCTCTCTCTCTCTCTATATATATATATATATATACATATATAAATATAAAGCAAGAAAATGTATCACCTACAATAACAAACTTGAAAATGTCAAATAAATATATGGCAATTTAAAATTTAAGGTCATAACATTATAGCAAACCAACATATAAAAGCTTAATAATTTTCATTAGTGTCATGTATCTCTATTTCTGGTGTTGATGTCTCCTGCATTCAAATTTTCAAATTTCAACGTTGTTCTCTATTTTGAAGAATAGCTGATTTATTTTACAATAATCAAGTCATTGTGTTGGAAGCTGGATATTAGAAATCTCATAATGTCTTTGTGTGAATTTCCTTTTCAAATGATTCTTTTAAAAGGTTGATTTCCATCCATTGGCAGGTGATTACCATGCATAGTTGGATAATAGCGTCAATAGGGTCTCTTTTCAATTCGTGATATAGATGCTTTTTGAGAAGTAAGAAAAGTTTTATTGATGAGCACCAAGAGGGTGCAGCACTCGTTTTCGGATCATTCTTAACATTCAATGAGAAACTGCGACTGACTAAGCTTAGCAACTCAAAATACTCTGCAAATTAAATGAGTTTTGGTAAATAGAGACTTGTCTGGCAATCCACATAGTTGAGTTGATTAGGTGGCCGATATGACAGGGGTCATGGTATGGCGCTCATTTAGATGAGGGTTGTGGAATGATCACAGGTAGCCAAAACAACCATCACCCGGTGGTCATGGTAACGTTTCTGGTGGCAGAACAGTGAAGAAATTAACTGTACTAGTAACCACCAGTGGTCACCTTCACATAGACGCCCAGTGGGGGTTTGCCATAACATTCTAAGTTCCTGAATACAACATGTGGGCCCAGAATGACAGATGAAAGAAAAATTCAATCAATGCAAGCATCTGTATTACATGCTGCTGTTTTTCTCATTTCTTATTCAACAGTACTAGTTTCTTAACTACTATGGTTTGAATCATGATGAATAATTGTGCATTCCCATAATGCTAAGAATGTAACAAGCACACTGACACTGAGACCTTCCCTTTGTGAAATATTTTCTGTACGTCTCCTCTCCTGCAAAAGTTCTGTACTTTGCATGTGGAAAGGACAATTTGCTATGTTATAAGAAACCACCATTTCTTTTGCTTCTATTTTCTGAGTGCTGCTTCTTTAGTAGCAGTTTCGTGCAGAAACGGTGCAATGTTTTTGCTTAGATTTGTGGATGTATTTTTACAGAGAATATATGCCTTTATGTGTTCATGGATTTTTAATGCTGTTTCTGAATCGTTGATTCCAGAGAAACGGTGGATGGACTTGGGGAGGAGGGAACCTAAGCAGCATGTCAGCTTCTGTTTTAACACTTGGAGACAGTGGCTGGTTAATACATGTTCAAAGTGTTCTAGCCGGTTCTGCTTGGATTGCTGCTCGTGTTGCTTTGGAATCTGCTTCTGTGTTAGTCCATTGCAGGTTTGTCTTGACTTGCTAATTATTTCGATAGTGAGAACTCTGGTAGTTTTTGCAGTGTTATTGTCGATTTGCCTGTTCTTGCAATATCAATTTCCCCCCCTTTCAGCAATTCCTTTTTAAGCTTTGTAGATTATTGATACGTGTTGGTATGCGAACATGGAGAACGCAAATGAGAACCTCCGCAGTTCTTGTTTTCCTGTTTTGCCTAAAACTGTTTTTGCTGCATTCATTCAATTCTATTGGATTTAACTACTAATATCTTTTACTGTCATGGTTCAGGCTGTTGTAAAGGGATGCTGACAGATTGTTGTACCTTTATACCAAAACAAGGACAAATAGAGTATAATCAGAGCCAAAAAAGTTTTCCTAAATGAATGAAACTTGCTTCTCCTTGTATACACTGAAACTTGCTTCATGCTTTAAGGGGCTAGCATAGTGGAAGGGACCGTTGACTGCTAGACAAGCAATCATGGGTTCAACCCCTATAAGTGCTGGCCCCTTACAAGCAGATGCCCAGCCTTGGCCTTGGGTAGAAGGTTCTACTCTGGAGTTCTATGGTGTTGAACCTACAATTTAATTCCATTTAGTTGTAGGTCTTGATAAGCTGACCCCGTCTAGTATGGGAAAAGGCTTAGTTGTTGTTGTTGTAGGTCTTGATAGAGATCTGAATTTGTTTTGCATGATATTAATCCAGAGAATAAGTTCTCACAGATAATGCCCATAAGGTGACCTATACAGCATCTTTCCATGTGTCAACGCAGTTGAAACGTTTGCCTTCTTGAAACCTCCTCTACTCAATGAATTTGCGACCCGTTATTTCAAATTATGAGCTTTTGCAAATTTTGTGTATATTTTGTTTTATTTTTAACATCTGAAAGTTTCAGTGCATATTCTGAGCTGTTCCTGTAAATACTAGGTTATCTATGTGCTTGTAAACATCCAATTTTTTATCATGTTATAGTGACTTCTAAGCACGATTTGTCATTCATTAATATTTTATTCATGTCATCTTGTGATCTATGTGAATAAAGCGATCAGCATAGGGTTTTATATTTCTTATTTGTGTGACCTTCCATCTTATGGAATCAACTTTTCAGAAAAAACTAATATTTTATTATCTTCATCTTCCACATAGCGATGGTTGGGACAGAACAACTCAACTTGTCTCGCTTGCTAGTTTGTTGCTTGATCCACATTATCGGACGTTCAATGGGTTTCAGGTACTTAGTTCATAACTTTCATCTATTTTCTTTGTTTCCATCTTCTATCTTTGGCTGGGGGGATCATTATGTTCTTGAGAAAAGTCGACGATCTGCTTCGGTGTAGGTTGCCTTAATTATAAGTTTTGGAGTATATTTTTGTAATTTTGTTTGACAGATTTTGCTTCTTAAAGTATGCATGAAGTCGTATAGGAAGAAGTATATGTGAATAATTTTGTTTTTCTGAGGTTTCCAGCAGCATGGAGAATCCAGTATTGTACGCTAAGAGATGTGTACTTAGTGAAGGTTGAAACGTAAATTACCTGCTCAGAATGTACATAGGAGTTCATGTATCTCCTCTTTTGTATATTTTTTCTAATATTATCTTTCTTGGGATCAGATTTGCAAGGATTCAGATTTGAGAAGGTTCTTAGTCAGATAACTAGATTAGCTTTTGTGGTTGACTACTTTTTGATCTTATTTGTTCTTTAGGATAACAAGATGTTGGGTTCTCAACAGCTAGCTCTTCTCGCTCATGTGTTCGTATCTATGTTATCATAGTGGTTAGCGGGCTGTTAGTGGTTGACCCTAATATAGCAGTAGCAGGGATATAGTGGATTTAGTGGTACACTTTCATTTATGATTAAAAAATAATATATATATATATATATATATATATATATGGATTCTCTAATTTTTAAGAAATATCAAGAAACACATAACCACCACATTCATAAATATGAATCAAACTAAATAAACAAATTCTAAGAAGACAAACAATAAATTTCATGTGGCCTATGCATATTGAGTTGTTAAACTTAAATTAAAAAACAAAAGCATAAATGTAACTAAGTTATTCTAGCACCAAGTTATTCTAAGTAGTAAGTAAAGAATTAGAAGGAACTAATATGTTGTATGCTAAGTATGGTGACTATGGTCCAATCTAATTTGAGCAAAAGAATGGACTATACTTAACTGCAAAAAGTATAGAATAATGTTAGGGCAGAAAAAATGCTCTTAAAACATGAAACAAATCTTTAAGATGCATAAGAAAATACAACACTTATAAAAAAATCATAACTTCAAGAATTAAAATATAACATCCACCAAATAACCAAAATATTTATAATACTTTGAAGTAACAACTGTAACATCAAATATAACAACTAACAACTTAACAAATAGCAAATCCAAAACATAACATCCATCAAATATGATTACAATATAAACTTAATTGTTTAAGATGAACCAAAAAAACTATACATTTTATATTCTATAGGAAACTAATTATGTTTACTTTAAATGAAGATCCTTGTTCTTCTAGTTTTTCTTGCTCTTCATTTGTTTCTTCAAAATTATTTTTTTCTTCCTCGTCTTCCATAGGCATCTTATCCTTTCTCTTGCTTTGCTTTCTTTGTCACTTGTCCTTGATCTTGTATATACGATTGTCCTTCTTGATGCTCCAAACATCAAATCAATATCTTGTCATTTAAGTGATTCATCGCCATAAACGAACTCATCATCAATTGGATATTCATCATGATCTTCAACTAACGCCAATATGATAGGAGTCGAAATTCTTTCCATTAGCGTAAGAATCCATAATAAGTTATGGTTTAATAACAAATTAACAATTAAGAACTCAATAGATAGCTTTAACTTTATTACATTATAATAATGAAATATAATTATTATCATTTCGAAGGTACTCTAGTTGTATTCATATGGGGTGGCACTACAAGTGAGACTCAAAACCCCTATATTAAAATTTTGCAACTCAGGGCATCCATAGTCAAAGGTCATCCACTATTCAGTTGTGGAAAAAACATATATAAGCAAATAAATTAATCAAATTCAAAAACCCAAAATCATATCTTAACAATGAAATAAAGCATAGTTGCTTTAATTAATTACCTGGTGCATATGCTTTTCTCGAACTTATAGCTAATTCTAATCCAAAGCGACTTGAGACACTTCGATAACTCATAAGTTGCTCATTGATTTGTTGTTGTTCTTCCTTGCTTCGTACAAGTATATTAATAACTTGAAACAAACCACCTTTAATCTCAATGTTACATTTTATCCCTTCATACTCATAATACAACCTTGGATTCATATATAATGTAACAACATACAATGACTTATGCATTTGCCTATCCCATCTTTTGTCTACGATCTCCCAAATAAAAGCATAGTACTCTTCCTTGTTTTTTAAGTTAACTTATTAAATAAGACAATATAATTAATATCATGATTAACAATACATAACTAATTGAACTAAGTAAAAAAGTAAAGTAGTCAAATAAGCCTTCAAACATTTGTGTACCTTTATTTGCTCCTTCACACGATATATAGCGTATGGCTGTTTTTTCATCACTATCTATTGTATGTAAAAAATCTAACAAGGAGCCCATTCCTCTAAGTGAAAAATTAAATTATTGTCTTGGACTGGTTTTCTTTAGTACTATTTGTAACCACCTACATAATATGTTTTCTCCAACCTCGAAGATCACTTCTTTTAATAATATATATAATTTATTTGCATCCTTCACTTCATTGGATGCATCATTGGACTAAAAAAGCACTCTCAATGCTTGAGGACAATGCATAAAAAAATATATTAGTGTTCTCTACTTTCAATCAATTCATCATCTGGCATAATAGGGCATCCATATATAGCATAGTACTTTCTTAATCCATTTGTAAACTCTCTTACTCTTTCCACCTCTAATAATGTTTTCTGGAGCCTTCGTTTGAGGACCAAACTGCCCTATATCATTAATCATGACTTGAAAGGTAGGCGATCTCACAATATTGAAAGGGATGCTATTTTGATACATCCACCTACTAATCGATATACATACTCGCTCTCTTTCTTCTTGTATCAATTTTCTAATATAGATTGTCATAGTGAGTCAGGCGATGAACGAACAAATGAATTTATGGGCCCTTAGGAAGAGGTGGTTGTGAACCAAATGATCAAAATGGTACAACATGTTGGGTGCCCCCCCTTCTTCCATACTAGAAGCTTCTCCACCATGCATTTTCATATACAACAACAACTAAGCCTTTTTCCATACTAGACAGGGCCGACTACATGGATTCTTTGTTTCCATAGAGTCCTCTCATGTGCCATGTTAGCAATTAACTCAACATAAGCTAGATCATTCTTTATTGTTTCTTTCCAACACTCTTGTGATCTTCCTCTACCTCTTTGAATAATTTCAAAATCTAGTTTTTCATACCTTCTTACATGTGCTTCTTTTGATATTCTTTCTACATGTCCAAAACCATCTTAAACAATATTCTCTCATTTTATCCTCTATTGATGCCACTCCTAATTTGTTTCTAATAACCTCATTATGTATATGGTCTTTTCTTGTATGACCACTCATCCATCTCAATATCTTCATTTCTGTCACAGACATCTTTTATACATGTTAATGATTAATTGCCCAACACTTAGAACCATAAAACATGCCAGGTTTAATTGCTGCTCTATAATATTTACCTTTTACTTTAATGGTATCTTCTTATAACAAAGAATACCTGATGCTCCTCTCCATTTTAACCAACCTGCATTAATTCTATGCGTAATATCTCCATCAATTCTTTAAAAAAATGACCCTAGGTATTTAAAACATTCCTTTAAAGGATGCAATGTGTGTCAATTTTAATTTCTATGTCCTCTTAAGTAACAAAATGATTAAACTTACATTCCATGTATTCTTATAAGTAATTAATTTGTGTTTGTGATAAGCCACTCTTATAAGTAATTAAATGTTCATCTCATTTTTTGAAGATTGTATTGACTATAAAGAGATCAAATGCCATAGCAAAATTTAAAATATCCCTACCTTCCTCATTTATATCCCCAAAACCAAAGTTTTCATGAATACCTTAATATCCTAATGCCTCTTTACCAACATGCCCATTTAAGTCTCCTCCTAAAGAAATCATCTCTCTTTGTGGAATTCTTTGAATCACCTTATCTAACTCTTTCCAAAAAATCGTCTTTATACTATCTTCTAGTCCTACTTGGGGTGCGTAAGCACAAACTATATTCAAAACCTCTTGCTCCTAACACTACAAACTATATTCAAAACCTCTTGCTCCTAACACTAATTTCAACGTCATGATTCGGTCACCATATCGTTGTATGTCTACTACACTATCTTTTAAATCTTTATTTATAATAATACCAACTCCGTTTCGAGCATTTTCCTTACCTGTGTACCATAATTTAAAATATGTATCTTCTATCTCCTTTGCTTTTTCTCCAACCCATTTTGACTCTTGTAAACATAGAATATGAATCTTTCTCTTAATCATAGTATCTACCTTGTCTATTAGCTTACCGAACAATGTTCCGATATTTCAAGAACCAATACGAATATTATTATATAGGACTAACTTCCTTACCTCCATCTGTCGATACTGAAAATGTGGAGGCCCTCTCTTTAATTTATTCACTATATTCGGGCGGCAATGTAGCGGGACCAACTTTTTTACCTACACCTGTCCATGATGTAGGAACTCTCTCTGCAATTGATTCACTACATGATGTGAAAATGAAATCCTTTGAGCTTTTTTTTGTACCATGCACGTAGTCGTAAATCACTCTCTTATCTCTTTCATTGTATTCTTATAAGCGGTTACATTTCCAGCCTTTCTCATTAAAGGTTCCTTGTATCTAGTTATTCTACTAGTAAAAATGTGATCACATAATGTAAAAACACTGACATGTTATCCGTTCTAGATTTTATCAAATCTCAATTCCATCCTAGTTCTGAGAAGTTGGGGGCCTAAACTAGTATGTTGAATTAGAAAATCGAATACCACACGTGCTAGCACCACTCTCACTTGACAACTTGCAGTTGCACTAGCCGACGATTCCGTACTCACTATAATAAAAAAGCATAACAAATAAATTCAGACACTAAGAAATTAAGAATTAATGGTAAGGTTATACATAACATATGACCAACAAGACAAAAGGGAACATATGATTTACACACTAAAAGAGAGAATTTGGATTCTGTTTACACAAATAGAGAGAAGGCTAATTATATATAGAGGGAGAATCCACCAGTTTCTTCTCTCTATTCAGTCGAGAAACAACCCAATAGTCTCACTGCCATTAGATGAAGCTACCTTCTGTTAAATATGTAAGGGAGAGAGGGGAGAGGGCGAAGCGGGCCAGCTGTTGGAGACCCAACAGCTAGCCATTGGAGGCTGGCTGCTGCTGTCCTCCCAGCAGCGTATAAATACACCTCTAGGTGCATTGTTTGATCAAGCCAATGTGTGGCTGATTTGTGTATTGCGACTTCGTGTCAAAGTTTCCTTTCTCTCTTGATTGCTGTCTTTGGTAATCACTTTAGTGATTAATTGCTTGTTGATACCAGAGTTAGACTGCAACAGTCATTGGGAAAACACTTAAGGTGCTGTTTTTATAAGGCAAGGATTGCGACAAATTGGGAAAATACCGCTGTATTTGTTTCTGTCGTTATATCATGAAACATATAAATCAAGAATGAAATACAGAAAAGCAGGGAGATTATGAACTAGAGGTCGGCGCCCATGAGGCTGCCGCAGCCTCTCTCTTTCTTTCTTATTCAAGATTACATACCTAATGACACACTTAGGGTTTTATATACTAAAGCACCCTTAATTAGTAATACTAATCCTACCCGACTCCCAATGGATCAGATTATGATCCATTGAGATCCAAATTACCTAAGAACATAAATTCAAATACAAGAAAATGTAAGACATGTGGAAACGTAAATATTGGCTTGCTCTCCAACACACTCCTTCAAGTTGGGTCTCGAAGACAACACCCAACTTGACAAGAGCTTTCTTTAACCCATTAACAACAAATGGTTTTGTGAGAATATCTACCAATTGATCTTCTAAACGAACGTGAAGAAGGTTGAAGATTCTCCCTGAAACTTTTTTTCTAATAAAGTAACAGTATAATTCAATATGTTTGGTCCTCTCATGAAACATCGGATTGGAAGCAATATGCAGTTATGCGTAGCTTGGTTATCACAAATAAGAGTATTTGCATAACATTCCAAATCGAATTCTCCTAAGTAGTTCGTTTTTAACCAAACGAGCTCACAAGTGGCCGAGGCCATGGCACTTGATATTTTGCTTCTTGACGACTTGATCTTGCAACAACATTTTGTTTCTTACTCTTCCGTGGATATCGACACCCCCAATGGATACACAATAACCGTGCGTTGATCTCCTATCTAAGTAGGAGAACCCGCCCAATCAAGATCTCGAGTATCCAACAATAACATGCGCAGTGTCCTTTGTGTCTTCATAGATACAGGCACTTTTTCCTAGAACTCCCTTAATATATCCGAGGATACGAAATAATTGCGGATCCCAATGTCTCCGCCACAAGGTGAGCTTAGAAATTGGCTTACTACACTTTTCACCGCAGCGGAGATATCCTGGACTCGGTAACAAGTAAGATATAGTTAAGTTTTCCAACCAATCATCTATATCTTCCGGGTCTCGAAAATGGCTTCCGATCCCAGATCCTAGTTTAACATTGGGATCTATAGGAGTGTCCGTCTGACTTTTGCATTCACACTAGCTTCGTTTTCAAGAATATCCATAGCATACTTCCTTTTCAGGAGACAACTATGCCATCCTTGGACCGTGTCACTTCAATTCCCAAGAAATAACGAAGCTCACAAGATCTTTCGTCCGAAACGATGATGAGATGTCAGTTGCTTTATCCGAAAGCCAGGTTATACTGTGATCGTCACGTCATGATAAATAATGTCATCTACATACACCAGTAATAAAATGGTTTTCTTACCTTGGTTGATAAATAGCGTATGATCACTAACACAACGTTTCAAACCCAAACTCATAACACCATCACTAAAATTTTCAAATCATGCTCTTGGAGATTGCTTTAAACCATAAATTGATTTCTTTAGTTTGCATACATTGTTTGGTTGTTGTCCATGGGTGGTAGGTCTATATAAATATCTTCCATAAGATCTCCTAAGGTCTCCTTGAAGAAAGGCATTCTTCGCATCCAACTGTCATAAGTCTCATCCTTTATTAACGGCCGCATTTAGGATAATTCAAATGATGTTCATTTTTGCCACTGGTACAAAGGTTTCTGTATAGTCAATACCATATGATTGGTTGTAAATTTGCAAGTTCTCACATTTTGTTTCTTACTAATGTTGCAATATCTTCTTTCATGGTTGTCTTCTACTCAGCATATTGCTTTGCCTCCTCAAATGTTTTGGGAATATAAGTGTTATCTGTATTCATCATAAACAACTGATATTCTTTGGGATAATTAGTGTATGATATAATCTTCTATAGAGAATATTTTGTAATTTCACGTTTTTCCTTTCGAAGTGCAATAGGGAAATCATTAAGTTCACTAGCAGAATTGTGAGAAGTTACCTTAGAAGTAGTTAAATATGATTCAGGGGAGTGGACTGATGCGGAAGAAATGCCTTTCTTTCACCTTTAGTATAAACTTGTCATTTCTTTTTGAAGTGAAATAGGTAAATCATTAAGTTCACTACCAGAATTGTGAGAAGTTACCTTAGAAGGAGTTAGATCTGATTCGGGGTGAGGATCCTGATTTAGGGTACTAGACTGATGCAGAAGAAAGGCATTTCTTTCACCTATAGTATAAACTTGCTATTTCTTTTCTTGAGAGAGTTGCATCTCCTCTTCTTCTCTTTCGGGCTCTGGTTGAGTTTCAACTAGTGGAAGTGGTATCACATTCGGTGAATAGGCATATGATGGGTAAACTTCATGCCTATTCGAAAATGGTATATCTTAATGAAGGTAATATTCATTGTAACATATGATCTTTTTATGGGGTCATAACATTTATACCCCTTTTGAGTAGAGGAGTATCTCAAGAAAATGCATTTAACCGATCTTGCATCTAATTTATCTCTCGAGCCACATTATATATGAACAAAGCGAGAACATCCAAATACTTTTGGAAGTAAATAAAATTGTTTCTGGGAAGGACATAAGGAGTGAAATGGAGTATTGTCATTGAGAACCTTGCTTGGCATACGATTTATGAGAAAAACTGTTATTAAAACTACTTCACCCCAATAAAATTTTGAAATATCATAATCAATCAAAAGAGTTCTACCAACCTCTAGAATATGTCTATTTTCCTTTGAGAGACACCATTTTGCTGTGGTGAATAGGTACATGAGGTCTGGTGCAACATTCCACGATCTAAGAAATATGAATGGAGTGATTAAGACATAAATTCACCTCCATTATCACTACGAAAATTTTTAATGGTTTGGTGAAATTGAGTATGCACAAACTGACAATATATGGGAATAATATTTTTCACCTCATCCTTGATTTTCATGAGATATATCATTGTAAACCTGGTGCAATCTGCAACAAAGTAGTAGAGCAGGTACCCCAAACATCAGAATGAATAATCACAAATGGTATAAAGGATTTTTCTTCATTAGAAGGAAAAGAAACACGATGATGTTTTGCTTTTTAACAGGTTTCATAGTTCAAATTTAAGTCATTACAACGAGCAAATTCAGATAATAACACCATAATTTTAGATAGAAGTAAATGTCCTCATCTCTGGTGCCATAAAGGTAGCTCCCCCTTCTATTTTTTTATAATTACACTTGACTGCATTGCTGCTCTTTTGACTTCCTCGCAAAAATAAAGGCCTCTTATCACACTACCTCGACCAAAGATCCTCTCCGTCCTCAGTTCCTGGAAAAACATCTAGTAGAATAAAAAATATACGACATTTCAAATCTTGTGTCATGACAAAGACTGATAATAAATTGACTGAAATATTTGGAACATGTAAGACATTTTTTTTTATGCTAAAAGGTATAATAATACTTCCTTTTCCAACGATGGGAGTGTTTGATCCATCTGCTAACCTAATATTAATTTTTTCTTCAGTCAACTCATAGTTATCAAAGAAATTTTGTCTATTGACCGTGTGATCTCTAGCACCTGAGCCAATAACCTATGTCCTGGAAGGAGGAATAAATACATTATCCTTGGCCATAAATGAGAATGGGTATGCCATTATAGCTTGAGAATCAACATTAGAGGATGTAGATGGAGTTTGTGAATCAATTAGATGAGCTTTAAGTAACTCAATCTCTTTTTTCATATCAGCCAATGATGTTGCATTGTTTTTTGTATTCTGTTTTTCACTTTGATCACTGCTGAAGTAGGCTTTATTGGGCTTATTCTGATAGTAAGTAGGTTTGCCCACCAATTCCCAGCATGACTCCTTCGTATATCGTGATTTTCCACGGTGAGAAGAAGTTATTTTATCCTTCTTTTCTTAAGTAAGTGGGCTTCTACCTCTATCACGCCCATATCCTCCTCTTTCACGAGAAAAGGAGAAATTAGACGTATTCCAGCCCACAAATGTAGTGGTTTTAGAACTTATCTTGGTTTTCCTGTCTAGATGTAAGAGAGAGTATATTGTGCTTAAAGACAGGAGTTTTTCTCTACTAAGAATGTTATTTTTCACTACTTCATATTCTGATGAGATGCCATACAAAAGATCAAATATTTTCCGTTATTCAAACTCTTCATTGCGCTCTTCCATGCAACTTTGATATTTTTTCTTATCTTCCCGTAAACCTCTAAGTTCTGCATAATATTCACTTACTGATCTTTCTCTTTGTCTGCACTTTCTAATCTTCTCAATAAAATCATATTTTTTAACTATATTCTTCCTCTGAGCATAGGCATCTTGGACTGTAAGCCAAATATCCTTAGCTGATTCTAAAAACATGAATGTACTGCCAATTGAGGGAACCATTGATTGTATAAACCATGCGCTGACAAGTGCATTTTTCCTACGCCATCGTGAATAAAGAGGATCTGTTGTAGAAGGTTGGAGTATATCACCAGTTAAGTAATCTCATCGCCCCCTTGCCATCACAGCTAGTTCAATGGATCTGACCGACTGAAGATAGTTCTTGCTATCTAATTTCAGGTTTGAGATTTGAAACACCTCGCCCTTGTCCAAGGAATTGTTTTCACAGTCATCTCTTATCTTATTTTTTTCCATTTTTCCAGATCAGTCCACTTCTTTTGATAGATTGTTGTCTTTCTCACTATCACCTTAGAAGACAATTTTTGCTAAAAAAACTATTATATAGATCTGCTCCAAATACATGATTGCTACTTTCTTACATATAACTGGGCTTCATATTCCACGAGATCAACTTTATCTTCATCATGGAATGCCCTCAATCCTGGCTGCCGTTTAGTTTCATACCAAACTGAACTAATATAATAGAAATCATGCAGTTATACTTTACGAGGCTATATCCTTTTTGTTGTCCACACCACAGTTCTGTGATTTCTAATATAGAACTGTAGCCCAAGATCTTCACGGTTGTGCTATGATACCATGTTGTTATATCATGAAATATCAATCAAGAATGAAATATAGAAAACTGTAGCCTCTCTCTTTCCTTCCTATTCAAGATTACAGACCTAATGACACACTTAGGGTTTTATATACATTGACTTTTAACTTGAATGACTAAAACACCTTTAATTAGTAATACTAATCCTATCTGACTCCCAATGGATCAAATTTTGATCCATTAGGATCCAAACTACCTAATCCTATCCGACTCCCAATGGATCAGATTTTGATCCATTAGGATCCAAACTACCTAATCCTATCCGACTCCCAATGGATCAGATTCTGATCTATTGGGATCCAAACTACCTAAGAACATAAATTCAAATACAGGAAAATGTAAGACACATGGAAACGTAATTATTGGCTTTCTCTCCAATAATTTCAAGGGGCAAGAAAGAGGTGGAGAAACAGAAGCTTAAGGCTGGGTAGGGGCTGACTACCATGGAGTCGGGGTGGCGGCAATGGAGGTTGTAGGAGAGTCCACCTCCAGGTGTGGTGGGGTGGCAGCGGCGATGGAAGTTGAGGAGACAATGGTCAAACTTCAGAGAGAGAGAGAGACTCACGTTTTTTATTTAATTGGGTTGGGTTGACCCATATCCATTGGATCGACCTAACTGGTAAGTGTAATAGGTACATGGGCCATTAGGGCCCGTGTTTAAGTTGAGACTGGCCTAGGCCACTAGGGCATGTGGCCAGTCAACTAGCCCTTGGAGGGAGTTGGCCTCCAATGACTAGACTGTGTTGTGCTGGGCACAGCAGCCAGCTTTCAAGTCTTCTCCATCTCTCTTGCAGTGTAATCTTCCTCTATAAATACCGCTTTCACTCATCAATAAATTATGGTGTCTTGCACAACCTTTGTTTGTGATTTGACTTCGTTATTTATACCAATGTTGGTTCCTAATGTATTCTTTATGTGTGACATCCATACTCGGATGTTTTGAAATCTTGGTGATTTGATGAATGGTAGCCAAGGGATATACCAATGGTAGCCAAGGGATATGCTCAAGAGCATGGAATTGATTATGATGAAACTTTTGCACCTGTTGCTACAATGGCTACTATTAGAATTTTAATCACCCTTAGTGCTATTCAAAACTGGGATATATATCAACTTGATATTAAAAATGCCTTTTTGAATGGATATTTAATTGAAGAATTTATATGACTCCTCTTCCTGAGTTTGTTTTTCCCCAGGATGATGTTCTCAAACTACAAAAAGCAGTTTCAAACAAGCCCCTAAGACTTGGTTTGATCATTTTAAGAAATTCATGCATCTGCATTACTTTACTTCTTGTTATACTGATATTGCATTATTTGTGAGGAAATCATAAAGTATAGTAATTCTTTCCTTGTATGTGGATGTTATGATCATCACTGGAAGTGATAAAGCTGGCATCTTACAAGTTAAAAGTGATCTTTACAAAGAATTTAAAATGAAAGATCTTAGTTTTCTTAGTTATTTTTTGGGAATTGAAATTGCATGTAATGATAAAGGATACTTTATGTTTCAAACAAAATTTGCGAAAGAAATTATTAAAAGGTCAGGTCTAGTTGATGAAAAGATGGTGGATACACCAGAGGTCCTTGGAACAAAATTGAGAGCATTAGATGGAGAGAAACTAGATGATCCTACCCCATACAGACAACTTATACGAGCGTTGACCTATCTCACTATCACCCGTCCAGACATATCACGTACCGTACACACTGCAAGTTAGTTTCAACAAGCTCCTATTAGTGCTCACATGAGTGCAGTTATTAGAATCGTCAGATACATAAAGCACTCTGTGGATAAGGGATACTTCTGACTTCTTCCTCTTCTTTTGATTTATCTGTCTATACTGATTGGGGTGGAGATGTTAACCATAAACATTCTACGACTGTTTTTATGTTTTTCTAGGTAAATCACTTATTTCTTGGAAATATAAGAAGCAACAGAAGGTGTTACTTTCCTCAACCGAAGCAGAATATCGAGCCATGGCTACTGCAACTATAGAGATTTCTTGGATTACGGCTATTCTGAGCGATATGGGTGTTATTTCTCACCAACCTGCCATTATATATTGTGACAATAAAAGTGCCATGTACATTGCGTCCAACAACACCTTTCATGAACGGACGAAGCATATTGAAATGGATTGTCATTTTGTTCATGAAGAATGCTTGCAAAAGAAGATAACTTTGTGTTATGTTACATCAGAGATGCAACTAGTTGATTTCTTCACTAAATCTCTCTCGGTCACTCGTTTTCAAATTTTATTGGACAAACTTTCGGTATATACCCATAAGTTTGAGGAGGTTTGTTAAATGTAATAGGTACACGGTCCATTAGGGCATGCGTTTGAATTGAGACTGGCCTAGGCCACTAGGGCCTGTGGCCAGTTAACTAGCCGTTGGAGGCAGCTGGCCTCCAACGGCTAGACTGTGCTGTAATGGGCACAACAGCCAGCCTTCAAGTCTTCTCCTCCATCTCTCTTGCAATGTAATCTTCCTCTACAAATACCGCTTTCACTCATCAACTAATTATGTTGTCTTGCACATCCTTTGTTTGTGATTTAACTTCGTTATTTGTACTCTTGTTGGCTCCTAGTATATTCCTTATGTGTGACATCCATACTCGGATGTTTTGAGATCTTGGTGATTTGACGAATTGTAACATTGGGAATTCAACCTTCGATTATCAACAATTGTTTACACTAACCTGTATGCTATCATGAATATAACAGACGGTTATAGCTCTCTTAATGGCGCTAATGGCATCCATGCTGGTCACCCGTTAAGATTGAGTTGTTATAACACTCGAAGTGCCACTAATACGCTATAGCGCACTATTGGAAACATAGGTTTGTATTGAGGCCAAATATCTTTGTGCCCTAAGGCGTGATGTATTTTTGTTATATTTGTATATTAAAAACAATGATAATATCTTTTGCCCTTTGGTGTTATGCACTGTGTTCTTGACACTTGATTGCTTGTCTGAAAATGTTTGAGAAAATCATTTGGAGATTATTTCTGCAACTTGCACTTGGTGATGTCCTGGCATTTGTGACATTAACTAGGTAAAGGTGTGCTGTTTCTTGTGACTATTCTGGTATACATAATTTTTGAAGTTCCTTCTGGTGAAGGAAATGCTCTAATTGTGTACCATGCAGCACTGCTGCAGAGTTTCGCCCCCATATTTTCTTTATAGGTTGTGCATCCTTTTGACTGCTTAGTCTGTTTCATTTATCAGGAAATAGTATATGTTTAGTTGTTTGTTATATCTAGTATGTTTCATTTATTCATGTGGAGCTGATAATTACTAGTCTTTTCAATAGTATTTGTGCCCTTTGTCTTAAATTAAGTGCTTCTGTCACACATTTCTTAGTACTTAAAATGATGAGATGCGTTTTAGTTCATGAAAAATGTGCCCCACTAAACTTTGATAATGTTGTTTAACTTGCTTCCCTTATACCTTGTCATTTCACATCATCTACAGAACTGATGGTTGATGTGGATGAGGCAATGCTACCATTGCTTTGGTTTCTTTGATTGACCCATGCTATTTAAACCAACCAGTATTAACATCATGGCCAGATTGTTGTGCAACCTCAGATCTGACTGTCTCGATGATACACTTGCTTCTTGTAGATCTGCTAGAAGATTTCCTTCTTCCAGTAAAAGAAATATGGGGTGCAATGTGCAATTTCCTTTTGTGGATTGTTTAACTTGTTTAAGGTTTAGCTGAAGTTGCTATGCCTGCATGTAACGATTGGTACTGGAAGAGTATGCCTTTTACCATCGTTCAAATGATGCTACCGTTTCATTTGCCTTTCTTTATCTCCATTGCAGGCACTTGTTGAAAAGGATTGGCTTGCTTTTGGGCATCCTTTTTCAGATCGCATGGGGATGCCAACTGCTTCCGGTTCAACTAGCGTGAATGAGCTATCACGACAGTCCTCAGTTGGAAGTAAACCTTCTTCACCAGCACGAGTCCCTTCTGGATCCCCAATGACTCCTGGTGGTGGTTCACCACATCAACATATATCAAACAACTGTTCACCTATATTCCTTCAGGTAAAAGAAATGGACCATGAAGCAACATCTAGCTGGTTGTTAACATCTAACTGTTGAGAAGCTTCATTTGTTGTGTGCGTCATGCTATGACTCAGCCTTCTTTGGTTCTTAGTTTGATGCCATCTTGTTTCTCAACATTGTTTTCTATTGCATTGAGTCTTATTTTCCATCTCATCTGAGATCATCGTTGAGTAGATTGCTTCTCTCACTGCAGTGCCAGACAAACTGTCGAGCAGACAGACACATAAAATAAAAAGCGTAATCATAGAAAAGTTTAGAACAGCAAAACAATTAGATTCAAGTTTTTGTATGAGATTGAGATTTGATTCTTGTGTTTTAATCAGCAAAACAAATTGGTTTAAGATACTGAAATTAACCTTAACCAAGCTATATTCCACGCTAGGGCGGGGGGGCCTAGAGGGTGCAGCATGTGGAGTGTGGACTTTTACACGTCACCCATCCTAATACTACTTTTCTCAAGCATGCTGAACTTTGAAGTTTTGATGAGATCTGATGCATTAATGTTGGAAAAGGCAAATCTTACCGGAGCTTTTATATTTAAAAGATAGGAAGTCTTCTCCCTGAGATGTAGCTGATATAACTGGAAGATTTTTGCAGTGAAATCATGACCAAATGATACGCTTGCTATTTTTTGTTGTTTCAAAGATAATAACAACCATTGTTTTTTTTTGATAGTCCAGACCTACTTTCAATGCTTTTCACACTGAATACCTCATATACCTGCCATTCTGGAGTTCTTCTCTGTTAATAGCCCACGCTGAGGAGAGGTGCTAATCTGAAAACGGAGTATTAGTGTCAAATAGGACATAGATGTGTAGAACATACATATTCCTGAGATTGCACTTCTTGTACATGATGTCTTCCTGGAGATTTAATTACATCAATTCAAGAATAATTTCATTGTTGAATTTAAGAATTGTAAAGTTCTTAAAAGCTTGCACAGTTAAACTTATATCATTTGCTCAAAATGAGACTGGCATTTCACTGGAAATTTAAGCTTCTTTGGCTGTTTATGCAAGATTTTTTGTTACCTCTCTATCTTTCCTTGATCAACATTCCTAATGGCGGGCTTGTTGCAACTTCCTGCAGTGGATCGATTGTGTTTCCCAGTTACTTCGGATGTATCCCTGTGCTTTTGAGTTTAACTCGGTGAGAATTTAAACTGAAGTGTTGACCTTAGTAGTGTTCGGTGTGGTGTATTTATCAAATTCTTTTTCATTTTATTTCGTGGATTAATTACTCTCTTTGTACGGTGATGAACCAGGCATTCCTAGTTGATTTTCTTGACTGCATGCTTTCTTGTCGGTTTGGGAACTTTTTATGCAACAGGTGCTCCTCTCTCTCTCTCTCTTGTACCTGTGTAAACTCTTTCTTAGCAGGCAGATAATTTTGACTTCCTGCATTTTATAGCTCATCTATGTTTATATCATAATTACTATGTCAACTTTGTCTGCCCTTACATGTTTCTTCTCTTCATGTCGACAGAAGTGGAAATTCTCAATTCACTCTCATAGAATTTTATTATTTGTTTTATTGGAAAAGGGGGAAAATCATTACTCTCTCTCACACACTTGCACACACACACACACACTGTCCTATCTTATTTCTGTTTTCTATCTTTTTCCTATTTTTATACGCTAGTTTTGTCTTTGCGTTCTTGTTGTTTGTCTTTCTCTTCTTGCAATTTGCGTTGAATTGTTCAAGAGTACAATGGTATGAACTTTTTGCTTCAGCTGGTACACACTTACGGGGTTTTGGCTTGCTGAAAATACTCCTAATTTTGTAGTCAACATTTGTCTGTTAGTTAATGATTCATGATTCCTGAGGACCTAGTAAGATCAATTTGCTGCAAGCATTGTCTAAAATGAAATCCTTGGATCATTATGATGTTTAAAAATTAAAACTTTAAAGTATTTCATATGACAGTATTATAGTGCTTTTATGCACTCATGACCTTTTCACCTCTCCAAACTTAGTTTGGCAGAAGGCTTGGTTTTGGTTTTGATGAGGCTTTCACCTCTTTAGTTTGTGCTGTTGCTTTTAGGCTTTCTTGTTTCCTTTAGCTTTTCTGTTTGGCAAGATAGTCTGAGATTTTATCTTAGTGTATGTTCTTTTTCCAATTTCAGTTTTTTATAGGGTTATATATCTTGACAGTATTGCATGTTCTGTGCAATGATCTTTTCACCTGCTTTCAAAATTTCCTGTTTTATTTTTTACCTTCCAGTTTCACAAGATAGTTTGGGGATGCTTTTTGGTTTGTTGTAAGATATTCTCTTTTATCTTAATTTGGATATATCCTGCTATGTGACTTGTTATGTCCGAGTTGCAATGCTGATCATGTGCTGGACCTAATAGTTCTAAATTCTTTTTTCAAACTGCCAACTTGTCTTCTCTTCTTCTTTTTGTTTTTCTTCGATAAACATGGCGTGTTATAGTTACTTTTCTCTATCATTTGAAGAAACCTAAACCTTACAATGTAGCATACCCCCGATAGGTGATAACTGATTTTTTGTATGTGTTATCTGTGTTTATTTTATCCTTTACATAGAAGAGTTATCGTCAAGTCTAGTGCTAATATATATTTATGCATAACCCTGCATTTTGCTTTGTGCTATTGTGGTATCTAACAGTGAAAAGGAAAGGCAGCAAGCTGGAGTTGCCGATGACACTGGATGCATCTGGGCGTATTTGAAAGATTTACGTGACTCTGAGGGTTCTTCTCATGCACATTATAATCTCTTCTATGATGGAGCGAAGTATGATGGTCCACTCTTACCTCCTGCAGCAGCATTGGCGCCTACTCTTTGGCCTCAGTTTCATTTGCGTTGGGCGTGTCCCCAAGAGTCACAGGCTGGTGGACTGGAAGTACATTGCCGTAATATGGCACAAAAGCTTATAGAGATTCTAAAGGTATCTCTCTTTTGGATGCTTGAACTGATTACCCTTCTTTATGTCATCGCCTTAGCTTCTCTGTGCTGTATGTTTTCTTTCCAAGGAATTATAGTTGTGTGAGAGTACAAATCTTGCAAATCATCAATCCTAAAAGTGCCCAAGTTTCCACAGCCGTTTAGGTATACAGAGTCAGCCATGCAGAAACCGGGAAACACACATTTTTCAAAGGTATGTGTTCCCTTTCCATCATACACAGGAGCCTAACTCTCACGGGTGAAGATTAGCAGTGCAAGAGAATGAGGAGGAGAATCAGGTTTGAGGATGTCATAGGTTCACCAGGAAGGCAAGAACCACGTTTGTGGGCAGGGAGAAGTGACTCCAGGCATATCCTAGCCATAGGTCTTGTAGAAAGAGAATGCACTAAGCTATTTCTTAGTTCTCGGGCATGTGCCTCCCTTATTAGACTGATGAGTCATGCTGTCCCTCTTCTCCAGGCGCAACCCAACCATTTGCCTTCTGGTGCACAGATATGCAGGGAAGCACAGCCTTTGCTTTTTGAGGCTTCCTCTACCTCCTTACTTTTCATGCCTTTGAACCACCTTTAACCCAGAAGTGATAATTTCCTTTTGTGAGGTAAGTGGGCGATTTCTAGAGAAACGGTTGTTTGAGACTTTGATAGGCAGTTCTAGTATGACCCAAGATAAAACAGTATAGAGGCCTAACATGTTCTATCACAGCAAATTGATCGTCACAAGAGGGGTTTCCACATTCCAACTTCTTTAGATAGTTGCCCTTGTAATCTGATCATGGGACTGTTTAAATGGAGGATCTACCAAATTGCAGTTAGGTTCATGAGTGCTAACTTTCTTGCCCTTTCATCTGTATCCAAGAGAGCATCTTATATCTACCAAGAAGCGGAGGGGGCTTCTGTGGGTATCTTGGAAGCTGCTTCTCTTGGCTTACTTGGTTTAGAGAAGAGATTCCATATTGCGTGTTGAAAATGTCAAGTGCCAAACATAGTGTTACTCTGAATAAACTCTACCCAACTTCACGTGGAATTTTGAACTGCCTTTCAAAAGGACACCATTGTGTGAGAGATGTCGAATGATAGTGAGGTAGAGACAATTTCTGCAGAAAGCTCATATTTATTTTCCTACATAGAGAAGTCACCTGAGAAATTGAGGACATGTGCTTCGAGAACGTTGACAAGCATGTAGCTTGAACATTTTATTTTCTTGTTAATCAAAAGAACGAGCAAACTTTGTGCAAGATGTGCATTTGTTGCCATTATATTAGAAAATTTCCTTGTGTACATGGCTTTCCGCCTTTTCTAGTGCTTTTAGTGTTGCTTCAATCTTGAAGTTTTCAGCATTAGGTGTAATGGTTCTATACTTGAGTTATCCAACCAGGATAGGGGAACTGCAAGATGCTGCTGATTTTGGAACTTGAGGTTTGTTAGATCATTTTCTAATATCATATTATGCAGGCCAAAGAGCAAGCAGAAGATAAGGTGAAAGGTGTGATGTTGAATATGGAATCATTGACAACTGAATTGACGAAGGAAAAGCAGCTCAGGAGCTCAGCAATGAATTATACGGCGCAAGTCTACAGGGAGAATCTTGCCATAAAGCGGGCAATACAATCTCTTGGATGTAAGGTTCAATTCTCAAGTAATGGTGACTGTACTTTAAGCATGGGAAGCACTGATCAGGACAAGCAAAGAGCTACTCGAACACCACGAGTAGAATCAGGTGCTGACGAGAAACTGACAGAGAGTAGCAGCGATCTTTCTCTCTCTATATCTATTACTTCCGATAGCGATGCCTCTGCCAACTTTTTCAGGCAGGCATGTGAAAGTTTCTGCCCCTTCAAGACTCCAGAAGGTTGCAGATGGCCTGATGCAGGCTGTGCGCAGCTTGGAAGCCAGTTTATTGGTTTGAAGGCAAACTTTGATGCATTTGACCGGCTTTCGATTTATGATCATTATTTTGGTACGGAGTAGTAAATCACTTCTCTGAAGACTTCCATTATCAGACTTCTAGAATGTGGGAGATGTGCCAAAAATTTTGCAGGAAGTGTACATTCAGGACTTGCAGCAGTTTCTTATGATCTAACACAAGATTACCCTAGTAGTGGTTGCTTCTGCCGTTTGGCAGCTACTGGAGTTGAACTTGCATGGGGTTGGATGGGCTTCAAGGAGATGCACCATTTCTTTACCCTTATTGAAAAGGCATAGTTGGTGGTAACCGATTGTGAATCATAGGTTGCATTCTCAAGTCTACGATTTGTATATATGGAAAAGCCATTCTTTGTAGGTAACACGTCGATGGAGGGCATCACTGTGCTGCACAGATGGACATATTGAACCTTCCTTGCAAGATGTTGGTGTAACTAAAGTTGTGAAGTGTATGCCCTTTTGAAAGCAAATAATGACAACATTAGTGAAACATTAATAAAGGGAAAGCCTCTATCAATAATTTGATGAGCTTTTATGCTATTCTAAAAGAGAATCTTGTTTTCATTAATAATGTCTCCAAAATCCTTCTTCTGTAGGCACTCTTTTTTTTCCCTTTTCTATATTGGGGAGGCTGAAGCCGGATGCATGCCCCTGGGAATTGAACTCATGACCTTTGACTTGTGAGTTGACCCGCATTCTTGATCAGTAGTCTCTATGCTTGGAACTTGTAGAACTTGGTCAAATTTATTTCTATTTTGTGAGGGGATTAAACAAAAGTTCAGTGCTCTTTTGTGCTCCCACGTGAAGCTAAGTACCTGTTTCTTTACCTGTTTCTTCAACTGATGTTCTGTCAAACTAGCAGCCGATAATCTCTCTTACACTCGCATATATATAATATGCAGAGAGAGAGAGCAACACCACGGCGCTATGATGGAGCGAAGAGTTCGACTCTTGGAGGGTTTACGTGTGTGTTGGGCCTCTTTCTCTAGCCATATTTATTTGTATACTTGTTTGTTTTCGTGTGAGAGACAGAGCTTTTTTTACACGTGCCTAAATAATATGTGTGTCTGTGTGTGTGAGAGAGAGAAAGAGAAGGGGGATAGCCTAGCACATTCAATAACTTTGCTCCATGGATATTTTTAAACGGCGTGCTGCCAAATGTTGCTAATACAGGACTGGGGAGTCGCGTTCCAAGAGGGACGACGGGGTGAGGCGTTTACTCTTTTAGGCTTTCCACTTTCTTGTGTTTTATTTCGTCTTCGTTGATCACAATAGTTCCTCTTCCTATCGCTGCTACTGTTTTAGTTCGATCCCTCCTCTCATGGTTTCTTCCGTCACAAGTTATGTCTTTTCCTGTTTGCAAATGACCTTGCGAGAGTTCAGCTTTTATTTCCAGCCGTCCGGCGTCTAGATAGCATACGGGGGAAGGCGGATTGTATTCTTGATGATGAAGGTGTCCCCATTTGCCCTTTTTTGGGTTCCCGTTGTTTTACACGAAAAGTAGAACAGGTTGCAGGAAGTTGGGTTTTAGGGATCATATGATATTGGGGGCATAGAGAGATGAATGTGGATAAGCTCGATTGCACTGGTACAAAGAAGGAGAACAATAATTCTATGACGCATTCGGATACGTCGTCCGCAGCCTGCTTGGACAACCGGGTCTCTCTTTCCGTTGCCTCAGGCCCGCAGGCAAGTAGCGGTGCTGAAGAGGTGTCGGCAGATGAAATTTCTAATACCAACAAAGATAATGCTGTAGCATGCAACAACGGTAGCAAGCATCATGTTTTCCAATGCTTTGAAAAAACCTACCAGAGGAGAAGATTGAAGGTGCATGGCGAAAATCGCAAGAGAAAACTTGTGGACGGATTATTCCTGCTTGCGTCTGCGGCTGCTGCTGCTAAAGAGCCGTTACTTGTCGACAAAGCAAGCTCTTCCTCTGAAGTGGGTGATGACTGCCTCAGTGAGATGGGGGCGACCGTAGCAGCAGCCTCGAAGTCGCCGCCGGTGCTAAACTTGCATGACCCACTTAATTTCAGGCTTATGGAGAAATTGAAGTCCTTTCTCAACACGCAGGGTTGTGGCCTCTCCTCTGGATGGAAAGTGCGGCATAAGACATGCAGATGCTCCGGATCACATTTGTATATTTCGCCCGAGGGGGTGAAGTTTTCTTCCATGAGTGCTGTTCTGAATCATGTGAAAGAGTTAAAAGGTGATGATCCTTCCATTGATTTGACCTGTGACTCTCAGAAACCACGAGGACTGAATCGGATGAGTAGCGTTTCTGCTTGTCCACACGCCTCCCTTCTTGCCGACGACATAGGTCTTGGAACCTTTGCCAAAAGTCATCTTGGTAGAGATAAAATGGAGCGTGATCTTAGTCAGGAGTCCAATGCTCAGACCATTTTTTCACGAGAAACCACTGGTTCAGTTGAATCTGGGATGGTGGATAAGGTATTAGCTTTTTCCTATTTTGTCTTGTTCTTCTTAAGACGTCTCTTTGTAGTGGTTATCCCTACATATTTGTTCATAGCTTGTAAAATATAGTAGCAAGGGTAGTGCCATCCATCGTCCTTCTATGCTCCAATTTGTTCTCTTTTCTCTCTCCCAGTTATGCTTCTGAAAATTTATGTGGATTATTACATTTGGGCGTAAACCTTTTGGTTCCTCGTGTATCTTGAACGCTTGCCCTATCAATTTACTTAGGGACACTGTTTTGTTGGCATTGAGAACTTGCCTTCTTTTAATGGTTGGTGCAAAGCACCAGGAAAAGTTGCCTAAGTTGCTGTTAAATCAGCCCCAAGTTAAAAGAATTTGCAAATCACTGGTAGAAATCACAGAAAGTTACAGACTGGATAACATGACCTAATCTTATCTTGCAAGGGTGTCCATTATGCTGTACATGATTGCTTATATGTACTGTCATGCATCAGTATGGAAAAGGAACTTATTGCATCCATTGCAACAAGTGTGTTTGAAAAGTCGCACTAATAGATAAGCATGTGTATTTTGTGCCTTAGCTATAGAAAAATCAGATTTAGTATGAGAACTTCCTTGATTTATACAGTGCAGTGCAGTATGATCTGCAGCTTAATAAAATAGCTTGGGATGGGCACATGGAGATCATGTTCCTTCTCCATGTTTATTTGCTTCTTGTGGCCTGGACTCTTAGAGGCATTTCTGGATGAAGGATTTTCAACATCTTTGGTTAAAACTCACTTGTGCACTGATGGAATGACCATAAGGTAACCTGCATTCCATCGTTTAATAGTTCATGCATATTTGCCTTGTGAGGCATTTAAATTGTCTTGGACACCCATAACTTGCATCTATCTGAGTATTCATTAACTACATGGAAGTGGCAACCGTGTGTCATACAATGTTGATGTGGGGTGTCTCCAATCACCAATTTTAAGTTTCATCGTTTTCGGTAACCTCATTGGAATCTTTGAGATCTATTTCCTGGTTAATTATATGCCAAGCATGTGTTGTATTCTGATTTGTGGCCTTTCTAGGCTTTCATCCTTCTGTGATTTTGCAAACTTAATATCTATCAAAAAGTTTTTGCAAACTTCATCAGAAATTTATGCTTCTTTTAGTTCATCTCGCGTAGGACCAAGGACTTAGAAATCCAATGCAAAGGCTTCCTGACCTGCCCTTTATAGTTAACGTGTACATGACCTATATTATAAGTTTGAAGACTCTGAACTTCTTATCCTGCTTCATGATGAAGCTTTCCACTTTATTTAACAAATTAACAGCAAGAGCGGAAACAACTTCATCTTCAGATTTTCTCCCTTGATGCATTACCCTGACACATGCAACTCTGCCCCTTATTTTGTCAGTACTAAAATACCGGATAATATATTCTGACCTCTATGAAGGAAAAACGTCATAACCATTATATCAACAGTAGGATTTCTTAAAAACCTAGAATGGAGTTGATGCTTTTGTTGTTACATGCTTAGACTCCCTGGAGATATAATTCCGTGTTATCATTACCACGACTGAAAGTCTTGTCCTCAAATAAACAACAAGATAAGTCATAAAAGACAATTTGATCCCTTGCATTGCACAAAGGGAAGAGAGTCGGAAGTGAAGATAAATAGATAACTCTCAGTTGCCATGCCGAAGATGGTATCAGTAGATTCATCAAGAAGTCTATGGAACACAAGTGGTTTTGGTACTTCGTGGATGTTTACCCCTCTGTGCTAGGATCTGTCCTTGGTGGAATTTTATACATCATCGGTAACAAAAGTGGGTGTCCCACATATCCTGAGGAGAGTAAGCTGTGGATGCTGAAGATCGATTATTACTCATCTCATTCACTTCTCAAGATCTTATACGATGTCCGTCCAGTGCATGCATGATTCATGGACAATAGTGTGCCTAGAATGCCAAGATTGACTAGCATCTACAGGAAAGCTGAAGGACAAAATATCTTTTCATATATTAAGACTAACTTCTAACAGTTCTGTTGGTATGATTGGTTTCGATTAAAATTTAGATATCAATGTACAATCATTAGTCACATTTTTGAATGATGTCCATGGATTTCACTGCTTTAAATATACGTCGTACCTTTTCAAGCTTATTATCTTAGTCATGATGAGCAGCATATAAGATTATAAACAGGAAAGCTCTATAAATAGGCTTTCAAAAAAAAAACTTGAGCCCTTTAGCAGATGAAAAAGGACAGTATCATCAGTAGAAGAGGATTTCTGGAAAAACCGAATAACAAACAAATTGATTCAAATAGGGATGGAATGCTTCTTAGGTGGGATAGCTTACACAAGAAGGCTTAATGATGGTAGTTATTATCTTGGTTATCTTTCTTTCATGTTTTAATGCATTTGTCATATTGAGGTGAACATAACGTTCTGGCAGCTCAGCTGGATATGGCTTACGTCTTTGCTCCTACTTCTTAATCCACATCCTAACCTTGGGTACCACTTTTTCGCACTCCTAGAGTTTGATGGTTTCCATTAGGAGACCGGCTCCCAGTTCACACATAGCTACGTTCCATGAGTCTGACCACAATTGGTGAGAATGTAAACGAGTTTTCCCCACGATGAGCTTACTGTCTCATTGTGCAGCATTTTGCTTTTGTTTGTATGTGTGGTCCAAGCGAGTGGCAAGTGCCTGAAGCACATAATTATCAATTATAATTGGTGCAGAGAGAGATGCATTTATTCTTCTTGAAATATAGGTACTGGTTATGCCATAATCCCATGTCCAACATAGAACTGAAGTTTCTTCTCATTGAGTTCCTTGCAAATGAAACAGAAAATATCATTTGAATTAGCTACTCAGCAAACTCCTATTCTAAATTACTCCTAGAATTCTGTTTCTGTATATTCTAGAGTCAAGTAACTTCTTTGATCAAGAACTTTCTGAAACCGCAAATGCACAAAGAACCCAATTCTTAACGAGTGTTAATCCATCCATTTGGTGGATCCAAGATTACCCACCAAGGAGGGTGTGTAGGCGGCTTTAAATTTGTGTTCTTGGTTTATGCTATTGAGAATGGTGTAACTTTTACTTTTTTATTACTACTTTATGCTATTGAGAATGGTGTAACTTTTACTTTTTTATTACTACTTTCCTTTTCCCTTTTTTAGAATGTATCTAGGATCCATACTTGTAAATTTGATTTTTTTTTCTTATATTTTTATTTTCCTTTTAGCCGAGTTACACAGTTCATGAACAGTAGCAGTTGTACTCTTCATGAACAGTGTAACGGCTAGTTTTCTAACGTTTTCTCTTCTTTTACTCCTTTTCCTCTTGTGTGCAGCCATTACCTCAGTAAATAGAGGTGGCTTCCTTGGAACATGTTATGTTTGGTTTGCTCAAGCACTTGAATACATTGAGGTTCTTCTATCTTGAAATCTGTTTCGGTGATTTTATTGGATGTCTCTTGGCGTTTTTGAATCTTGTTGAAGCTTCATGAAGATGCAAGGGTAGCTCTAAAACCTAGGATTGTCAGATATGTGTTGCATTATGTAAAGCCATGAAGAAGCCAACCATCATTAATGACCGTTTGAGCCAAACTTCCGGTTGCACTCTTTATAAGTTTGAGCAATCCTCTTTCCCAAGTAGCCAAAGGCAAAAAGATTTAAATTTCCATAAGCATAATTTTGCCATCATTGACAAAATTTCCATAAGCATTATGTAAATCCTCTTAGCCGACCCCATCTAGTATGGGAAAAGGCTTAGTTGTTGTTTGTTGTAATTAGTGAATTACTCTTGGACTACAGCACAAATGACATCAAGAATCAAAGGTAGTTAGTAATAGCTTTTTGGTATGAAATATTGAATAATTCTTAGTGGATTAGTTGCAGTGGTGAAGCAAGCTAGGCTGTCTTTCTACCTTAATGCAGCCTTCATAGAAGTGATCGTCCTTTTGAAAAGAATCATGCTTCTAAATATTTGTTTTCCCACTGTACATTAGTGTGTACATGGGAGCATCCAGCAATGTACATTAGTGTGTACATGGGCAGTTTGGAGCATCCAGCAATGTTGAGCTTTTGATAAGCATTTAGTAGTCACTTATGTATTTGTTTCTTTTTTTCTTCACAATCTGCTCTGATATTGTGCCACGTCCAGAGCATTCCCGTTCAAGAGTGCTGATGCGCCTACTCAAGGCAGTGACAACTATCAAAATATACAACAACTACTAAGCCTTTTCGCATACTAGATGGGGTTGGCTACATGGATTCTTTGTTTCCACGTAGCCCTATCATGTGTCATGCTACAGTTAACTCAATATAAACTAGATCATTCTTTATAGTTTTTTTCCAACACTTTTGTAGTTGTCCTCTTCCTCTTTTAACATTTTCATAATCTAATTTTTCTATTTTCTTATGAGAGCATACTTTGGTTTTCTTTCTGCATGTCCAAACCATCTTAAGCGATTTTCTCTCATTTTATCCTCTATTAGTGCTACTTCCAATTTGTTTCTAATAACCATGTATACGGTCTTTCTTTGTGACCACCCATCCATCTCAGCATGTTCATTTATGCTAGAGACATCTTTTGTACATGTTGATGATTAACTCCCCAACACTAAGAACCATAAAACATAGTAGGTCTAATTGATGCTCAATAATATTTACCTTTTAACTTTAATGGTATCTTATTATCACATAAAATACTTGATGGCCCTCTCCATTTTAATCAATCAACATTAATTGTATGCGGAACATCTCTATCAATTTTTCTATGACATTAAAAAATTGACCCTAGGTATTTAAAACTTTCCTTGGGAAAGATGCACTGTTTATCAATCTTAATTTTTATGTCCTATGAAGTACCCAAATGATCAAACTTACATTCTATATATTATGTCTTTGTTATACTAAGTCGGAAGCCTTTATTTTCTAACATTTTTTTCATAGTTTCAATTTTCTAATAACTTTTTCTTTAGACTCATCCACTAACACAATATCATCTCTAAATAACATATATCAAGGTACTTCATCTTGAATATATTTTGTTAACTCATCAATGGCCAATATAAATAAATATGAACTTAAAGTTGATCTCTGATGGAACCCAATATTAACTTCAAAGGAGTTTGTCATTCATTCATGCGTCCTCACACAAGTTTTTGCACCATCATATATTTCTCTTATAAGATTTATGTATGTTAATGGGATACCTTTCTTTTCCAAGGTTTTCCAAAGAACATCTCTTTGTATCCTATCGTAAGTTTTTTCTAGATCAATAAATATCATGTGAAGGTTCTTTTTCTTGTTCTAAAATGTTTCATAAGACGTTTCAATAGATGAATCACTTTAATAGCAGATTTATCGGGCATGAATTCGAATTGGTTCTTTGTTGTACACGATACTTGTTTTAACCTAAGTTCGATAAATGTTTTCCATAATTTCATAGTGTGGCTCATTAACATGATACCTCGATAATTTGAATAATTCTAAATGTCTCTCTTTTCTTATATATGGGTATAAGTATACTCACTCTCCATTCCTCATGCATCTTTTGGGTTCTCCATCTTTCATTAAATAGTCTTTTGAGCCAAGTGAGCCTCATCTCTCCTAGGATTTTCCAAACTTTTATAGGAATATTGTTTGATCCTACATATTTACCAACCTTCATATGTTTAAGAGCCTCTTTGACTTCGTTCTTTTGAATACGTCGGTAGAAACTATGGTTTATATACTTTTCTGATTTGGCTAACTCTCTTAAGTTAATACTAACATCTTTATTTTCATTAAAAAACTTATTAAAATAAATTTTCTATCTATTTTTTATATGATTATTTGCCACTAGAATTTTATCATCCTCGTCTTTAATGTATCTAACAAAATTAAGATCCTTAATTTCCTTATCTTTAGCCCTAGCTATCGTGAAAATATCTCTTTCACCCTCTTTTGAGTAAACTTTTTATATAAATCTTCCAAAATTTTGGCTTTTGCTTCACTAACGGTCTATTTTACTTCTTTCTTTGCTTTCTTATAAGTCTCCCATGTTTCACTAGTCTTCTTAGCATAATACAATTTGTAACATGCTTTCTTTGCATTGATTTTATCTTGCACCACTTCACTCCACTACCAAGTTTTTTTTGTGCCGGTATGCTTCCCTTAGATTCGCTAAGACATCTTTTGCTATATATCCTTTCACATATCAAAAATATATGAACAATAATTGGAGTTGTTCTTTGTCTTGCTCTAGTTTTGGCAAATGGATAAAAACGAGACACCTATAGGGTTGTGGTCAAATGGAGCTCCTTTGAGAATTATGAGAAATTACATGGTGGCAGTGGCTTTTTTTGAAGTTAATGTTAATGACACGAGACAGAGTACCAATGGTTACTAATAGGTTAGTCCATCTAAAGTGGGAAAATTTCGTGTTGTTTTTTGGTTCAGATTTCATTAAGATCCTCAAACGCCTATCTATGTTGCCATTTGCAGTTAAACCATTATGTATCTCAGAAACTAGAAACAGAAATCAACTGTCACTGGTCTAGGCTTCATGCATCTATGCCACTGATCTTCCAAAGTTGTGTTAAGCTACCCATGGTGTTATCTTGAGATAGATTGTTTGATAGTTCTCTCATTTCGTCTAAGATCCATCTCCTTTCTAGTTTTCCTTTTTCTTATTGGCAAGCTGCCTAGATAGGCCAGACGTGCACAAACCTGGTATGGAACTCATGACCTCTGACATGAAGGTTCTTTTGAATCTCCACTCTAGCCAAGAGAGCTGTGGCTCCTTGTGCCCATCTTAACATTTCCCATTTCAATAAATCTTGTTGCTTAAAGTATGAATTGGCTTTCCACGTAATGTTTTTATTGGGATGATGCACAAAATGCTGTTGAACCGTGTCTGAACATGTCTGAGATCCAGTTTTGCTCTTGCATCAATGAGTTCATTGACACAAGACCTTCGCTTACCACCCATTTTTCTTATGGCACTGTGAAATAGAAGCTGAATGCGTCCTCTCTGCTGTCACAGCAGGAGCAAGCGGAGGCCCGTGGAGATCTGAAGACGTATTGCAACAAGTGTGGGGAAGATTTGGACGCCGATAATTTCCTTATTTGTGATGGGTGTGAGGCTGCTCATCATGTGCATTGTGTGACAACCGATATCACTGATGTCCCTAGTGGAAGATGGTATTGTGCAACATGCACTGAACGGGGAAGAGTATCGTCTCCTGAGCCCAATTCTACCAACAACCTGGATTCAACTGAAGATAACCAATGTGTGATGTGTGAAGGAATCCATTTTCCGACCATCCACGAGACATACGTGCCAGTGGAGCATCATTGTGTGGTATGTGAGAGACTTTATGAACACCGACAAATGTTGCATCACTGCGTTGTTTGTGAGAGGCTCTACAATCTCGCGCGGGAGCACATACAGTTACAAGCTGAAAGAAAAAGGAATGGAGTTCCAATAGGAAACAAAGAATCGGTTCTCCGGGAAATCGTCCAGAAATCATGGGCATGCAGGGTATGCCAAACGGGTGACAAGAACGACGAAGGGATTGCTAAATGCGCTAATGAAGGCTGCTACTCGAGGTATTACCACATCGGCTGTCTGAAGCCACCGCTCAGGGAAGTGCCGCCTCCTGGTTGGTACTGTCCGTCTTGCCTTTGTAGAGCTTGTCTTGTCAATGAGAATGATGACAGGATTGTGCTCTGTGATGGTTGTGATGATGGTTACCACACCTACTGCATGAAACCTTCACTCCTCAGGATTCCAAGGGAAAATTGGTACTGCTGCTCTTGTCGAGACAAACGATCACAGAGCATGAACGTACAGCAACTGCAATTTTCTGGTTCGCACTGGCCAGCCAGTAGGCGTGGTAGAGAAAATCTGAAGAAGGTAAGGAAGAAAAGTAAAGTGTTGCCATCCGGTAGCAAAACTGGAAAGGAGCAGGAGAGCAAAGGTGAGCGTCCAGTTCATGAGATGTGAGGGAGGAAAGCGCCAGAGGTATTTGTTGAGAAGCAGTTTTTCTTTTTTTTATTTGGGGCGGGGGTGGGGGTGGGGGTCGGGTTGGGGGGGTACTAGATGTGTATATCACCGGATATTGAACTCGGGACCTTCGACTTGATGTTTTGTGAGCCAGCTCAGCCGTTTAGCAGGAGAGTTAAAGACTATGGTACCTAACTATGATATTCCCTTCTAGCCAAATTGATTTAGATTCCTGTGTGTGTGTGTGTGCCACTTGTTCATGTCCATAAGAGCTTATTAGTAGGGAACCTGTTTTCCAGTGATTTCTTTCTCAAGTCACCATTTGGAACTTCGCCTATATGACTTCAACAAAAACATCTATGCCTTCTACCATTTTCTAGAAAATGGTCACCATTAATTATTGCTCAAAAAGTTCCTTGTTTAGAACAATGGTAGCGTTTCACCGTTGGTTAATAGTTCCCGGTCAGGAATTCGCAACTTTCTTTAATCATAGAAATTTGTTAGGAACTTACAAAAGCAGAGGCTCTGTTCTTACCTAGGGGGCTATATTGCACATGCCTCTTATTGAAATCAAAATAGGTCAGCAGCTGCTTGTCAAACTAAATAGCAAATTCAGATCTAAACAACCAATTTTGGGACAAGGTATTTAACCCGGTTGTGTCAAAAAGCAGTAGCTAACTTTGAATTTAAAAGCAAGCATAATAACAAAACAAAAAATACTGCATTTATCGTACCTAGAGCGTCAGCTCAACTGGCAGGGAGTTCTGTTGCCCTTGCTGCTGGCGAGCACTTCAACTCCGATAGGGGTACATATGTGTGTCTTTTAGGCTTCGGCCAAAGAAGAAAGAAATAATACATTTATCTACTCCGCTGCAGCTATCAAATCTCTTTCTCAGCCTTAGAAAACATGAAAAGTATATCAAACAGAAAATACGAGAAAAGAAAATAACACATTGAGATGACAAATACACACCGTGCATTAATGGGCAAACAGCGGGAGGCAACGTTCTCTTTGTTAGTGGCTAGAGAAAAAGCTCACACTTCGGCCGAGTGGCAGTCTTCTGGATTAGTAACCAGCAAAATCAACGCAGTGATCCTGAAACAGCAGGGATGGTTCAGTAAACAAGGAGCTATCGACTTGTAGAATTAGCTTCAGATTCTTCCTAGATTCCTCGTTGACATAGTTATCCAATATCCAGAGACCAAATTCACGAAACAGCTTTATGCTCTCAGAACCAATCCTGTAGTTATTGTGAATAGTGACATGCATCCCTTTGGTTTGCTGAACCCGTGTCTGGTTCTTCAAATAGAGACCCTGATGGAAAGCAGCTTGGAGCAGCAAGTACATATCCACCACCTGCAAATAGCTCCATTTAACTTGTAACTTTGAATGCAAATGAGAATACAGTTCACTTAAACACGCATAATAATGCACAAACTTCATAACTTCCATTTCAAAGCGTGAAGAGATTATTATAAGAAACGACATAATCATAGTAATCAATAAAGCAAGAAACGGAGGTTTACAAGGTGGTACGCACTAAACACCATGTGGGAACGTAAAAGGAACACTCCATGAGGTCCACTGAAATGTATCAAAGGACAATTACAAGAGGAAGAAGAGACCATAAATGACAGTTCAATGTGGTACAAGAGAAAGAAGAGACACCATAAACAACGAATTAAAGAAACATCAAGAAGCATTCCCAGAGAACCATGAACTGGTTTATAGACTACAAGAAAATAAACATATCATTTTGCAACCACAAACTGTTACTGTATAAAGGGCACACAAAGTCCAATTGTTTAGCTTACCAGAAAGCCATATAGTCATAAAGATCTTTGATCATAGCTACACTCCATCTCCACAACTGTTTTTCTTCTATAATTTTTCTACCGGCATTTCTATAGATTACTCAAAGCTTCCCAAACAGTGCAATGGATCATCACCTAAACCTTCTTCCTTTTATAAGAGAACCTCTATCATGGCAGTGCAGATCAGTTACAACAGTGATGGTTTTGATAGCTGCGTCTTAGTGCCCATAACTTTCTTTCGTTTCCAGGTTTGGAATATAACCAGCGCATTCATTCTTAAGCTCTAGAAAACAATCCTACAGCAGTTAGCACGTACATAGATAATAATCTAGGATACAGATTACAACGCAGACTAGTATGGCTGAACCATGTATGCGAACCTTGAGTACGCCAACAGTTCATTACTATGTATTCTCACTCTCCCTCTAGGAAACCAGTGATCAAAAACTCCAGAAATATGGAAACGCTGAGAGAAGAAAATCAATTTGAAGTCCTATACTATTGGGGCCTATATGAAGTACCCAAAATGGACTCAGAAACATCATTGGGGCAGACATTTTCCTGTTCAAGTAATGAACCATTTGGCTGTATGATGTGATTCCTTCCTAGTTGACAATATGCTGCAGGCTTGAAGGAAATGTAATTGACAGAGAACCTACAGATTGCACCATGGTAAAAAATTGGCAAAGTTTTATGTTGGTTCCTCATGCAAATACAAAACTTCTAGTTGCATAACCAAGAATTAAGAATAAGATTTCTCGATGTTCCAAAATTCCTGAATGCAAGCAGGTCTTTAATGAATGAATATCTCTAACTCATGCTTACAGGTGTCACACGTTACAACGATTACTAGATGCCCAGCAAAATTCACCAATAGTATTTTGGCTCAAGTTATTTTTTCTTCTTCAGATAGTACTAGAGTAAAGCCATAATAAAAATTAGAGAACCCATGTCGAACAGAAATATTTTCATGTGTTTCAGGCTTTCGCCGGTTGGAGCAAAGTAAACCATTTTAACGATAATATGCTTCGATAAGTCACAGAAACACACCTGCCCATATCAGTTTTGTTTAAAGCGCAAATTAAAGCCGGTTAATCATTATCAGCCTTTGTTTTGCTAGCCCATGGCTGCACTTGGAGCTTTTCAATCCACTTCTCCATCACTCTTTTAACCCCATCTGTAGGGGGCGAGAACAATGTTATCAAAATAGTATCATCATGTATCTTAAATTGATATGATTTAGGTACCTATATCACAAAAAGTTATTCATCGCATCATTTGAGGCGTGTCATGTGATACGCTGTGATATAGGTACTATATCTTGTTATATGTCCCATATCATATAACACAATTCAAGTTTCAAAATCATATTTTTCCCTAAATCAAACTTTGGGTGCATTTGAACCCCCTTCAGGCTAGTTTCTTTGGCTCCTCTTTCAAGTCTACTCCTTTCTCTCTTTTAGACCCAATCTCTTTTCCTCTAAAAATCACATATGCATTCTATATCTATTAATAGTGATCAATCCTAAATTTAAAAACAAGGCCTGAGAATAAAGTATACATGTGATTTGGTTTATTTTGATGTTGAATCCATTGTCTCTTGGTGTATCGGTGCTATGTGCCGATACACTATTTACTAAGTTCACCTTTTTACAGGGTGATGGTAAACTGTGAGGACGATTCAAAGGTTTCACCACGTTGGGAATGAAGAGTGATAATTGTAAGGATCCAAACCAGAATAAATACAACTAATCCTTTATTGTAACAATAAAGTTAACTCCTGCTTGGTTGTTATTAGAAATTGGTTATTTCTATTCATATAGTTCATAACTCATTATTTTATCCTTTGGCGCATACTTTGTTTGTTTTAAAGAACTTCTAATGCATTATGTGATTCACAAACACGAAATAGGGAAAGAAGCCCGTTATTTTTTTCTCGTTCTATTTAGTTCAGTCACCATCATCACTTGTTGCTGCCCTCCACCACCAACCACTGTAGCTATCACCACTATCCACCGTCATCTCCTCCCACCTTCTCAGGCATCCCTCTTCCTCCCACCCTTGTCTCAAATAAACACACAAGTTCATGCACGCAGGCACACACAGACAAAGAGACATGCACGCGCACATCCCTGTTTCCACTCCGCCATTACCCATAACCTACATCACCTCCCACATCCATCATCACCGTCATACTCCACTGCCATTACCAAGACCTTCTTTTCCACCACCATAGCAACAGCTGCTTCCTTCTGCCATCACCATCAGCACCCACTGTGGCCTTGAACACCACCACCATATGCTGCCTTTATCATTACTCATCACCGCCACCATCTTCCTTTACAACCACATGGACCCCAAAATTAACCAGCTTTGTTTTTAACTTGATTTATAAACAAATATAAGGGCATCCAATTACAGGCTCTTACTATTTTAAATTTCAACTTGACAGCACACTATTTACGTAAATAAAAGGTGAACAAACTCACACACCATAGCCATGTCATCTGTGAAGTGAATCTCATGATTCCCTTCAAAGAAGGGGAATAGGTCTTCCAGGCAGACCATGTCAACATAATCATAATTACATTATAGACCAGCTCCAAAATATGCAACAAGAGGCCTGTGTGACGTGAAATTGAAGTATCCCTGCCAAAATAAAGGAAAAAACAACATAATCGAACACAAAAAAATGGATTTGATCTAATTTAACAGAAGCCACTACAAGATGCATAAAACATGTAAACATTGCTGAGATCATTCACTTATTCATGAACCAAATAGTTGCCATTAGGATGCCACCCTGAACTTTCACGTGTTGGTCATGCACGACATTTGCAAATACAAAACTGATACTGATTATTAAGTTACTGACTACTTTCCGCTATGGTAACATTCGGCTATGATAACATGCACTGGCAAAATAAGAAAAGAGCAGCTCTTTCTTTTATTTCACGAGACGCATTTTCATAAAGCAAATCAGTTTTACAAAATAAAATGATTAACTTTACTAAAGGAAAGGAGAAAAACCCCAAACCGTTTCTCATAAGCTGAGACGAAACCCAGAACATAAATACAAAAGGGAAATAAAAGCCTGTCATATATATGCGAGATCGTCTTTCTCACAAATACATATATTGAAAAAACGCGACCCTTTTGATAAGCCTTCTGTATGGAAACCGTGTGCTCGGGATCTTCTTTTGCTTCCGCGTTCAGTCTTTTCGAGCTTTCAGTTATAAGATTAAAGGCTTATAAGGTCGAGTCCTACCTTGGTGGCTACTCATACAAAGAAGGCTTCTAACATTGTGATACTTCCATGCAAAAGCAGACTATGTGATTATGAAAGTTTGGTAAGAGGGGATGACCAAATGAAAAGGAAATTGGCTACTTGTCAAGCTTATGACCTCATGGACAAGTTTTAATCCTCACCACCAAAAAGAAATTGAGCTCGAACATTGCGAATGGAGAAAATCAACACGAAGAGAGAGCCTTACCCAAGAGGGAGTCGACCCAGCTCGAACCGGAATAGGCAGGGTCCTTTCGGCTTGTGGATACCTGTGGTACTTAAAAAAGAAAAGAAAATGCCTTGGTCAATAGTGAATCACCTGATATATTCTTATTTCCACCGTGGTCTATCTTTCACTACTATTAAGTATTAACATTTAATTTCAACAGAGTAAAATTATACTGGATTGTTTTTCTTCAACACTTCTCATACCTTTTCTACTAAATCTTCACCTTGTAATTTATTCATGTATCTTTTCTCTAGAATTGCACATGGCTCCCAAGCCAAATGTTTAACACTATCTCCTTCCAGGTGAGCTCTATGTATATCTTCTTGTACTTCCCACCTAAGGCCTTCAACCACCGTTCGATATTCACCATGCACCAATTCACAGCTACAGTGAATCTGAATGGCCTTCCTTCCCTTCCGTCACAAATGTTCACTAGTAGGCACATCTTAGCATCTTGTTCCCTCATCGAGCAACGCATTAACATATCCTCTGTGGATGCTTGCACCATATATTGTGGTATTTCTTTGTCTGTGGAGTCCTTGATTACAGTGATATAAGTGCAGCAACTTGGGCTTTTTGTCAATGTCCCTTGCCATGCATCATTCTTTCGCATCCAAACCAGATACCAACATCAAATAACCTCGCTAAATTGCTAATCAAACATTAGTTCACAACTGTGTGCTAAGTTGTTGAGCCAGCTTGTCAGTTTCCCTCGGAGCGTTGTGGGTGAACTCTGTTACTCTGCAATCAAGGAACATATGAGCTGTATTTTCATTTTCATTATCGCAAAGACAGCACCCTCCTTCGATCATCATCTCCTACTGAAATTGTCTTTGTTTTGGTCAAGTTTTTCCACTCATACTCCACAAGCAGCATCAAAGGTTTGGCAGTACTGAAGCTTTCCAAACTCTTTTCTCTAGTCTCTGGGTTTATTTCCAGTTCATTGTATTTATGATAACATCGTTCCCCTTCCTGAACTCTTCTTTTAATGTTATGGCTACCCAATTTATAAGCTCCTTTCCCTTGAAATTCTCCTTTATCTATGGAAATAACTGTCACTCTTTCAAAAGTCACTCCTTCGCATGTCCAACAACCATGAAATAACACTCTTTTTGTTGTCTCATGTACGATGAGATATACCTTTTATTTTGAAAATGCCTGATATCCTTCTAACAAGAGTACTTTTGATGAGTAGCGCCAAGAGAATAGTTACGCATATGCTCGTTGCCTCTTCAGTTCGACTCTCGAAGCGTGCACACCCTGCTTTGGCCTCCTCTTATAACAAAAGAAAAATCTTTGAAATGAGGATTTTTAACTTATCATCACCGTCTCTTTAAAGTGTCTAAACCGTGGATCTGATTATGGTCTATAACTTTCAAGTCCTAACAACCAACTTATCTTTAAAAAGAAATACGTTAAACCATAATTCTCCGACATATATACACTTCTTCTATTCTTTTGTGATTCTGTCCATCTTTTAGTTTTTCTTTTTTTTAGATTGTTAGACCATATATAGCTTCTAATAGACCTCTTGCAAAACTATTTCTCGTTCGGACACCATCAATCGAAAAATTCTAGCGAAGTTCTCAAAATTAATGATTGTTTGTTTTACGGAGTCCGAACAACCAACTTGGTTTCTCTCTCTTTCGGAGTTGCGTCCGAGCGGCAGGAGTTCTAAGTGAGCCTCTTCTAAACAAACATCTCTCGTTCGGCCACCACCAACTAACCAAAGTCTGTAAATCAATGATTGCTTTGCTGTACTGAATCCACGCCATTAACAAATGGTAGCATGGTCAGCACGCGAAGCACAATGCCGAAAAGGTGCCTTTGTCCTATTTTCCAAGTGACCAACTATCCTGTTACTATAAATAAAATAAAAGAATATTCCAGTGGGAGCTTCCGTGGTTCTTGTACGAAAACTGGGCTCTATCAGCGTCCTCAGCACGCCTATCATTGGCCCGGCCGGGCGTCTCCTCTGGACAGGGCCGTCTACCCCACCGGGCGAAGCCAACTGAAGGCCCTCGGGGGGGCAGCCCGGTATCTTCTTCCTCAAGCAAAACCAGAAGCGGGTTTGCCACCAAGTCCGCCTTGGAAAACAATGGGCACCGACCGTCATCGTCCACGTTTCGAGACTCCTTGAGAAAAGAAAAGGCGTGGGTCAAATCAAAAGTTGGAGGCGCACTACCCACCCTTGTAAGATGGCCCCCTGCTTTCTCCCACGTCTACTCTCACTAATTAATTATTGCTGCGCACAACGTTCGATATACTTTAGGCTGCAGTGACATTTTCTAAAACTGGCACGTCATCGATTCGTATCTTTTTCCAGCCCGGGCTTAGGGTTAACAAGTCGTCAACGTATACAAAACAAGGAGCTTGACCTTTGGATGTTGTTGCATTTAACTGTCCATGTTGGTTGTTTATTTATTTCTCAGTAAACAACGTTCAACTATATAACATGACTTGCACTCGTCCGTCTTTGTGTTGGGAACAACAATTGCGCGTCTTAGCACGGGGTTTGGTTTAGAGCAGTAAAGAGCAGCTGCAGCAGGAGGAACAAGACGAAGGAAAGATGCAGGCAACACCTCTCTTGCTGGAAGAACCCATCAGGATGGCTTCCATCCTCGAGCCATCCAAACCAGTAAACCTTTTTCCTCTCCGTCCTTGATCTCCTCCTGTCTTCGTTTTACCAATTGCTGGATTTCTTTTTACTCGTTTTGATTAAGTTCGTGTACGAGTTTGTGAAAAACCACTCGATGAACGTGGCACGCTTTTGTCAATCTTTGGTGGGTGTGTTCAGATCGTGTTCGCTCCAATGCTTTGTTCTTTCTCATTTTGATCACTATAGGGAAAAGCGGATGAATGGCGAGTTGGGTTGAGATCCCTTAAAAAACCTGGTTATTTTTTCGTTCTTTTCAAAAGTTGTAGTTTCAGCTGATATAGAGTTCTTCGTGCGCAGAGTTTTTTCCCAGCAATGACGAAGATCATTGGGACTCTTGGTCCGAAATCCCGAACGGTTGAAGTGATTTCGGGTTGCCTCAAGGCTGGAATGTCAGGTATTCTCTCTCTCTCTCTCTCTCTCTCTCTCTCTCTCTCTCTCTCTCTCTCTCTCTCTCTCTCTCCTCCACGGCCATTTTTGTGTCTTCATGCGTCTGTTTATGGATGCCATGTGTTCAACAATGCACGAACCACGATTTGGAAGCTGGAACTTGACAAGTTTATATTGTGGCAGAAGCTTTTATTCTTTTCTGTCCGTCTATTTGCAGTTGCGCGCTTTGATTTTTCATGGGGTGACGCTGAATATCACCAAGAAACTGTGGAGAACTTAAAGAAAGCGATCAAAGGCACCAAAAAGCTTTGCGCGGTAAGCTTAGGATATCAAATTTGTAACTTTAACCCCTGATCACCTCTACTCCTTCATTGCCCATTTCATACTCTCTGTTGACGAAAGGCAGAGCGATCGTCTCCGATTGGTTTTCATGTGTGGTGCATATTTTCTTTGCGTCATACAGTATTGTCATTCCTCCATAAGGGTAAACTATCCCTCTTTCTGAACGAAACCATACTAACTCGGTTCTTCGTCGAGGCGGGACATTGAATGATTGTGTCTTCATTTTTCTTTTCTGATCTAATACTGTCTGTGGTTTTCTACCGCAGGTTATGTTAGACACAATTGGTCCGGAGCTACAAGTAGTCAACAAAAGCGAAAAGGCAATATCCTTACAGGCAAATTCTTCAGTTGTACTAACACCAGATCAGGGGAAGGAAGCAACATCTGATTTGTTGCCCGTAAACTTTTCTGACCTTTCAAAGGTGTGCAACGCCGTCATTTCACGCCTCTTAAATTTTACCTTGTTGTGCCTTGATGAAATATGAGAGTTGTCTCGTCTGCGATCTTGTTTGTTGTCTTTTCTTGTTCATTTGTGCACTCTCTTTCTGATGCCTCCTTGTTTCTGGTCATTTCTTTCAATATAATGTGAAATCATCTTCCTCCGCCGAATGGACCCTGGTAAACAATAACGCTAAAGCTGTTGCCAACATTAACCGTTGTTGGTGAAGAATCCCTTCTTATTAAGCCATTATGTCCAAGTCATGTCCCGTAAAACTGTTCGATATCATCTCCGCTCTCTCTCCTTCGAATCAGTACTGCCTGATGTTCCTATGCTTTTGTCCTTATTGCATCCATTATTCCCCGATATGTTGCCGATCGCCTTCCCATTTATGCTGGTTATTCTATAAAACTTTTCAAGTCTCAGTTTGACAAGGACTTCAACAAACTCTTACGCTGTAGCTCTTTCTGAGTGTGTTGCAGGCTGTAAAGAAAGGTGACACCATCTTTATTGGTCAATACCTTTTCACGGGAAGTGAAAATACATCTGTTTGGCTGGAGGTTGGTCCATCATCCCTCGTGAGCATCTTTTGTTTGTTTCTGTTGCATATTTGTGATCCATCTTCCCTTAAACCAACAAGTTCAGGTGTCCGATTTGAAAGGGGAAGATGTTGTGTGTGTGGTCAAGAACACTGCAACCCTGGATGGCTCTTTATTTACATTACATGTTGCCCAAATTCGAATCGATTTACCTACCCTAACAGACTTGGATAAGGAGGTAAGTTCCTGGTGATTATTTGATGTCTTTTGTCGTTGTTGTTTTGATTGCATATTTGTTTCCTTTTTGCAACATGCATTTTGTGCTCTTCACTTCAATACTTTGTTTTAAATAATCACTACCTTCTCGCTTTTTTACTTTCTCTTGTCATGGATGTTCTTGTGTTTATCCACCATATTGACGTTCATCATTTTGGAATCTTTTATCTGGTGGATTTTGTTAGCGCAGCACAACATTATAGACTGGACTGGCAGTAAATTGTGTGAGATCAGAACTGCAGTGAATTGTCACTGGCAGTTTGACCTAAAATTTGTGATATTTTGCTAAATTCTGTTTGTCGTTTTAAGATTCGTATTCCTACATGAATTTTTTTGTTCCAGATTAACGATGTGGGAGGGGCATCCTAGACTGGATGATTACGATTAGTCATTTCTTGTGCATGATAACAAAAAAATCCAGTTAATTTGAAACTTCTGATCCTTTCCTTTTTGAAGTTATGGTTTTGCTTTAAACGTTGGCCCATTTAAACGCGCATAAGTTCATCCTGGAGAACTAGATGCAGGACCCATAGATGGGTCCTCTGTAGGTTTAGCTACAAAATTGACAAAAATGTTTCCCTGCGCGATTGGTCATCTCTTTGCTGCATGTGATTATTTTAGCCTTCTTTTGCTGTTGGTCTTCTTTATTCAATAAAACATTTGGTTCAGATATACTGGATTTTACCAGTTAAGCTGTTATTATAACCTCAATGTCAGGCGCTTCCTGATGTTATCTTTGCAAGTTTACTTGAGATTTTTTTGGTTGTTGCAGGTCATAAGCACGTGGGGTGTTCAAAACAAGATTGACTTCCTTTCATTATCTTATACACGCCATGCCGAAGATATCCGCCATGTAAGAAGTATTTGATTACACATACAATTCTCTGTTTCTTGGGAACTGCACTTTTAGTGCAAAAGCATGTGAAATTCAATGGCCGACTAAATATTCTGGAGCATTTTCCTTGATAAAGCCATTAAAGTTTGTTATTGTCATGTTTCTATATTGAGAATATTTTCTTTATGGCAGGCACGCAATTTCCTTTCTAAATTGGGTGATCTTAATCAGACACAAATTTTTGCAAAGATCGAGAACATAGAGGTGGGAGTGTTTCTGCAAGATTTCCCTTGTTGACAATCAGATATTGCTGCTTTTTCTTTTTGATACTTGAGGGAATTTTTCCAACTTCTTTGGTTCCTGAGCCTATTTTTGCTGTCTTTGTTCTCATTTTCAGGGCTTGAACCATTTTGATGAGATTCTTCAAGAGGCTGATGGTGTTATTATTTGCCGAGGAACTCTTGGAGTGGACATTCCACCCGAGAAGGTGGACATTAATCTACTATTATTTTAGTTCCCCTTGGTCCTCATTTGATTTCATACTTCTTTTTTTTAATGATGATGTGTGAGCCATACATGATGTAGGCGGTCTCATGAATTCGTTGTTTTTTTTAGAATCCTAATACGAGGACACATTTCCTCTCTGGTCTACCGTGTTAAGCATTTCTTTTTGTTGCACGTCCAACGCGGCACACTTCTTACTTTATGACAGTTGTCTTTGCGGAGCTTCACTTCAGTTCCTTATGCCTGATTTCGATCATAAACGGGCTTGGGAATCTCCTAAAGACCAGATCCTGCTTGCAACTTCAGGTTTTCATTTTACATAACTAAGCGAGAGCATTTCTTAGAAGATACTGTTGGGTAACCAAGTTTCATTTCTGTTATTGAACTCCAAACCCAGGTTCCCTGTAAAGTCTTCTTTTGCCAGTAGTGTCTTTCTAGTCCTTGATATGGATGTGGATGCGCATGATGCCGTTTGATATGCGTTTCTCATCCTCATAATCATGGGAAGTGCAAAAGAGTAGTGTGGGTGAAAGTCAGATGAAACCGAAGTTCTAAATGCCCTAATTGATTTGAATACCCTTAAGGGACTGTGGACAAAAGTTTCAGTAAACCATTGTGTTGCCGTTTTTGTAGTTTTCAAAATTGCCTTAGTGGGCAGTATAGTTCAGGACTTGGCTGTATTCTAGTGTCTTCCGGGTCTTTGTGAAGAATGAAGGCTTTTTTTATTTGGGTGGTTCCCTAAAGACAACTACTTTTTAGTTCACAAGGCTTTTCTTTTCAAATTATCCAACTCAGCTTCTTTGACTTGTCCTGGAAATCCTTTTATTAATTCTCATCTTAGGTTTTGATTTATTTTCATGCGTTTCTCCAGAATGCTTTTGGGTTCTTTGATTTGCATAGCAGAATGGTTCTATTTCTTTTAGCATCTTTTTTCTGGATGAAATCTAAATCTTCTGTTATACAGGTATTTTTATTTCAAAAGGCTGCTGTGTACAAGTGTAATATGGCTGGAAAGCCTGCTGTTATCACTCGTGTTGTGGATAGCATGACGGGTAACCTTAGACCTACACGCGCTGAGGCGACAGATGTGGCTAATGCAGTATTAGATGGTACTGTTTGTTAATAGCTTTTTCGATTACCCGTAATTTGTCTATGGGTTAAATCTAGGTGGCGGTTCTAGCTGTTTGGCTTGTGGAGGCTCTGTAGCTTTCAAATTATTACGGTGAATGCTCTACCGAGGACCAAATATCTAATTTCACTGCCTTGTTTGTGTAGGTACGGATGCAATTCTTTTGGGTGCAGAAACCCTCCGAGGGCTATATCCTGTTGAGACTATATCTATTGTGGGCAAAATTTGTGCCGAGGTAGTGATTGTGTGATAAAAAAAAGTCGCAATGATCCATTGTGCTTTTGTTTATTTTTTTTGGTTACAAGAGGAGGTTGAAGCCTAACACACACCCGCACATGCACCCTGGTAGTCGAACTCTCCACCAGCAACAACAGCGCTAGAGCACCCTGCCGTTGAGCTAACGCTCTGGGTGCTTGATGGTACCCTTTAACGTTGATTTTCTTTTAAAGTTGGCGCATTGAGAAGTCGTAAAAAAGATACATTTTTTGGGGGGGGGGATATTAATGACTTTTCTACAACTGTAAACCACCTGAACTTCGACTGACTACTTCAAGGCTAAAGCTGTGTGTGCGGAGGCCGCTGGTGTTAGCAAGACAGATTACTTCAATTTCCTAGAATGCATAAATTAATTTGTACAACTGACAAAGTGTTGCCTACCAACTTATGTTTAGTTCTTACTTCTTGCTTGATGGTTTAATCCTCTATCCTCTTCTAGTTAAAGTCGTTAACCGATTCCAAGATTTTCCATCAAAGGGTGTCCTGATTCTAATTTCTTTTTCCAAAGTTCGCAAGAGGGGCAATTTGGCTGTTTCACTGTCATCATACTGTATATTCATAGTCATATACAGTTTAATTACATATCTTGGGCAGAAATTTCACTTGTTTTACACCTCATAACAAGTCTCGGGGTGCTCTTTCTTCAGGCGGAAAAGGTGTATAATCATGACCTTTATTTCAAGAAGACTGTAAAGTATGTCGGCGAACCAATGTCGCACTTGGAGTCGATTGCTTCATCTGCGGTATGTTAACTTATTCTTGCTTCGTGTTTGTACCTATCCTGTTTGCCTTGATTGCCTTTTCTATTTGGAATTCTGGTTGCGTTTCTCATTTTAAAATATACAACCTCTCATTTCAGGTACGTGCAGCTATCAAGGTTAAAGCTTCTATAATTATTTGCTTCACCTCCTCCGGAAGAGCGGCTAGGTACCTGCTGATGCTTTAGAATGCGATTGTTTTTCAGCTGGCTTATGTACACTAGTTATTCTTTTATTCTTGCGTTCCACAGTTCTTAGTATTGAAGAATGGTCTTGATTCTTTATTTTGTTATAGGTTGATTGCAAAATATAGGCCTACTATGCCCGTACTATCTGTCGTCATACCTCGTCTTAGGACAAATCAGCTTCGATGGAGCTTTACTGGTGCTTTTGAGGTATGTGATTTTTTTGTCTATTCGACTCTGTTCCCTTGAAAGAAATCACTTCTGGTTTTTCTTCTTTCATGTCTTCAGTTGAACCTTAGCCTTCAGTTTAATATATATTATATATATACACACACATACATATACCTTGCTGAACAATTCTGAAGCATTTTCACGATGTTTTAAACTATTATCAAACTAAAAGTTGCTAGTTCAATGCATTTTTGAAACCTTCAGACAGTTCTATAGAAGTCAGATTACCAGTTTAAGTCTGTTGGAGTTCCTATGGGGTGGTTCGACAAGGATGCTGTTCTATATTAATGAGATCTATCAGATTAGCAAGAGCTTTGATTGACTGGTGTCGGTGGATTTCCGTACCACTTCGAGTTGGGCAGCCCAAGACTATTACGGCAACATCCCTCTCTGGGCCGGAGGGTAGTATAGCAATTGCACTTTAGTTGATACGTTCAGCATATATTCATATGCTTTGTTCACAAAAGTTTGCATGGTTAACAGTTCTCTTGTCCCGTAAGGCCAACTAGGCTCACATTTTTTCTCCTCTTCAGAAAGTGTTAATTCTATGATAGAAAAGGCAACAAATGTCACCTCATGTTTCCCGCAGTTGCTTTTTTTTTTCCTCTTATTGTCCATGCATAAGCGTGCTTGAATTCCTTATTGGCTTACTTTATTTGTTGGCGAAGTGAATGTAATTCTGGTTTCCTTTGGCAATGACATGAGCAGGCCAGACAATCTCTTATAGTCAGAGGTCTCTTCCCTATGCTGGCAGATCCACGTCACCCTGTAATCTCTCTCTCTCTCTCTCTCACACACACACACTATATGAACGTTGTGGCTAAGGCAGCATTTTCTTAATAAACCTGCTATGAATTCTTATGTTCCCCTGGGTAGCAGCTTCTGCAAATGAGGAAATACTAGAATGAATGAGTAATCAAAACCTTGCAAGTCTCACTGAAAAAAGGAACCTTTCCAGTCTTGTTATGTCGGATCTTCAAGTTTTTATGTTCGAGTTATCTCTGTAATGTCCTTGTCTTCCAGTTTTAACATCCTCTCTCTTCTTTTTGAAGGCGGAGTCTACCAGCGCGACGAATGAGTCGGTTCTAAAGGTTGCTTTAGATCACGGCAAGGCGTCCGGCCTCATCAAATCACATGATCGTGTGGTTGTTTGTCAGAAGGTTGGGGATGCATCCGTCGTGAAGATTATAGAGCTGGAAGATTGAGTTAAAATCTCAAAGTTCTTGCTTGTTCAATCTGTTGGAGTTGGTTTGGCAACCAGCGTTCAGGCATTTTGTTCGAGGGCCTTGTTCCATGTCTCGAGTGTAAACACCGCGGCGATCATCACTTATCGAAACCTTGTAATCCTTTACTACCTAGAGAATTACATTTTGTTATATTTCCTTTTCGCTTTCTTACTTTGTATTTTTGATGCTTTGCTATACCTCTGTGGGATTGATGCTCCATCGAAAGTTCTCTATTTATAGTTAAAATATAAATGGTTATTTTGTTATATTTGCTTCTCGGCTTCTCTTTCTTTCTCATTGATCTCATCCTTCTAATCTTTTGTGTTATATTTTTGTATGTTTGATAACTTTATCTGTTATCATTTGCTTGTTATATTGGCTCAACTTTCGGGATCTAATTTCCTATGCTTGGTAGATGGTATGTGTACGAAAAACATTCATGCGACTTCAACTGGAAAAATCACATGATTGGAAAAATCACATGATTTTTCAATCTGATCCTTGACAGGTGGTTTCATTCCAAGTTTTTGCGCTTCAACCTTGTTAACCACAAACGAAAACATTACAGGACCAAATTAATCTATGAGACCCAAACCCCCGACCAAACCTCCCTTTGAACTGGTTGCTTGTACATCTGAATCATAATCTAAATCCAATTCAAATGGTTTATCCTTCTATAAGATATCGTTGCAGAGATGTAAGTGTATGCAATGGATAACTGAACCACCAACATTTTCTCATGATAAATATAGGAGTTTAACAAGTTCATCGACATTTAACCATGCAGTGAATGGATCTAAACATTGCTGTTCTAGGCGTTGCTAGGTTGGGAGAATTAATAAAAGAGCGGCGTGACCGTTAGGATGAAGCCGCGCAATGCGTGTCCGGGCTTTAAATGGTTGTCCAATTAACCGATGAGTTGAACGTTGTCTAAAGTATATTAATGCTGCTGTGGATTGTCAAATAAAAATATCAAATGTGGATTTTAACGACGGGGTCGGTTAAAAACCTAAATGAACAAGAAATCATGTTTATATGAATTCTGATTGCATTTCAAAAGCACTTGATTTTTGGAAAAAATCAGATGGCTTATCAGTTCTTTTTCTTTTAAAATTCTTGGGTCATGGGTTAGGAGGCCATCTCGCCTCGTCCATAAATAGGTCCACTATAACACCCTTCTCTGCTTGGTACCCGTCGTTGCTTTATTCCTATAAAAAAATTGATGCTTGAACTTGGAGAAGCAAAGCCCGAGCGAGTCTCGAACTCAGCTAAGCTCTGAACCGGCCATGGTTCATCGCTCAAAGTTCATCCGAGCTCAGCTTTTTCGGTTCCGCGTGACAGTTCATGTTATGGATGCATGGCTGCTCCCCATAAAATACCGATAAATCACCACCACTGATGCACCCATGGAGGACCTTAACTAAGGCTAGACCCGGTGACACGAATACCATGTTCGGTAGTGTTGGGTCAAGGTATTAAGGGGCCCTCGGGCTGTTAGGGCTCATCTGCGGGTCCACGACCTCCAAACAATAGATGGCTATTATACAAATAATCTGGTGGCAATCCATAAGATTGTTCAAAAGAAACTCAGCATGTATCAAATACAGATCAAAAGAATAGGCATGCAAATCGAAAGATAGTTCAGATACATTGACAGGCATCAAGTAGCTGCACTTGTGGCCGACTTAACTAGATGCGACAGACTTTGACATCACAGCCTTGATGGCCTGCGAGTATGTCTTGTGCTGATACGTCAGTGTTGAATCCAGGAGGTCCCATAGAGATGTCTTAGGATTCCAACCTACACAATGAGACTTGATGCTTTAGAAACAACCCAAAACCAAAAGCAAGCATATCTCCAACAGTAAGTGAGGTTGGTATATCTATTCTTAGTCGCCCTTGTGTTTGATCTCGTGCCAAATATAACTAAAAGAATCAAAATGTCTTGTTGTTTCCTTTCAGAACTCCCGAGGCTGAGGCTTTCGCACGGGTCAGAAAGTGCAAAATCACTAAAAGGATGAAGAAATGATGCATACCAAGCTGTTTGTTAATTATGGTCATGTCAGGGATGCATTTATCACTGTCATCATATCCTTCACCATAGAACTCCTTCGAGCTAACATCGATGGTTGGTACCTCCAGTGCTGCTTCTCCGGACACCTTTGCGTACACCTGAACCAGGAAAGTCGCAGTAAATGTAAGACATGATTTATCATTCAAGGGCACATACAAAACATGCAGATGATTAGCATGTTTGCAAACCTCTGTCATCATTTCAGCAGGCTGTTTCACAGTAACTTCATTGTTTGGATTGCCTACGTTGAAAATTTGGCCGTTTGCTCTGACTGGATTTTCCTGAGTTATTTAGGAGTGACGTTAGTTTGAATTACAGGTTCAACTCAACTAAGAACTTCAACAACGCTTACAATCATTAGAAGAACAGCTTCGATTGCATCCTTGATGTATACAAAGGTTCGCTGGGATTGTCCTCCATCTACAAGCTTTAGAGGTTCATGACGGAGGAGATTCTGGTATCACAAGATTCTTGTACAAAGTGAAAAATGATTAAAGTTGTGACCACTCTAAGAAATGTACATAAGCAAATAGCTTACATTACTGAAACAAGCAAGAACTCTTGGAACACCCTCGCTTGGGCCATCGATGCCAGGAATGAAATCCATTCTTGGTCCAATCCAGTTGAAAGGCCTGACAATGGTAAACTCCAGACCATTTTCTGCACCCTCAGCTGCAAAATTTAGATAAAAAAAAACAATGAAGAATTGAGGAAATAGCAGATGCGAAGAATTGTAAAATACGTGTAAAGGATAATGAGTTTACTAACCATATATAAGCCTCTCGATTAGTTGCTTGGCGCAAGCATAAGACCAACGCTGCTTCTCAATGGGGCCAAAAATGCAGGGGGATTCATCTTCTTTGAGTACATAAAAGGCAGGATCCTATTCAGAAACAGCAAACCATGGCCTGTTAGGGTAGGTAAAGCGAGGTCATGAATAGGAAAACCAAACTTTTTTGCCAAAATCATGGCCTGCAGACAATTACACATGGTGGGAGATCACAAATTTCACGTTGTGGAAAACCTAAACTCATAATACTCTCGAAACCTGGGGTACTTCACAATGCTTCTAGTCATGACATCACAAATCAGAGAAACCAGCTCAAACACCGAACTTCGATCACTAGATTTAATAAAATCTGATCTGCATGTGCTGATCAATCACATTTCACTCTAGAAATGTCATCAAAATGTTTCCTTTCCCCTTTGGCTTTTGAGTTGCCTTTAACTTATTAAGGATCCCTTTGGTTCCAATCGCAAGTCTAATCTTACACACATTGCATGGGACACAAACATGGAATCTCTAATATGTTCAAGTATCGAAACTACCATTCCACAATTTACAATTGCCTTCAGTTCAAGGTTTGTGGAAGTCAATGAAGGAAGTAGTAGCTATTGCAGCTTCTAAAATATGTTCGTCATCAATGTAAACTCATAATTTGTAATTTTGTAGTCTACTAAGTTGCAAACTGCAACTTTATTATCAATATAGCAAACTGTAAGGATCTTTGGCCTTATAATGTGTTAAGCTTGTCATATTTAACTTGTGTACTTTCTTGTTCTCAACATTAACTGAACTTCTTTCTAAGAAGTTCTTTCAAGTGAGATAGGTGGCTGTTAGGAGGTAGTTGTACCAGATACCATAAGGTAAGGTAAATGAAGGTAGAAAGGCTACAAATATACCAGCAACCAAGAAAGGCTAGAAATAGAATCCACTAAGTTGTGAGGGGGTGAAGAAGGGCTACAACCTTGGGGTAGAGAGAGGAAGTGAATTAAGATCTAGAGTAAATGTTTCGTTAGGGAAAGAGCTTTCTAGAGAGGAAGCAATCAACCTTGCATTACCGGTCACAAGCCCGGATAAAGGAGAAGGGTTGTGTTAGACTTTCGACAGCTAGCGTAAAACTTTATCGGATTTTATAACATGGATTACAAAAATTATGAGCATTGCCTTAGGGCGTCCCCGCCTAACGACGTGCTGCAGAGCCCGAATGCAGTAATAAGTAAGCAAGGGTCATTACATTTTCGCCCGAATGTAGTGAATCAATTGCAGAGAGGGTTGCCATGGACGGATGTGGGTAAAGAAGTTAATGTTAAGAAAAGTCGGGCATGTCTGGGCATGTCATTTTGAGTCGTATGTTACTTTAGATATAGCTAATACTTATTAGGGGTAGATTAGGATATTAAGTTAGACAGGGTATTAATAGCTAATTAGGGTTTAGTTAGAAAATAAGAAAGAAAGGTGTGAGAGGTGAGGACGGCTGCACAGGGTGTGCCGATCTTGGAAGTTGTTGCAGATTGGAGGAATGCCTCCAATCTATTCCTCCAATCTATCTTATTATATAAGTTTTTTTTATGTTGATTAATAGAATGTTTTATTCATAAGATGGTATCAGATGTCAGCCGTCTTCCTTTGGAAAAGACGAGATCTTGCCTTCAACAATCATCACATGGTGGCTGTTGATCAAAGTCTGTTGTGTCGTGCCAACTGTGTCTGTTAATCAAAGTCTTCAGATATTCATCAAATGAACCATGTGCCAATAGTGAGAACATTCAGCCATCAAAAGAGATTCTGACGTAAAAGAAAGGATAACGGAAGATTGTGTACTCTCAAGAAGAACCATGTGCTAAAGAGAATGCCGACAGTGATCCGCATGCGAGCGTAAGATCTCCACAAATCTGAAGATCCGGATGGGAGGAACGGAGGAACGGAGGGGACTCAAGGGGCCAATCTCTTCGAACCACCCCTATATGTAAGAGTGAGTCCGAAATGTGTGGGACCGAACAATAAAGAAGAACAAACAATTATGGGTTATGAAAAATATATAGCATAACGAGAGTCGTGAAAAGATACCGCTCGTACGGGAAGGGTGAGTTGAGTGGATTTTCAAACTCGCATTACGACCACCCTTTTTTCTGAAATTTCATAGTAGTAGTTTCCCGTTTTCATGATTTTACGACTTTAAGACTTAAATACTTTTTTCGTCAAATTCGTGCATGAGGTTTGAGTCGTTAATCAAATAGAAATATGAGATTTCAATTATTAATTAAATAAAAATATTATTTATTAATATCATTAACCTTGACGTTTCTATTTGACTAATGGATAAAATCTCTTAAGTTTTATTTGATGTGAAAAAAGTAAAGTTTTTAAATTATAAATAAAAAATCACATGGTACTTTTCTGAGATTTTTCTTTTTTTTAATCACTATTGAATTAGCTTGTTTAAAAATAAAGTGCTTGTTATGGCTTGTGTTAAAGTTCTTGCCCACTTGGTTGGTGATGCCAGCCTAGTGTATTGTGGTCCGGTTTGATTTCGGTTCTAGTCTCAACCTTAAACCAAATCAATATAATGAATTTTCAGACTGAACTATTGTAATACATAGAACTAAATCAGACTAGACCGTTGTTCCAGTTGGTTCGGTACATTTCAGTCTGGGGATCAATCGATACCTCTAATGAAGCTCGAAGCTTTCACCTTCGACTCTTGAAAGCTCTTCACTTCAAAAAGAAAAGGCAAAGAGGAACAAAAACAAGTTAAGGTTTGACAAAGTTTGCTTAAAGGTTGAAAATGGGTTAAAAAGGGTTCTTCTGGGTCGCCTCACTTTAGGGAGTGAGTTATCTCTTATATATATATATATATATATATATATATATATTATATATATATATATATATATATATATATATATAGAGAGAGAGAGAGAGAGAGAGAGATGAGTTTCATGGGATACACCTCTTATGGTAGATATTAATTAGCATAATATTGTCTTTATATTTTTTTAATATTTTTATATTTTTTAAATGATACTCATACCACCAACAAAAGTAACACATAAATCTAAACTATCAAAAGTTTAGAGGATATATATATGTATTATTTTTTATTTTTAAAATATTTTTATAATTTTTAAATGATACTCGTGCCACTAACAAAAGTAACACATAAATCTAGACTATCAAAAATCCACACGATATATATGTATGTGAATTAGGAGTTGCTAAATACTTTCACATGTCTAGACAATTTGAGTCGTTTGTGTGATATAGATCAAACCATTCGTCAACATTGATACGAGGATATGAGGACTGATGTCATTTAATATACATGAGTATATTAAATGTTATGTAAGATCAGTCTTGTGTGATTGATCGGTAGTAGTGATAAAGTAATGTCTAGCAACTTTCACTCTCTTTCTATATATATATATATATAAAGAGAAAGAAAACAATCCATGTTCTAGTTTTCTATAATATGTGTTTTTATCGTACTTGTAAAAAGTACTAAAATATTTTTTGTTTTTAAAATTTAAATTTCAATCCTCTATAACATTTTTGAGAATATTTAAGCATGAATTGATGATGCTCTCTCTGTGTATAAAGGGAGAGACAAAAGTTGTTTAACGTGAAACCGCTAATGAAATCGTAGATTTACTTTTTCCTTTTCAAGTCCAATCAAACCATGTCGCACAACAAAGGAAACAGAATCAAACTCTCTATTCTATTCAATTTAAATTGGTTTGGTTTAGTTTAATCGTTTCTTTAAACACCCCTACTCCAGCTGGCTAAGTCGACAAGTTCCACTGTTTAGGACTGGTCAACAAACCAAGCCGCTCGAAGCAAGGCTGTTCCCTTGCTCGTGCATGTATGAGCTAAACGTGAACATGGTATTTCGGCTCGGCTCAGATCGTGGAGCCTCGTTCAATGACAAATTTTCTAACTTTTGCCTGGATCACGACCCCTTCGCAAGTTGGTTGTAGTAAGGTATTCAAGGTGCTTAAAGTTTCGTGTTCATGTATCACAAAATAAAGACTTTTAGGTAAACAAATGGCATTTAAGAAAATCTCTCTCTAACTCCATAATTCGCTTCGTAGATTAATGACCAAGTATTTGTGAACAATTCAGCTAATAATTACCTCAGCTCGTTTAGCAGCTATATGTATCTACTATATATATATATAGAGAGAGAGAGAGAGAGGGGGGGGGACAGTTATAAATGCTCAAGCCTCATGTATGGTCAAATATACTCAAATATTTCTATCTTTTGATTAGCATAATAAATGGTAGAAATTTGAGTTAATAATAAACGATGAAAGTTTGAGTTAAAAATACCATTGTATTATATATATAAGAAGATGTGCTAAATTTTCAAATCTGCTCAAATCTATGTGATCGTCTCAATCGTTTGATTTTTTAAATGAATGATTCAAGTGATAAAATATATATATATATATATATATATATATATATATATATATATATATATATATATATATATATATATATATAGGATGTACTCAATGTTTAAACCTTATCATTGCTCAAATCTATTTTATCATCTCAACCGCTTGATATTTAAGATGAATGATTGATGTGATAGAGAAAAATATTTAATACACATAGTGTATTATATGCAAAATACAAAATACAATGATAATTTTTTATTTTATATATAATACACTATGTGCATTAGATATTTTTTATCAACTCAATCATTCTATCTTAAATATCGAGACATTCAATACATTAAATGCAATATCTAAAATACTTTTAATTTAAATATCTATCATTAATTTCAAAGATAGAATGGTAAAGATATATATATATATATATATATATATATATATATATATATATATATATATATATATATATATATATATATATATATATATATATATATATATATGTATGTAGAAATTGAGCGCTGCAAAACAAGGAGAACTGCATATTTTTTTGGCTCATCTTGACTCACATGGGTTGGTGCAAGCCAACTATGGATCGGCTTGCTCTTAGCCAGTCACATTAGGAGAACATGCTAACCAATTAATTCGGTATGTACCAATTTAGATGTCATGCGTCAAAAGTTTCCAATCTTTTTAATAAAAAAATCGTTAAAAGCTAACATTTATGTAAATGAGAATAAGCTTGTCCAGTGAAAACTTACATGAAAAAATCGTACACACATGCACACTTACATATTTATATCTACATGCACACACACGTGCAAGCATGTGCACACGTGCATGCATGCGCACACATGCACACGCACACACACACATATACATATATACATATACATATACATATATACATATACATATACATATATATACATATATATATATATATATGCATGCGCACACATGCCACGCACACACACACATATACATATATACATATACATATACATATATATACATACATATATATATATATATATACATATATGCATGCGCACACATGCACACGCACACACACACATATACATATATACATAAACATATACATTATACATATACATATACATATATACATATATATACGGTCTTGTTACAAAAGCCTGAAGTCGGCTCTTTTGGCTCATTTACCCGCCCTAGCCAATTTACCTAAAAAGACTTCTGAAATGAGAAAATTGTACACTTCCGAAATGAGTTCTTAACAGTGGCAACTCGTGTCAGTGGATCGGGTCACTTTGCTTTCAGATCAAAAATTTTGACCTGAAATACCAACCTTTTTCTCAGGTCACTTTTTACAATGCTAACTCAACCCAATCAGGTTCTGGTCGTCCCTATCCCACCTGATCGTGCTGGACCCGACAGGTGGTGTGCTTAGCCCGGTCCCTGAAAAGTCCGGGTCAGCTGCCACCCCTATACAGTTTAGAAACAGATTGTTCCGTGGTAATGGCATACGGATCAAAATCCAACAGGTCTGGTACAATTGCATTGGTTTTGATCTAATGAAATCCAAATTATTTAGGAGGATCCAACCCGGGCCAGCCTGGCCAGTTCGGTGCTGGGCCGACACATTAATCATCCCAAACCGCCAGTGGGCTGTTCAGACCGAGTTAAGCTAAACCGACCCGAGGCGAACAAACAGGAGAATTTCCATTGTAAATCTGTAAGAGAGACTGGATGAGTACTTCATTCGGTTCGTTCTCTTAAGCTCAGCTTGTAAATGAGCTGAGCCCCTCATTGTTTTCAGAACGACATCGGCTCGCTTGTGCTAGGCTTGTATATAAAACGAGATGATGTTATATGAGTTAAACACGGTCGACCCACATTCGGCTCGAATCGGCTAGACCATCAAAACAAGCACTCAGTCAAATGTGTGAACAAACGAAGACAAGCTCAACGGTTTCGAGCTCTATTTACAGAACAAAACGAGCTGCTCGTGAACCGCTAGTAAAGAACGGCTGGTCAGATATACACGAGCCGAGATGGCTTGTTAGGTCATTAAGTTTGGGACCCAAACAACAAGCTCAACATGCTAACATGAACCGGGCAATGAGCAATTGGGTTCGCTCGACTCGTATTCAAAATAAGTACTAAAATGGTACATATAGCCTGGCTAAGGGGCGGACTCACAACTTGAAGATCACGCGTTCTATATCCAGAAGGTGCATCCAGCTTCAAACTCTTCATTGTATCCCAGAAAAAAGGTGCTAGAAGCACACATATGTGGAAAATGGGCTTGGTGGTTCACAATCACACAATATGGAGAAATGACATACCGTTCTTTAATAAAAGGAAGAAGAGCCCACCACAGAAAATACAGAGATCCCTGCCGTTCATTACTGAAATGGATGGTGGTGATTCAAATCAGATATATGGGACGTATCATGAAGCATCGCTACTTTGTGTAAATCAATAAATTTGAAATTTTGATAAAAAATACCATGTTAAATCCTTGGTTTCTTTCTTTTTCCTCTATCTCTATCCAATATGTACACCATTTGAATCCATTTTGTTGTGGTATGAATCGATATTATTACATCCCAATTCTTTCCAAATACTAGACCTATCTGGTTCCGACTCAGCCCAGCAGGTTGAACCGCACCTGAGCTGCACCCCGAACTGGCTGGAACCAGAGGCAGGGAGCCCTCAAGACTCAGTTCTGGTTCTGTCTACTGGAGAACCGAACCAGAACTGGAAACCAATAGTCTCAAACTGCCGGTTCCAACTATGTTTTTATCCAGTTTAAAGTTTTATCTTCTTTCTAAAATGAAACTAGAACCAAATCAGAATCAGACCAGGTTTGAAGTTGGAACTCAAACTGGACCTGGAGGAAGGCCGGTTCCGTTATGGTTTTAGGTTTCAGTGGAAATAGGATGACCAATTTGGAAACTGGGGTCTTGCTTTACAAGGATTTTTTCTTTTGGTGAGGTGCACTTGTATATCTCATCCTCTAATGAACTTCCAAAATTTCAGCTCAACTTTTTCCTCATACAATGGAAAGGTTGGAGCCATATGCACACCCTGCTTATTGAACCCATGACCCTCAGCTTGTGAATCAACCCCTTAGACAGGTGAGCTATTGTTCATCCCGCAAAATTTTAGCTTTGAACTCGGTTGTTTGCAATAATCACTGTTTAAAGTCACCATTTGGAGTTAAAGTGATCAGATAATTAAGGCCGATTTTTGGAACTGGTCAACCGGTGGGTTTTGCTATCAAGCTTACCTTTGCACTCGAAGATCAATCTCCATCCCGAACCTGTCATAAGAAAATTCCTGCAGCACAGAAAAGTGTCTAAACATCTGAAAGTCCCTATACTTCCTTAAAATTGTGTCAAAGGTAAAATAGATCATGTCCACCTCTGGCATATTCACTCATACTCACTCATTGCATTTCAGTAGTATAAGTATAATTTAAAAGAATTTAAAGTTTGAGAAAAAAGATGAAGGATAGCATTATTACACTCATGTCTTCAAAAAAGCAATAGTCAACGAGTGTTGGTTAACAAAAATTAAAGCTCCAAAGAGTTTAGCTTCAAGCACACAATGGTGTGCCTGAAATTCACTATGAACTCAAACCAAAGTGAATGGAGCTTGCAACTAAAGTTTCTATGTGTTAGCTCATCTGACTAGGGTGTCAACTAACAAGTTAGAGGGTCATGAGTTCGATACTGAGGGCATGCATCTTACTTCGGCCTCAAATCATACCATAGTTCCTAGGTGGAACTAAACCGGAATTAAAGTACCACAAAAAGGGATCCTCTAAATTGGAAAGGCAAATTTCAACTTAAATGACAGGATCCATAATTTGAACCTCCATTTGTTTACATAATCTCTTCAAAGCAACCATTTGAAACTAAAGTGGCCATTGATCGGCTGGAATTTGTTTTTCTATTGGTTAGTCGAGGTCCGAAACCCGACTGGCATTAGCTGTGTCCATTGCCGCTAGGTTACAACTTCGATTACCATGAACCTTTGCGTGCTCAACCCACTTGACGTGTGAACCCAACCACATAACAAGAGAAGTTCACACCCACCTCCATGGAGGGAACGGGCTAAAACATTTTATGAAGGTTCGAGTTTGTTTCGGTAATACAAAGGATAAGAAAAAAGATAAGATGATAAAATAAAAGGATAAGACAAAAGATAAATCAACATATAAAGCAAAGATAAGGTATAAGAAATAAGATAAAACAAAGGACCAAATAAAGGATAAAGGTCGAAAAACATTATAAACATGCAAAATGTTTAGGACCGTCTTCTTACATTTACTCTATGCCGTGTTACAGTGCATTTTCCAAGAGGTGCAAGGCCGAATGAAAGACTAGCGTGTTGAGATCGAGTTCTTGATGTATCTCTATTTAGATTGTTGAGAGTCTTTTGTATTTGCTTTAGTCATGTAATAAGCGGCCATATGTGACTTGTATTAGGGTGTTCAATGAGTCCTTGTTAGGGATAAATAAGATAAGCATTGCTTATTTGTGCTTAGTTTGATATCATTTACTTATAGTTTGGGTTTTCATTTGATTTGGGTTTGAAGTGGTTCGTTAGAATCCGTTTTCATTTGGCATGATTTTACTGTTCAAGTTCTCTTTGAGCTTTTGTAACGGAGGACAAAAATTGAGTAAAAATTTCATCTTGAAGATCAAGGTCTAATTCCTCTTCTTCCTCCTTTTCCTCTTCATGAGAAACCTCTATTCCACAGAAGAGCATGCTAGTCGTGAGGTATTGAGAGGAAGAGATGTTGTTCCATATAAGTTTATTTTGTTGCATATTGAGAGAAATCGAGTCGAAGCAATCAGACGGACTGCTTTTATGAGATACAGTAGGGGGTGACGCGCCAAACACCGTATTAAAAAAGAATGTAAAATGTCTTCATTCAGCTTCTTAAGTATAACTTCAAAGTCATGCTATACGATGTTCATATTGGCGTAGATATGTTTTAAGAATTCCGAGTAGGGGCATTTGCATTCACTAATTTAACAACTAACTACGTTTTAGTTGAATGTAGTATCACGACGTAGGAAGCCTAATTAGCCAATAAACAAAGGTGTAGTTCAGTCCAAATATACTTAATGTCACTATTTTTGTGACTGGCTCGTAGTTGGGTATTTTTAAACTTGGCCAACCGGGCAGCTGAATAAGAGCATACTAGAAGGCTGTTTTGGATAACTTTCTGCTTTTCTGCTAGTCTCGACCTGCCTGTGGCAATTTCAGACATGAATCAACAACACGACTCAAACATGGCCGGGACCCGACACGAGAAAAGTGCACCCCCTGGTTGGGTCTGGGTCATTCCAAAACTGACCTGATAAAATTTGGGTGTATGGTTGTATGCAACCCAAAAAAAGATGATGTATGTATGTGTGATTTTCATATATATATATATATATGAAAATCAGATCTCGTCCACTAATTTGGGAGTATGTACATAAATTTGGAGCTTGTGAGGGTATTTAGAAGATCAAACAACTTTACTACACTCATACCATTGAAAAGCAATGATCAACATGAATGAACAGAGTCTCAGTGGGCAGGATCCAATCACTCTACGTATATACATACACTCATACATATATAATGTATATTATATATTCTCCTACACTAAATGCATATGCATACATTACACATACACATATATAGATATAGATATAGTTATAGTTGGTCAAATCTAGTCTTAGAATGGACACGAATAAAAAATTGGCATGGGACTAGGTCAACGTGATTTTGACTAAGATCGAGGTGACCCGACCTGTTGACCTGATTTACTACCCCTATTTAGACATTCAAAACTTTAATATTATTGAAAAAGGTAGCAAGAGATGGTAGAGCAGGATTACCCAATGCAGCATTTTGGGTGCGGTAATCTTCAATAATTATAACCCACGGATTCAACAGTGGGCTAAAGCCCCACCCCAGCTCAATGTAGATCGGCCACTAGTGAACATATCCATGCATCTTGCTCGGTTTCTGAGACATGAAACACACACATTGTTCATCGTGAGGTTTCTTCTGAACTTAGTTCGTGTTGCAGCCCTGCTAAGCCGAAAGATTTGGTGAGATGATCAGATGCTTAGCTTGTAATGGCTAACACCAACGTGTTTAGAACAAAAGGAGGAGATTTGCAGACACATGCATGGCGTTTTAGTGACGTTATTCAAGCATTAATGTTTGAATACGTTGGGTGGGGTTGGAAGCCGTTGCCGTCACGGTTTGTTGAAATTTTGAATTGTTTAGGTGTTGGAAGATTTGATCGCCCAGGCAGTGGATGTACCGACCGGAACCTTGTCCTCTTGGCAATCGACCGCCCCCCCCCCCCTCCATCCTGTTTGTGATCTCAAGGATTGAGAACCGGAAGGCCATTGTCACTTGTTGGGGGCGACCAAATGAACCAAGGAGACAGCTTCGGTGCATGGGCACGGACCCGTGCCGGCTGAGCTTAAGTGCTTTTAGGTTCTTAATATCGGCGGACAACTTAGTAGTGAAACCAGAGCCAGAAGGGATAGACCAGAATCACAAGGGAAAGAGATCATTTAGTAGTCTCTCTCTCTCTCTATATATATATATATATATATATATATAGAGAGAGAGAGAGAGAGAGAGAAAATAGTTTATACGCATACATATCTATTATTAGATCCACTTAAAAATTTTCGTTCAATCGGCATGATCAACAATAGAGTTTTAATTTAAAAGTATTTAAATAAGAAAAAAACTATAATACTTTTCATTTTTAAATTCAAATTTCTAATATTGATTATATTGATCAAATAATGGAGATCTTTGGAAATTTTTAAGTAGATTTGAGGAGCAATGAGTTGTGCATATACTAATTTTTCTCTCCATCTCTCTATAGGTAGAGAGAAAGAGAGAGCCTAGTCCATGTGCTGTCATTCATTCATCCTTAAATCTACTTAAAAGATTTTTATTATTCCATCACCATGACGAATGGTGGAGTTTGAATTTAAAAGTATTTAACGCAGATAGTGTGAAATACGAAAAATAAAATAATACTTTTACTTTTAAATTCAAATATTCATCGTTGATCTAGTCAATCAAATGATATCTTTTAAGTGGATTTGATCATAAATGAGTATATGTATATACTAATCTCTCTCTTTATATATATATATATATATATATAATCCTCGTGAGAGGGAGGGGCTAGATGAGGGTGTTATCACAGGTAGGACCCGGGAGATAAAAAGGTGTAGGTGGAAATGGTCATTAGTTGCATGTAACAGTTAGAACTCAATTTTATATAAATATAAATACTTAGAATCAATGTTTGAAAAAGATGGAAGAATTGCTTGGATGGCAAAAATAGGAGTCGAAAACATGTTGGCTGAAATTGAAAGGTACATCTAATATTTTAGGCATTTTTAAAACGGATATCTAGTGATGGATAGTCAATCATTAATATTTTCATTTCAACAAAAAAAGATGTATGTAATAAAAGGAGAGACACCCAAAGCGTTAGCTCTAACACCCTTTCATTGGTGGGGAGTTCGCCTGCTAGAAGGCATATATGTTTGTATATACTAGGCTTTGGCCTTTCTTCTCAAATAAAGATGTTGAGTTGGATATAAATGCATATAAGAAAAAATTGAACTTAATAAGGTTAATAGGAATAAAGATAGTGTAGATGTGGAAGACACCAAAGTGGTTTGGGCATATGTGATTGCCACAAACTCAAATAAGGTGTAAGAAATTAGATAAAAACAGCTAAAAGGGACATGTAGGATTGTAAATTCTTCACAAGGGAGAGGGGTTAGAGTGCTATTATGATACATATGATATGAGAGAGGACATTAGTTTGTTTATAAAGAGAGTTTGTTGGAAATCCTCAAAAAGTTGCACACAACTTTTACACCTTTATTTAGTATAAATTTAAAGATCTTAATTATTGATTCAATAAGGGACTAATGGGACGTCACAGTTTTAGTTAATGTCAAATCAATTAGAAAGATGCATAAGGTATCATGTGTAAATAAATAACATTATGAAGTTAAAATATTATAAGACAATACTAATAATGCATTATGGCATTAAGTGTTGAGCAGTCACTACAACATATGCAAAAGATGCATGATCATAAAGACAGACATCAGTAAAATAATTTAAACAACTGAGAGATTAATTGAGAGATGGGCTTCACAGATATCAAGAAGATAGTTTGAACATTCGGAGAGCATTGGAGGGAGAGATTGGCCTCCAACGGAAATGATAAAACACGAACTGTGTGGCACAAGATCGAACACGATGGCGAGTAAGACAGACCACTTGAAAGGCTTGGTTTTGGTTGATTGGGTCTGGGGGAGAGATGCAGAGACAAACAAGGGTTGCGGGCGGGTGAAGCAGCCCAGGGCTCCACCTTCCAAGCAACATGATGACAAAAGAGGGGGTCTTGCGAGATTCAAACAACGAAGCTGCTGTGGCATTGGGCCATGCATGCATTCATCCATTCACAACACGGCCAAAAGGAAAGAGCGACCTCTAGCCTGACTGACGCGCGTAGTGAGCGTCGAGGGATCTTCCATAATTGCGACCGGCTTTAGCCTGACTGACTGACGCGCAGCTACAGTGTTGATGTGTTCGCTTTAAGACTAAAGCCCTCTGGTTGATGATGCATTCATTGGTTGAGCGGACTTTGCTAATTTAGAGAGAGAGAGATTGGTTTCAATTTGATCACATAAATTGCAGTGGGGTGATTGAGTAATGACAATTGAATTTTCTTCATGAATCCCTCCATCTCCCTCGTAAGTTTTTACTTTTCACGGTTTCCACTGCTACTCCGTGGTCTGTGGTAAACCCCTTCTTAACACTCTGCGGCGCCAATCCATCATCTCCGCAGCGCGGTGAGGTGAACCAAGCACTAGCACTACAGGTAAGAACACCGCTTCTCTCTCTTTCTCTCTCTCTCTCTCTCTCTCACACACACACACCTTTTGTGTTGCTTTTTCTTAAAAGGAATGTAATGGGTGTGGGTGTGTGTGTGTGTGTAGAGAGAGAGAGAGAGAGAGAGAGAGAGAGAGAGAGAGAGAGATCCCCCTTTTTTCTATCAAGAAAAGTTCGGATGACCAGAATCACCAGGCAATTGACCTTTTTCTGTGGTATTATTTTGAATTTTCAGGACGACCTTGAGAAGCAGAATTTGCCCTCTTCCTTCCTGACTCCTCTGCTTCCACTCTCATGCAGGTTGTTTGGCTTGTGTGTGTGTGTGAGAGAGAGAGAGAGAGAGATGGGGTCCTGCTTGTCGACGGAAGGAGTGAGTACCAACAATAGCAACAACCCGGAGTCGCTCTCACCCCGTTCCTCCTTCACTGCCGCTTCCCCATCACCGTCGTCATCGTCCAAGAAGAGGGCACGGGGGAGTTTCCGCAAGCGCAGGGCCAACTCATCCAAAAAGAGTGGGGAGGCGACGGGGAGATCCGGAGGAAGTGGTTCCCTCATTTCTCTCAAGGGAGACGAACATCTGCTAGACGTTCAAGGGAGGGTGTTCCTGAACGGAGCCAGTGAAAATACCTGCCTCTTCACTCAACAGGGGAGGAAAGGCACCAATCAAGATGCCATGCTTGTATGGGAGGTGCCACACCGTTCTTCATCTTCTCTTCTCCCTCTTGCTTTGCTTTGGTTGATTCATTTGTGGTTAGTTCATCAAAGATTAACCAAGAATTTTAGAAACCCTTGAATACAAAGGAGGTTCATATAGTTCTACGGGAGAATATGGTTTTTTAGTGTTTAACACGTGGATTGGATGGTTAATATTAGTTTTAAGGGTTTAAGATTAATAGAAAGAGAAAAAGAGGGGGCCAACCTCCATTAGAGGGGGTTGTCCTTCCCTTCAATTTCACACATTTTCCCCTCACCTTTTCATGTCGTTTCTTAACATGGTATGAGATCCATACGATCGATGGGAGCAGTTTATAGTTGGTGTGTGTTATGAAGATTGGGCTGCAAGGGTACAATCCTAAGTTAACAAAGATAGGTCTCTAGTGTTTCAAGTGAGGCAGCTGAGGAAACCGACCGACACATTCTACACTCCCTTCTTTCTTGAAGTTACAAGACTTGTACGTCTGTTGTTGCTATGAAATATAAAGATGGAATTCTTTAAGGAAATAAGGGTGATGACACTGAGAATTTAAATAATGACCGGAAGGAGTGTTGTCCGTACGATACGGTGCGATACGTATCGTATACGGGGGCCCGTATCGTAAGTACGGGCGTATCGTATGATACGGGCGATACGCTCTGAGACTCTTATAAAGGGTCCCGACCCGAGAGAAACCCGTGATTTTTCGCGGGTTTCCTCTCTCCTTTTGGATTCCTGAAGCTCCCTAAGAGTCGGTTTTCGCCTCCTTGGTGTTTAAAGCTCTAAAATCGTGCCCTACAGTGTCCGTCCAAGCCTACAAACTCGGATTTAGATATATTTTGAATGTTTTTTCTATTTTTTCCTTTTATATTTGTTATATTTTTTTATTTCATTATTTTTAATGATAAAATATGAAGTTATTAAGTGTTTGTATACGATTTTTATTGCATTCATGAAGTGGGAGATACTCGACTTTGAGACAATCATGGAAGGAAACAGGATGCACTATGGATGGACCGATAGGCGAGGAAGGACATTGCTAAACTTTCTTGTATATTGTCCTAAAGGACTCATGTTTTTGAGATCTCTAGATATGTCAGAGGAGAGGCACACTGCAGAGATCCTACGAGAGGAATTTGATAAGGTTATAGAGGAGGTTGGGCTAGAAAATGTAGTCCAATTGATTACAGATAATGCAGCTAACTACAAAGCAGCTTGGAAGGAGTTAGCTGATATTTATGGGACTTTCTACTGGACACCATATGTAACCCATTTTTTAGATCTCATCCTCGAGGACATTAGTGAGATGGATGAAATAAAGGCAGCAACTGAGTGTTGTCAAGATATTACAAAATTTATTTACAACCATGCATTTGTTTTGTGTATGATGAGGAGATACACAGAAGGTGCAGAGCTTCTTCGCAAAGCTGCAACTCGGTTCGCAACAAACTTTTTATCTGTACAGAGTATTGTGAGATAGAAGCAAGCTTTAAAGAGAATGTTCTCTTCAGGTGAGTGGCAATAATTTGCAGAGTTGCCTCAAAATAGAAGGAACAAAAAGTTGAATGAGATTGCAGAAATGGTTTTTAGAAGTTCATTTTGGAATGCATGTATCAGATTATTGAAAATTACTTGTCCTTTAGTGAAAGTTTTGAGATTGGCTGACAGCGAGGAGAAACCATCTATGGGCTACCTTTATGAAGCTATGGACAGGGCAAAAGAAGCAATCAGAAATAACTTTAATGGAAAAAAAAGAGATTATGTGCCCGTGTGGAAAATAATTGATAGTAAATGGAATAAACAATTGCATCAGCCTATTCATGCAGCAACCTACTATCTAAACCCATCATTGAGGTACTCAGCAACCTTCAAAAGGGACGATGAGGTTAATCGAGAAATCATTTAATGCATCGACAGATTAGTCCCTGATAAGAGCATAGCAGATGTGATACATCGAGAGATGGAGATATATGATAATGCTCTTCACTTGATGGGTTTGCCTATTGCAATTCGCAACCGCAGTACGATGCGTCCAGGTAAATTATTTATTTTCATATTTAAGTTTCATCTTACATTACTGTAGATTATGTCTATAATGTTTGTCTTTTTCTACAGATGTTTGGTGGAATAGGTTTGGAACTGATTGTCCAAACCTTAAAGATTTTGCAGTGAGAGTCTTAAGCCAAACCTGTAGTACAACAGGTTGTGAAAGAAATTGGAGTGTTTTTTATCACATCCATACAAAGAAGCGCAACAGTTTGGAACACAAAAGACTAAATGATTTAGTTTATATCCGTTGTAACATGCACCTTCGTGAAAGGTAATGTTGTATTACTTTCAAATTTTCAATTCAATATAGTTTAACTTCAGTCTTCAATTGTTAATATTATTTACTAATTGTTTATCTTTGTTTGTCGTAGGCAATTAAAAAAAGTAAATAGAGAAGAAAGTCACTTCGATCCAATAAGTTTGGATAATTTTGATATATTAGAAGATTGGGTTATGGAAGACACTGAAGAAAATACCCTCCTAACTGAAGAAGACGTTGCTTGGATTAATTTGAAAGGAGCGCAACAACAATATCAAGGAGATGAAAAATTTGATTTTTAAGAAGAAGGTGTCGCTGATGATGATGATGAGGATCTGCAACAAGGAGAAGATGAAGATTATTTAGTTGATGATCTTGATTACAATTTGTAAAATGTAACTGTGTTTGTAATGTATATTTCATTTTTTGAATTCAAAATATGTAAATTGAGATGCAATTGTTCAATGTTGAATGCTCAATCTGTACTAAACTTACAATATATGAATTTAAAGCAATTACCAGATTTTTCCTGATTTTTTTTCGATTTTTTCGGATTTTTACTAATTTTTATTGATTTTTAATTAATTTTTACATTATTTTAATATTAAAGTATGATACGATACGATATGCCCGTATCGTGGAGCCCAGCGATACACGATACGATACGCGTCAGAACTGGAAGTGCTTTGGAAGATGCACTCGACACTTCATATGTTTATTTTGGCCTTGAAGACATCCCCTATAAGGTGAATTTGCAAGGATTTGAAACTATTCATGATGTCAGTTTCCTACATGATCTAAAAGGTGAATTTAAGCTATGTCATCCATTTGATCAGTCTATCATGGAACAATCATTTTTAGAGCTAAATGAAATCCAATACCCCATGAATGTAGTAACATCTAGAAACGGTTCTTGTGTATATGACATCCCACATGCCTCCAATACTTCCTTTACTAATATGAATGTGATAAATACGCCTTCATGGATTGGAAGTATGTTAGTTGGTGCTGCATCAAATGCTCATTGTTATTCAAAGATTAGATTTCGTGGATGCACACTAAGGAAAATAATCTCTTATGGTAATCCAAGAGCCATTTCCATGAGCGGATCATGCCGCATTAACTTCTGAAACAGATGAAGGACATTCTTGGCGACAAGGTTGAGAAGGTGGTTGATTGCCCGATAGGTTGCCAAATGTGACGATGGTGAATGACCTATCCTTTCCAAAAAGGGTTACACAAAAAACATGAAAGAAAGATCAATTTTTTAAAAAGGTAATTTTATCTTTTTTTGAATATCAAATACTGGAAAAAGAAAGTAAAGATAACTTTCTTCATTTTATGGGAAATCAAACCAGAAAAGTGGTTGTGCAAGATCACTTTCTTGATTTTGTGGAAAAGCTAATAAGAAAAGAAACCAAAAAAAGGTAGTTGTCCCAAAAAGGAAGGATGATCCCACGATTTTAGGAAAGAGAGCTCCTAACCGCTGCCCCTCATTTGCATAAAGAAGTGGCTACAGAGAAAGGGGGATTATAAAAATGAACAAATATGTGAATCGAAAGTTTATCAGCCAATAGGCTTGCAAGAAGGCATCTGCCCTGGAGGAAGTGTTTGAGATTGAAGCTTATGTGGTGATTAACTGTATACCTTGGGATGAGTATGATTGTTTGGAAACAACTCAGACTACGGATGAGGTTAAACAAAGTTCAACAAGAAGACGGAGACCAGAAGAAGCTTGTAGTCCGATGGCTGTTGAAGCTCCTGTATTTTATTCTATGTGAGGAGAAGTGAAAGGAAGAGATATAAGAAAAAATGTTGTGATTCAAGTTCATATTTTGATTTTGATTCTGTTCAACATCGTTAGATCTGAAGATCTAGCGTAAAGGGAGCCTTAGAGTTTATGCTGAAGTTAAAGCAAGAGTCAATGAGTAAGGTTGCAGTCATGGGGCTGCTGAAAGAACGACCTAGTTGGGTGGTGAATGATTTTACAGCCAGTGAGGTTGCTGAAAGTTTGCAGTCATGTAGGCTGTTTAAGTAAATAACTATGTAGGCTGAGTGAAAGAGTGTTACAACAATGAAGGTTGCTTAAAAAGTATTGCAGTTAGAAAGGTTGCTAAAAAATGGATAGCGAAGTAGGCTGAAAAAAGTGGTGTGCAGCCAGAATGGTTGAAGAAGAAAGTGAGAGAGGGGTTGCTGCATCAAGAATAGTCACCTTATCCAAGTCCATCTTCTATCAAGTTTACTATAGTAGTGTTGTTATAAGAGGGTGATAGTGTTGTTGTCCAATCACAGCAGGAAGAGAAGAAACCAGCAGCCTTAGAGAGTCTGTGAGAGCAGGACCGCTCACTGAAAGAAACTCATTTTTGTTCACAGTTAGAGTTGGAGTATGCTCTTGAGATGATTAAGCAGCTTATGTGTTATTGCTTTTACCTAGTTGGTTTTGGAAGTTTGGAGTTTGGAATATCTTACTCCCAACTTGAGCGGTTGTTAAGAACATGCTTATTTAGTGTTTTTAGTAATTATGTAGATTTTAGGTATTATTGTAATAATCCTTATGACTAAGGGCAGCTTGATCATTTTATGTTTAATAATCCATTATATAAGGATTGGACGGTTTGTATTAGGTTTAAGGGTTTCATATTAATTGAGATAGAAAGAGGGGGGTGACCTCCATTGGAGGGTAGCCCTCCCATCCGATCTCACACATTTTTCCTTTACCTTTCTCCTCTGTTTTTTCATGCTTGATGGCTCGATGTGTTTTCCGGCCGTTTCTCAACAAGTTCATGTGCCTGTTGTTTGGCTCTTTATTTTCTGGGTATAGCACTATTTTGTATTTCCACTCTAATTCTTCAATGATTGACTGTGGAGAGGAATTTTGAGCTGCCTCTCGGATGACTAGCGAGTTGGTCCTTGTATGGTCCGTTATCTGTGGTTCAAGGCAATGTTAGTGAGGTGCCATATGCAGAATTAAATCCTGCAACGTGCTTCTCTGGCTGCTTAACGCTTTCCAAGCTGAACAGATTTTTCTAGCACCTAATACTTTCCTGCATCCCGAGTATTCAGTCCTTGGTTACTATTATGAGTCTTCAAGCTGAAGTTGTATTCTATGCTACTCTGGTTAGACTTTCCTATATTAGTTCATAAACTTCTCTCCTTTTACTACCAGGACCTAGAAACTCTTCATGTGGTAAGGGTTCACCCTTGTATGGTGGGCCCTATGCCCAGTCAAAGGAGGAGTACTGAATTAGCAATCAAAGTTCCAACAGCTGATGTAAGATTTTTTGATCTTTTACACTAAGGTGCAACCCTTTCATCATTACTGCATTGAATCCCATCACAGATGCAAAGTTAAGCATTCTGGGATGAGAATGGTATTAGGACTGCCATGTGACTCCTAGGAAATCCTCATGTTACGTCCTCTGGCTCTAGCTGATCCTGCCTAATGTGGGGAAAAGTTAGGTTAAGGTTAAGCAAATGGAGTACCGCCAGCATGTACTTATGTTCTTTCTCATACCAAAACGGCTTCAAACTTTACAAGTATTTTAATCAACAACTACAACAACAACTACTAAGCCTTTTCCCATACTAGACGGGGTCGGCTACATGGATTCTTTGTTTCCACAGAGCCCTATCATGTGCCATATTAGCAGTTAACTCACAATAAGCTAGATTATTCTTTATTGTTTCTTTCCAACACTTTTGTGGTCATCCTCTACCTCTTTTAATACTTTCAAAATCTAGTTTTTCATACCTTCTTAAACGATATTCTCTCATTTTATCCTCTATCGATGTCACTCCTAATTTGTTTTTAATAACCTCATTATGTATTGGACTTTTCTTATATGACCACTCATCCATCTCAACATCTTCATTTCTGTCACATACATATTTTATACATGTTGATGATTAACTACTCAACACTAAGAACCATAAAACATGGCAGGTATAATTGCTGTTCTTTAATATTTACCTTTTACTTTAATGATATCTTCTTATCACAAAGAATACCTGATGCTCCTCTCAATTTTAACCAACCAACATTAATTCTATGCATAACATCTCAGCCAATTCTTCCATCATTAAAATTTCCTTTTTGGGGTTGCAGTGTATGCCAATTTTAATTTCTATGTCCTCTCAAGTAACCAAATGATCAAACTTACATTCCATATATTTTGTCTTTGTTCTACTAAGTCGAAAGCCTTTCCTTTTTAATGTTTCTCTCCATAGTTTGAATTTTCTATTAACTTTTTCCTTAGATTCCTCCACTAACAGAGTGTCATCTGCAAATAATATACACCAAGGTACTTCATCTTGAATATGTTTTGCTAACTCATCAATCACCATTATAAATAAGTATGGACTTAAAGTTGATCCTTGATATAACCCAATATTAACTTCAAAGAAGTCTGCCATTCCTTCATTAGTCCTCACACATGTTTTTGCACTATCGTACATGTCTCTTATAAGGTTAATATATGTGAATGAGATACCTCTTTTTTTCAAGGTTCTCCAAAGAACCTCTCTCGGTACCCTATCATAAGCTTTTTTTAGATAAATAAATATCATGTGAAGGTCTTTCTTTTTTTTTCTAAAATGTTCCATAAGACGTCTCAAAAGGTGAATCACTTCAACAATAGATCTGCCTAGTATGAATCCATATTGGTTCTTTGTTATACTTGATACTTGTCTTAACCTACGTTCGATAATTCTTTCCTATAATTTCATAATAATCTGGATATTTTATGTTAATGAAGATTTATATGCTTTTTGGTAAATGAGCTTAGTGTTGTTCTTTTTTTTGTTGATGGAGATTAGTTTATTGAAGATACTCCTAAACTGTACAAACAACAACAACTAAGCCTTTTCCCATACAAGACGGGGTCGGCTACATGGATTCTTTGTCTCCACAGAGCCCTATCATTTGCCATGTTAGCAGTTAACTCACAATAAGCTCGATCATTCTTTATTGTTTCTTTCCAACACTTTTGTGGTCGTCCTCTACCTCTTTTAATACTTTTCAAATTTAGTTTTTCATTCCTTCTTACAGGTTCTTCTTTTGATCTTCTTTCTATATGTCCAAACCATCTTAAACGATATTCTCTCATTTTATCCTCTATCGATGTCACTCCTAATTTGTTTTTAATAACCTCATTATGTATATAGTCTTTTCTTATATGACCACTCATCGATCTCAACATCTTCCTTTCTGTCACAGACATCTTTTGTACATGTTGATGATTAATTGCCCAACACACAGAACCATAAAACATGACTGGTCTAATTGTTGCTTTATAATATTTACCTTTTAACACTAATGGCATCTTCTTATCACAAAGAATACCTAATGCTCCTCTCCATTTTAACCAACCAACATTAATTTTATGCATAACATCTCCATCAATTCTTTATCACTGTGAAAAATTGACCCTTGGTATTTAAAACTTTCCTTTTGGGGGATGCAATGTGTGTTAATTTTAATTTCTATGTCCTCTGAAGTAACCAAATAATCAAACTTACATTCTATGTATTCTGTCTTTGTTCTACTAAGTCGGCGGAGGCCTTTCCTTTCTAATGTTTCTCTCCATAGTTCCAATTTTCTATTAACTTTTTCCTTAGACTCCTCCACTAACACAATGTCATCTGCAAATAACATACACCAAGGTACTTCATCTTGAATATGTTTTGTTAACTCATCAATCACCATTATAAATAAGTATGGACTTAAAGTTAATCCTTGATGTAACCCAATATTAACTTTAAAGAAGTCTGTCATTCCTTCATGAGTTCTCACACATGTTTTTGCACCCTTCTACATGTCTCTTATAAGGTTAATGTATGTCAATGGGATACCTCTTTTTTCCAAGGTTCTCCAAAGAACCTCTCTCGGTACCCTATCGTAAGCTTTTTCTAGATAAATAAATATCATGTTAAGGTCTTTCTTTTTTTCTCTAAAATGTTTCGTAAGATGTCTCGAAAGGTGAATCGCTTCAACAATAGATCTGTCTGGCATGAATCCAAATTGGTTCTCTATTGTACTTGATACTTGTCTTAACCTACGTTCGATAATTCTTTCTCACAATTTCATAGTATGGTTCTTTAACTTGATATCTCGATAATTCGCATAATTCTGAATGTCTCCCTTATTCTTATATATGGGTATAAGTGTACTCACTCTCCATTCCTCGGGCATCTTTTGGTTTCTCCATATTTCATTAAATAGTCTTGTGAGCCAAGTGATTCCTATTTCTCTGAGGATTTTCCAAACTTCTATAGGAATATTGTCTGGTCCTATCGATTTACCACCCTTCATATGTTTAAGAGCCTCTTTGACTTCATTCTTTTTAATATGTCGATAGGAATTGTGGTTTATATACTTTTATGATTTGACTAACTCTCTTAAGCTAATACTAACATCTTTATTTTCATTAAAAAGCTTATAAAAATAGTTTTTTCATCTATTTCTTATATCATCATTTGCCACTAGAATTTTTTCATCCTTATCTTTGATGCATCTAACATAATTAAGATCTTTAGTTTTCTTACCTCTATCCCTAGCTATCTTAAAAATATCTCTTTCAACCTCTTTTGAGTTGAGTTTTTTTATATAAATCCTCCCAAATTTTAGCTTTTGCTTCACTGACGGCCTTTTTCGCTTTCTTTTTTACTTTCTTATAAGCCTCTAAAGTTTTACTAATTTTCTTAGCATATTGTAATTTGTAACCTGCCCTCTTTGCCTTGATTTTATTTTGCACTACTTCACTCCACCACCAAGCTTCTTTTTGTGCCGGCACACCTCCCTTAGATACACCTAACACATCTTTCGCCACTTTCCTAATATGTATAGCCATATTGTTCCACATATCACAGGGTGTACCAACATAATTCCTAACATCTCCTTGAATGATTTTCTGTTTAAATATATCTTCTTTCTCGCTTTTGAGGTTCCACCATTTAGTCTGAATAGATCGATGCACTCTTTTCTTCTTTGTCCATTTTTTATTTGTAAATCCATAACTAAAAGTCGATGTTGGGTGGTTAAGCTTTCTCCTGGAATTACCTTGCAATCTTTACAACACACTCTATCTTTTTTTCTATAAATAAAGTAATCAATTTGTGTTTGTGATAAGTTACTCTTATAAGTAATTAAATGATCATCTCTTTTTTTAAAGATTGTATTGACTATAAAGAGATCAAATGCCATAGCAAAATTTAAAATCTCCCTATCTTCCTCATTTATATCTCCAAAACCAAAGTTCCCATGAATACCTTGATATCCTAATGCCTCTTTACTTACATGTCCATTTAAGTCTCCTCCTAAATAAATCATCTCCCTTTGTGGAATCCTTTGAATCACCTTATCTAACTCTTCCCAAAAAGCTGTCTTTATACTATCTTTTAGTCCTACTTGGGGTGCGTAAGCACAAACTATATTCAAAACCTCTTCTCGTAACACTAATTTAAACGTCATGATTCGGTCACCATATCATTGTATGTCTACTACACTATCCTTTAAATATTTATTTATGATAATACCAACTCTGTTTTGAGCCTTTTCCTTACTTGAGTACCATAATTTAAAACCTGTATCCTCTATCTCTTTTGTTTTTTTCCAACCCACTTTGTCTCTTATAAACATAGAATATGAATCTTTCTTCGAATTTCACCTCCATTAGCTTACCGGATAATGTTTCGATATTCTAAGAACCAATATGAATCTTATTATCTAGGACTAGCTTCTTTACCCCCCTCATCCGTCCATATTGACTGCATTCGAGTAGCAATGCAGCGGGACTAACTTCTTTACCCACATTCGTCCGTGATGTTGGAACCCTCTCTACAATTGATTCACTACATTCAAGCGAAAATGTAGTGGCCCTTGCTTACTTATCACTGCATTCGGGCTCTGCAGCACGTCGCTAGGCGGGGACGCCCCAAAGCAATGCTCATAATTTGTGTAATCCATGGTATAAAAATTCGATAAAGTTTTACGTTGGCTGTCGGAAGCCTAACACAACTACACTGTAATTTGAAACAATTAAACTTTGGCGAAGAAGATGATCTTAGAAATTGTTTTCTTGGTCTTCCTTTATATGTTATTTTTCACAACTACCCTACTTGATTTATATGTAATATTGAGGAGAAAATGAACTTCAGTTGTCGTCCAACCTCTTGTTGTACCAAATCCTCTCTTTCTCTCTCTATTTTATTATTGCTGAAGAACTATTAGGGTTAAAGCCCTAAGAGTCTTAAATGCATACGGTACATGGCATATTACAAGTATGCCATTAATGAAATGAAAATACAGGAACCTTTAAAAAAAAGAAATGACAACTGGTCACCAATAATTGTGGACTTTGACTAGATGTGGTCGATCCTCTTAACACTCCCCCTCAAGTTGGGTTAAAGACATTACATTACACCCAACTTGTCCATGACCTTGTATAATATTCTTTTTGGCACTGCTTTAGTCAACATATCTGCCACTTGGTCACCTGACCTCACATGAATTAAGTGAAATTGTTTGTTCTTTATCTTCTCTCAAATAAAATGACAATTCACTTCTATATATTTTGTTCTCTCGTGATAGACTCGATTCAATGCAATTTGTATGGCTGCCTTATTATCACAATATTCATGGATCGGTAATCGTATCTCTTCTCCTAAATCTTTAATAAGCACTTGAAACCATAATTCTTCACAAAAAAATGAGTTACTGCTCTATATTGGGCTTCTACACTAGATCTAGCAATAACTCATTGTTTCTTACTTTTCTAAGATATAATATTGCCTTTGTAGTAGATTTCATGTCTTCAAGTGAACCTGCCCAGTTTGCATGTGTGTGTACCTCTAACTCTAGGTGTCCATGCTTAGCATGCATCACTCCATAACCTAGAGTTTTCTTTAAGTATCTAAAAATTTGATAGACAACTTTCATATGGGTGTGTGCATTATATGCTCACAATACCCACTGCAAAAGTGATTCAGGTCTGATGATCATTAGATAAATTAGTTTTCATACCAGTCTCTAGTATGTGCCAACATCTTCATATTTTTTATCCTTATTCTAAGATAATATTTTGTTCATTTCTATTGGTACATCACATGGCTTAGAATCGGTCATCCTAGCGTCCTTTAAGAGGTCTAACATATATTTCTTCTAAGTTAGAAATATACCTTTGCTTGAATAGAGAACTTCAATGCCCATAAAGTAGTGGAGTCTTCCTTTCAAGTCAAAGGATGTATGGAGTTGTTTTTTCAGCTCTTGAATTTTCTCGACATCATCACCTGTGATTATAATATCATCAATGTATACTACAAGAATAGAAATACCTTTAAATATCATCAATGTATACTACGAGAATAGAAATACCTTTACCATACTTTACAAATAATGTATGATCATTTGCACTCTACAAGCTTTGAGAGATTGTTTTAATCCCTATATGGTATTTGGTTGGGGAGATATGTTCATGGAGAGAATGATATTTACTCATCCACGATAATTGGCCCAACATTCAACTCAGAAGAAAAATGGCGGTGGTGGCGGGAGAGAGAGATGGTGGTGGGGCGACGTTGATGGAAGCTGCAAAAGAGAGAGAGATACCAGTGGCGATGGTGGGCTTCTCCGCCTTCAGTGGCAATGGAAGGTAGGAGAGGGAGGAATGGAAGTAAGAGGGAGAGAGGGATGACCTAATCTATATTAGGTTGGGTCGACCCATATCCATTGGATCGATCCAACCCTATATGCTATCAATAACATAGTGGACAACAGCACTAATAGTACCGATGTTGGATACCGCTTAAAGTGCACTGATCCGCTAATTCGCTATAGCGCACTATTGATAACATAGCTTATTAGTTTGATTTCCTTCATTTCAACATTGATTTGTTAAGATCAGTAACAAGTCATATAGAACGGGTGGAATTCCATTAGTCATCTTCTATTATATACAATGGAGGGAGTCAAAAGGAAAGTCGCATTGTGGGTGCAGCTGTGCATTCTGTTTCTCTTGTAATGCGTTTATGCCTCTTTTGGAGCTCTAACTTCCTAATCTCAACCAAGGTTGGAAAAAGAAGGGAGTTCTGGAAAAGTATGACCATTTGGCTGATTTCAGAAAGGTGATTCTTGTGAATAATTGTCGATCATCAAAGGTTGATGTTGCATCAATCAATATTACCGAGTCGCCGAGAGTCAAATGACATTCACTGACGAATGTCTATCTTCAAGAATGATTGACAAGAGCGGAAGTATACACAAAACGAATCAAGAAGCAGTGCAAGACTGCATAATTTATTCATGGAATGAGGTCTTATTTATAGACACTTTACAAGAGGCAAGTAAGTAGCAAGAAGCAAGATCATCAAATGGGTTGAACTAGTGCTGGCCGGCCAGCACTAGTCGTTGGGATCCAACGGCTAGTTGCTGGCTGGGCCAGCACTAGCCGTTGGGGCTTCCCAACGGTATTACATTAACACCCCCCCTCAAACTTACGGGGTATACACTGAAAGTTTGTCATGTAAAAACTGAAACCGAGAGGCGGAAAGAGATTTGGTAAAAAAGTCTGCGAGCTGTATCTCAGATGTAACATAGCAAAGTGAGATGTTCTTATGTAGACACTCTTCTTGAACAAAGTGGCAGTCCATCTCGATGTGCTTGGTCCTCATGAAAAGTGTTGTTGGAGGCAATGTACATGGCACTTTTGTTGTCACAATACATGATGGCGGGGTGTTTGACCTGAACGCCCATGTCTGCTAGAAGGGATGTGATCCAAGAAATCTCCATCGCAGCTGTAGCCATGGCTCGATATTCAGCTTCTGTGGATGAGAGGGACACCTTCTGTTGCTTTTTACACTTCCAAGAAACAAGAGATTCACCTAAAAACACACAAAAACCAGTGGTAGAGTGTCTATTGTTGACATCTCCACCCCAATCAGCATCCGTATATATAGATAAATCAAAAGATGAAGAGGAAGTTAAGAGGACCCCCTTGTGAGCAGTGTTTCTAATATATCGAATAATTCGCAAAACAGCACTCATATGGACAGAAGTAGGTGCCTGTTGAAATTGACTGGCTGTGTGTACTGCATGAGAAATGTCTGGTCTAGTAATGGTGAGATAAGTGAGTGCACCTATAAGCTGTCGATAAGGGGTGGGATCTTCTAATTTCTCACCATCTGTGGAACGCAGTTTGGTGCCTAGGACTTCGGGTGTGTCAACAACCTTAGTATATGTAATCCCAGATCTTTCAACAATATCGTTAGCAAATTTGGTTTGAGACATAAAGTATCCACAACTATTTTTGGTTATCTCAATACCTAAAAAGTAATTCAGCAAACCCAAGTCTTTCATATCAAATTCGTGATGCAGATTAAGTTTAACTTCAGCAATTCCCACTTCATCACTTCCTGTGATGATCATGTCATCCACATACAAAAGCAAGATAACAATACCAGATTGTGTTTTGCGTACAAATAATGCAGTATCAGTATAGCAAGTCACAAAATTATGCAAATGCATGAATTTTTCAAATCGATCAAACCAAGCTTTTGGAGCTTGTTTCAGACCGTACAAGGCTTTTCGTAATTTAAGAGCATGATCAAGAGGGAGAGTAATGCCAAGAGGAGGACTCATGAAGACTTCTTCATTCAAGTAACCGTTCAAAAAAGCATTCTTGACATCAAGTTGGTATATATTCCATTTTTTTATTGCACTAATGGTAATGAGAATTCTAATCGTGGTCATTCTAGCTACTGGGGCAAACGTTTCATCATAGTCAATTCCATATTCTTGGGCATAACCTTTAGCAACTAATCTAGCCTTGTATCTCTCAATGTGCCCATTGCTGCGAGTTTTGATTTTATATACCCATCGACATCCAATGACTTTCTTATCTTTAGGCAGGGGTGCAACTATCCATGTCTGAGCCTTGTCTAGGGCGTTAGTTCATCTTTCATAGCATCTTTCCATTCTGGAATACCTTTAGCTTGATGATAGAACCTAGGTTCCTTTACTTGACGAAGGGTGGCAATCAAATTTCTTCGTTGTGGTTCAAAAGATTCATATGACACAAATCGCTGAGGTGGTCTTGAAGCCCTGGGTTCAAAGCTTGTAATATCAGGTTCAGTGTGGGCGTAATGGGTTGTTCTAGGTCGTCTGGGATAATTTGAGGGAAAGGGTTCAACAATTGACCGAGTATCAACAGTGGTGTGTGAAACATCATTGTTTTCAACATGATCTTCTTGAATGTCTTGATAATCTACTGAGTCACAATCATTATCTTCTTCTAACTCAAAAATATCTTTAGGAATGAAAGGTTCCGAATTTTCCAAGGATTTGGACTCATAATAAATGTCATTCTCAAAGAATTTCACATCCTTGGACACATACAATTTGTCTGCTATAGGATCAAAACACCTATACCCTTTGAATTCTTATCTGTATACACAAAACATCTACATCCAAAAACCCTAAGTCTTTCATAATATGGAGGGATGTTATACAATTTTTCGAAAGGTGAAGTATTCTCAAGGTTAGATGAAGGCATTCTATTTATAAGATATATGGCGGTAAGAGTAGCTTCGGCCCATAAGAATTTAGGAACCTTACTAGCAATTAACATAGTTCTACAAGTTTCAATAATATGCCTATGTTTTCGTTCTGCTAGACCATTTTGTTGAGGTGTTTTAGTGCATGATTTTTGGTGAATAATACCATTAGTTTCAATAAAGTTATGAAATTCATTAGACATGTACTCTCCTCCCGAATCGGATCTAAAGATTTTAATGGTTGCTCCAAATTGGTTTTTGATCATGTTACAAAATATTACAAATTTTTCAAATACTTCGAATTTGTGTTTTAAAAGATATATCCATGTAAATCGAGTAAAGTCATCCACAAAAATCACATAGTATTGCAATCCTCCTTTAGAAACAATGGGCGCGGGGCCCCAAACATCCGAATGTATTAAATCAAAAGCTTTCTTTGGTACATAATTTCTTTCTCCAAATGGAAGATGATGCATTTTTCCAAGAAGACAATCTTTACATTCAAAATTTTTCTCTCTAATGCTTTTCATCAAAGGAATGTTACACATCTTTTGAGAGTTCAAGTGTCCAAGTCTTTTATGCCATAGTCTAGCATCTTGGGTTATGTTATAAAAACCCGAATTTGGCATAACAAGATAGTCCATTTTGTATAGTCCACTTTCTCTATGGCCTTGACCAATCACCTTCTTCGATAGGTGATCCTGCACCACACAATGTTGGGATGAGAAAGTGATTATACAGTTGTTATCACATATTTGAGCAACCGAAAGTAGATTTAAATTTAGCTTAGGTATAAAACTTACATTTTGAATTTTAAAGTCTTGTTTTTCAAGGTTTCATAATTTTTTGATTTGGAGTTTTGTTCCATCGGCCGTAAACACATGTTTTCCAATGGTTTCACAAGAATTAACCAAAGAATCTTCACTATGTGTCATATGAAAAGATGCACCAGAATCTAAAAACCAAGACATACCTTGCGAAGTAGATAGAGCATTCCCGGAGATGCTTGCTTTTTCTTAAAAAATTTCTTCTATGTACGCTTTTATGTTGTTGGGTAAGACACCTCCTTCTTCCACGGTTCCCACGTTTCCACCCCTTTTTCGGAGTAGAGGACAAGTGGTTTTAATGTGTCCACTTTCCTTGCAATAATGGCAAATTGTATCCTTGTTAGGCCATGGTCCCGTGGGCTTCTTGAATGTGCCTTCATTGTTCTTGGTATGTGGAGGCTTGTAAGTCTTCAAATTTGCTCCGGGTCTTGATGCGGCAAGTACGGCTTCTTTTGCAACATGCATGTTTTTCAATCTTGTTTCCTCCATAACAAGATCGGCAAGAAGGTATCCCCTCTAGGTCTAGGTTTCCTATGTATAAGGCTTGATCTAATGTTTTCAAATTCGTCTCTTAGACCACGCATAAACAAGAAAAAATATTGATTTTCCAAAAATTCTTGAAATTCGTCTAGTTTGTGAAGTTTTCCAAATTTGTCAAAACTCCTTAATTGAGTCCAAAGTTCCGAAAATGCATTGTGATAATCCCTAATGCTTAGGTTCTCTTGTTTGAGCATAATCATTCTTTCCATAAGATCAATTTGAAAGACAAAATCATCTTGAGAATGAAGCTTTTTCAAATATTCCCAAGTTTCAAACGCATTTTCAAAAGCATTAATCCGATTTCTAAGTTTTTCATCCACGTTTTGACAAATGATCCATGTGATTTTTGCATTCATTTTTTCCCACAATTTCAAATCGGTTTTGAATTTCTCATGTGCTTTGATGATTTCATCATCATCTAAGCCATCAATGTCCAAAATTGGTTCTTTTATAGTCCCATCAATGTAATCCCAAAAATCTTTTGATAAAAAATATTTTTTCATTGTTCTAGCCCAACTTTGATAACTTTTTGGGTCTAGAATACATCTAAACGACTCATTTTTGCCTTCCATTTGTGCAAAAAATGAATATTTAAGACTAACCTCAAGTTTGATGCAAATCTTCAATTTTTGCACTTTCGGCACGCTTCCCGATGCACTCGTTTTCTTCGATCCGAGGCTCTGATACCATGTGAATAATTGTCGATCATCAAAGGTTGATGTTGCATCAATCAATATTACCGAGTCGCCGAGAGTCAAATGACATTCACTGACGAATGTCTATCTTCAAGAATGATTGACAAGAGCGGAAGTATACACAAAACGAATCAAGAAGCAGTGCAAGACTGCATAATTTATTCATGGAATGAGGTCTTATTTATAGACACTTTACAAGAGGCAAGTAAGTAGCAAGAAGCAAGATCATCAAATGGGCTGAACTAGTGCTGGCCGGCCAGCACTAGCCGTTGGGTAGCTCCAACGGCTACTAGCCGTTGGGGCTTCCCAACGGTATTACATTAACAATTCTTTGATGGAGAATACAGAAGAAATTTTGGATACATCCTTATGTTTCTGTTCGTCCATCTGCGATTCTGCATCGTTATGATCCACATCCAGGAACGCCTGTGGTATGAGGGCAGTTTCTCTAGTACTACGATTTGCATTCTACTTGACACTTGAATTGAATCAAGCATCAGAAAGATATCGTACAGGTACAACATTTGTTAAGCTGTTGGGTTATCTGTACACAATTTTATGTTTGACCAAATGGTTGTCCTTAGACAGAAGAACTCCTGAATCCTTTGTTGTCCTACTAATGTGATCACTTCTCTTGCCAATTTCCTTTCTGTGTAAAGGTAGCAAAATCTTCAGGTTTTCACTGTGGGTCACAGTTTAATACTTCTATCATCGTCAACATCATAAGTACTTGCCGAGGTGTTAAATGTAACTTATCTTGTTTTGTCTTACTTAAATCCTTAATTTCTTGGTAGCAGTCACGTTGTGGGTTCCAAAAAGCTCTTTTGACATGCGTAGGGCATTTAGGATGTCTCAAATACCATATAGGCAAGGTAACACTGTTCGTCTTAAAAAGTTAAATTATATTTTCTAGTATACCGTTGCTTGGTATTCATTGTCCATTTCATGACAAATCATTTGGGGTTGGCCTTAATAGGGAAAAACTACTTCTTACATAAAAAATGTAAAACACACCTCCCTTGGCTACAGTCGGGCTATGTAAAACGCACCTCCCTTGGTATTAGTTTGTCTTCTTTCATTGACCTGTCTAAGGAGTTTGAATTTGAATTTTCAATATCTCTTGGATTATCAGTCTGATCTATCTGCATCAGATAAGGTCAGCAGTTTTTGGTCTCTACTCCCTTGCACTATGTCTATGGCTCCACTTGTCTCTTGACCAGCTGCTCAAATTTGACATAGTGGAATTCAACCACATGAGAATATCTATTAGGAGGCTTTTAAGTATGCCTGCATCATCCACTACTTATGCCAAGACTCCACTGAGAATAATCCCAAGTATGCACCATGACATTTTATCTTGAAATGTATAACATAACATCTCATATACCACTTAAAAGAATGTTTCTTATTATACCTGAGTTGTTTCCATTCTTGGGTTCTATGAGCATACCAAACAACCCTCTGTATCAGGTGGTCCACGGGTAGGAACCAACTTATCAGTGATTACTTAAACCAGGCTGGTCCATTAGTATTTGTGAAACCTTTGATCTTCCTTATGCAGCTAGAGATGTCTGGAAGCAAAATCTAAATGAGATGTGGTAAAACTTTCTGCTGTCAATCTATTTCCTGATACTTTTCATCTTGGCTTCTGTATAATAATGAAATTGTTTCAAGTAGGTGAGGATCCGAACAGAATTGTCCCTTGATTCGCTTATGCATTATATTTTTGAATCTCTTTATCAGTGTATGATTGCGATCTTTTAGAAATTTATTGGATGGTTTAAATTGTGTGTAAACTTCTCTCAAACTGCTATGATTCAGATCTATGGTTCCTGAGCGGGAAAGGTGTATATAATGTCGTCAATTTGTTCAGCAGTCCATTCAACCCTGCACTTTCATTCTTGATGAAATTTGCTATATGGTTTCTATGCGTAACTCAGTGATTACTTGATTGATGGGTACAGAACTTTTGCTCAAGAAGTGGTACCGTGTTTTGTGGTGTATTTGATGGGCACGGTCCTTTTGGGCATATGGTTGCTAGAAAAGTTAGAGATTCCCTTCCTTTGAAGTTATCCGCACATTGGAAAGTTAATGGTACCATCCAGAACAGCCTTTCTGAAAACAACAGTGCAGCAGGAAGCATGAACTCTGAAGAAACAGCATCCATTAGTGTAGACGATGAATGGGGGGAATGTACCGTTGGGGTTGATGATAGTCAAAAGTTTCCTGAGATGTACCTGAGACTGAAACAGTCTTTCTTGAAGGCATTTAAGTTAATGGATAAGGAATTAAAACTCCATCCAACAATCGATTGCTTCTGCAGTGGAACTACTGCTGTCACATTGGTGAAACAGGTGATGGTTTGAATTAAAGACTTGCTTCAGCAAATGTTTCAACTTATGCCTGGAAACTAGTATCTGATGATACTTTTCCATCCAGGGCCTGGATCTTGTGATAGGAAATGTTGGTGATTCAAGAGCCATACTTGGTACAAGAGACAAAGACGGTTCTTTGTACGCTGTGCAGTTGACGGTGGATCTTAAACCAAATCTGCCAAGTATGTTATATTTTTTGAATATTTGTTTATGCATCAGTGCCATGTCAGTGTGTGCTTCCAGCTGGTGCAGTTAAAACAACATATATAAATAAGATGGGGCAACAAAAAGGATATGATACAATAGCTGGGTAAATTGTGAGTTGTCCTAGGAATGGAATGCTGCCAGTCTTTTAACTCCATCCACGCACAATCTGGATTGGAGGTTAAGGACACTTCCAGGAATATGTAGTATATAGCATCCTATCCATATGCATCAGTTTTCCTTTCTCTAATGATAACAAGGAGAAACCTCCTTTCAAGGGATTAGTTTAAAACTCTGATTCTAGGACTCTCTCCTCTGGCTATGCGTGGTTCAGTGCTTTCCACGGGAATCAACCCTTAACTCCGGATCTAGAAGATGAAGCCCATCTATCAGTACCAGTTGCTTACAGATTAGAAGAAATCCTACACAAAAGTAATGGAATGGAAAAAGATGGAACCTATAAAGCTGCATAACCAAGAGTTTCTAGCTTAGATAACAATTACCAAATTCACAAATAGTATGTGTATATGTATCTGTGCTTGTGTCTGAAAATGAGTGAAGACGTCCACAAAATCCAACAGCGGTATGCCCTCGTAGTAAGTTTGTTGGATCGAACAAATTGAATGCAAGAAGCTACTCTTCTAACTTATTAACAACTGTGAGATTTGGAACCTTAACTTTTTGTGGTCCAATAATGTCCTCAAATACAGAAAACATCTTTCCAATGTTGTAAAATACGATACGATTTTATTATGTATCATACGAGTATACGGTACGATACAAGGACATGTATCGCAATAAGCGATTTATTGTGCCGTATCATACGATGCAGGGCTGTATCGTACCGTACCATATAATACAACTCGTATCATACGAGTCAAAGCTGATTTTTTTTGGTATAAATGTAAATACTTGTTGATAATCGAAGGTTGATGTGGCTCGAATCAATATCAACAAGTCTCCAAGAGTCAAATGACATTCACTCACGAATGTCTATCTTCAAGAATGATTAACAAGAGCGGAAGCATACACAAAACAAATCAAGAAGCAATGCAAGACTGCATAAATATTATTCATGAAGTGGTGTCTTATTTATAGACATTACAAGGCTTGAAGAAGTGAAACAAGAGGGCAACAGGAGGCCACATTAGTGGGCTAGTGCTGGTCCTGGCCAGCACTAGCCGTTGGGGACCCCCAATGGCCAGGGCCAACATGGCCCTGGCCCTTCGATCATGATGGCGCGGGCCCTAAGGGCCCGCGTACCCTATTACATGTTAACACCCCCTCTCAAACTTACGGGGTATACACTGAAAGTTTGTCATGTAAAAACTGAAACCGAGAGGCGGAAAGAGATTTGGTAAAAAAGTCTGCGAGCTGCATCTCAGATGTAACATAGCAAAGTGAGATGTTCTTATGTAGACACTCTTCTTGAACAAAGTGGCAGTCCATCTCGATGTGCTTGGTCCTCATGAAAAGTGTTGTTGGAGGCAATTTTGTTGTCACAATACATGATGGCGGGGTGTTTGACATGGACGCCCATGTTTGCTAGAAGGACTGTGATCCAAGAAATCTCCATCACAGCTGTAGCCATGGCTCGATACACGACTTTTGTGGAAGAGAGGGACACCTTCTGTTGCTTTTTGCACTTCCAGGAAACAAGAGATTCACCTAAAAAAATACAAAAATCAGTCGTAGAGTGTCTATTGTTGACATCTCCACCCCAATCAGCATCCGTATAGATAGATAAATCAAAAGATGAAGAGGAAGTTAAGAGGACCCCCTTGTGGGCAGTGTTTCTAATATAGCGAATAATTCGCAAGGCAACACTCATATGAACAGAGGTAGGTGCCTGTTGAAATTGACTGGCTTTGTCTACTGCATGAGAAATGTCTGGTCTAGTAATGGTGAGATAAGTGAGTGTGTCTGGTCTAATTATGGTGAGATAAGTGAGTGCACCTATGAGCTATTGATAAGGGGTGGGATCTTCTAATTTCTCACCATAAGTGGCAAGCAGTTTGGTGCCTAGGACTTCGGGTGTGTCAACAACCTTAGTATCTGTAATACCGGATTGTTCAACAATATCGGTAGCAAACTTGGTTGGAGACATAAAGTATCCACAACTATTTTTGGTTATCTCAATACCCAAAAAGTAATTTAGCAAGCCCAAGTCTTTCATATCAAATTCGTGATGCAGATTAAATTTAACTTCAGCAATTCCCACTTATCACCTCCTATGATGATCATGTCATCCACATACAAAAGCAAGATAATAATACCAGATTGTGTTTTTCGTATAAACAATGCAGTATCAGTATAGCAAGTCACAAAGTTATGCAAATACATGAATTTTTCAAATCGATCAAACCAAGCTTTTGGAGCTTGTTTCAAACCGTACAAGGCTTTTCGTAATTTAAGAGCATGACCAGGAGGAAGAGTGATACCAGGAGGAGGACTCATGAAGACTTCTTCATTCAAACAACCGTTCAAAAAATCATTCTTGACATCAAGTTGGTATATATTCCATTGCTTGATTGCACTAATGGTGATGAGAATTCTAATTATGGTCATTCTAGCTACTGGGGCAAAGGTTTCATCATAGTCAATTCCATATTCTTGGGCATAACCTTTAGCAACTAGTCTAGCCTTGTATCTCTCAATGTGATCGTTGCTGTGAGTTTTGATTTTATATACCCATCGACATCCAATGACTTTCTTATCTTTAGGCAAGGGTGCAACTATCCATGTCTGAGCCTTGTCTAGGGCGTTGAGTTCATCTTTCATAGCATTTTCCTATTCTGGAATGCCTTTAGCTTGATGATAGAACCTAGGTTCCTTAACTTGACGAATGGTAGCAATCAAATTTCTTCGTTGTGGTTCAAAAGATTCATATGACACAAATCGCTGAGGTAGAAACCCTAGGTTCTAGGCTTGTAATATCAGGTTTCATGTGGGCTTCATGTGTTGTTCTAGGTCGTCTTGTATAATGTGAGGGGAAGGGTTCAACAATTGACCGAGTATCAACAGTGGTGTGTGAAATATCATTGTTGTTAATATGATCTTCTTGAATGTCTTGATGATCTACTGAGTCACAATCATTATCTTCTTCTAACTCAAAAACATCTTGGGGAATGAAAGGTTCCGAATTTTTCAAGGATTTGGACTCATAATAAATGTCATGCTCAAATAATTTCACATCCTTGGACACATACAATTTGTCTTCCATAGGATCAAAACACCTATACCCCTTTTTGTCAATTCCATAACCAAGGAAGACACATTCAATAGCTCTAGGTGACAATTTGTCATTCTTGTCTGTATACACAAAACATCTACATCCAAAAACCCTAAGTCTTTCATAATATGGAGGGATGTACAATTTTTCGAAAGGTGAAGTATTCTTAAGGTTAGATGACGACATTCTATTTATAAGGTATACTGCGGTAAGAGTAGCTTCAGCCCATAAGAATTTAGGAACCTTACTAGCAATTAGCATAGTTCTACAAGTTTCAATAATATGCCTATGTTTTCGTTCCGCTAGACCATTTTGTTGAGGTGTTTTAGTGCATGATTTTTTGTGTATAATACCATTAGTTTCAATAAATTTATGAAATTCATTAGACATGTACTCTCCTTCCGATTCGGATCTAAAGATTTTAATGGTTGCTCCAAATTGGTTTTTGATCATGTTACAAAATACTATAAATTTTTCAAATACTTCGGATTTGTGTTTTGGACATATAGAAAAACTAAATTTGGAAAGTATTAAAAGAGGTAGAGGACGACCACAAAAGTGTTGGAAAGAAACAATAAAGAATGATCTAGCTTATTGGGAGTTAACTGCTAACATGGCATATGATAGGGATCTGTGGAAACAAAGAATCCATGTAGCCGACCCCGTCTAGTATGGGAAAAGGCTTAGTTGTTGTTGTTGTACTTCGGATTTGTGTTTTAAGAGATATATCCATATAAATCGAGTAAAGTTATCCACAAAAATCACATAGTATTGTAATCCTCCTTTAGAAACAACGGGCACGGGGCTCCAAACATCCGAATGTATTAAATTAAAAGCTTTTTTTGGTACGTAGTTTCTTTCTCCAAAGGGGAGATCATGCATTTTTCCAAGAAGACAATCTTTACATTCAAAATTTTTCTCCCTAATGCTTTTTATCAAGGGAATGTTACACAATTTTTGAGAGTCAAAGTGTCCAAGTCTTTTATGCCATAGCGTAGCATCTTGGGTTATGTTACAAAAACCCGATTTTAGCATAACAAGATAGTCCATTTTGTATAGTCCACTTTCTCTATGGCCTTGACCAATCACCTTCTTTGATCGGTGATCCTGCACCACACAATGTTAGGATGAGAAAGTGACTATACAATTGTTATCACATATTTGAGCAACCGAGAGTATATTTAAATTAAGTTTAGGTATAAAACTTACATTTTGAATTTTAAAGTCTTGTTTTTCAAGGTTTCCTAATTTTTTGATTTGGAGTTTGGTTCCATCAGCCGTAACCACATGCTTTCCAATCGTTTCACAAGAATTAACCAAAGAATCTTCACTATGTGTCATATGAAAAGATGCACCGGAATCTAAAAACCAAGACATACTTTGCGAAGTAGATAGAGCATTCCCGAAGATGCTTGCTTTTTCTTTAAAAATTTCTTCTATGTACGCTTTTATGTTGTTGGGCAAGACACCTCCTTCTTCCATGGCTCCCACGTTTCCACCCCTTTTTCAAAGTAGAGGACAAGTGGTTTTAATATGTCCACTTTCCTTGCAATAATGGCAAATTGTATCCTTGTTAAGCCATAGTCCCGTGGGCTTCTTGAATGTGCATTCATTGTTCTTAGCATGTGGAGGCTTGTAAGTCTTCAAATTTGCTCCGGGTCTTGATGCGGCAAGTACGGCTTCTTTAGCCACATGCATGTTTTTCAATCTTGTTTCCTCCATAACAAGATCGGCAAGAAAGGTATCCCCTCTAGGTCTAGGTTTCCTATGTATGAGGCTTGATCTAATGTTTTCAAATTCGTCTCTTAAACCACGCATAAATAAGAAGAAATATTGATTTTCCAAAAATTCTTGAAATTCGTTTAATTTGTGAAGTTTTTCAAATTTGTCAAAACTCCTTAATTGGGTCCAAAGTTCTGAAAATTCATTGTGATAGTCCCTAATGCTTAGGTTCCCTTGTTTGAGCATAATCATTCTTTCCATGAGATCAATTTGAAAGACAAAATCATCTTGAGAATGAAGCTTTTTCAAATATTTCCAAGTTTCAAACACATTTTCAAAAGCATTAATCCGATTTCTAAGTTTTTCATCCACATTTTGATAAATGATCCATGTGATTTTTGCATTCATTTTTTCCCATAATTTCAAATCGATTTTGAATTTCTCATGTGCTTTGATGATTTCATCATCATCTAGGCCATCAATGTCCAAAATTGGTTCCTTTATAGTCCCATCAATGTAATCCCAAAAATCTTTTAATAAAAAATATTTTTTCATTGTTCTAGCCCAACTTTGATAACTTTTCAGGTCTAGAATACATCTAAACGACTCATTTTTGCTTTCCATTTGTGTAAAAAATGAATATTTTGAACTAACCTCAAGTTTGATGCAAATCTTTAATTTTCGCACTTTTGACATGCTTCCCGATGCACTCGTTTTCTTCAATCCGAGGCTCTGATACCATGTAAATACTTGTTGATAATCGAAGGTTGATGTGGCTCGAATTAATATCAACAAGTCGCCAAGAGTCAAATGATATTCACTCACGAATGTCTATCTTCAAGAATGATTAACAAGAGCGAAAGCATATACAAAACAAATCAAGAAGCAGTGCAAGACTGCATAAATATTATTCATGAAGTGGTGTCTTATTTATAGACATTACAAGGCTTGAAGAAGTGAAGCAAGAGGGCAAGAGGAGGCCACATTAGTGGGCTAGTGCTGGCCGGCCAGCACTAGCCGTTGGGGGGCTCCCAACGGCTAGTAGCCGTTGGGGACCCCCAATGGCCAGGGCCAACATGGCCCTGGCCCTTCGGTCATGATGGCGCGGGCCCTAAGGGCCCGCGTACCCTATTACATGTTAATAATAAATTCCAAGAATCCGAAGTTGCGGAAATCATTTATGCTTCTTCCTAAATCCTTTTTCACGTCATTTTCATACTCCTAAATCCTTTTTTCATCTTTGTTCTTGTTGATTTCGTGGTTTATTCACAAGATTTTCAAGTGTTTTATTCGATCCAACTCTCCCATCTCTAGGGCTTTTGTCAAATCCATGACGTACCACTTTCCTTTTTTCATTATACCTGATTTTTCACTTGAAAAATTTGGGGTTTACTGATTTCATGATTTTTAATCTCTAAAAAGCCTTTTTCTTCTTTTTGATTGTCCACTATCTTCTTAATGCCTTCTGATCGAGTTGATCCGGCATGAAAATATTGCATCCCGATGTACGAACTATGAAAGCAATAGGCTTGTGAACAAGTGCATGTTTTGTAATGCAGTAAAGTACGGTGGTATTTCTCATATGAAACGTCACCTTACGGGAACTAAGAAGGATGTTAGTGCTTGGTTTCGGGTTCTCAAAGTAGTTAAGTACGAGGTTGAGAAGGTATTGGAGGCTTTAAAGGAGAATAAGAGATTAAGAGTGAGATAGGGCAAAAATAGGTGGTTGGGATATATTTCAACCATTTAAAGATGTTTCTGAAGGGATATATGGTGATAAATTTCATGGTGTAACTGAGATGAAAGAAGAGACGACTGAAGAGGAGAGAAAGCGAGAAAAGGAAAAGAGTGTAGGTTATGATTGTAGTAGCAGGGGAGTTAGCTCTTGTTCCACTGCAAAAACTCCTACTCACCCGATGCCTATGAAGAGGTACTATAGGAGGAGCCAGAGCCAAAGGTAGTGGAATGCCGTTATTTTTTCTTATGTACAACATCTAGAGCTCAATCAAGTATTAGATCGGTTATGACTTCAAAGAAGGTAATTGAGAAAGTAGATTTGAAATATGCCAATTTTTTTATGAAAATTAACTCTCTTTCAATGTTGCAAACTCTTTTTTTTTTTCAAAGTATAGCGAATGCTATTGCCAGTGTAGGATCGGGTTATAGGGTCCTTACTTATCATGATACTGTAGAAATGAGTTGATATTGTTAATGCATGGAGTTTTGAATTTATGCAGTCGTGAAAGTACACGAGATGTTCTATTATGATTGGTAGTTGGACAGATGGTCAACGCAGGTCTTTGGTGAACTTCCTGGTCAATTGTCTGAATGGGACATTGTTTTTGAAATCATATGACTTGTTCCATATTGATAAAATTACAGATAATTTACTCTCTATTTTTGAGGAAGTTAGTGATGATGTAGGTGTTTGAAATATTGTTCGATTCATTACTGATAATGCTGCAAATTTATAACAGTTGATAAGATGCTTGAGGCGAACCATCCGTCCTTAGTATGGACTCAATGCTTGAAGTTTTGAGTACAATAAATGAAATAAGAGGGACTCTAGTTGCATGCAGAAATATCATAAAGTTTATTTATAATCATTATTTTGTATTGCATTTGACCTAAATCCATTCATATGGAAGGGAATTTATTAGGCTTTTACTGATAAGATTTACTACGAATGTCATTACTGTGCAAAGTCTTGTCATACTGAAAAATGTATTGAGAAATGCAAAAAAAATTCTAAAGACTTCAAATTTATGTTTCAAAAGAAATATCCTAGTATTATCTAGTTAAATCATATATGAAGGTCATATAGTATCCCACTCCTCCTTTAGAGACGAGAGGAGCGGATCCCCAAACATTGAAATGCACCAATGCAAAAGCTTTCAATAAAGCTTCTTTCACCAAAGGGTGTATGATACAACTTTACAAAAATACAATCTTTGCAAACAAAGTCTTCAACTTTATCATTTTTCAATAAGGGATTATTAGAGAACTTGTTCAGATCTAAGTATCCTAATCTTTTGTGCCAAAGAGTAGTGTCATAGTTTACACCACAATTTTTAAAATTTAACACAACCAAATTATCTATTTTGTATAATCCACTTTCTCTATGGCCTTGTCAAATCACCTTCTTTGGTAGGTGATCCTGTACCACATCATTTTTGGATGAGAAAGTGACTACAAGTCTACAACCATTGTCACAAATTTCAGCAATAGAAAATAAATTAAGATTGAATTTGATATAAAAATTACATTGGTACCTTAAAATCTTTATTTTCAAGCTTCCAATTTAATCTACATGAAGTCTTGAACCATCTCAACGACTCTCCCTCTTTCTATTTTATTAATCCAATCACTTAGGGTTATAACACAACACTTATAAAGTCTTTTATAACTTGAAAGACTAAAATACCTTCATTACAATACATCTAATACATTATTAAGGCTTCTTTTAAACTGATCCAATCCTCGAACAGATCCAGATCTTGGTTCTTCTCAACAAAGGCGTTGTGCACATGTACTGAGTAAGTGGATGTGCGTGGGAGCCACATCTTTCCCTTGTTTTCCTTTCATACATAAATCCTTCTAGACACCCAAGGAGGCATGAGAGGATTTTTGCGGGAAGGATATGGAGGCAGCCATCTTTGGAAGTCGGTTCCATATGAACCCTTCATGAATGAAATGGTCTAAACCACATCATAACAAATGCTTTTGAAGCCCGACACAATTTGTTTCACTGAAATGTTTGTGCCATCTACCACAAACTTGTAAGGCCTGCCTCATGAATTACAACGCCTAAAGCTGATAGATTTTAACATCAAAACACCTGCTTGAGCATACTGTAAGGTGTATTATTGGAATATTGGGGGATTGTGAATCATGATTCTTGTAAGGGTTTTAGCCTGATCAAAAGCTTTTCTGGACAAGAAATTCCAAATATGTCATCTGTGGCTTTTGATTAGCTTATCTTTTTGCAATTGACATGTGGAATATAATCACTGTATTTTAACATTTAAACTACATTTCCTTGGCTTCCAAATGTCCTGAACTAATCTGCATCATCTATAGGGGAAGCTGAAAGAATACAGCAATGTAAAGGAAGGGTGTTTGCATTGCAAGATGAGCCAGAGGTTGCTCGTGTCTGGTTGCCCAACAATGACTCTCCTGGCTTGGCTATGGCAAGAGCTTTTGGTGATTTCTGTCTGAAGGATTTTGGACTCATTTCGGTTCCAGATGTATCCTACCACCATGTTACAGAGAGGGATGAATTTATTGTTTTGGCGACCGACGGGGTATAAAATGGTCGCTATGTTGCATTGCTTAATCTTTCTTTCTGCGACTTTTCAACTCCTGCTCAGATTGAAGCAACTTTTATCTCCCTGTTGCAGGTATGGGATGTGCTCTCAAACAAGGAAGTCGTGGATGTTGTGGCTTCAGCACCAAGTCGTGCAACAGCTGCTCGAGCACTTGTTGAATGTGCTGTGCGGGCCTGGCGGCTCAAGTTTCCAACATCCAAGAGTGATGACTGTGCTACAGTTTGTCTGTTTCTGAAGAACCCAAGTTCATCCAGTCAAACAGGTTCAAGAGCCTCAGAACTCGAGGACGCACCTACATCCGGATCTGTGGTCACTGGAGTGTTAGAGATGCCAAGTACTGCTTCAACCAAAGAAGATTCAGACGGGAAGTCCTCAGATCCTATAACAACAATTGCAGATCCTTCTCAAAACTCCACCCCGATGCTTTCTGAAGGTGCTCACATTAATGAAGAAGAAATAGTACCTGTTTCTGATGCGAGGGAAGAACAGAAACAACCCAAGAGGTCCTATTCGAGGAGGAGCCTTGCCGAATGCATTTTGACTTCTGAAGAAGAATGGTCTGCACTTGAGGGTGTGACCAGGGTAAACTCTCTGTTAAACCTTCCAAGGTTCTTTACTTGGGATAAAAGGTCAGTTAGCCGCAGGAAATGGTTGTAGACTTTAATATCTTAATACATTCAGTAGGGTTGGAGATAGAAGCTTCAAGACAATCTCATGGCAAACCATCTTCGTTAGTCATTTTGGAATTTAGTTCTTCGGACAGTGATGACCTGTTTCAACAAGATGTAATGTGTACAGATCTTTTTTTGCTCTTGTTGCAACGGAGGTTGGTCTTGCTCTAACATGTGCATCACACCTTCAACTTGCTGCACATGAATATTATCTGTTGGAATTTGTTTTCACAATGAGGTGCATGCGCAAAAAGAATTGTGTTTCACAATGAGTCAGAATGGCCTCCAGCTTGAATGTTTTGGGCTGAGCCTCAACAAGTGAGGAATGTCCCTTCAAGCATAATTCGCATGTTGAAGAGAATTTAAGTATTAGATTGCATCTTGAGTATCATAATAGAAAATCTGGAGTATAAATTTGATTGGTTTGTTCTGCTTCGTTTCCTTGAAGCCTCTTGAGGCGATTCAATATTGGCTTCGCAAACTTTCCCATGACTTGGATATATCTTCTATTTGAATTCGACACAGACCTTCGTCTTACATTTCCTTGCAAGAAAAAGGAAGGTCTTAGCTTCAAACTTTTGGTCATTATTCTCAGTAACCCTTTGGGGGATGAAACTGTGGCCTCCCTGTCGATGAGAAGAAACAAGTGTTGGCGCCAACCATCATGGTCAAACTTGAGTTTCAAATGAAAGAAAAGAAAATTTGAGATATTTGTAAAAGTAGTTCACAGATTATGATCTTCACCTTCAAAATCGTCGGAATCTTTCATGACAATTCGGTTTAACGACACACCCAATAATCAGGAGATCCCTTCCCGAATATATTATACGTGCTTCTGACAGCATCTTCATTCACCTTCTCTATAACAGTACAACTATGACATGATAATCTGTTCTCTTAACACTTATGGACGGTGGCGGACCTAGAAAAAAATTCTCAAACGAGGTAATCTCTTAACAAAGATACGTTTGGAACGGGAGGGAGATCATCTGGACAACAAAGCATAGAGCAGTTGGAGCACTAACACATGCAAACACACCGGGAAGTGCGAAAGAGTCCAAGATAACAAACAAAGTACTTAAAAATAAGTGATCGTAATGCACCCAGAGCGCAGGCTGCTCTAGCACCATTACGCTTCAGCCTCCTCTTGTAGCCAAGAAAAAAGCAATCCTAGTGAGATTATTAAAGAAATTCTGCTAACACGAAGCGCTCAGTTCTATAGCCCTGGCCTCACAATCAAACATCCGGTTAGTGGATGAAGGAGTGGCAACCCTGCACTAAATTCTCTCTCTCTCTCTCTCTCTCTCTCTCTCCCGGTGATAACTTATATAGCTAATAAAGGGATGCGGTTCAACCAGTAAAGGGAAGGCGATATCCTTCCCTTATGCCTCACTTTTGATAAACATATAGACAGCGAAATAAATGTGCGTGCTTTGTTCTGTGGAACTTATTATTTTGAAGACTCGAATTCCTTTCCTTTTGCAGGCAGGGATGGACAAGATGATAGATGCTTACATTATCATTGCTAATATATCGCAATAATGGTTGTGGGCATCCGAGGGACTTCAAAAGGGCTTTAGTATCAATTATAAGAAGTCCAATATATATTACAAAAGGCAGTCTGCAGTTAGATCCGTGTACATAAACAAACAAGCAGAAAGCAAAATGTGGCGATGATAAAGGCACGAGGCAGACACGAAAAGGGTGATGAAGAAAGCGTGAGGCAACCCGTATCATCTTCTCCATCATTGTCTTCACGATCTCTCTAGTTTCACCCCACCTTTTGCCGTTTCTTATTCTTACTCAAACCAGAGATGCCTTGGCATTCAAGTACAACTTCTTTTAATTTAATAATACGAATTTGATGTTTTAAATTCCCCTACAAGAACAAAAAGAAAAAGAAGAAAAAGTCTTGCTTGCATTCGTGGGTATAACGATTTTTTTTGGCTTTTCGTGTCATTATTCATACGGTGTGAAGATGCAAATTCAACAATAAAACAGCGTCAACTCCTCGACAAGATGCAATCAAATATAACCTAAAAATTTTCATTATACGAAAGAACGTAGGTACAAGTAATTGGTTCGCAAAGAATAATCATCATAAAAGATATTGACAATTCGAGTACCACCGTAATAATGCCAAAACTGCTCAAATAGAATTGAAAAGATCTCACTTGGTATAGATTTCAAAACTGGTTGAAGAAGAAATCATTGAATAAGAAAAAGTCCAAGATTGAGAAATCTGACCTTCAGTTGCACACATAAAGTCTCAGCCACTCTCAAAACCGCTAGGATTTCTCCTTGTGCGTCAACAAAGTACATGACCCAAATCGGATCTTACTCCTACGACCCACACGCATCACAATGTTGCGTCAAGTAGTTGACTCCTTTGCTGGACCCAAATGGGCGTCAATGCCCATCAAGTATGCTCTGGTCACAAGTAAAAATATAAGAATGTCCTACGGTTGGTACAAGTAAACATTTTCAATGGTTGGTATAAGTAAATATTTTCAGCCGGCAACAAAATTGTTCTTTGTTAAACAATCATTGACTGATTTCAACTTACTGTCACCAGTACAAAAGGGAGGCTACATGGATTCTTTGTTCCACAGTGCCCTATCACGTGCCATTGGATTCTTTGTTCCACAGTGCCCTATAATGTGTCACACTAGCAGTTAACTCAATATAAATTAGATCATTCTTTATTGTTTCTTTCCTTGTAGTTGTCCTCTTGCTCTTTTAAAATTTACACAATCTAGTTTTTCATATCTTCTTATGTGTGTGTCTTTTGGTGGTCTTTCTATGTCCAAACCATCTTAAATGATTTTCTCTCATTTTATCCTTCATTGGTGCTACTCTCAATTTTTTTCTAATAGCCTCATTATGTATACGGTCTTGGTCTTTCCTTGTGTGATTGCTCATCTATCTCAACATCTTCAATTCTGCTACAAACATCTTTTGCACATATTGATGATTAATTGCCAAACACTTAGAACCATAAAACATAACAGGTCTAATTGTTGCTTTATAATATTTATCTTTCAACTTCAATGATATCTTCTTATCACATAGAATACCCAATGTCCCTTTCCATTTTAACCAACTGACATTCATTTTATGCGTAATATCTCCATCAATATTTTCATCACTTTGAAAAATTGATACTATGTATTTAAAACTTTCCTTATAAGAGATGCAATTTGTATCAATCTTAATTTATATGTTCTCTTAAGTACCAAATGATCAAACTTACATTCCACATATTTTGTCTTTGTTCTACTAAGTTGGAATCCTTTACTTTCTAACGTTTCACTTCATAGTTCAAATTTTCTATTAACTTTTTCCTTAAACTCATTCACTAACACAGTGCTATTTGTAAATAACATAAACTAAGGTATTTCATCTTAAATATGTTTTGTTAACTCATCAATAACCAATATAAATAAATACAGACTTAAAGTTGATCCCTGATGTAACACGGTATTAACTTTAAAGGAGTTTGTCATTTTTTCGTGAATCCTCACACATGTTTTTGCACTATCGTACATGTCACTGATAAGATTTATGTATGTCAATGTGATACGTCTCTTTTACAAGGTTCTCCAAAGAACATCTCATGGCATCCTATTATAAGTTTTTTCTAGATCAATAAATATCATGTGAATGTTTTTTTTACTCTAAAATATTGTATAAGACGTCTTAACAAGTGAATCACTTCAATAGTAGATCTACTGGGCATGAAACTGAATTTGTTCTCTATTGTACTTGTCTTAACCTACGCTTGATAATTCCTTCCCATAATTTCATAGTATAGGTTATTAACTTGATACCTCGATAATTCATACAAGTATTAATGTCTCTCTTATTCTTATATATGGGTAAGCAACTCAACTAAACATAAAATCATAATAGAACTCAAAACAATCGGAACCCTCCAATTTGCTTATGACTCCTTGGGAGGAATTGAAATCTACTGTTTGAACCGCTGGTTTCATATAATGGACGACCCCATAAATGAAAATTTGTTTTACTACATAATAGATATGCATACAATAAGTATAACTATACATATATGAGAGTATAGTCCATATGCACACTCATTCTTGCTTGAATGTGCTTAAACATTTCTATCATTTATTGTTATAATCAATAGTAAATATTTGAATTTCAAAACATCTAATGCATCATAGTATTTTTCACACCATGTTCATTAAATGTAAAGTATGAAAAGTATAACAGTAATTTTTGCTTTTCAAATTCAAATCTCCATCATCATGTTGATTGAACGGTAAAAATCTGTTAGTAAATTTGAGTGTGGATAAAAATGTTAGATTTGAGCGTGGATAGATATGTGTATATACCAATTTCTATATATATTGTAGAGCACGTGATTATAAATATATAAATTATAGTTAATACATACATTTAAAGTCGTGTTCAGCCAGGGTTTGGGTCAACCTATACCTGACCATAACATGGATTATTGGAGCGGTATGAGGGCGAGGCCTCCGATTCCTTCAACTTTCAAAAAGACAATCTTGACCTTGGGTGTGTTTGAGTGTGTGACCATAGGGTGGGGATGAGCTCTGTGAGAAAAAGTCCATCACTTTAGAGATGGCTTAGGCTCTCCTTAGAGTCGAAGAGTCTTCTTGATCGACCTTCGTGTTTGGGAGTCTTTAGAATAACAATCTCTGCGTTCTGTAAAATGTTCTCAATATGAAGATCAACATTTGCGTCCACCTCTCACTTATTTGAGGAAGGGAATATAAATATCTTCTTTTTGAGGGAGTCCATTCTCAAAAGAGATTGGTCTTCGATAAGAAGAAAAGCTTTACAAAAACCAGTTGAGTCAGTATTATGTCACCAATGGAGAATGGATGATGTTCGTATGGATGTTCTTTGCCTAATACGTGGTGGTCTAAAATTGTCTTCCCTAGTTTAAGCAATGTTTGGGGTCAAATTGAAACCAAAAACCAAAACCGATAGCTTCAAACCAGAACCAAAATCAGTCTAATTTCAGTTTGATTCTCGTTCGTAATTTCGGGTGAATCGAAATTTGACATGTCTAATGGCAGGTATCCTTTGATCAATCCATCTTTTCATATGAGAGTTATCTCTTCTTCAAGAAAGCAGAAGAAAACTGCAGGAAATTCAATGCTAAGACTTGGAACATTCCTCATGTAGCATGAAAAGAGGCTTAGTTGTTGTTGTAATAGAGAAGACATTCCTAAGGCTTCTTTTTGTCAGCCTCGTGGTGATCAGCATAAGGAGCATGACACTCGGCCCCGAGGCATGGAAAAGAGCCATAAATGAAAGTGAAGACAGGGTCTAATGAAACAAAGTTCTTATAATGGAAAAATCCTTATACCCCACTTAAACCTTGTAGACAAGGTGATGGAGCATTTAGAATGTTACTTTATCCTTCGTTAATCCTTATGGTTCTAACTAAAAGTTAGATAGAAATATCATTGTTAAAGCTATATTTATTTATAGGCATTACTATCTGTATAACATCTAAAATACCCTCCATATAAATAGTGTTTCTTCTATCGTCTCATCCCAACATTTTTGTCACCTTCTCTCACCCAATCTCTCCTCTCACTTAATTCCAGAAAAGATTCATCTAACCGGATCTCTTTGTTCCACCGGATCTCTTTGTTCCGACAATAAGAGTTTCGATTAGTGTTGTCTTTTTTGCAACTCAATGCATATTCTTACGAATTTCATTGAAAAATAAGATAGAACAAAGAAGAAGAAAAACTAAAAACGAAATCTACAATAAGAAGAGACACAACTCAATAATACGAAAGCAACAACCATAAGAATAAAAAAAATGAAGAAGAAAAAGAGAATTAAGAAACATACGAATTTCATTGAAAAATAAGATAGAACAAAGAAGAAAAAAAACTAAAAACGAAATCTATAATAAGAAGAGACACAACTCAATAATACGAAAGCAACAACCATAAGAATAAAAAAAATGAAGAAGAAAAAGAGAATTAAGGAACATACGAAAAAATTAAAAAATAAAAAGTAGGATATCCCGACTGAAGAGACGCACATCTCCTCCAAAGATAGAGACGTGGATGAGGCACGTCTCTTTCGTCGGAATGCCTTAGTTTTTTATTTTAAATTTGGTTGAGAAATTAGTTAAAAATCAATCAAAACAACTAAAAAACTGAAAAATCAAAACCAAATCAATAACATAAATTGATAAATCAATGAATGCTCCTTTGAAATGACCATTTTATCACTTTTTTCTTTTTTCTTATTTTTTATTCTTTTTTCTTTCTTTCCATTCTTTTTTTAATTTTTCAATGAATTTTGATCCATTCTTTTGTTGAAAATAATTGTAGATTGAGAAAAGGTGTGATTATTGAAAATAACCAGAGGTATTTGAGAAAAAGTAGTAAAAAAGGAGAATGCCCATATCAATCCTGTTATTTATTTAAAGAGAGTGTGAGAGAAAGAACTCTTGGCGAATGTGTACACAAGTAATGTTAACAGTCTCAACCATCTTATCAAAAATTTTAAAAAAATAGTGATTACTTTTCAGTTTTTGATTTCAACCATTTATTTCTTTTGATAAAATAGTTACATTTTAAGAATTTCAAATAAATGAATATATATAATAGTGGATCTACATAGAGGGGTGGGAGGCAGCTGCCCCGAAAATTTTAGCGGTAAAATCTATATTTTACAGTGAATATGTGGTTGAGATTCATGCTTCGCCCCCCTAACACGATGAAATATATATGTTGCCTCCTTCAACACTATCGTCTACATCCGTCTAGATCCATCACTATATATATATATATATATATATATATATATATATATATATATATATATATATATATATGTATTCATTTATTTGAATTTAGCTTAAGAGGACAAATAACTACTTGGCCAGCGGTTTTTTGCCTGCAATATTCGGCTTGAACTGAGGTGCCATGGGACGGTTATGGCCTGGACTCGGCTCATCTTTGTTTAATGATTTAGTGATTAATTGGACCCATTAATTGCTCGCTAACGATGGGTGGCGTCCAACCCTTTTGTAGCGTAGGGAGAACCTTAGACTTGATGTTTCTCTGCCACAATGAAATTATAACAGAAAGAGTGAAATTTAGAAGTGAATGCGAGGAATTCAATCTGCTTTATTGTTCTTTTTATTTATGAATCAGTAAACAAATTAACCATCAAAATATAGAATTTGATTTAGATCTAAAAGAAAGCATAAGCATTTGGATGAACTTATGTATAGGGAAGATGGCGGCCACCGGAGGGGCTAGTGACGGTAACAATGTGATGAAAGGCTACGGAAAGTATTGAATGGTGAAAATGGAAGCAGTGGTGATAGGCGGCAGTGGATTGTAAAAATGGTAATAGCAAAATATAGAAGCTATGGTGGCGGTAGATGACAGCAGTGATGACAGGCAGTGGGCAAGTACTAGTGGTGGTGGTGATGGGTGGTAGCAGGTGATTGTGATGAAGAGCGGCGGAAAGTAGTGGTTGTGGTGGCAATGTGCACCGGCGAAGCGTCGTGTTGGTAGCGATGGATAGATCATAGTGGTGGTTGTGGGAGAAGTAAATAAAATGAAAGAACATAAATATGTCTTCCCCATTTCTTATTTTGATAATTGCGGCAACATTTCATTATAATTTTATTATGACAAATAAAATCATTTTGTCTAACTACAATCACAATTTATAAGTGATACATAAAGAAGTAATTAACTAAGTTGTAAAAACAGCCCAACGGGTTGGGGCCAGTAAACAAGCCGAACCAACAGAACACTGGTTGCTCATTTTTGGTTCGGTCCTAATATAAGCTAGCTCGCATTCATGTATTATTCGAATAACTTAAGTTTGAACATGCTGTGACGTTTTGGTTCTCATAGAGAGCCAAGTTACTAACAAACTGAGTTCAAAACTGTTTTTTTTTTGTATTAAGCCCATGATTGAGCTCATTTGGACCTGTGTTTGCTCGTCTTAGCTCATGCTCAAAGACATTTCCTGGTGTTCCCTAAAAGGCCATGTGTACATACAGAGCCAAGTTCACACTTAACTGAGTTCGAACTCGTTTATGCTCGTAATTAAATCCACGATTGAGCTCATTTGAACCGTTGTTTGCAGTGTTTTGCTCATTTGAACTTTGTATATTTGAACTATTGAAGAACCAAACTTGTGAGTTTGTTTACAATCCCTACAACATGGCCTAAGATGGTGAGGGTTCGACTCGGGTTCTCAAGGAGGAAAACCCACCCCACTGCAGGGTGGGACAGGGAAGACCGGCAAGCAGGGTGACCTCACCCTACCCGTTATATATATATATATATATATATATATATATATATATATATATATATATATATATATATATATATATATATATATATATATATATATATATATATATATATATATATATATATATATATATATTTGTTTATAAGTATTTTACATGCATAGATGCATATATTTTTTTATGTAAATATAAACACATTCATACCCACGTAATGACTTCTAATTTAATATTATAAAATATCATAAAAGGATTTTATATTTTATGTAGAATATATAATATTAACTGTTTTTTTTCTGAAAAATACTTTTGTAGATTGAAGTTGGGCAAGGCTGAATTGTAACAAAGAGGATGTAGGGCAGGTGCGAAGTTTGATCCTCAAGACCCGCGGGATAGGATGGACGGGGTGTACGAAAAGTGCAGAGCCGGTGTGGGTGGACCCCACCCCATTGTCATCCCTAGGTTCGACCTCTCTCTCTGTCTCTGAAAGTAACACAGAAACCCACGATCAAAACCCTCTTTGGGCTGCATAAAGAGCAATAGTTTCCCCATAAAGTCAAAGGTCGCGAGTTCGATACTGGGGGCAAGCATATGACTTTGCCCTCCTGATTGTGAAAATATGAAATAAAAAAGAATGTCCCCTGCTTGTGCCTCACCGAGAGAACAGATCCTTTAGTCCTTTGCCGCTGATTCCTTGCTCCAATAAATATCGGTATTTAGAGGAATTAAATGTATTTCTCCCAGTACTGCAACACGGTGCATTTTTATCTCTGCAATTTCCCCACAGAGAAAGAAGAAGACTTTTTTCTGGGAAAATAAAAGCTGGTTGACTTGTAAAATCATAATGGGAGCAAGCCAAGCCAGGCAACCATGAATTCTTTCTTTTTTTAATTCAAAAAATCGAAACAGAAAAAGGCAAAGGAGAAAGAGTAGTACGAAGGGGGTGAAAGGCATGAAAGAAACTAGGGAAGAATACTATTAATTATATATAAATGCATGCATAGAGACAGCAGTCAATCGGTTGTCATCTCTAACAGGTCACACACACGTACTCGAATATTTCAGAAATATTAATTTTCTATTCCCTATCAATTCATTTCAGTCGGACACTTCAGTTCCTTGTACTCTTTTTCTTGCAACACATGTATACAAACACAATCTTTTATATTAATATACATATATATGTATTATAATACTAAGTATGCAAAATGTCGACCTTTTACCATATTATAGTAAAAAGCATATAAGTTCCATATATATATATATATATATATATATATATATATATATATATATATATATATATATGTGCGAATTTGGTCCATAGTATGTAAGCCAACTGCATTTGAAATATATATTTATATGCATGTGGTTTTTACAGCTGAAGATCGACGGCCTTCACCATATGACTTCAAGTTAATATAAGTACGCTGTCTACGAAGTTTGATGGATGAAGATTGCTTGCTCAACTATGAGTGGAGTGGTTTTTACTTTTGTTGGTAGAGCCATATCAACCATTGGAGAAACTCTTTTAGGCTGGTTTAATTAACCCATGACTAGTGGCGGATTGAGGAATTATTTGGGGATGAGGTGTATGTGTATTTTGGGTAAGACGTATTTATATTTTCTAATATTTCACGCTCACACAAAATACTTATATTATATATACAATGATAAACTTAAGAATTTTTCAAATTTCAAGTGAGGTGCGTATCTCACCTTACTCTAAAGTAGGTCTACCACTGCAGAAGATTATACCAGTGGATTAATGTAAGTATGCATGCTAAGAGTTAGCTTATCTGACATAGCTCTTTCACTCTCATGGTCCATGTGGTGAGCTTGATTCTCAAGGTGTGCATGTTAAGCTTCAGCTTATCATTGCAACAAAAAAAAATGTTGCAATACAACAACAACAACAACTAAGCCTTTTCCCATACTAGACGGAGTCGGCTGCAATGCTGGGGCGAAATACATTTGCCAAGGATTCAACCGTGGGCTATCTCCAAATGTTGAGCGGGCTGGCCGAATGCCCTACCTAAGCTCGATGTAGTTCAGCCAATCATTCTTAGCATACGTTGATGTCTTTGCAAATATGGCGTTGTTGAGTGCATCAAGTGAGTTCTAAAACTTTACAGTTTCTGTGAAAAAGGATAGTATCTCTTTATATTCGATAAGTTTCGACACAAGGAGGTCAAGACTCAAGACAATATGGAGGCACTTGCAATTAATAACCTTTCATAATTCATGACAAATACCGCATATTCCGTGCAGTGAGCATATTATTATTTCCATGGCATGCCATAAATACTGCAAATTTTTAAGCTGTCTGACTTTGACATCAACACACTAATTAAACACTGTGACACCCAGAGCGTCAGCTCAATGGCGCCATTGCTGCTGGTGAAGAGTTCGACTCCTAGAGGATGCATGTGTGAGTGTATATGTTAGGCTTCTGCATCCTCTTATAACAAAAAAAAATTATTGAAGCGACACAAGTTATATCTTAGTCTTATAACGCCAAGGTTTGGCTGAAGGTTCATACAATCGGCAATGTCTAGTAGACTGCCGGCTCTGCCCTGTATATTAACACACAGAGTAAAAGCAGAACCGGTTTAATACACAAATACTACATACCACTGTAAAGTACGACTGGCCGGTTTAAAAAAACATATATATATATATATATATATATATATATATATATATATATATATATATATATATATATATATATATATATATATATATATATGTTTAGTTTTCGGACGTGAAAAGGTACATGGAAACTAATTTGCATTTGTCAAGGGAGATGTTGGAAAATGTACGCAGGTTGGTTCTGGAACCTGAGGACCTTCTGGGAGGATACAAGAAGGAATCGTGTGCACGACGGGATTTCGTAGGGTACAATTATGTCCCAGTCAAGGAAAAAAGATAATGGCACACGCACGCTCCGGATATATATAAATGAAAAGAGTGAAAGCTGTGGTGATAAGACGTGCATTCCACATGGTATTTAATGTATTTAAGTGTATCAATTCTTGTATAGATATTGATGAACGACACAATATCCGTTTTTATAATACATATCATACATACCTTCTAATAGAATCTTAGCATAAGAGTGTGTGTAACAACTCTGAGTTTTCTTATCTTTCTCTCTCTATATAAACGGATCTTATCACTTCTGGCTTATTTAAATTGGATTTAGTATGAAATTTTTGTTTAATTCCACCAACTTCGTCACGACTCTTTATTGTCAAAAACTAGCTAGTGCCGTTCATCTTGGTTCCCAGAAAGCTTTTCCGCCCATAAAACTTTGGATTTTAATGTGTTTCACAGGTGGGCGATTCAACGAGATCTCTGGGGAGTGGCTGTCCCCTGTTCTTTCCTTTTGTTTCTTTCCCACGATATGACTTGTCCCTCCCTTTGACGTGAGATGTTTCTGCCTTGTATCACACTCAATTTGCTGGGAAAAAAGATTTATTTACTCTTTCGCCTGTTGCATGCATGTTGTTTACCGTAGGGAACGGAAGTGGGTAGTGGCGGATATTGAAGAAAAATAAATCAAGATTGGGAAAGGATGTAACCATGTAATAGACAAGCTCATGAGAGAGAGAGAAGATTTTTGCAGGAAACGGTGGACTAGTGTTTGTGTCAAATCATGAATTCAATCTCATTTCTCTCTCTAACATATATTGAGGTGCCCAACCTCGACCATGCTTTTAGTCATTATGTAGACTATTGGTTCTGTTCACGATAGAGTGACAAAGATAAGTTCTCTTTTCCTGTTAAAGATGGATTTGAGTGGTTTACATCTGCAGGAACTTTTGTATCTTTTAGCAGTTCGTGCTGAATGATTTACACGAGAGTTCTTTGTCGCAGAAAACAAAGAAAAGGGAGCAAAAGGCAACTTCCGGCAGTGATGCAGTTGCACAGGGATCATAAGTGGAACTTCAAAAGAAAAAGGAGAGAGAGAGGAAAATATAATCGCATAAAGTCCATGAGATCTCACCTTGATTTCCACACGGCTATGGTGCAGAAATATTCTGCATTGTTAAAGTGTTCCTTTAAATTTGCAATATTCTATTTGTTTGCAAATGGATTGTACAAAGATGCTCTGTTTGCGCACTGATGTGAGCAGCGTAGCACATCGTGAGGAAGCAAACGATGATGACAAAGATTTTTCGTTAGGTAAGGACCAGTTAGCTAGACGATAGAAAAGGAGCCAGTAAATAAAAGGAATATTGGAGATTAAGTAGTTGGCCGGGGTCATTATACATCATTTATTTTGCTGAAGATCAGCATAGAGAGAGAGAGAGGGAGAGAAAGATTCGAGAGAGAGAGAGATGAGTATTGCTGGGGTGATTGCTTGTTTCCTTACTCGAAAAGTCTTTTCGGATCTGCCATAAGGAGAGAGGAGTTCGCTAGGAAGTTCTGAAACCCAATCAATAACAATCTCCACAAGAGACAAACATGGATGGCTTGAGTTTGAGAAGGCTGTGGCTTATGTGTAGTCTCTATTCACCATTTAAAGCTTTGCGTGATTGCTCCACTGCACGGAAACAGAAACCAAGAAAGAAAAAGAAATATATAGAGATGCAATCTCTCTCTTTCTCTTCATATATATATATATATATATATAAAAATAGAGAGAGGGAGATGGATTCATCAATTCCGAACGGAATCAATATGAAGCTGTCAATTCCGAACGGAATCAACTCACCAAATGGATAAATGAGTTTGCTTAAATACATTATGTGTGTGCCCACATGGGCACATTCACGTATATATATATATATATAATAGCTCTTCTTCCGAAAAGAAATGTCTCTCCCTGGTTTCCGCGTGATAATAAATGTTTCCATTCGAGAAGCGAGGAGAAGTAGAGAACCCAAAGAGTTGACAAAAGGAGTAAAATCCCATTTTCGTGTTTTTTTCTACTGGCGTTGGTACCAAACAGGAGAAGATAAAGAGTATCAAGAATCAGAAATAGCAGATAAAGGGTTTAAGAGGGTGAGTATAATCATCTGGTTCCGCCAGTTGTGCCGGCAGATCATGTCTCATCATACGGCTTTCATTCTCAGTATATGTGGTATTAATGTGAAGGCATGAAATTCCCTTTCTCCTCTCTCCTTTCTCTCTCTCCCTCCATCAAGGTGCAATTACTCCCCCAACTGTTTGTACTCACTGTTACGACCTGAGATGCTCGGCTCTTTCAGTGGCACTCATGAACAAGACGAGGACGATACAGCAGCTGCTTCTACACAACCACCAACAGCCGCGACAGAGACGGCGGCAGTCACCCCATCACCCCCTATACCAACAAGATTGCCGACCGATCTGGCCCTCCACCACTGCCATCCAGCTCACGGCCTTTACGAGCCCACGCGCACCGCCACTGCACCGGCAAATCAGCTTCGTCATATTCTCATCAACTGCGCTCAGTTGGTAGCTCGATCCGACTACCACTCGGCGGCTCCATTGGTATTGTTGAATAAATAAAGTTGATTCGTTTTGATTTTTTTTCAGTTTTTTAGAGAGTCAATACCTCGCTTCTACCAGGTATCTCTCCTTGCCGCCTCTTCTTCCCCCTTGGGAGACTCCACCGACCGGGTGGTCTCACAATTCAGGAAAGCCCTCTCCTTTCGAATCCACCGGCATTTCCAGCATTCTGGCCAACTCTACCACGTTAACAATGCAGCAGCGGCGCCGATGGAGAGCGACGACCCACAGATCGTGCAGTCTTCCTTTCTGTCCTTGAACCAAGTGACCCCCTTCATCCGCTTCAGCCATCTCACAGCCAACCAAGCGATTCTTGACGCAGTGGAGGGCAATGAATTCGTGCACATACTCGATTTGGATACCATGCAAGGGGTGCAATGGCCGCCGTTCATGCAGGCCATGGCTGAGAGGTGTCAAGGAGGCGGAGGGAAGCCTCCGCCGTCGATCAGGATCACCGGCATGGGTTCGGACTTAGAAAGCTTGCTGAAGACAGGTTCGAGGCTTGAGAGGTTCGCGCTCTCCCTCGGCCTTCGCTTCAGGTTCCATCCTTATCTCGTTCGTCACGTCTCCGACCTCTTCAACCTGCCGTCGGCTCTGGACCTCTTGCCGGAGGAGGCCCTCGTCGTGAACTGCGTGCTTCACCTGCATAAGCTGCTTGGAAGGGAAGGATCGGCGGAGGAGTTGAAGGTGATCTTGCGGGCGATCAAGTCTATGAATCCGAGGGTTTTGACGTTGGCTGAGAGGGAGGCGTGCCACAACCATCCTCTCTTCTTTCATAGGTTTAACGAGGCGTTGGATCACTACTCGGCGTTGTTCGAGTCGCTAGAGGCGACTCTGCCGCCGAGCAGCCAGGAGAGGCTGGCTGTCGAGCAGGTGTGGTTCGGCAAGGAGATCTTTGACATCGTTTCAGCGGAGGAAGGGGAGAGGAGGGAGAGGTACGAAAGGTTCGAGAGGTGGACGGAGATCATGAAGGCGTCCGGCATGTCCAACGTGCCTCTTAGTACCTTCGCTTTCTCGCAGGCCAGGGCTCTCCTTAGACTCCATTATCCCTCAGAAGGCTACCAACTACAAGTCTTCAACGATTCCTTCTTCCTCGGATGGCAAAACCGACCCTTGTTCTCAGTTTCTTCTTGGCACTAGCCAGCTTGCGTTCACCAGTTGATCTCTCATCGTCGCTAGTTTCTGTCACTCACGTCGAACTCCATTGATCTCCTTGCGTATTATACTGCAGCTAGCTCTTCAATTACCTTTTCATAGGAACACTAATGTTCAAATTTCTTACCTACTACCACTAGATTTGAGACTAATGAATTAACAATGAGACAGAAATATATGCTCTCTCTCTCACACACACAAACAGCTACTTATGCTTCACCCCTCGTAGCAGTTCCCTAATAATCTCATGGATGCTTAATTAGGTTCATGGGCCCCCACATATAAAGTAGGCCATTTCTCTCTCATTATTGAATTGTTGCTCGCCTTTCTGTTGACTCGCACCTAAACTAAACCAGGGAATACGGGATGCAATTGCACGTGTAATACACGTTTCGAAACCAGCATCTCCATTGCTGCTTCCTTTTCTTCTCAAGTTTACCCACTCCCATCTTCTTCAATCATATCAAAGTTGAGGTTTCTGTTGGCGTCTTCAATCACATGTGACAAACTTACCTTGTATTAGTTGTCACTCGGGCAACGCTCCACCCGCGGATTCCACTTCTTCCTCAGTTGAAAAGTTATCATTCGATGGTCGGACTAGTGAAGCGATGAGAAAATATTGATTCCGGAACAGCAGTCTTTTGCTACCCCTCTCTATTTCTCCTTGTTTGTTTTCGTTGTTTGGTTCATTTTGCCTTTTGATTATGTGAATGACGACGATCATGTTTAGGAAACGAAGTAGTGCTTCTTTCAGAACTACTAGATACATGAATAAGATGTTTAATCTTGGGTTATTCTCTTTTGCTCAATCAGAAAGAATTAAGGATACTCTATTGATACGGTGGTGAAAAGTACGGAGTTTTACTCACTTGGACGCTTCGACTTCCCCCATGCGGAAGCAAACATGCGGCCCATGATGCCATCTCTTTTAGTACCCCGTAAAACGCCCTTATATTCCTGCTTCAACGTCCATTTACATGCGTTTCTAGATTGTTATTGTTTTCCGTGTCGATCGCCGCAGATACCTCCCACTGTCTGTATTCGATGCTTTCTCAGGCCTTAATTTCTGTAGATTGTCTCCTCTTGAAGCCAATAGGCGCTGTAATCTTTGCCCATGTTTACTGTTTATCATTACACGTCGGGGGAACATCCCTGCGGGCATCTTTCTTGTCTCCTTGGTTTCCTTTGTACATGGTTGTGATGGTGGCATTGTCAAAGCCATCACCCTAATTAGCTTTATGTGATCTTTATACCGCGTAGAGAGAGAGAGATGAATCCGTTTTCCGTAAACAAGAATGGTGATTTCCGGTATCATATGCAGCGGTTCCTGGCTAACAACAGTGGTGATTCCCACGATCTTTTTGCGAATTGCGTGTACACAACCGATGTGGTTACGGATACGTCATGATCAAAACCAGGCTGCTACTGATATGATGGATTTTTCCCTTTTCCCTTTTATAAGAAGATAGCATTAAATATGTTCCGTCGAAGATGATACTAGGCATTGTGCTATCTCAAACTGCTGACACTATGATGCTGTTTGCTACTCTAGATGGACTAGGGTTTTTCTTAAAGACTTCTTTTTCTTTTCAAACTACATATTTAATATACAACTCGGAGGAGCACAAGGGATGCTCCAATATCTCCATACAGAGGAATGGAGTTTGGCTAGAGAATAAGCGAAATAACAACTGACATTTGATATATATATATATATATATAAGAGAAAGAGAGAAAAAAATATAGAGGCTATAGAATATTGATTTCCAACTTCCCAATGACCTCCAGAGTTCTTCTTGAGCACGCAAGACATCCAGCCAATACTTCTCAGTCATGGCCCTGTAAAGCCCGTTGATGTTCATAAGCATTGACATGCCATTTCATAAAGCCCAAGTGATCGATCACATACACCTATATATACCATTGTCCTTGTACATATTCATTCATGCTTAAATTCACTTAAACATGATAAATACAATGATATCTTTTGTTAATTCAAATCAAACGTAAAAACTTTCTTTTAGTAGATTTGAACGTACGTATATATCAATCTCTCTCTATTTTATATATATGTATGCACGCGTGCTAAGAAGCTGGGTAAGCTCGAGTGTGAGGGTAAATGAAAGGAAGGAGTCTTTTCCTGTGCATCGGAAAGTCGCATATCCTTTTACCGATCTTTTTGACATGTGGTGACATTTTTTTATCTAAATTAAAAGATAGACTAGCAATCATGTATAACACTCAGTTGCACCAACTGGACGCTTAAGATTAACGAAACTCTCATTCGCGAATACGTGTTCAACAGTTCGACAACTACGATCTCCGGCCACCATCCCGACGATGCAACTCTTTCAATTTCAACCATATATATATATATATATATATATATATATATATATATATATATATATATATATATATATATATATATATATATATATATATATATATATATATATATATATATATATATATATATATATATTCTGCAGTCACAATATTTACAAAAGAGACTGCTACGAAGATTGTGAGCGTTTGAATGGTGGTATCCGAAGAGCATCTCGATATGAAAGTACTGAAAGGATTTCTAAAGTTAGCTTATGTTGGTGTGACGAGTATGCCTCTGAAAAAGGTAGTATTAATGACTAATGAATCAACACAACGATAAGATCTCGCGATTTTAAGTCAATCATGGGGCTGACAGATTGACTGGTTCATTGATTGTTCACAAGCAAAGCTGTGTGGATCAAAGAGATGAGTTTATCTCCTTTGATTGGTTCAAGTGGTTCGGTACTTGTTTTTCTCAACTTAGTGCAGGTTTGGAGTTCGAATCTTGTAGATGGAGAAATCCAACAGTGGCCGATTCATAAATATTTTTTGAATGAGATGTACTTATATTTCTCATAAGGTACACTTGTATCAACTTATATTTCTCTTAAGGTGCACTTATATTTCATGAACACTTATATTTCTCTATATACAATATTGATTTTGAGTGAGGCATATAGTTATCTCTATCTAAAGTGGATCCGCCACTAACTAAGAGGCCTTTATCTCCATAGTGGGCTGACCCGACTCCAATAATATTACTCGGGATCCTTGCGGTGGTGAGAGAGAGGAATTATGTTTGTGTACTGGAAACTAAGTAAAGAAATACTCTCTAAAGTTGAATAAGAATTTGGAATTGATAAGTTATATCTAATAAGTTGATACGTCCCAATAAACCGAAAATTATGATGATTTAGTCTACAATTGAAATTGATCCAAATCCAGCTGACGAACCCAAATATCTACCATTAAGAAGAATCGCGAGGGCCAAAGCAAGAGAGTCTGAGCATAATGATTCCTAGTAATTAACCAACAAATATCCCCATATACATAATAAGCATTCACTAATTAAACATGTAACAAAATAGTACACAATGTGCTCCGAGAGCATTAGCTCAACGGCAAGGTGCTCTTGCACCGATGCTGCTGGTGGGGAGCTCGACTGTCAAAGGGTGAATGTGTGGGTGTATTTTAGGCTTTGGCCTCCTCTTGTAACAAAAAAAAAGTACCCAATATCGCACAAAGAAAGATAGCTCACCTAGTTAGGGGTTTGACTCACAAGTTGAAGATCATGACTACGAAACACAAGGCATGCCTCTAGCTTCAACCTCCCTATTGTACAAAAAAAAAAACTAGTGTCATCAATACATACACATACAATGATCACATACCATAATATGCAATTTTGTGATATTTCCAATAGAAGACTACATTAATGTAGCCCTTTTGCTTAAAGTAAAGAGTACAACAATAACAACTAAGTCTTTTCTCATGCTAGATGGGGTCGGCTATATAGATTATTTGTTTCCACATAGCCTTATCATATGTCATATTAGGGCTTAACTCACAATAAACTAGATCATTCTTTATTGTTTCTTTCCAACACTTTATTCAATTGCAAGCCCGGATAAAGGAGGAGGGTTGCGTAGGCTTTTGACCGCCAACGTAAAACTTTGTCCGATTTTTATACCATGGATTATGCTTAAAGTAAAGAGTACCAAGAGATTTTTTTTTTTGAATAATTATGCAATATCCATTTGGCTTGTATATTCCCCATAAACGATCACATGCCATTCTTCTCACCATTAGTCTAAGAAACCTTTTCCACTATTGCTGCCTAATATGATCACAAGGTTCATGACTTTCATACCTAAGAAAATAATTCACATTATGTATGGTGTGATTGTCTTCTTGATTGCAAGACCCTAAGAATCCTATGATCAAAGACCGAGATCCGATCTTAGACAATAGTATCTTTACATTCATGTGGAACGGGCGATTTTGATCTTCGGAGTATTGCAACAATGTAGAGTCTGAGGATTTCAACTGGGGATCTTCACAACCATGGAAACGATAATGTGATTTTGTTTTTGCTAAGATTGCAAGCCGTTAGTCAGAAACTTACGAGTCATTAATGTAACTTTCATTATCTATTTGGCCTTGGATCATAGCAGGTTAAATGGATGTTTTACAAAATGTGGGCTGGACTTCGAAATTTGGAACCTTGGGTCTGATGAATGGAAAATTTTACATTGAAAGAATCATTTTTCTTTATGCAATCCATGCTCTCAACGAAGAGATGATGGATGTAGGTTTTGTTTGGGAAAACTTTTGAAAATGGCACCAAAAGGATCGTCAATAATCGCAACCACACCAAATATGTACATAATTTCAAAAACCTACCAAATGTTAAAAACTTTTCATGACCTATCAATTTGGGGTGGCAATTTTAGTCACGACAAGACAACCCAAACCGACATGAAAAACCCATGTCTAAGCCCGGGACAATCCACCCTGGGTTAAATTTAGGTCACCCAAAAGCTGACACAAAAAATGAGGTCCGGTCCAGATTGACCCAGATCTGAACCGAAATATATTATACTTCTGTACGTATGTATTTTAAGTACATTATATTTACACGTATAGTTATATATAAAATGTTTACTATATATGTATATATGTGTGTGTAGTTGTGTATAATATAATAGCCATGTCAACCATGACCCAACCCGAACTTGACTTGGCCATGCGCGGGTCTTCAAGATGGACCTGAATAAAAGGTTGCTTTGAGTTTGGGTCAACCTGTTTTTGACAAGGAGCTGAAGTGGCCTCCATTGTCAAGTTTAAAATTTTCACTAAAAACTAATTATTTTGCATTGCACCAATATTTTGTACCTTTGGATCATCTACCGATGTTCACGATTCGGTTTGGTTCTGTTAATGTTTCAACTTTGAACCAAATTCATATTCTCTGTTTTTAGGTTCTAGAGAACTGAACCAAACCATGCCATGATCAAAACTGAACCAAACAGTATAGATGGTTCCGTTTTGGTTTTATTCTAAACCACTTTTACTTATTTTAAGGTTTAGCTAAATAGAAAGTACTATGTCATCATATTATTTGGATCTTCTAGATTTTTTGTATGCATATGAGGTTATAAAACTCACTCACTCACTCACACACATATAAACTTATTGAAATTTATATCTATATAAATATATAAAATTTATGTATATATAATCTAGATTTAGGGAACTCGTAGAAATAAAGAATCACAAGAAACCCATCCTCTCAACCGTTTGATTAGAATAATGAGTGGTGAAGATTTGAATTAAAAAATAAATACTTTTTGTACTTTATTTAATGCATCATGTATGATAAATGCTTTTCATTTCATCACTCTAACTGTACTCTAGATCCATACTCATATATATATATATATATATATGTATATATATATATATATGTATATATATATATATATGTATATATATATATATATGTATGTATATATATATATATATATATATATATATATATGTATATATATATATATATATATATATATATATATAATGGTTTGGCCTGATTCTCATAGTTCGATTTCAGCATTGAAGCCGTTAACTATTGTCTTTTTTCTTTTTAAATCGAACCAAATGATGATTCCTTGAACACCCCTAGAATCAACCTTCATCCTAGTCATGTGGGTCGGTCAACTGTCTGTATACATTTGCTGTAGAAAAGAATCCCTTCATAAAAGGGCTCTCTGACACTCATGTTATAGGATGAGTTCGATTCCCGGGGTGTACATGCGTGTGTTCGAATTAAGCTTCAACATCTGGTTTGAAAAAAAATCAGAAAAAGTTATGCAGTGTTTAGAAATATATGCAAATGAGGGGTGGTGTTCAGAATTTTCTATTTCTCTTGAAAAAATACAACCATCTTTAAGGGTGGCGGGATTTGGAGAAATGCGACGTGTCGTGTCTCTATCGAGTCGAAGTGGGCGGTCGAGCCGCGGCAATCGGAGAAGAGAGCGTGGTTGCAGAGAGAGAGAGTCGTCTTCTGGTTCTTCCTTCTCTTTCTGCAAGCCATGTCTTCCAGTAGTGGTCTTACCTTCAAACTGCACCCTCTGGTGATTGTGAACATCTCCGATCACTACACTCGCGTCAAGTCGCAAAGCGTCGCGCAGGGAAACGGTGCCCCAAGGGTGTTAGGATGCGTCATCGGCATCCAGAGGGGCCGGATAGTCGAGATCTTCAACAGCTTCGAGCTCCTCTATGACGCTTCCACCGAATCCCTAGACCGCGCCTTCCTCGAAAAGAAACAAGAGCAATGTAACTACTCCCTATTCGTTTTCCTTCCTTGTTTTCCTTTGGTCCAGTGCAATACATTCACGATCAGATTGAACAAATATTTCGGGTACTTTCTTGCGTTTACCTATCTGTTTTTTCTTGGGGATTGTTAGTTTTCTTTCCCTTTTTCACTTCCGTAATTTGTTGGATACGTTCATGAGGACAACTGCATTTGTATGTTATGTTTGAATTCTGGTTCCTTCAAACGAAAAAGATGAGACTGTTAATTCAATCTATATAGTTGCTATTTAATTCAGTGATGAATCTATCTCGTTCGTTTGTGTCTGGTGTTTTAGTGTTCTCCCTCCAATGCATTATTGTGACCATGTTCTTTTTAATCGAAAGAGGTTGTGCACTTGTAGTTGACCATAATTGTCGGTCTCCCTGTTCCAAGACTTTTAGTTTGATTTGTTAAGGATGGTTTTCATGTTTTCAATTGTGCAATCGCCTGTAGATTTTCACTACTAATTTCGTCGTAGCGATGTACGGTGGTCTTATTACATTGGTAGGTCATTGTCGTAAACATCGTATATAGACTCGGATTGAAACCACTCAATTGTATGCATTTACCGAACCGCATGATAATGTATCCTAAAATTTTGCAATTTTTTCACAAATTTCAGACAACCCAGGAAAGATCAAGACAAATACAAAATAATAAGAAAATTTAACACACCTCCTAACATACATAGAACTAAAAAAGGTATGAAGAATTTAACATACCTCCTAACATATATAGAACTAAAAAAGGCATGAAGCTTAGGGGTTCTAAGCATGGTCATCATTTGATAAGCTTAATGGTTAGGAAGAGAACGGCCAAAGATATTTCAATGTGTTTAGTGAGTATGAAGTACTCTTTCTATATGACATATTTTCTAGTCATCCAGGTTTCAAAACATAAATAGCTTATCCATTTCCTGAATCACTGTAAAATTGGAGATGAATAGATGAGTCAAATCGTGCTGCTGGATTCTTTCATCTCCACCATCCTCTCCGTTGTCAGCAACAACATATGGCACAATAGAATCATTTAGTAGTCGGACTCGGATCGGATGACCCACCAAAGCACGAAAGCCAGGATCTTTCAGAAAATCGATTCCTATTTGAAGTCTCAACTCCACAAGATGTAGTGTGTGAGTTTGATTCCCAGGGCATGCATATCTGGCTTCGCCCTCCCCATGGCAACCAAAAAAATGGTGCAATAGATTCATTTACTTTCCTTCCGTGGCATCCAGTTTTACTTAACCTCCTCCATTGTCTTCCTCGGTGAGGAGAACACTCTCTTCCATACCTTTTAGAAGAAATCATTTTCAGTAATTTCTTGTCAAGTTCATTCCCGACCAAGCGTCAAGTTCATTCCCGACCAAGCTTTTGCTTCAGAGGCTATATCCTGCCTTGGTGCCCCTCAACCGTACATCTGAGATTCCTGATAGATGATGATTCAAGCCCTGCAGTCTCTTGTGGTTAACAATTAAGTGCAGTTAACTGTAGCTAGAAGAGCACTAGCTGTGGTTAAAAATGTCTTTTGATAGGTGTTAGCAGGAAGATATGTAAGTAGTCGATATAGTAATTATAAACAGTATTGAATACTTCCATAATAGCCATTCTTCTCTTGTTCTTGCATATGATCTGAGTGAATTCTGGATTGAAATTCAGAAGAAACTCGGAAGAGTGAGGAACTACTAGTTCTTGTCAAGCATGCATCCTTCAGATAGCTGTTTGCAATCATTCTGGTACCAGGGCCTACCTTGTGGTGAATTCACCAGAAGGTCTAATCGAGGATCAATTGGCTTCAGCTAAGGAAGTAATATTCCAATTTACTAAGATTTGATCCTGTTGTGAATTTATTCCTGCATTTAATATCTCCTTTATGAGGGTTATGGCTTATCGAGTATTGGTGGAAGGAAAAATTATGTTGAGATTGGTAACTGGTTGTTTCGAAATCAAATCAGGTTATGATACAATCACTTGCAAAATTGCTTTTTGGTTCAGTTAGTAATTAGAATGAAAATATGTTTGAGCGAAAAATGTGAAGGATTGAGGTGTGATCAAGAAGAAACTAATGAAAGCCAGATAAGAATCATGAAAATCAGTCAAGAATGAAGAGTCCTGTGGATCATATGCAGAAATTAAATATAATTCCTGGCCAATCAGGTTTCTTCCTTAGTTAGGCAAGTTCCTCCAAAAGAAAAAGGGGCAGTCGCTCAGGTGCTTCCTCTTCTTTCATCTGATTTTAACAACTTATGAAGAAAACTGAACTACAGTACTGGTGTTTCCCTGACAAGGATCCAGTAAGCTGTATCTGTAAACTTGATATACTTTCATTGTTATGGATTAAAGATGATCGTAACATGATCCATTACCAAGATTACCAAGTGTGGAAAAACCATGGAAGTTTGGAACGACAAGAAATCTATGAACATTCATTTTGGTCCTCCAGCTTTGTCTAGTCTAACATTTCTCATGGATCAAGCAAACTTGATCGGTTACCAAGTTTACCAGGCTGGTTGGGGAAAGTATTAATTGATCTTTCATTGGAGAATTAAAAAGATACAATGATTGTGGTTCAGCCTAGCAGACCATCATGGTCAACAGATTACTTTGAGCTTGCATGACTAGTTGAAAAAGAATTGAATTGTATGACTGATTCCACATGGAGTTCAGGCATCGTAACATTGCTATATGGGGAATGAAGCCAGAAGTAATGTGTGAAAGTAGTTGACAAGGTTTGTGTTACTCTTGCTATGGAAGTGGACATCAAGGTTTTTTATCCTTATAAGCTTAGAGTTCCTTAGTTGGCTAAATGGGTCGACAATGTGTTTCACAAATTTATCATGGCTCTTGATCAGCTGATGAAAAGGTAAGATTTGGTGATATAACTAGTGGCCTTCTAAAGGTAGAACGAGTGTTGGAAGTGTGTTCCATTTATTCATTGATGAACATAGGACAAGAGATTAAGATTGGAGCGAACATATAAATAGAGTTCTTGGAGTTCCAGTTTGGTGTTAAATTCACATGGGTTGAAATTGCATTTGTTTGCTTACTAGGATCTGAAAAGTTTATTGATTAAGGGGGGTACAAATACTAATGGGTGTAGAGATTATTTATGATAAGCTTGAGCCCTAGGGTTTTGGTGGGCTTGACCCTATGAAAGTACAACAAATGTCAGCTTTTCTTTGGTTGACATCTGAATCAACCTTCTCTAGCCCACCGAGGATGTGCAATTAATTCAATCCCAGAAGCCAAACTGGAAAGTACAACGAATGGTTGATATATGCAACACTTGGATCTTGCCTTTCATGTCAACCAAAGAAAAGCTGAAATGTTAAGTGGAGCCTCTGAAAACTTGCTTTGTCAGCTTTGAACTTAAAATATTCTCTAGATGATTGTTTTAAATAGTGTAGTAGTGCCCATATGTATAGGGCATTGATATTGCTGTATCATATCGTATCATGTGTGCTTTTTGTTATTTTCTTAAACAAATCATTTAAAGATTTAGGAAAATTTGTCAAAAAGTTTAGTAACATGCAGAATATCATTCCTCACATGCATGCATGAAAGATAACACTAGTTTTATAAAAAAAAGTTGGAAAACTACATTAAAGTCTTAAACTAACTACAAATCCAGAGAACAAAATTCCGAACACCCAACAAACTTCAAAATAAAACATAAAGTTCTAACTATTTTCTTCATTCTTCTCCTTGCACTCCTCTTGTAGCTGCTCCTGGTCCTTATGATCCTTCTCGTGCTCTTTGTTCTCCTCTTCTTGCTTTCACATCCTCTATTTATTTGGTTTATCTCTGTCTTAATTTAAGGAGGCATAGACGAACAAGGTTACATACATGTTCCCGTTCCAGTGAAATGTTGTTTTACATAGCTAACTCCACCATGCATGACATATCCACAGAAATTGCATCTCATTACCATTCTTTTTTTGCATTGTTTCCAAACTTCACTCTCAATACCAATGGAGTCGGGATTGATGCCCATTGAAGGTGTGCTTAATTTGTGGTGCCAGGCCCCTGGTACTAGAATTGTAGGTCAAAACCCACATGGGCATGTAACTATGGTTTTGAGGAACCATTGTTTTGTGTTTCATTCATGATTTTTGCGTGAGGCAGGGTAACAACACAAGAGAGAAGTAGGCGCTTCCTCCTGGTGCCAACGTTTTTTGCTCAAACCAGGCCTATGCAACCATAGTTTCATGCCAGCAATGGGTTCTGCGTTTGATGCACAACTGAACTTGGAATTACGAGCACAAAAGATCAAGTGTCCAGTTCTCCTAGAATCACGAATCAAGCTCACCCTGAATGGAAGATATTTGGAACTTGGAGCCTTGGTGGAGCGAGAAAGGAGTTCTTCAGGAGAGAAAAAGGCAGGGAGACAGAAGAAGCTGGCCTTTGGGGTTTATATAGCCTCCATTCCTTGGAATTTAGAAAATATGGTCATAGAAAAATCAATGTTGTATCGCACAATACAGGGTGTATCATATGATATGTTGTGACAATCCAATCAATCATAAGTTATTGATTCAGGTAACAACACATGATAACATCATATTTTATCGTACTATACTATATACTTTTAATAATTTGCTCTAGGCATGTTCAGTGACAAACTAGGGGTCTCCATTAACATATATAGACTGGATTTGAAAATCTCATGCTCTTTAGGTCGATGATGAGGACTTTGTTTGCAGCCTCATTGTCAGAGAAAACCACCATGATCACATATTAGTGAGTAAGGATGCTGTTGTTGTGGTAAAAAATGATCACCACTGGTATGTATACATACATACATATATATATATATATATGTATATATATATATATGTATATGTATATATTATCACATACTTATGTGTATATGTGTGTGCACGTGCATGTGTGTGCTCAATCGAGAGGCTTACACAGGGATGCATAAATTTGTTTCCTATATTTCTTTGGATTCAGTAGGTGTGATTGTTTAATGCATTATGAGTTTGTGTATTGAAGACTCCATATTGAGATGTCATCCTTTCTTGTGCATAGACAGAAGAATAGGTGGTTCCATTTCAACTCTGGATGTGATGTGCATTGTGTATTTTTTGTTATGTATATGATTATGCATAGTATGTACTTATTGTATATCAGATTATTTAGTTAGAAACTTATGCTATTTTTCAATTCTTTCTGTCTTTGATTGTTCCTTGTAAGTGAGTCATGTTAATCTTCTTGTTTTCCTTTTGTAAGAAGAAAAGCTAAGTATGTGTTTTTTGCCTTTATCCAGACAAAAAAGTGTTCCCCGACTATTACATACTTGGTTGGTATTCAACAGGAAGTGGTGCACAAGAAACTGATATGCAGATACACAAGGCTGTAAGATTGCTCATCCATCGTTCTTTTGTTTGTTGAATTTCTTGCAGTCGTTTTGTTTCTATGTGACAACTTTATTTAGGGCTTCTTTCTTGTTTTTTAGATTTTTTTTAAAAATCTCAAGACCCATAGTTCAAAATTGAATCTTATAGGATATTTTGGAAACTGTGTTTTGCATTGGAACAGAAACTCATCTTGTGTAGCATGTTCACTTATACTAATTATGCAATAGTCACTTGTGCAAACTCAAAAGAGTTTTCTTTTCAGTTATGTTTATATGATTTTACATGGGAATATTGTCCTGCTTTTGGACTTATATGTGCATTTCTTCAGAATCTTCACTTATCTATTGAGAGGAAGGTTCAGGTTTTTGCAAGGGTTCATATTTGGAAAAAATGTGATGGTAGATACTTTTCCTCTCAAGATGTCTATTTTTAATAGGATAATTAGATAAAATGGATAGAGCACTGGCGTGGCACCTATGTAGGGGCCTTGTAAACATTGGCCTGTTGGCAAACAAAAACGTTGATAATTGCTGGATACCTTATTAATTATCCGTTGACTTTTGGTCAGTCTTTGCTCCATTTATATCATACTTGTTTGTGTATTTTCTTTTCTATATTTCTATCATGTTTTTAGAAGATGAAAGATTATGTTCTATTCAATGTGATGAAGAGGAAAGCGAGTGCTAAATAAAAACACTTGGTGTAAGATAATGGGGTGAATAGAAAGCAAGTTATATCTAATGTATAAATTATATTCTGCTTTTGAATCTCATGTCTCAGGTTTGGATAGTACAAAGTGTTTAAATGCAAAAAATGTTATTAAATATGGCCTGATTTCCTCAAACGTCTGCCTTTTTATGAAGAATACCTTCCATGTCACATAATAATCCTTTGAAGAAGTGTTTTAGTTCCTTCTCACTGTTGTCTTTTCCATATTCTCATAAATTTCATGCACATGTCTCGTGCACCTAGCATGTAGGGATCCTCTCTGGAAGTAATTTCTCAACTAAGATGTAACGCCAAAAATGGAGTTGACTCAGGAATTTGCACAGGCTGATGTATGCAATTAGACTTATTATAGTTTCCTTCCATTGGCCAGTTGATGGATATCAATGAAAGCCCAGTATATGTGGTTCTGAATCCTGCAATTAATCACGCTCAAAAGGATTTGCCCATAATCATATATGAAAGTGGTGCGTACACTCTGAATTCTTTTGTTTGTAATTTTGATGCTTGTTCTATTCATTAAGGAACATTATCTTACTCTGAGTAGGGTTGTTGTTTTGCTTGATACAGTATCCATTATGAAAAAAGATTCATTTTCGAATGCTCAAGTTGGTGTTGTTCTTTTTGTTCATCAATACTTGAAGTAGAATGATGAATTGACCTTATTCTTGTTGTTTTTATTGTTGTTACTGTTCATTATTATTCTTCATACAAAATTCAGCTGATGGTTAGCCGATGAAGTTCAAAGGGGAAAATCCAAGAAGGAATTTAGAACCCAGGCAACTTCCAGAAGAACATCCGGAGTTATATGCTGTATAATTGGCATGAAATATAAGCCCCCTCCTCTTAAGAGTCTTTTACTTTCAGCCACACACAGCGTCATCATGGCCACCTTCTCACACACGTGAGCCACAAATTCAGGTCCCCATTAAAAGGTGCTGCACACCACTCTGAGATCTAGCTTTGGTAGAGCTTCCCATCCTTTGAAGATCAAATGAAGGTGACAAGACCATGTTAGATGGCCTGCATTTTCCAATTGTACACCACAAATTTTGCATCTACTTGCCTAGTAAATCCCCTGCTCTTGTACTTCAGTTTGCATCATGACCTTATCATGCAACAGAAGCCAGGTAAGAGGCACCATTGGTGAAGGATCCAATTGCCAACCAAGCATTAAAGGCAAGTTGAGTAACCTGCCAATTGGGGGATTATAGGAAGATACCCCAAAATTCAAAACAATTTTGATTCTTTGAGAAGAAGTTTGGAAGAATTCTGTCCATGCCAGCAGGCTGCCTTAAAAACTTTGTAGATCACTTTGGGGCTAACATAAAAATTTGGTTATTGCGCGTTTTTGCGGTGGCATGCCAGCAGCAATTCCCTGCTTATTTTGGCACATCACCTTCCTGCAGAGACTTCTTTTGTCTATGTCACAAGGGTGCGAATGAGGACACTGGTACAGGTCTAGGTATGTGCGTGTGTTTGTGTGTGTCTATATAATTGATAGTATCTCATAAAACTGAAAGAAAAATACCATTTTAATAAGTCAGGTCCCTACTAAAGTAGTAAGCAGTCAATGCAAATTATAATCGATTAATATTTATGAAGTATCTGAATGTCATAGCATTACAAATATTTTAAATATATAACATGGAGCCGGACATGGGAGGAATACAAGAATTAAGTGTCGGAGGGTCCAACATGGGTGGAGCACCCTGGTAGAAGTGTCTATGCTGCTTCACCAGAGATTGATTGACATCGGCCTCCTCATTGTACCAGAAAAATGTATATATTATTTGATGTGTAATATACACACACAAACAGGCACACACCCCTGCCATGTAAAATTGCCATGTCCTGCAGCGCACCCTTGTTCATATCCATGATGTAGGTTGGAAGCAGTTATGGCCTTTTTGTATGCATCCATTTTGGAAAGCTAACATCCATCTCGAAGAATCACTGCTCTGTCCAAAGTGACTACACCATGTTGCTACCTTTGTCCAAAATAAGCAATAACCTATCAATATTCATAAAGTGTGTGAATGATAACACTAAAATATATTTAGAATAGGTAGTGCTGAGTCGGATAAAAGAGAAATATGAGTGCATCTCTGTGTCTGAGATGTATGCGGCCCCTGAATGTGTGACATAGATAGGAAGAGAACCAAAATCGGACCGTAGGGCATTACCATCTGGTTGGTCAATTGTGATACCTTCAGGGATAGGGTAGAGGATGAAGTGCATAGAAAAATGGAGCAGAGACCTTATTTAACACTGGTTTTGGTTACCTCAATTTTTTTTTTCTGCACACAACTGGAGAATGAGCTTTTGCTTTGAAGATGAAGACGTGCATGCATATTTCCATGGTTTGCCTTGTGGCATCCTAGTTGTTGCCTGTTTCTATTTGAGTCAGTGTTGTCTGACGCGTATCGTATCGTGTATCGCTGGGCTCCACGATACGGGCGTATCGTATCGTATCGTATCGTACTTTAATATTAAAATAATGTAAAAATAATTAAAAATTAATAAAAAATAGTAAAAAATCGAAAAAAATCAGGAAAAAATCAGGAAAAATCTGATAATTGCTTTAAATTCATATAATGTAAGTTTAGTACAGATTGAGCATTCAACATTGAACAATTGCATCCAAATTTATATATTTTGAATCCAAAAAATAAAATACAGACATAGTTTACACTTTACAGTACACTACAGTTACATATAATGTTACATTTTACAAATTGTAATCAGGATCATCAACTAAATAATCTTCATCTTCTCTTTGTTGCAGATCCTCATCATCATCAGCCACGCCCACACCTTCTTCTTCAAAATCAAATTCTTCATCTCCATAATGTTGTTGCGCTCCTTCCAAATTAATCCAGGCAACGTCTTCTTCTGTTAGGAGGGCATTTTCTTCAGTGTCTTCCATAACCCAATCTTCTAATATATCAAAATTATCCAAACTTATTGGATCGAACTGACTTTCTTCTCTATTTACTTTTTTTAATTGCCTACGACACAAACAAAGATAAACAATTAGTAAGTAATATTAACAATTGAAAACTGAAGTTAAATAATATCGAATTGAAAATTTGAAAGTAATACAACATTACCTTTCACGAAGGCGCATGTTACAACGAATATAAACCAAATCATTAAGCCTTTTGTGTTCCAACCTGTTGCGCTTTTTTGTATGGATGTGTTCAAAAACACTCCAATTTCTTTCATAACCTGTTGCACTACAGGTTTGGCTTAAGACTCTAACTGCAAAATCTCTAAGGTTTGGACAATCACTTCCAAACCTGTTCCACCAAACATCTGTAAAAAAAATATAAACATTAGAGACATAATAATCCACAGTAATGTAAGATGCAACTTAAATATGAAAATAAACAATGTACCTGGACGCATCGTAGAGCGGTTGCGAATTGCAACAGGCAAACCCATCAAGTGAAGAGCATTATCATATATCTCCATCTCTCGATGTATCGCATCTACTATGCTCTCATCAGGGACTAATCTGTCGATGCATTCAATGATTTCTCGATTAACCTCACCGTCCCTTTTGAAGGTTGCTGAGTACCTCAATGATGGGTTTAGATAGTAGGCTGCTGCATGAATAGGCTGATGCAATTGTTTATTCCATCTACTATCAATTATTTTCCACACGGGCACATAATCTCTTTTTTTTCCATTAAAGTTATTTCTGATTGCTTCTTTTGCCCTGTCCATGGATTCATAAAGGTAGCCCATAGATGGTTTCTCCTCGTTGTCAGCCAATCTCAAAACTTTCACTAAAGGACAAGTAATTTTCAATAATCTGATACATGCATTCCAAAATGAACTTCTAAAAACCGTTTCTGCAATCTCATTTAACTTTCTGTTCCTTCTGTTTTGTGGCAACTCTGCAAATTGTTGCCACTCATCTGAGGAGAACATTCTCTTTAAAGCTTGCTTCTGTCTCACAATACTCTCATTTAACTTTCTGTTCCTTCTGTTTTGTGGCAACTCTGCAAATTGTTGCCACTCATCTGAGGAGAACATTCTCTTTAAAGCTTGCTTCTGTCTCACAATACTCTGTACAGATAAGAAGTTTGTTGCGAACCGAGTTGCAGCTGTGCGAAGAAGCTCTGCACCTTCTGTGTATCTCCTCATCATACATAAAACAAATGCATGATTGTAAATAAATTTTGTAATATCTTGGCAACACTCAGTTGCTGCCTTTATTTCATCCATCTCACCGATGTCCTCGAGGATGAGATCTAAACAATGGGCTGCACATGGTGTCTAGTAGAAAGTCCCATAAATATCAGCTAACTCCTTTCCGACTGCTTTGTAGTTAGTTGCATTATCAGTAATCAATTGGACTACATTTTCTAGCCCAACCTCTTGTATAACCTTATCAAATTCCTCTCGTAGGATCTCTGCAGTGTGTCTCTCCTTTGACATATCTAGAGATCTCAAAAACATGAGTCCTTTAGGACAATATACAAGAAAGTTTAGCAATGTCCTTCCTCGCCTATCGGTCCATCCATCTGCCATGATAGTGCATCCTGTTTCCTTCCACGATTGTCTCAAAGTCGAACAGTATTGCTGCACTTCAATCACGGTCTGATCTAATATCTTCCCTCTCAACTTCTGATAAGAGGGCATCCTGTATCCTGAACCAATGTTAGCAATTGCATCTGCCATTGCTTGAAAATGAAAACTGTTTGCTGCATTAAATGGAATGCATGCATCATAAAACCATCTGCCCACTGCAAGGTCTGCTTGATCGTGCAGTTGTTCTGAAGCCATAGCAGCACGAATTCCTTGCTGAGCACCAGGTGTAGTGGAAGGAGGAAAGAACGAATGTATGCTAGAAGAAGAAGCTCTTCCTCTACTCCTTCCTGAACTTCCTCTTCTGCCACCTCCAAAGTCTTCAGATGCAACCCTCTTTCCTCTGCTAGGTGCTCGCGAACTGCTACTACCAATATCTGTTCTAGCATCTGAAGGCAAACTATCAGTGAATCCAACTCCAGTGGCAGTAGCATCATCAGCTTCTTCACACATCTGGAAATCATCCTTTTGTTGTCTCCTTTCCTGTATGCTCTCAATCATCTGCAAGCATTGCCATTTAATACCTTCTGGCACACTTCTAACTCTGCCTGTGCATGGAGCAACTTCTTTCCTGGTTCCTGCTAGGTGGTGTTTCAACCTTGAAATTCCACCACTAACCACCTTTTCACAAAATAAACATCTGATTTTTAACCTTGAACCCTCAACTGGTATACCCCACTGCCATGCCGGATCATCAGACTTTGAATGAGAGTCTCTACCACCCCTTCCTGCCATCTCAATGGAGTACTTTAATTCAAACAAAAACCTGAAAATAAAAGCACTTCGTAAATCCCCCAATCTTCAAATAACACTCAAATCGAGTGTCTCCCACTTCATGAATGCAATAAAAATCGTATACACACACTTAATAACTTCATATTTTGTCATTCAAAAAAAAAACCCGAAATAACACAAAAAACAATAAATATAAAGGAAAAAAAGGAAAAAAACATTAAAAATATACCTAAATCCGAGTTTGGAGGCTTGGACGGACACCGTAGGGCACGATTTTAGAGCTTTGAACACCAAGGAGGCGAAAACCGACTCTTAGGGAACTTGAAGAACCCAAAAGGAGAGAGGAAACCCGCGAAAAATCGCGGGTTTCTCTCGGGCCGGGACCCTTTATAAGGGTCCCAGGGCGTATCGCCCGTATCGTACGATACGGGCGATACGCACCGTATCGTGCGATACGCCCGCACCTGCGATACGGGGGCCCGTATCGTATCGTGGTGGCCCACGATACGATACGTATCGCACCGTATCGGACAACACTGATTTGAGTTATTAATTGGTGGTATATCAATTGTATGTGACAGCTTGTGGTATGCTTTTGAATACTAACTAGCATCTTCCTTTTACTACTGCAGAACTGCATGTAATTGATGGCATACCGCAGTTGATCTTTGTCAGATCAAATTACACTATTGAGGTTCCTTTTTACCACTTTTCTGCTGTAACTTACTGCTTATATATGCTAAATGGTTTTCTGGTTCTGCCAGACTGTGGAGGCAGAAAGAATATCAGTTGATCATGTGGCACATCTGAAACCATCTGATGGAGGATCTGCTGCTACTCAATGTAGGAATTGCGACTTGACTTCTTGTTTGAGTTCCTTTACACTCTGCCTCTTGTTTGCTGGGATCATCTTGAAATTAAACATTGGAAAAAATCGGCTTAGAGTTCTTTGATTCACAGTGGCAGCTCATCTTACTGGCATACACAGCGCAATCAAAATGTTGAATGGCAGAATCAGGATTCTTCACCATTTTCTTGTGTCTATGCAAAAAGGTGCTTTTTCTTTCTGTTGAGTGTTCTGATGTTGGTTTACACAGTCTGCTTTTAAATATGATCTTTTATCATTAGAGAGGTTGGATCCATCACGTGATACGTGGAAATTTAACCATCATTTTGCTTTTCCTATTGCAGGCGAGATTCCCTTTCAGAACTCCTTGCTAAGGCAGGTTTCTAGTCTGCTTAGGAGATTGCCTGCCATTGAATCTGAGAAATTTCAAGACGACTTCCTCATGGTGTGTGCCCCTCCTTTTATTTAAACATGTTGCCCCTTGATAGTTTCTTTTTCTCATTGTAGTCATCTGACATGATTTCGTCAATTCACCAACTACAAGAGAACTTGGCTACAGAAAATATTGGGAGTAGCTGTGGTTAGATTTTCAACTCGCCTGGCTAACATGGGCGAGTCATTATTGACTTGTGATTCTCAACAAATAAATGCACCATGTTGTTGAATCTTTGGAATGCTTGGCTTTAAGCCCCTTAGCTCCAAATTTTATCCCCTTGTGGATATTGAACTGATTGATGTACATCCCTGTTAATCAGTATGCTAAAATTAAAATTCAGCATGCTGTGCTAGATTTTGAATTTTTTTTGACTTTCTAAATATGCAATACTGCATTGTTTTTCATCAGTATTTGCTTTTTGCAGATTTTGACGTTGGTCTGGGTAGGCTTCTAGTTTGCTCAATAGTTTGACGATCTTCCATTTTTTTCACGTAATTGGCTGTCATTTAATATGGTTTCTGTGTCTATGTAGGAGTATAATGATACTCTTCTGATGACTTACCTTGCTATGGTTACCAACTGTTCGAGGTATATAATATTATTCTAAACCCTATTGGATAGCTAACTTTTCCCTTCAAGTACCGGTTGGTAAAACCATCTGGACGTTGCAGCATCATGAACGAGTTCGTAGACAAGTTTAACACCACGTATGACAAGCAGAGCAGAAGAGGATGCCGAACCCCTTTCTTTTCGCCTTGAATTGTATCCTATAAGCATGGTTGCTGAAAATTTGACTCAGGTACGTGTCTTCATTAGCATTTGCCATGCTTCTTTGTTGATTTCTGTTGAATCAGTGATTACATTTGATGTTTTCAGTATGCAGAAGCTTTATGCATCCAGGAACTACTTGCGGTCAAGGAAGACTCGAGTGTTAGATTGCTCATTTTGTTTCTCGAAAGTTTGTGAATGCTGATTTTCTAGGTTGTATATGCTGGTTAAGATGTGGAATATGTTTATGGCACACTAATGCTTCTTTTCTGTATGAGTCACGAAGCAATGGACTGGGATAACCAGGAGCACATTTTGATGCTCGAATATGATTACTCAATATACTGTACCTTGGTCAGGTTGTTGTTGCTACAAGTTGAGATGCAGCATGAGAGAGAGAGAGATCTTGGTGGTACGATCCAGCATTGGGCTGCCTTTGAGAAAGACGAACAGGTTCAGTACATCAGATCAGTCTCATGCTGCCTTGCATTGTTCCAGTGACTGAGGTTCTCAGCTTGGTGCATGTTCTGGTGTTCTGATTTTCTGATTTTCTTTTCCTTTTGGAACAGTGGAATACAAAACATTTATGACATCATCCTATGCCTGTTTTCATGCTCGATTTTATGCATTCCTTTTCTTTTATTCTTTAGCAGAGAGTGTTTTTCTCTCTCGTTCACGGTTAGGAGCGGATTAACTCGAGAGGGAACAACATTAGAGTATCAATTTTGCAGTGGCGGATTAAGAAGATTTATTGGGTGGGTTGAACATCTCGTGATAGTTACGCTGTTGATTTTGTATTGTGATGCTTCGTTATCGTTTTGTATTCGACTCTGCACGCCTTTGACGGTTTGCGCTTTGTCTTCCTTGTTATTTTTTTTTCAGTTTAACTTTCTTTTTTTACTTCTTGGGGATATGAATGTAAGGTAGGGTAAGAGTGAGTGCTATACAATAACGTATGACTGCAACCGGCTTAAACTGCTTCATTCCGTCATAAAAAAAATTCAATGGAACTGATGATTCCAATACCTCGATGTAGATCGTCATTGAGTTGCGTCTTTTGATGTTAAAGATTGTCTTCATCTAGGACCAGACGATCTTCGCTTTACAGACATTTTGTTGGTGCACCATTTTGAAAAGCCTTGTGGTTGCCATCGAGCCTCTAAGATGGATGCCATTCAAGGTGCCTGAATCCAATCACAGCTACCCTCTTCCTGTCTTGAGTGTAGGGGTGTGGTGATAATGACCCAACCTGTGCAACCCCGATCTAACCGACCTGAATGGGGAGGGTGTACTCCACCCAATCAGGTTTGGGTTTGAATATAAAGATACAACTTTGAGGATACCCTTGCATATATAGAATAAATATATATCTTTCTGCACATAATTTTACATAAATATTCTCATCGTTAGGTTGACATACAGTGAAAATCTGAAATAAAATGTATCATTGTACTTTGCACTTTATATTTAATGGAGCATATGTATTTATATATGTATTTACCTTATCATTATAATAGTTCATTTCAAAGATTAAACAGTAGAAATGGTTATATGCACCCAAAATATTATACATTTACCATCTTTGTTCCGTAATTGGTCCGTAACTGGGCGAAAAAGAACCGGAATCGATAGGACGGTTAGAGCGGGGTACACCTGTACCCGGAATCGAAAGGAGAGGCGGATAAAGCCTTGAAATGAACTAGCAATGAAGCTCGCGAATTGAGTTCTATGATAGGAATTCCGGCAAGCTAACATCCTGATATTGAAAACTAAAAGAAAAGGATCAACTAGTGGGCGGGTGACTTAAACTTGTTGTCTCCTAATTGAAGTTTACTTGCTTCCATTGCTCCCCAAAACTGTTTGGTATCTTAGATGGCAGTGCCACCAACTAGATATACTCAAATTTAAAAGTTGGAACCGTGTTTCTGATGCAGTTTGAACAGATCTTCGACGCCTCGGTTGGGATAACGGGTGAGCCTCAAGATTTCCTTCTGTCATGGTTGTTCATGAGCATACACGGCATCTTTCAGGTGGTCTCTTTATGGATTAAACGCCAAAGGAAAAAAACAATGCCATTGTAGGTGAAGTTAAGCTTGCAGAGCTGGATGGCCCTTTTGTGAAGCTGAGTCTCAAAGGCCGATTTTGGCACAAGCGCTCTACGGTTCTTGCAAGGCTGGATGCATACCTCAAGAGGAGGATTCCCGTAAGTTGCAGTTTCCGCCATATTTTCGCGTGATCCATTGAGCTATTGATGTTATCCTTCTCTAGATTGGTATTTTGTATACGAATATAGCTTATGCTTGTGCTAATTGTTGGAATTTTAATAATACATGGAATAGAAACTAAAGTATACTTGAATCCCATCCACTCAAAGACGAAACTAAAGTATAAATACCTTTCTCAGGAATGAAATCTGGTTTTCCCTCTGCGTAACAGCACCTAACAAGAGAACAAGGCATTATAATATATATATCTTGTTTATGTCCACAAGGAGTATGTTAATGATCTTCGTAGTTTTGTGATGAAAAAGCAAAATACCAAAAAGTAAATATGTACTTTACAGGTTTTATTTGATTTTTTTGGAGAGTTGGGATTATTTAGTTGGGACTATCGTGTAAGATTAAGCAAAAAGAACTTACGCATATAAGCAAGAAGACACACCCACCCACTACACACATGAAGCCTTTGTGAGATTTAACATAGTTTCAACATTAATGGCCAAAGCGATTGTCACCTCTTAAGTCTTAAGCTTGCTGCCTTTTAATCAGGAAATCTTGGAGGTGGACATAGAATACGAGAAGCAGCTAGATGACACAAAACTAAATAATCCCAACTCTCCAAAAAAATCTTACTTGTTATACTTTGTTGATTATGTATGATCTGTGTTTAGATGGAAAATTCGGATTGATAAACAGGTTTTGGGACGCTGACGCCAAATGTTTTTCAAAACCAACAGTCTTTTCCCACAGTAAGTCATGAGGTTGGCTATATGAATTCTTTGTCGCCATTGTGCTCGACATATTAAGAGCACAGAGTTTCTGCAGTTCTCACGTTTGAATGAAGATGAGAAACAGCGGTCTCTATCATATTGAGTCGGAAAATCACGTTTCATCAATTATCCGAAATTAGATAGAAAACTGGTTATGCATTATTTCTTGATATTTTTGAGAAATTCCTTCTCAATCAGGAAAACATCTAGCAGTTAAGAATTGAATTCTCTCTGCAGAAGTTTTCCAAAAAATGCAAACATGTCAAATATAAACGCCTCATCCTCTGATTTGCTTTTTATCAAAACCAAAACAGTCTTTTCCCACAATAAGTCATGAGGTTGATTATATGAATTCTTAGCTCACCGGCTAGGGTCGATTTACAAAGTTGAAGGTCATGAGTTCGGTACCCAGGGCATGCAGCTGGGTTTGGCCTCTCCGTTGTAACAAGAAAAAGAAAAAGATTCTTATATAACTTTGTGGTAGACATGGCTGGGTTCGGGTAAGTCAGAACCAACGGTCCCTAACTATATGTTCCAGCTTTCTTAGAACCAAGAACTGGAACCAAATCGAGACCGAGCCGGTTCTGGTTTTAGTTTAGAACTTCTGGTTCTGGTTTGAGTCTTAAACCGTTTGGAACCAGAAAATATCACTAAAAATTTAAAAGTAGAATCAGCTGCTTGGAACCGTGGGTTCGGATTCCATTCATGTTTCGATTCCATGGAAGATGGAATTGGAACAGAACTTGGTAGTCTCCAGCTCTGGGTTTAGTATGGTTTGACCGGTTCTAGTTCTAGCTGGTTCTTGACCCAGTTAGGTTCTGGTTGGAACTACTGAGCCGGTTCCAAACTGACCATGTCTACTTTGTGGCTTGCACTAAGAGATCAATGTATAGAGGCGAGATCAAATCTAGATCTGGCCAAAAGCGGTCTTGATTGCTATATATATATAACTCTTGCTTCACATTGCACTTTGGGGCGATTTCATGTGTTGGGTTGTGTTCGTGCCTTGTCATTTTGTATTCATATCAAAAGCAGGTTCAACCTGAATATGTTCCTTTTAAACATCAAATTGGGTTGCATTGTTTTCTGCACAGAATGTTGAATTGTGTTCATATTGGGTTTCAGTTTAGTGTCAGAAGTTGCCAACTGTTTCATGTTTCACACACACACACAAATATATATATATATATATATATATATATCTTTTATCGAGGCAACTATGACAACAAATATTTAGATAACCAAATAAATTCATTGATATCAATACCTAATGATGTATCATGTCAATATGTACTACAGGAAAACTTACCTATAAGAAAAGAATTGAAATTGTAGAACCTTAAAAAAATTGATAATTATATACTTAAACATTTTTAATATTACAACAAGAACAACTAAACCTTTTCCCATACTAGATGAGGTCAACTACATGGATTCTTTGTTTTCACATAGCCCTATTATGTGCCATATTAGCAGTTAACTCAACATAAGTTAGATAATTATTTATTGTTTATTTCCAACACTTTTATGGTCGTCCTCTACTTCTTTTAATACTTTCAAAATTTAGTTTTCCATACCTTCTTACACATGCTTTTTTTTATCTTCTTTTTATATATACAAACCATCTTAAATGATATTTTCTCATTTTATTCTCTATTGGTGTCACTCATAATTTGTTTCTAATAACCTCATTATGTATACTGTCTTTCCTTATATGATCACTCATCCATCTCAACATCTTTATCTCTGTCACAGATATCTTTTATACATGTGTATGATTAATTGCTCAACACTTAGAACCATAAAACATGGCAAGTCTAATTGATGCTGTATAATATTTACCTTTTAACTTTAATAGTATCTTCTTGTCACAAAGAATACCTAATGCTCCTCTTCATTTTATCCACCCTGTATTAATTCTATGTGTAACATCTCCATAAATTCTTTCATCACTCTCAAAAATTGACACTAGGTATTTAAAACTTTTCTTTTGGAGGATGCAATGTGTGTTATTTTAATTTTTATGTCATCTAAAGTAACCAAATGATCAAACTTACATTTCATATATTCTGTCTTTGTTCTACTAAGTTGAAAGCCTTTACTTTCTAATATTTCTCTCCATAGTTCCAATTTTTTATTAACTTTTTTCTTAGATTCCTCCACTAACACAATATCATTTACAAATAACATACACCAAGGTACTTCATCTTGAATATGTTTTGTTAACTCATCAATCACTATTATAAATAAGTATGTACTTAAAGTTGATCCTTGATGTTACCCAATATTAATTTCAAAGAAGTCTGTCATTCCTTCATGAGTTCTCACACATATTTTTGCAGCATCATACATGTCTCTTGTAAGGTTTATATATGTCAATGGAATACCTCTTTTTTCTAAGGTTTTTCAAAGAACATCCCTTTGTATCCTATCATAAATTTTTTTTATATCAATAAATATCATGTGAAGGCCTTTATTTTTTGTTCTGAAATCTTTTATAAGATGTCTCAAAAAGTGAATTGCTTCGATAGTAGATATGCCTGATATGAATCCAAATTTGTTCTCTGTTGCACTCGATACTTGTCTTAACCTACGTTTGATAATTCTTTTCGATAATTTCATAATATGGATCATTAACTTATACCCTGATAATTTGTACAATTATGAATATCTCCCTTATTCTTATATATGAGCATAAATGTACTTACTCTCCATTTTTCGGGCATCTTTTGGTTTCTCTATATTTCATTAAACAGTCTTGTGAGTAAAATAATTCTTGTTTCTCTTAGGATTTTCCAAGCTTCTATAAAAATATTATCCGATCCTACCAATTTACCACCCTTCGTATGTTTAAGAGCCTCTTTGACTTCATTCTTTTAAATACGTCAATAGAGGAGGAGGGTTGCGTTAGGCTTCGAACAACCAACATAAAACTTTGTCAGATTTTTATACCATGGATTAAGCATTTTTAATACTATAAAAGAAAAATAAATACAAAAACAAGAACTAAGCCTTTTCCATACTAAATGGGTTGGTGACATGAATTCTTTGTTTACATAGAGCTCGATCATGTATCATCCAATTCTGTATTGTTTCCTTCAACACATTTGTGATCTTCTTTTTTAAGATTTTCACTATCCAATTTCTTATGCCTTTTGATTAGAGCTTCGTTTGGTTGTCTTTTCACGTGTACAAATCACCTTAAATTTTTCTCTCATTTTATCATCTATTAATAACACTCTCAATTTGTGTCTAATAACCTCATTACAAATATGGTCTTTCCTTGTGTGACCATACATCTATCTCATATCTTGAGCGACAACTTTTGTATATATTGAGTTGATGTCAATTCCGATTGTTTCTTTTCCAAATTTATCTTTCAACTTCAATGGTATCTTTTTATCACATAAGCCATTTGATGAATATCTCTAATTTAAGTGCATTAATTCTCTTTGTGACATCTATATCAATTTTTCTATTGCTATAAAAACTAATTGTAGATACTTATAACTTTCTTTTTGTGTAGTGCAATATGTTCCAATCTTAATTTTCATGCCATCTTTAATAATTGAATGATCAAACTTAAATTCCATATATTCTATGTTTGCCCTACCAAGTCAAAAGCCTTTAGTTTCTCATGTTTTTCTCGACAAAATAATGCAACCTCCATTTGTAACATAAAGGAAAGTCATTCAAGATATATGGTATGATATATCTCCAATTTGATCAAATGAGACTGGATTGGGGAGTTTCTCACCTTAATCTCTATTCTTCTCGCTCTTGGCGTAAACACCTCGTTTCCTTAATGAAATTTAGTCTTTTATAAGCATGCAGAGTAAGCTCGTCTACCAGAGCTCTATATTGTTGATGATGAGTTCAATTCCAGGGCCATGAAAAGGTTTTTGTATTAGCTTCACCCTTCCGTTCTAACAGAAAAACAAGGAGAGAGAGAGAGAGAGAGAGAGAGAGAGAGAGAGAGAGAGAGAGAGAGAGAGAGTCATTTGGTGCAAGAACTGAGAAATAAAGCATCCTTCAGATAGATGGCTTTGTGATTGTCACAATGTTTACAAGGAGAATGCATGGATGATACAGTACACGCTACAATTGAATTTAAAGGATGTGGTGGTGGTAGTAGTGATGACAGGCGGCGATGGGCAAACTAGCCGGATTGGTGGCTAAAGGCCATTTGCTTGATTAATCAATGGAACTTGAGGCTAGTCAAGATGTTGTTGTTAACAGGGTCAGCCAAGTGATCAAGCAGGTTCTGGAACGGGCCAACACCCGTGACCAGCCCTTGGATGAAGTAGCCCAGTATCGCCAACATCGCCAGCCGCCCGTTCTTCACCTCCTTCAGCTTCAACACCTTCAGCTCCTTCTCATCCTTACCAAAGCCCAACGGGTTGAAGAACGGCCCGCCCGGGTAGGCCGGGTCACCCGACCCGCCCAAACCCTTCTCCAGCCCCAAGAAGTACTGCTTCCCCATGGAACCAGGCTTAGCCCAGTCCTGGTACCTCCTGTGCTCCGCAAACCCCATCAAGGCGAGCTCGAACACGAACAGCGTGTAGGAGTCGGCCCAATAGTTGTAGGTTCCGGCCGGCGGGATCACGCCGGTCTGGAACCAGGGAAGTGCAGTTTCAGCAGGGATCAGACCCAGTTTTCCGAAGATCTCCGGTGCGATGGCGCCTGCAGCTCCTAGCATGGCGAACCGACCATTGATGATCTCACCGTACGCCAACCAACGAGGCTCGATGAACCCTCCCGCACCTTCCGGGTCTGAGAGACCTAGTGGGTCGAATCCAAAATCTCCAGGCAGACTGGTGCGCCATGGTTAATAACAGAACAAAAGCTAGAAAGAGTTAGCAATCATCATCATCGTTCTCATAACTATGAAAGGATGAAATTATCTCTTGGGGCCAATCTGAATAGCATAAACAAGACATCCATGCGCTTGGTTATATACCCACATATATTGTTGAGGAGTGAATCTACACTTGTTTTTTCTTAGTTGATTATCTCTTTAATAAATATAAACAAATTAAGGAGAGAAAGGAAATACAAGTAGTGTTTAGGTTGATCTCTCTCTCTCTCTCTCTCTCTTATATAACACAGGAATACACGAGAAGGGAAGAGTCTGAGGAAACAAAGCGAAGATCTGGTGCATTACCTGCCATCCAAGTAGGAAAGGCTCTGCTGAGAAGCAAACCACAGTTGTCTGTCGGCACCTTGCTGATGGCAAACAGAAACGTACAATGAGCGAATATACACTACTAGCTATCTGAACCTTTTCTTTTTCAATGCATTCATGCATGTATATTTAAGATTAAGCTGAGGAGAAACGATGTAATACTGAACCTTGACCGGGGGAGGCGTAGCGGAGGCTCTGACGACGAAGGACGAGGACCGTTTGGCCAATCTCGAAGCGGCGGACAAGGGAACGCTGCGCAAGGTGAAGACCGGCCTGCAGCCTGCCTCCATGGAGGAGCTGCTAGAGGCGACGGCCGAGAGGGACGACGAGACCAAAGCATGAGCGGAAGCCATGGCTACTTCTTCTCCCTTTGAATCTCAATTCCTCCCTCTCCTCTGCTAAGTCTCTGCTTTCTGTTATGTGACAGTTCTCTTCTAAGCTGTGGCTGTGCAGGTATGTGAAGAGGGAACCCAAAGTCCCGGAAATATGATGGGACCCGAGAAATCTGTTTAGTCTGACGTGGCACCACGCAGATGGCATAGGAACCCAACGTGGCCAATGGAATACTGACAGCTGGACCAGGCGATGGATAGAGAATTGGTGGCGCTCCTTCAACCTTGCGTGGATGGAAATCGTATCTTTCTCTCGATTGACTGTGGTTTGAAGGCAGTTTCATATTATCTTTTTGGTATTTTAAATAACAATATCCGTGAGGATTTATGATATCATATAGGGTCGGTTCGGAGTTCGAACCGAGCCGTCCGCCGAACCGTTGAACATGATCTCCAAAAACCAGGTTAAAACTGGAACCGATAGTTCTAAATTGCCGTTATATTTTAAATATATTTTTTAAAACCCTTTATCACAAACACATTGTTAGCACAACTAAGGGCGTTCCCTACTGTTGTAGTTGGTGAGGACTTTGACTCTTATAGAGTGCTTGCATTTCAAAAACAAAATTTTTTGAAATCGGCATCAACAGTTCTTGTTAGAATTAATGTTAATTAGTGATGATTGGGTTAATTAAATTAATATGTATTAATTATATTTAGTTCATGTTAAATATTTCTAAATATTCATTTGATGCATCTTTGATACATATAAAAATCCTAAAGTATAAAAGTCACATGTAAGTGGGGACATGTGCATGAGACGACTAAGAGACAAAATTTAGTCCCATATTGATAGGTGAAATAATCTAAGAGTTTTTTTTCTTAGTTGGTAGCTCACAAACCTTAGTTTAAAGAGCTTGGAGAGGATATGAATAATCACATGTGCCTGCATATGTTTCGGGTTGGACTAGGCCTGAGTTTGAGAATTGTTTCGATCTATCTTTTTACATGAAGAAGCTTTGATCTAACAGTCAAATGACTCTTATGCAGGAACGATTACAGATGAGGAAATACGTCAATTGGATCGGATTTAGAATATGAGATCTATCATTTTAATTATAAAATGAAATCAACGCTCTCCTACTCAGAGGTTACTTGCGCACTCTATCTCTCCTCTCGTCTTCCTATGTGTGACTGCTTCCCTTTCGTTCTCCTGTTAAGGAGACTGAGGCTTGCTTCATTCATGTTGTGTTTGTTTTATCCTCCAAAAAAAGTGCAACCACTCATAAATACCCAACAACGGGGTACTAATTTTTTTAAGATAAATCTGTACGAATGACTCGAACATATAAGTGATTTTCTGATTTTCATTCTTACTTTGCTTGTTTTTTTTACGTTGTTTGTAATAAATTTCTTTGGATTTGTGGATGTTCTTGATATGAGCATATTTATCATTGTTGAATATTGTTTATTTATGCATGTATTCTTATTGTTCTTTCTAACAATTTTAAAACCAGAATCTGCTCTAAGACGGTTTGGTTTCAGGCAAACTAGAATGGGACATGTCTAATCTTGCGCATGGTAAAACACAGTTTATCAATACTTACAATTGTAGAGAGAGAGAGAGAGAATTATACAGTTGGGCGCACTGTTCCTACCACTATACTTTAGATGAGGGTGCATGGATGCTGGCTGGATTCGAACTTGTATTGTAATCTCTTGTTAGTAACCCAACAAATTAATACTCATATCAGAGATGAAGAACTTGTAGCCGACCCTGTCTAGTATGGGAAAAGGCTTAGAGATGAAGAACTTATATCTAATATAAAATGACATTATCATCGATATTAAAATCGGATATTTTTCCGATCCGATTGCTCCACGGCTCGATGTAGATGAGACTGCATTCATGGCCAGCACATTCTCAGATCAAATATATGTATTGATTAGTCGTTTAGTTCTATTAGAATCTTTTTTCTGTATTTGGATTAACATAATATTCCTATGTGGTAGATTTAGATACCATAAATTTATGTTTATGAGTTAAGCAAATTGATCTAAATTACAATACTTTTTTAATTCATCGTCTATAAATAGATGAGGATTATGACTCTTTCCATGCACATGCATGCACACACACACACACACACACACACACACACATATATATATATATATATATATATATATATATATATATATATATATATAGATAGAGAGAGAGAGAGAGAGAGAGAGAGAGAGATTGCATGGCCATTGAAAGCTGTTAGTGGCACAGCCCTTGTTACTCAGCAAGGCATTTGAGTTCAGGATCTCTTACCCAAAACCGGCCAATGAGAAACCCCAAAATTATCTCCACACTCGGACCTTATACAACCAAATCCCTTAGTTATTCGTCGGCCTTCCTATGCTACCAACAACAACAACAACAACTAAGCCTTTCTCATACTAGACGGGGTCGGCTACATAGATTCTTTGTTTCCACAGAGCCCTATCATGTGCCATGTTAGCAATTAACTCACAATAAGCTAGATTATTCTTTATTGTTTCTTTCCAACACTTCGTCCTCTACCTCTTTTAATACTTTCCAAATTTAGTTTTTCATACATTCTTAAAGGTTTTTCTTTTGATCTTCTTTCTATATGTCCAAACCATCTTAAATGATATTCTCTCATTTTAGCTACTGTTAGTGTCACTCCTAATTTGTTTCTAATAACCTCATTATGTATACGATCTTTTCTTTTATGACCACTCATCCATCTCAACATCTTCATTTCTGTCACACATATCTTTTGTACATGTTGATGATAAACTGCCCAACACTAAGAACCATAAAACATGGTAGGTCTAATTGTTGCTCTATAATATTTACCTTTTAACTTTAATGGTATCTTCTTATCACAAAGAATACCTGATGCTCATCTCCATTTTAACCAACCAGCATTAATTCTATGCATAACATCTCCATTAATTCTTTTATCACTCTGAAAAATTGACCCTATATATTTAAAACTTTTCTTTTGGAAAATACAATGTGTGCCAATTTTAATTTCTATGTCCTCTGAAGTAACCAAATGATCAAACTTTCATTCCATATATTTTGTCTTTGTTCTACTAAGTCGGATGCCTTTGCTTTCTAATGTTTCTCTCTATAGTTCCAATTTTCTATTAACTTTTTCCTTATACTCCTCTACTAACACAATGTCATCTCCAAATAACATACACCAAGGTACTTCATCTTGAATATGTTTTGTTAACTCATCAATCACCATTATAAATAAGTATGGACTTAAAGTTGATCCTTGATGTAACCCAATATTAACTTCAAAAAAGTCTGTCATTCTATCACGAGTCCTCACACATGTTTTTGCACCATCGTGAATGTCTATTATAAGGCTAATGTATGTCAATGAGATACCTCTTTTTTTCAAGGTTATCCAAAGAACCTCTCTCAGTACCCTATCGTAAGCTTTTTCTAGATCAATAAATATCATGTGAAGGTCTTTCTTTTTTGCTCTAAAATATTTCATATGACGTCTCAAAATGTGAATCACTTCAACAGTAGATCTGCTTTGTATGAATCCAAATTAGTTCTCTATTGTACTTAATACTTGTCTTAACCTATGCTTGATAATTCTTTCCCACAATTTCATAGTATGGCTCATTAACTTGATACCTCGATAATTCACAAAATTCTGAATGTCTCCCTTATTCATATATATGGGTATAACTCTACTCGCTCTCCATTCCTCAGGGATTTTTTGGTTTCTTCATATTTCATTAAATAGTCTTGTAAGCCAAGTGATTCCTATTTCTCGTAGTATTTTCCAAACTTCTATAGGAATATTGTCTGGTTCTACCGATTTACCACCCTTCATATATTTAAGAGCTTCTTTGATTTCATTCTTTTGAATTCCTCAGTAGAAATTGTGGTTTATATACTTTTCTGATTTGGCTAACTCTCTTAAGCTAATACTAACATTTTTATTATCATTAAAAAGCTTATAAAAATAGGGTTTTCATCTATTTTTTATATCATTTACTACTAAAATTTTTTCATCCTGTCTTTGATACATCTAATATAATTAAGATTTTTATTTTTCTTATTTCTAGCCCTAGCTATCCTAAAAATTTCTCTTTCATCCTCTTTTGAGTTGAGTTTTTTATATAAATCATTCCAAATTTTAGCTTTTGCTTCACTAACGATATTTTTTGCTTCCTTCTTTGCTTTCTTATAAGCCTTTAAAGTTTCACTAGTTTTCTTAGTATAATGTAATTTGTAATATGCCCTCTTTGTCTTGATTTGATTTTTCACTACTTCACTCCACCACCAAGCTTCTTTTTGTGCCGATACACCTCCCTTAGATACACCTAACACATCTTTCACAACTTTTCTAATATGTGTAGCCATATTGTTCCACATATCACAAGATGTACCAACATAATTTCAAACATCTCCTTGAAGGACTTTCTGTTTAAATATATCTTCTTTCTTACTTTTGAGGTTCCATTATTTAGTCTGAATAGCTCGATGCACTCTTTTCTTCTTTGTCTATTTTTTATTTGTAAATCTATAACTAAAAGTCGATGTTGGGTGGTTAAGCTTTCTCCTGGAATTATCTTGCAATCTTTACAACACACTCTATCTTTTTTTCTATAAATAAAGTAATCAATTTGTGTTTGTGATAAGTCACTCTTATAAGTAATTAAATGTTCATCTCATTTTTTGAAGATTTATTGACTATAAAGAGATTAAATGTCATTGCAAAATTTAAAATCTCCCTACCTTCCTCGTTTATATCCCCAAAACCAAAGTTTCCATGAATACCTTGATATCCTAATGCTTCTTTACCGACATGTCCATTTAAGTCTCCTCCTAAACAAATCATCTCCTTGTGTGGAATCCTTTGAATCACCTTATCTAACTCTTCCAAAAAAGTTGTCTATATACTATCTTCTAGTCCTACTTTAGGTGTGTAAGCATAAACTATATTCAAAACCTTTGCTCCTAACTCAAATTTCAATGTCTTGATTCAGTCAGCATGTCGTTGTATGTCTACTACACTATCCTTTAAATCTTTGTTTATGATAATACCGACTCTGTTTCGAGCCTTTTCCTTACTTGAGTACCATAATTTAAAACCTTTATCCTCTATCTTTGCTTTTTCTCCAACCCACTTTGTCTCTTGTAAATATAAAATATGAATCTTTCTGAGAATCATAGTATCTACCACTTCTATTAGCTTAATAGATAATGTTTCGATATTCTAAGAACCAATAAAAGTTTATTATCCAGGACTAACTTCATCACCCTAGCATCCATCCATATTGAAAATATGGAGACCCTCTCTGTAAATTATTCACTACATTCGAGCGGCAATGTAGCGGGACTAACTTCTTTACCTACACCCGTCCATGATGTGGGAACTCTCTCTGCAATTGATTCACTACATCCGAGCGAAAATGTAGTGGCTCTTACTTATCACTGTATTTGGGCTCTGCAGCACGTCGCTAGGCGGGGATGCCCCAAAGCAATGCTCATAATATATGCTACCAAACCACTAAATTATTTCAAAGGGTTCACTTTGAATCGATCAAGCCCAATGGCAAGACCAAGCCATAGTTCGCTCATGCTATCTTCTTCAACCTCACTCACACAACTCGTATTTGGGATTCTCTGAGAAGAAGTATCATCATGGACGAAACGTTCGCTAACTATCACGGCATCTTTAGATTGAATTTGCATTATCGAATTATAACCGAATGCATTCATTTTGAAAATCAACTCAGCGTCAGTCGGGATCTAGAAACTCTTTTGGGGTGGAGCGAATAGCCCCTTGAATGGTTTCAAGGGGGGTGAATTATGTATTTAGCCCATCGATCTCACCATATCACCATATACTTTAGGTTGTTTAAGCTAATATACATTTTCTTTTTTTCGTTTTGAGATACCCTTTTAAATTTCTATATTGCACTGTAAAAGCAATTGGGAGGCAAGAGTGCACTCCAAAGGTGAATAAGAACCAGTTCATATATATATAATGCTAGAGTCCTCCTAAATGTGGACCATCCGATCACTTTTGATGGGTGATTAGGGACGGCATCAACAAGGTACATCTTGCCACAGTCTTTGATTGCCCATCAAAACGGATCGAACGGTTCACAGTTAGGAGTATGTACTTCTTGGGGACCATAGTGTTTTAAATCTCTCCTTTTGTGTATATATAGACACACACTATTGATGGTAAGAGCTATTCAATTAAAATCGAATAACTGAACAGAACCAAAGAAAATTTGACAATGCAAACTTGTGTTCCGCCATTAGATTATGAAACTCTTTCATAAACAATTTTCAGGAAAAAGGCATAGAGATCTCTCTGGTATTAGTTCACATTCACTAATATATTCATTGGATACGCTTACAGGGACAGAAGTTTGTAAATAACTATGAACTTTGAAATTAAAGGGTTTGATCATATGTAGAGGTGGGGCATCGGCATTGCTCAAAATTTTAAAAAATCAATGAAATTGCTATAACCCATGGTTAGATCCTTACCTTGTAACGCGAAGTTCACCCCACCATATAAAGTTTTGTAGGCTGTTCGCCGCACCTTAAAAAGAATTCCTAATCCACCATTAATAAAAACTTCTTGATCATAAGTGAGTCAAAGAAGGAAGATGCATGCACGATGGGGCCTCAATAATGCAAGAAGAAAACTTTTGACATGAGGGCCTCAAAAGTCTTCTTCTTGTTATTAAAAAAAATAATTTGATCAGTCACAGCAAATTCAAATATTAAATTAAAGTCAACCTTATTAGTTTAATTGAACTCAAATGTTGGAAAGTAGAGATTCAAAATTTTTCATTAATATCATGGTGATCAAATAAAGCACACCTAAACTAGGAAATGTGATCTACAGGTTAATATCATGTAGACATGGTCGGTGCAGAACCAGCCCGGCAATTTGAAGAGGAATCGAATCAGTTTATATCATGTTCATATAAGGTGGTCTTTATTATATTTTATGTGAAATACAATTGCTTGTATATGAAAAGTTGAATCTCGAATAAGTTTCGTAAAACGGAATTGACATGTCTAATATCATGTCTATATAAGGCTGTCTTCATTATATTTTATGTGAAATTCACCAGTAATTACTTGCATTCGAAAAGTTGAATCTAACCGTGGTGAATCAAGTCTAAAGAAAATTTATCACGTGTGGAGACATTGCGTATTCTTTTTTCTCATTTTGTTTGTTGTGTTTTCTTTTATGTAAGTGATAGAGAGATATCAAGAATGAGATCAATCAAATCCAAGAAGGCATCGAGATTTCTCTCTCACGGATCTAACTTCAACAATCTTTACGATTAGTCTCATCAATGAGAAAAGCAATACCATACCTCAACATTCATCGAAATTCTTTCTCGCGAATCTGACTCCAACACAACTCCCCCTCATTAGATTGTGGGAGAGATGGTGACGGATTTTAAAAAAAATTAAGGTGGAAAAAGACAGCAGGATGAAGTGCTTAGAGAAATGAACCATGCATTGTATCTACATATTCAATTAGATCCGCTATAGAATTCTTATTGAAATTCTGAAGTTTGGGTGGCGATGATCCTCGATCGTCTCATTCAATGTAGATACGCCACTGAGATGGACGCTGTTAGCCATTGAAAAATAGTAGCGTGTAAGATGTTTGCTCATGTGAGAAGTCATGAGAACTGCCATTTAAATTAAATGCTGTGTGAGGGATGGCTTCTTCCACGTAGAATCTATGCTCTGAATTATCTATTACAGAGAATATTAGTGTAATTTTTTTCTTTTTGTTTCGCTTACAACTTAAAGAAACAACAGAAACGCCATCTGGTACGAAAGAAAGGATTCATAAAGAGGAAAATTACTGTTGGTGAAAAGTGTGGTTTGGAAGAGAGGGCAGTACCTTATGTTGTATATCCTCGACCTATGAATAGGTTCTAGTATCAGATGAAATGTTACTCCTATTATTTAGGTTAAAATGCTCTCATATTGCATCTCTCTCTCTCTCTCTCTCTCTCTCTCTCTCTCTCTCTATCGTTATAGCGGTGCAATCACCAATAACAAACTGAAGGTGGAGTCTTCAACCGATGATTCAATGCTTGAAGTCATCTTTTCTTTGCAACTCTCTCTCTCTCTCTCTCTCTCTCTCTCTCTCTCTCGGTTTGAAGATGAGAGTTTTCTTGTAAGCAAAGTTTATCTAAAGCGTTAGTGCAATATTTTAGTTTTCCAATGAAAACATGTTGGTTCTTCTACCAACGATGGGTCGTTGAAATATCTTACTACACAATACTAATTTAGGAAGGCTTAATTTAATGTACTTGTAATTATGTTAGAATAATGTAATGAGTATCTCAGAAAAATGTAAGGAAGTTATAGAAAACTGTATATAACATTTATGTTTCAAGGCCTATAAATATAATGTAATTTCTACTCCTCAAACATGAGTGAAATTCTTTCTTCCTTTAAATTCTCTTCAATTTTCTTTGTCTTAGCGTGTTTTCATTGTTTCCTTCTCGCTTCCAACACACACTCTCAAGCTCATCAACAAGAAAACTAATGCTAGAGTCTTGGTGATGATTGAATGCTTAAACATAATCCCTTGTTCCCTTGTATCATCAACCACCACAGTTTTTCTAGGTGGGGAAATAGCTAACGGTCATGCCGTGATTACATTTCTTTTCTTTTAATGGATAAACTCAATATAAAGATAGCCATATAAAACATCGTAATATACTATCCATATACTGTATGTTAACTTTTTGAATCTTGGGTGAGCGTATACCCCAGCTTGGGTCCTTCAAGGGTTGGTAAATGAACTGAGCTAATACTGGTTCGGTTCAAATAGTCGTGTTTTGTGTTATTAAACCTGAACTCGGGTAATTGGTACTTCACACAATTGAATCCCATTTTTCTCAACCTTTTCTCAAGAGGAAAAATTTTATTTTAAATGAATGCCATCTATTTAGGGTGGTAATAAAAGAATCTCTATCAACTTACTTCAAACTTAAAGCTCACAAAAAGCACCTAAAGTGGTAGCTCAATGGTAGGATGCTCTGATACCCTTTAGGTAGGTGAGAGTTTGACTCACAGAGGGTGCAGGGCTTCTTCATACTCCCGTGGTAAGAAAGCAAGCGAGAACGAGTGCACAGTTTCAGCCTCCCATTGAAGAAGATTTAGGTCAAAGATTCATCTTTAGACATTGAATCGTCTAAGATCGTTGAAGTAAGAGGTTAATTTCTAAGATCCAAGATTAAGTGTGGCTTACAGTACATAGTTTAATCCACCTAAAACAGTTTGAAGGGCTATTTGTTCAGCCCTAAAATAATTTCTAGATTTGCCACTAAATCTATGATAAATGATTCAAACAACTCTTATTGTCGCTTGCTTGGTTTTTATGTGAATGAGCCGAGTAAACTCTTTCTTTCTTCTTTTATTATTATTATTTTTTAAATAAGTGATTCCCTTCACTCATATATGATCTTAATTTGCTTGACGGTCCTCAATATAAATCAAACCGGGTAGCTGAAACCCATTTCCTCATGCTCGACCCGGATCCGACGTGCCTCTCTCTCTCTCTCTCTCTTACCCGAGTGAGGATCAGCAGGCAGGAACAGAGAAATTGTTATGAAAGAGTAGGGGTAATTGGGATAATAGCATGGATAAAGTCGTCCGAATCTTCCATACCTCCTCTCTCTCTCACTTTCCGCAGCGTCGTCGTCGTCGTCGTCGTCTTCCGGTAAACCAAGGGGAAGATTGAGGATATCAATATCTGCAATTTCGCGCCCCTCCTCGAATATTTTCTCTGCTGTAAGCGTTCTCTCCCTCCCTCTCTTTCATTTTTGCTTTCCCTCTCTTGCTGCGCATAGCGAGAGCATCTTTCGGACTATGTAAAAGGGGCTTCCTGTCATTTGTCATATTTCTTTTTAGTATGTTCGATAAAGCTGCGATTTGTTTGTGTTGGTAGTGTAGTAGTATGAATCTTCGCTTCCAATATGGAAGATCGTCATTTCTTCATCTTAGATCATGGATTTCACAAATATATAGCGTATTTGTTTGTTCTTGTTTTCTCTATATATGCCGGTGAAAATCGATGTTTTTTACCTTCCTTCGATCAGTTCGTTTCTCTTTTCTCCGCGTTGAAGGGATTGAAGCTTCATTAGGAGAGTGGACTCTTTTGAGGTTTCTTTCACACCATGCATTTCTGTGTGTTCCTCCATGCCTCTATTTCCCTACTTTTTTGTTTCTTCCTCTCTTGCCAGTAGTGTCGTCATGACCTCTTGTCACATTTATTGGTTATTTGTTGATTTTTTGTTCTTAATTGGATCATGATTAAGCTTCAAGTTTTTCTCTTTTGGTGTTTGTTGTTAACTTTCGCCTTTTCACTTCCTTTGGTATTTATCCGGGTGAATCTCTCCTAGTTTCTCCTTTGAATATTTTATCAGTTATTGATTATGTGTGCATGTATAGGTTTATTTTACTAATTATGTTGTTGTATGAGTCTTGATGAAAAGAAAGCTCATGCTTTCTATATCGGATAGATTATGCAGAGGAATGTTTTCTTGTCCATACAATTGAAAAATTGGATTGGCATCTGATATGGGGAGGGAGGATCATGCTTTGATGGATATCATGGTTCTCATTACCATGAGCTAAAGTCATCCGATAGTGTGATGTTTCCATCTAAGTTAGAGAAGTACTTTGAATACGGTGTCTTGCTATAAAATATCGATGTTTTTCCTAACAACAATTCTCTGTTTCTTTTTTATCTTTACTCTTCATGGGTTGTGTTTGACTTACTACCAATTTATTTTCTTTCTTGACTTGTGTAGGAAGGCATGGCCAAGAGAATCCAGAAGGAACTCCTAGATCTGCAGAGAGACCCTCCAGTATCCTGCAGTGCTGGGCCTACTGGGGAGGACCTTTTCCATTGGCAGGCAACCATCATGGGGCCCTCAGAAAGTCCTTATGCTGGCGGGGTTTTCTTTGTGGTGATCCAATTCCCTCTGGATTATCCTTTTAAGCCTCCTAAAGTCAATTTCCAGACCAAGGTAAATAGTCAATTACAGCTATAGTGCTGCTGCGATTAATTTTTTGGTTATCATAAAGGATGTTCTTCAGTTGATTAGCATCATCAGGTCATTGAATGATTGTATCCTTGTGGTTCATGGTGTATATCTACCTTGGTCCCATAACCGCTGGATCTTTTGGCATCAGAATAACTTGTTTCAAGGCACTTTACTGAATACTGTGAAAACTCACGCTTACTTGATTGTGTGCTTACATTTCATAGGTGTAGTAGAATTCTGAGGATATTTTTACTTTGAAATCACAGAAACTCTTGATTACTTGCTTATATTTTTTTGTTTGTATGTCTGATCATTGAATCATCCTCAAAGTCTTGCCTTCCATTAATTGTCTGGGTTGCTTCTTCTGGAAATGATGAGGCATCACTAGCAAACTTGTTTTTGATGACCAGAAAAGCACATTTTGAGTAAAATAAATTATCAAACTAATTTACTAGAATTTGTGAATGCATCTACATTTCATATATTCTGTCTTTGTTCTACTAATGGAAAGTTTTAAATACCTAGGGTCAATTTTTCAGAGTGATGAAGAATTGATGGAGATGTTACTCATAGAATTAATGCTGTTGGTTAAAATGGAGATGAGTATCAGGTATTCTTTGTGATAAGAAGATACCATTAAAGTTAAAAGGTAAATATTATAGAGCAGCAATTAGGCCTCCCATGTTTTATGGTTCTGAGTGTTGGGCAGTTAATGATCAACATGTACAAAAGATGTTTGTGACAGAAATGAAGATCTTGAGATGGATGAGTGGTCATACAAGAAAAGACCGTATACATAATAAGGTTATTAGAAACAAATTAGGAGTGTCACCAATAGAGGATAAAATGAGAGAATATCGTTTAAGATGGTTTGGACATATAGAAAGAAGATCAAAAGAAGAACCTTTAAGAAGATTAGAAAAACTAAATTTGGAAAGCATTAAAAGAGCTAGAGGACGACCACAAAAGTGTTGGAAAGAAACAATAAAGAATGATCTAGCTTATTGTGAGTTAATTGCTAACATGGCACACGATAGGAAACAAAGAATCCATGTAGCCGACCCCGTCTAGTATGGGAAAAGGCTTAGTTGTTGTTGTTGTTGTTGTTATCTGTCGAGTGATTTCAAACAGTTCTTAAGGGCAGTGTTGTCTATCGCGTATCGCTGGGCTCCACGATACGGGCGTATTGTATCGTATCGTACTTTAATATTAAAATAATACAAATAATTAAAAAATCAATAAAAATTAGTAAAAATCAGAAAAAAAAAGAAAAAAAAATCCAGAAAAATCTGGTAATTGCTTTAAATTCATATAATGTAAGTTTAGTACAGATTGAGCATTCAACATTGAACAATTGCATCCAAATTTACATATTTTGAATCCAAAAAATAAAATATAGTTACATTTTACAAATTGTAATCATGATCATCAACTAAATAATCTTCATCTTCTCCTTGTTGCAGATCTTCATTATCATCATCAGCGACACCTTCTTCTTGGAAATCAAATTCTTCATCTCCTTGATGTTGTTGCTGCGCTCCTTCCAAATTAATCCAGACAATGTCTTCTTCAGTTAGGAGGGCATTTTCTTCAGTGTCTTCCATAACCCAATCTTCTAATATATCAAAATTATCCAAACTTATTGGATCGAACCAGTGTTATCCGTATCGCACCGTATCGTACGGTGCGATAAGCCCAAACATTTTTTTTTTCAAATTCTTTTCTTCAAAATTTTTTTTTCCAAAATTTTTTTGCAGGTTTCTGGCCTCTCTTCGCCTCTCTTCACTTCCCTATGCTTGTAATTTGGGTTTATAATTTTATTTATTGAATAAAAATAATTTATAAACAAATAAAAATTGTGACAAAATCATTTTCCTTTCTGTTGCAAACTTTTAGGTATATTTTTGCTAGCAGTTTCTAATTTCATGAGATCGCAAACAATTAAAAACATTTGGTTGTCTCGGTTTATTGAGTGGGCATTTCACAACTTCACTATTTTAGGGTTCACCTTACGTGACTTCCATTGAGTTGAACATGATCAACGTGTGTGACGCTTAACTATGAAGTGAGAAATGAAGCTCAAGCATTAGTTAAAAAGCTAATTGTAAGAGAAAAAGGGATATCATCAAGTAATAATATCACATCACTGAGGTGTCATAGAGTCAATAATCAAAGAAATTGAGCTCATTGTTTTGCTCACATATGAAAATTAGCAAATATGACAACTACATGTACAAAGATAGCAGTTTGTTAATTTTGATATATTAGATGAGTGGATTATGGAAGATAACGAAGAAAATGCACTCCTAACCGAAGAAGACATTGCATGAATTAATTTGAAGTGCAATAACATCACGAAGGAGATAAAGATTTTCATTTCAAAGCAGAAGGTGATGAGAAACTTTGAATCTTTATCAAGTAGAAGATGAAGATTATTTAGTTAATAATCCCGATACAAATTAAAATATGTAAAATGTAAATGTATTTCATTTTTTGCTTCAAAATATGTAATTTTGGATCCAATTGTTCAATGTTGAATGTTCAATCTATGCTAAACTTTGCATTATATGAATTTAAAGCAATTATCAGATTTTCCAGATTCTTTTTGGATTTTTACTAATTTTCTTAATTTTTTAAATAATTTTCGTATTATTTTAATATTAAAGTATGATACGATACGATACGCCCGTATCGTAGAGCCCAGCGATACGCGATACGATACGCGTCAGACAACACTGGATCGAACTAGCTTTCTTCTCTATTTACTTTTTTTAATTACCTACGACAAACAAAGATAAACAATTAGTAAATAATATTAACAATTGAGGACTGAAGTTAAACAATATTGAATTGAAAATAATACAACATTACCTTTCACGAAGGCACATGTTACAACCAGTGTTGTTTGACGCGTATACGAGCGATACACCCAAATTTTATTTTATTTTTTTCAAAAAAAAAATTTAAAAAAATCATTTTTTTTTGAAGGTTTCTGGCCTCTCTTCGCCTCTCTTCACTTCTCTCTAAGGCATCCTTCGACTGCTTTAAAAATCTAGTGAAAAATATTCATGAAAAGTAATAATATTTTATTGATCGGTAGTCTTTTGATGTGATGCAAGACCCATGGGTCAATCTCAAACAAGCATATCGAAGGATGCCTTAGAGAGAAGTGAAGAGAGGCCACAAACCTTCAAAAAAAATTTGAAAAAAAAATAAAAAATCTTTTTCCAAAAAAAAAAGGGTGTATCGCACGATACGGTGCGATACTCACCGTTTTACGATACGGGGTAGTGTATCGTATCGTGGTTACGGTGCGATATGGATAACACTGCTTGAGGGAACAATTTTTTGAGAAACTCCTATGGAGCCCCTACATTTGTTCTCCAGGTTGTCAGTGGAGAGTTCACAAGTTTGTGGTTAAACATTGATTATGTTTTGATCTGCATTTAAATTGAAAATCGTCTGTAGAGCATGTATCTCTTCCCTGGCTACTGCAACATTGCCCTTCAAGAGTTTTCTGCTGTTTTCCCTGCCGCCTTTTAGCACGATCCTGCCCTGGAACTTATCCACTCAATGCACTAAGACACTAACGACCCCGGGACATCTTCTAGTTTCCTTTCTTTCTGATCAAGCAACACTCTGCCGGACAAGTGCAGAATTTGAAACCATAGTCATAAATCTTCTTACGAACATCTCAACAAGAGATATTTCTGGAGATTTTGGAAAAATTGTGTTAATTGACAAAAACTTAAAAATTTGGTAATTGAAAATTTGAAAGAATCTATAGTACAGGGAGGAGACGAAAAAGAATGGATATGTAAAGACTTTGTCTTCTTGAGAACATTAAGGGTCTTGACTCTTGACTGAAGACACAAAACATGTAAAAGTTTTGGTCGTGTGAAAACATTAGAGTAAATTGAAGGGACAAATAATAGTTCACAGTGTGATATGCACTGACATATGGCAAAATAATAAAGGGATCTGGATTTTACAGGTATAAGATATTATTTTATAGATGCGATGTCTCCTTCTCCTTTCTATCTTTTGAGAGAGAGTTATAGCCAGTCCCACAAGATATAAAAGGTGTTAGGGCTCTGCTGTGCTTTTCAACTAAAAAGCAGCTGCTATATTTTAGTGGAATGCCAATAATTAGTTCTTTTTTTTATGGGTTATGAACTTGAAAAGAAACCTAGTGGTTGGAGAGGAGTGAATATCAACATGTGATTTTCATTTTTGTGTCTTGTGAGTTTCCTTTTGACACAATGTTGTGATGATATCTGTGTGCTTCCACAACAACTTGGAACAAAAGGAGGTACTTCCTTTTACTGTGATAAGAAACAGCCCTCTGGCCATTCTGGCTGCGAAGCATGGGGTTGGTAATAGGTGATTTGGAAGGTAAGTGTTGGTCTTATATCATTCCTTAGACAATAGCCATTAAATTTTAGACGCTCATGGTATGTGATACTCGGAGTTGCTTTTGCTTTCATGGAATCAAGTTACTGGCATGTAGTATTTGACCATGAGGTCCTTGTATCCTTTGTTTCTTATTGTATGATATTCCATGCATTCATATCTGTGTCTATAGCCGCCTATATTCATTCATGTCCATGCCTTTATTAACTTTCTGTTACACTGTTCTAGTTTATGGCATTTCTCTCATTTCCATGGTCTAATACTCGTTCATCCTGTGATCCTTCTTTCCGAGTGCTGTGACACTCGTTTTACTGTTCACTATGACGTGGATTCCTTTTCAGTGGCTTTGTTTTGGGATTTTCCAGTTAATTAGGTACTGTTGCTTAGACACTGTTCATAAGCTGCTTTTGTTCTGATTAATCTGTATAAGCCCGTGTCAAAATTTATCCTTGCTGTGTCATTGAAGATTGCCGGTTCTGGCTTGGTTTCCATTTCTGCATTTTCCGTTACTGTTCTCTTCCCAACATCAAATTGTTGCCATCTTTCCTTTTAGTAAGGTGGCCTTTTCTTATCTTGCAATTTTATTTGACTGAAGTGCTTATTTTTGTTTCACCATGCATCTAATTAGTTTTCTTTGGCAAGCAATATCATAATTTTAGTTCACTTCAATTTTATGTTAATCATGGTAGGCAGATGTTGTTTTCTGTATTTGAGGACATGTTATTGGACCACAAAAAGTTAAGGTTCCCAGATCTCACAGTTGTTAATCAGTTAGAAGAGTAGGTTCTTGCATTCAATTTGTTCGATCCAACAAACTTACTACGAGGGCATACGGCAGTTGGATTTTGTTGATGTCTTCACTCATTTTCAGACACAAGCACAGATACATATACACATACTATTTGTGAATTTGGTAATTGTTGTCTAAGCTAGAAACTCAACTCCTTGTTATGCAGCTTTATAGGTTCCATCTTTTTCCATTCCATTACTTTTGTGTAGAATTTCTTCTAATCTGTAAGCAACTGGTACTGATAGATGGGCTTCATCTTCTAGATCCGGAGTTGAGGGTTGATTCCCGTGGGAAGCACTGAACCACGCATAGCCTGAGGAGAGAGTCCTAGAATCAGAGTTTTAAACTAATCCCTTGAAAGGAGGTTTCTCCTTGTTATCGTTAGAGAAAGGAAAACTGATGCATATAGATAGGATGCTATATACTGCATATTCCTGGAAGTGTCCTTTACCTCCAATCCAGATTGTGCGTGGATGGAGTTAAAAGACTGGCAGCATTCCATTGCTCACCTTAGCTTAAATTTAGTGCAGGTAGGCTTTATGCAGCTTCTTTTGCAGATGGCTTGCATCTGGACAAGTTAGGGACCTTAGACCCTCTTTGTCATGACAAAGGTTAGCTTCGAACAAGTCCTTGCTGAATAGTGTTGCCCTATTTAGTGAATATGCCTTCTTTGACTTGGGATGTAAATGAACTGACGTAGCCCATTGTTCTTCCATTCAGTTAGGACTTGAACAGACAGACATCCCCAACCACTGGGGTGCATCCATGTGATGGTGGTTAGCCCTTCCAATTCTTTCTATTTGTCATGCATTCTGAAGATCAATGACAATAAGGATCTCTCTCTCTCTCTCTCTCTCTCTCTCTCTCTCTCTCTCTCTGTGACACACACACCCCACACGTGCTAATTCTCTATTCCAGCGTTAGGCAAGTCCTTGAGCGAGGTTCTTGATTCATTAGCGATTGAGATACTTTTGTTGAACCGAGTTCTGCAACATGAACATTACCGAATAGTTGCATCTTCAAAGCTAACTGAGCTTCATTGAGTCTCTCTGATTGTTGGCTTAGGCATTTGAATAGATGTACTTTCAGTTGTGGTGTGGGAAGATGGGGATGGGCTCCTATTAATTAACTGTTTTGCCCTGTCTGCGAAGTCTTGAATCAGCTAAAGGAAAACGCAGGAATTTGATGGTGGTGAAAACGTGGACCATAGTTTCTTGTGTTTTTTGCAATCTCTGTTTTGCATTCTTGCTGCGGCTTTGCCTTTGATGCTGATAACTTCGGACTCCTAACAGGTTTACCACCCCAATATCAATTCGAACGGTAGCATTTGCCTAGATATTCTGAAGGAGCAGTGGAGCCCTGCTCTGACCATTTCAAAGGTCCTCCTCTCCATTTGCTCCCTCCTGACGGATCCCAATCCTGACGACCCGCTTGTTCCTGAGATCGCTCACATCTACAAGAACCAGAGGCAGCGCTATGAAGAAACTGCAAGGGCATGGACCCAGAAATATGCCATGAACTGAGCAGAAGCTATTGAAGACTTTTTCATGTCTTGTCACGTGAGAGAGATGATGAACAAACAGGGACTATAATGTTCAAGTCAGTATTGTTTTGGGGTTTGTATCATTGTGGCCTCTATTAGACACGACATAATTGTGTGTATTATATCCTGACGTCTCAGATTTATTTAATAGTTAGTCCTGACGGTTTTGGACTTCTTGCACCTATTGCTACTTTTTGTGAACAATGCTGTGTGCTTTTCAGGATTGCATCTCTTTGTAAGAAGTGTGAGGCATCCTCTGTTATGCAGTGTGACTATGAACTGCCTTTAAAGTGGTGGGCTCCCACCAGTTGTGGTTCTCTTGGCTCAAACAAGAACACTAAAGAGCAACTAGCAACTCCGGTTAAATCTGTGCAAGACATACATATGGAGCCTGATTCCCACCAAAGCAGTCATTTTGAATGCTGTAGAAACCTAACCTTGTTGACAACTAGTGAAACTGACAGAGGCATGCCTCAAAGCACTCACAAAGCGAAGCAAGGGTTTGCTCGTTGGCTCAACAGTATGCACTCACAAAGATATCAGTTATTTGCTTAAGGATTACTATTCTACTTATTTTGAAACAAGAAATTTGCAACTTGATGTCATTTGCTTTCATTAGGATGTCACATGATCAATGCTATGAGGATCCACTTGGCCTCTTTTTAAGTTCAAAGGTCAAATCTCTCTCTCTCTCTCTCTCTCTCTCTCTCTCTCTCTCTCTCTCTCTCTCTCTCTCCCTCGTACACAATAATAAAGGCTTATAAATGTCTACCAATTGTTTGCTTTTCAAATGGGCTTCGCATAGCTATGGGTGTTCATAGTTCGGTTTGGTTAGGTTCGTCTCAACCTTAAACAAAACGGTTAGTTTCGGTTCTTAACTTTTAGAGAACCAAACTAAACCATGTTATGGTCAAAAGTGAATCAAGTCTAAAGGTGGGTGCCATCCTTGTGTTCATTTTAGTTGTGTTCTACTATGAAATAGTAATGCTCTTAATTTTGCTTCATGAATTTAAAAACAACAAATCCCACTGATTAACTGTGATGGTTGTCACGTATTATTGGAAACGCCATTAATCGAGGAATGTCGACGTTCGTGAGAATAACATGTTCTTGCTGAACAAAGCATTAGATCACCTGGCTAGGGACTTCACTCGCAGGTTGAAAGATCATACTCCCGGGGCGTGTTCTCGAAGTTTAACAATTCTTCTGCTTCCAGGTTGCGAATCCTCTTGAAAGAGAGGAGTGCCTTTTCGTCAAATTTGTCCTGTAACTTTTCATACTCCCACCTCCATTCAATGTAGATCCTCCACTGCATGGTTGAAACTTATAGAGCAATCCTGATTGACTATATTCCTAATTCGAGTTTCATTATGCTTACTTCTTGATCATTTGTTGGAAGTCTGTGGCTACGGTTATCAAAATTACAAATGATTAATTATTTTGAGAGAGCCAATTAACTCGAAAAAGCACAAGAATATCATATCATCTACTAATCCATTCAAAGGAACAAAGCAGCGAAGAGTTCACTTAAAAATATGGTATGCCTAAGAAACTAATAACAATATTCAATAAAAGTTCACGAAACTTCACCAAAGCCGTACTTCACTTCACTCACAAAATTATCTGTCATACAAAAGAGTAAGATGATGTCAATGAAAATGTGTGTGTGAGAGAGAGAGAATTAATACTCATATACAAGAGCGAAAGATATAAAAAAATTCCAATTATGGAACCAATTATGCAATGAAACTATAAGAAAAATCGTTTAAGATGGTTTTGACATATAGAAAGAAGATCAGAAGAAGAACCCGTAAGAAGGTATGAAAAACTAACTTTGGAAAGTATGAAAAGAGGTAGAGGACGACCACAAAAGTGTTGGAAAGAAACAATAAAGAATGATCTAGTTTATTGTGAGTTAACTGCTAACATGGCACATGATAGAGATCTGTGAAAATAAAGAATCCATGTAGCCAACCCCATCTAGTATGGGAAAAGGCTTAGTTGTTATTGTTGTTGTATATATCTAATACAATAATCTTTCGCTTATAAAGGTAATTAATAGACCAAAAAGAAACTTTGCACCAACCGGTTTAGTAGACTATAAAAATGTCTAATAGCTCACCTGGCTAGGTGGTTGACTCACAAGTTGAATGTCGTAAGTTTGATACTTGGGGTGTGCAAGTGGCTTCACCCTCTCCGTTGTAATGGTACAAAAATCTATATTTTTTACGAAGAACCTCAGAAGAAAAAAAACAGTATTATTGTATATAAAAAAAATTATAAAGAACATGTACGATAGAGAAGCTAAAACTCATAAGGTGCAAACTCTCTTTATAACACTAAAGTTAAAAGGTAAATATTATAGAGTAGCAATTAGACATGTTATATTTTATGGTTCTGAGTGTTGGGCAATTAATCATCAACATGTGCAAAAGATATCTGTAGCAGAAATGAAGATGTTGAGATAGATGGGTGGTCACACAAGGAAAGACCGTATACAAAATGAGGTTATTAGAAACCAATTGAGAGTAGCACTAATAAAGGATAGGAAAAATCATTTAAGATGGTTTGGATACGTAGAAAGATGACCAAAGGATGTTCCCGCAAGAAGATATAAAAAATTAGATTGTAAAAATGTTAAAATAAGAAAAGGGTGACTACAACAGTGTTGGAAAGAACCTATAAAGAATGACCTAGTTTTTATTGAGTTAATTGCTAGCATGGTGCATGATAAGGCTATGTGAAAACAAAGAATACATGTAGCAAACCCCATCTAGTATGAGAAAAGGCTTAATTGTTGTTGTTGTAATTTAGTATTACACCAAGGGTTAACACGAAGGTTAACTCTCTTTAACTTGGCTACAAATGAATGGTGACTAAGCATGTTGGAAAGGAAGCACCTTTATGTTATTTTAAGATGACATTGTGTTGATGGATAAGACGAGAAAAGGACCTCACTAAAAATTTTAACAACAAATTAATAAAGAATGACTTTTGATTTAATAAAATAAAGTCAAAATATGAAATTCAAGTTCAATACTTTGACTTACATAGATAATACAAAAAGTTAAAATTAATACATAGAGAAATTGGTATATGCTAGCACACTTAGGTACTACTAAATCCAAATAAATCTCAACCATTCAATTTTTATGATAGATGGTTGAAATTTGTATTTAAAAGCAAAAAGTATCTATATAAATAAAGTATACCTATAAAAATATACATACACTTTTGTTTTTTAAATTCAAATTTTAACTATCCATCGTTAAAAGATAAATGATTGAAATTTGTTTTAATTTATTAGAACCTAAGTATACTAGCATATACCAGTTTCTTTTGATACATATAAATAGCCCAAAAGACGCAATGTCAAGTAATTGGGTTAATGTATAAGAAAATCGTAACAAGAACATCACGAACAAGAGCATCTCGACTTCTTTGTCACATACGGAGATACACTTAATTTCAAGGCAAATATTACAAAAATAAACCTTATGGTGTTCTGCATTGGGTGTTTGACATGTGCAAAAGATGTTTATAGTAGAAATGAAGATGTTGATGTCATGCACAACTACAAGGAAAGATGAATTCTTGGTAAAGTTATTAGATAAAAGTTGAAGTGCTACTAATAAAAGATAAATCTATCTTGATACCAATTAAGTAGAGCTTGCCTTAGAAGGTATAAGAAATTAGGTACAAACATTTATATGGAACAAAAGCAAGACCTTAGAAGTGTTGAAACAAAACCACTAAATATATATATTTTTATTTTTTCATAAGATCAACGAGCTCAATGGTGACTAAGAATCCGTGTAGCCACCCTACCTACTAAGGTGGGTCGAATAGCCCCTCGAATGCTTTAGGTATTATAGCCCATAAATCCCACCATGAACTATATGCTTTAAGTTGATTTTCGAAATTTCAGGTGGACCGAACGACCCGTCTCGCCTCAATGTAGATCCACCACTGTGCTAAAGGAGAAAGCTCGCTTTTGGTTTAGTGAATGGTTTCCTTCGTTCCAGTGGGACGAGGGCCTTCTTGTTCTATGAGCTCACGTCTTTTTATGAGCCAACGTAAATTGAGCTGAGATAGTATTCCTCAAATATCTTAAATAAATAAAATGCACTGAGAGTGTTAGCTCAATGACAGGGCACTGTAGAGCTGTTGTTGCTGGTGTGAAGTTCAACTCCCAAAAGGTGCATGTGTGTTAGGTTTTAGCTTCCTTTTGTAAAAAAAAAAATGTATCCTAAATAAAAGGTCATTAAGAAAAGTAGCCATTCTTTGACCTTAAATACACACTAGGGCGAATAAATTTTCGAATTGTTTAGGGTGGGATGAAATGGGTATTATATAATTCATCGATCCATCATGGGCTATAGACTTTAAGTTGATTTTCGAAATTTGGGGTGGAGTCGATATGAACCCGCCGTTGATCATATAATAACTTTTAAATATAATAGCTTTTAAGTAGGTTTTAGAGTGTCATTTGACAAGATTGATAAGCTAGCTAAGATGGCCTAACAAACCCAACACGAACTGGCCGGGGAGGAGACTGAACGGACGCAAACTACAAGCAGCTTGGTTCGTTTATAACCTGCATGCCGAACTATGAGCAGCTCGGGATTCCTAACTTCTTCAATACTGTTTAATGGAGGTTTAGTTTTTTCCATCAATAAATCCGACCAATTTTTTTTTATGGATACAAGCCTTTCCTTCTTATAAATCCCTAAATTTAAAAAATTAATCTGTTGAGTACCAAGTTTTTTTTAAAGGTTGCATGTTATACATTTTGGCTGTCTCCTCCCGGAGAAAGAAATTTTTTTAGTGAGACTTACTTTTCAATTTTCACTTCCAAATTATAAAACACATTGGAGTAAGGACTATATTAACAACCCCACCTGCTTGGTTTCATCGTCTTTGAAAGGCACAGCCGCATTAAAAGTCCATAATTGACGATATATAAGAAAGAGAGAGAGAGAGAGAGAGAGGCCGTGCTCAATCTGATCCATGCTTAAATCTCAAACATTTCCATTGTTTAACCGGTGCAAATGAGGTGCAAATGACGGTGAAGATTTTAATTTAAAAAGTAAAATGTATCATTGTATGTTTCAAACCGTAAGATATAATGGTGCATTCTCTTTTTAAAATTTAAGTCTTTATCGTTAATGTATGGATCAAACAATAGAAATGTTTGAAAAATAGTACATTTAAGCAGGAATCAGATTGAGTATATATATATAGGTTATGAAGTTTGTGGTCAATCCTGTCTGAGCAAATAGAATTAAGGGCCTCTCTATGTGGCTGTGTGCATGCACATATGCGCATGGAAGAGAGAGCGAGCTTAGTTGTGACTCAAAAAACATCAATTGTGGTCTTATCATTTTGCGTTGTGCTTGAATTAAATCGAGCTCACTAAGTTCATTTGAAGTCATTGCAACCAAGATTAACTCGATTAAGCTCAGCTAAAGATCCACTTCAATAAGCTTGAATCAAATCGTGCTCAACTTATTGAATCAACCCAAATACATAAAACCTTTCAAATGAAAGTGAATTTTACATTATATTATAAAGCTCGACTAGGTGAGCTGCTGGAGCCCGAGTATGGCGAGCTCGAGCTCCACTCATGAGCTTGAGCGGAGTTTGAGTTTTCATCAAGCCAAGCTCGAATGCTTCATAGGCAGCTCGGCTCACTTCCCTTTTGAAGGTGCTTTGGATCGGGTCCCCATGAATTATGAATGCCCATTTACTTATGGATTGGTTGCTTAGCTAAAAAGTTAAATGCAGTTTCGTCTAATTTGGGTTTGAACAAACAATGGGTTTGGTTGGCCAATGGAGCTCCAATGTATATGATTATTGGACAAATTTTCAATCTTGGTGGCGAAACGCCTGATTTGATCCAAGATTTTCAAGAAAGTGAATCTTGATCCTCTTGCTCCGCTCTCGAATGATCTTGATAATTAATGGTCGGTTATAGAAATCAAGAACGATATTGATGCCCAACGATAACGATATTATCTTGCTTAATTCATGTTCGTAAAGAAAATAAGAAGAAAGAATTAGGAAGTGATGCACAAAGGATCACCTGGCTAGGGTTATCAACTCACAAGTTAAAGCCATGAGTTCGACACTCAGGGTTTGCATTGACTGTACAAAAGAAACTTTCTATGCGATGGGTAAGGTACGTGGTCCGAGCATTGGCTTCGACCTCCCCCATTTGCTGCTCGTGGTGTGTGCTCTATGATCTATTATCATCGATACTACTAACAAAGATACCGACTCTCTTAAATAAGCAAATGAGAGAGAGGCCACCATTCGTTGGTCGTTTAGTATGCTCTGTGATCTACGCTATTAACATAGATACTGTCTCCCTTAAATAAATAATCGCACGAGAGAGAGAGGCCACCATTCGTTGGTCGTTTAGCATGCACTGTGCTCTATGCTATTAACATAGATACTGGCTCCCTTAAATAAATAATCGCGAGAGAGAGGCTATCATTCGTTGCCTGTTTAGTAATGCTACATGCTCTATGATCTATGATCTATGATCTATGCTATTAACGAAGATACTGGCTCCCTTAAATAAATAATCGAGAGAGAGAGAGAGCTCGCGTGGCGAGAACAACGAAGGACAGCTCCTCCATCAGGATCCGAAAAGAAAGTCTTGTTCGCCCTCGCGGGACCCACAGAAGACGGTTGGAAAAGCCGTTTCGTTGTGGGCCCACACCCACCGCCCCCCTCATGATTCCCCTTATGAGAGAGAGAGAAACCCTTTCCCACGTTGCACACGCTGAGCGTAAGAACAGGATTGCGCATCTCGAACACGACTCGACACGAAACCAGCCCAAAGCCGACCCGAAACTTTAAAAATACAAAATCAACTATTTCCCATCAACCATACATACAAGGTTGAGAAAGAAGCCACTAGCAGTATGGAGAAGAATAGGGCTCCAACTGCCGTAAATGGTCGAGCCGACGACTGAAACCCGGTGAGCCCTCACATCCTAGAAAGCCTCAACATCACACTTTAGACCATATATATACACTCATGTGTAAAAACTGGGTGTGTGATCGAGCCTGAGTATGTGCTCAACTCACTTGCCAAGTTCTCACATCGAACTCAAGCTCATATGAGCTTACGCTCGAGCCCCCTCGAGTTTCGTTACCAAGAACTCGAACTCAGCTCGATTTTTGTTCACAGTAGCTCTTGATCAGGTACTGCATACTTTTGTCTAGGGGGATTCGAAAACTCAACCTCTCTTCTCCTCCAACTAATTTACTATTGCAAATGGTTACTTTCGTAGGCATTCTTGGTGGCTCGTTTTTGATCACTCCCACGAAGGCCCGCTACCCTCAAGCCCATTATTCATCCACCAAATGAAGAAAACCCACGTACACCCACCACCACGCCCGACGGCCCGCCCGCCCGCCAACAGTGCCCTACATGCCACCCAGAATACCCGCTCCATCCCAACCGTCCATCTTAGCCCCCTTTAGATTGTTTCCTTTAAAAGATCTCCAAAACAAAAAAGCAGGAGGACGTCATTCAGCCGTGTGGTCTTGGTTAAATAATAAAACCGGTGAAATCATGGCGGTATCAAACTTCACGCCCCTTTCGGTCAATGGTTTGTGGCGAGATGGAAACGGTGGTATCCCGATAGCAAATGTGGTTTCCCGGGCGGTATTCCGATGGCAAAATCGTGGTTTGTCGGTAGGGACCGATGGGCAGAAGTTAAATGAGTTAATAAAATTTGGATAAATACGAGGGCAATTGAAGGACTGGTTCGCGTGCGAAGTTGTTGAAAACGGATCAAGAGAAAAGCGGAAGGCTTTGATTCCTTTCAAAAGTTTCCTTCTTCGCTCATTGAATCCGGATTTACCATCCTCGCCAAATTTCAAAACCCTACGTAGAGAGAGAGAGAGAGAGAGAGAGAGAGCCCAAAACTCTTAAAAGGGTAAATATTATTTATGTAATTTGGAAGTGGGTGGCGACGTGAGGTATCTTCTAGTGGCAGCAATCACCCCAAAAGACGAGCGATCGATTTCTGAGTTCGTCTTCCAGCTCTGATCTCTTCTCTGTATCAGGAGTCGATGGTATTGAACCGAAACCTCTTTTGATTTGATATAAAGAGAGAGGAGCGATGAAGCCGGCAGCTTCTTGCATGGAGGATCAAGGATTCGATAATGGCGGATTACAGAAGTCTATAATGGAAAACGGAATCAAGCTGAGGATAAAGATGAAGAAGATCAGGGATCGAAGCGAGGAAGGTGAGGACGTTGAGGCTGCGTCTTCGAGGGAATCGGTGACGGTCTCCGACTACAGCACGAGAGCCGGTGACGATGACGTTGTTCCTGGGGCTGCTGATGATACCTTGCCGGAGCATGAATGCAAGGTGTGCAGCAAGTCTTTCAGTTCAGGAAGAGCTCTCGCCGGGCATATGAGAATTCACGGCGGCAGCGGAGGCGTTGGCGCTCCTTCTCCGACACCACAACCAGCTGAGGAAGCTCAAAGAACCCAAAACAATCTGAAGGACGACTCCCACGATTCAAATGATGATGATCTGGATGATGATTCGTCAGCTGTGGTCAAGAGAAAGGTTCCGGCCACTGCCGCCGTCTGCGTGCTATGCAAGAAGGAGTTCCCCTCCATGAAGTCACTGTTTGGTCACATGAGGTGCCACCCAGATAGGGATTGGAGGGGAATTCAGCCTCCGGAGAAGCTCCTCAGCTCCCCTTCTTCCACTGTTTCCAACTCCGAGCCCAAAACCGAAACTCGGATCTCCTTCTGGCCGGTGACCTCCCGGCGGTGCAAGAAGACGACTATGGCCGATTCCGGCCTGCAGCAAGCTGAGAGCGACGCCGTCCCCGAAACCGACGACCCCATCCTTGATGCTGCTTACGACCTGATGATGCTCAAGAACGCTATCGCTCCTTTGGCGACCTTGGATCCATCAGCGGCGAACGAGTCAAGACTCGGCAAGAAAAGGAAGAAGAAAAAGAAGAAGATCGGAGCTCTCATGAATCGGTTGGAGAAGTACAGATGCAATACTTGCAACAAGGCGTTCGCGTCTCACCAAGCTCTCGGTGGACACAGAACCAGCCACAGGAAAGATCATTTAGTCGCTAATGCAGCGGGCCAGCAATCGGAGGAAGATGAAGAGGATGATGAGGTTGACGAGGAGCCTCAACAGAAAAGGGCTGAGCTCGCCCCGCCGGCAGAATTCGACGGAAAGGAGCTGCCGGCGCATGAGTGTAAGATCTGCCACAAGTTTTTCCCATCTGGGCAGGCGCTCGGAGGTCACAAGAGATGCCACTGGAACGAAGACCGAGCTGCAGCTGCCATGAAGCTGGAAGCTGCGGAGAGCTCGTCGAAGGCTATCACCGTCACTAAAGAAGAGAAAAGGACTCCGGCCACTGCCACGGCCGGCTCCATGCTCGACTTTGACCTCAATGAGGTGGCTCCAGTGGAAGATTTAGATCTTCATGCCCTGTACAGCATGGTGGAATTGGTTCCTGCTTCTGCGAAACTGATAGGAGCCGAAAATGCTGCCTTCCTCACTAATCCTCCAACTGCTTGATTGCCTATTTGCTCAATGCTTCCTCTGGTACATAATTGATCATTTTACTTAGTGAATTTCCTCCCAGCGTTGGTATCGAATTTGCTTTAGCCTTTTGCAGATATAGGACAGCTTTTGCGGTCACCCATTCTTAATTTGAGCTCAAATTTTGTCAGAGCTGATAGAAAACAAAACATGAATCTTCTGGTGCTTTCTCCCGTGATTTTTCACTTTTTGGTTGGTTGATCTTTCACTCTACAGCAATGCAGGCATAAAAGAATAACAATCTGATCCTTGAGATAGTGTAATCGCCTTCCTTTTTGTAAATATTATGGTTCGTTAGTATCAGCTAGTGACAGTCTTCTTAATTCTTGAGATTGTTTCGACTCAATAGTGAAATTCATGGTTAATTTTACAATTGCTGAATCATTAAAGATTGTTTTACTCGAATTTGAGTTCCTATGATTTTATGCTTCACGAGTATTTTCGTTTTCTTCCATAGAAGTTTACCTGTTCTGTTGCAGCTAAAAGAGTTGGTTTCTCCCATCTCTCAATAACAACCAACAAGAAAGCGTAGTGTGATTTTCAAGATCATTCAATCAATGGCAATGAAGGGGAATCAAGAATTCTCCTTCAATCTTTAGACTGAACTGCTGTGGTAGTTTGTTACAACCCTCTTTCATTTGTGAGATTTGTAGCTATTTTGATGTTCGGTTAGCTCCCTCTGCTTGATTTTGGCTATGTTCACAGATTGAGAAAAATTACAATCGAAACAAAGAGAAAGAAGAGCTTTAAATGTCAGCTGACTGGTTCCTGTGACCCTTGATAGCAACTTTCTCTTTACTAATTAATTGACCTTCAAACCACTTCCACGCTATGATTTTAACTCTCTCAAAGATGTGCACATACATAATATGCACGCCAACACTTTGAACGCTTTAGCTGCTGTTGCCACCAGTTTGCTGAAAAACCAGCAACTGTTTCTGAGCTGTTGTTATCTAAACTTGTTTGTGGTCGAAGTGCCTTACTTTACTAGCTTTGAAAACTAGCTTTCAACCATTTCTTTAATATATATATATATATATATATATATATATATATATATATATATATATAGAAAAGACATGGTTTAGCTTCCTTTAGCTTTACGCGTCGTGTAGAACTAAGCTTGACTCTTCAGGTGAGGTTGGTTTTATTATTTATAGAGTGAAACCTTTGAGGTAGAAAAGCTGTGAAGGAAGGTCTCCTTTATTCCTGTTCCCTTTGGCTCAGTTTCTCACTCTTCAACAGTTGCATAGTGACGAACCACACAAGTTGGGGCACTCTGTTTAACTTTGAACTTTTGATTCCTAGTAGCTTCTTCTGCACTGCTTTCTACTTTGTATTTCCCGGAGGAATCAACAACCCATTAGCAGTAAAAATTTCAGAGACGACTGCCATTATTAAACTTTTCTTGGAGATTCCAAGAACAAAACCAACCTTTTCCCCACGCTAAGTTGGGTAGGTTAGTATTGATTTCTAGGGGCCTTTAAGAGGAGGGCTCTACAAATTCATTCAGGGTAGTGTGAATAGCGTCGAAACTGTTCAAGGTATGTGAACCTTTATGTATTGCCCTATGGGTTCAACGGTTTGGGCGTCACTGAGCATTGAGCTCGTAAGTTTTCTTCCACAGCTTTTGCATGCTTTCCTCTTCTTCAATTAAGATGCTTATATCTAATTTCTCACATCTTCTAGCTGGAGCTTCCTGCGAGCGCCTCGATGAACTTTGGGTGGATAGAGTTGTGAAGAAGAAATTCTTTTTTATATTGCAACCAATATGCACGTTCTTGTTTTTATTTTGTCTTCATGTTACCTCGAATGCTGAACCTCAGGGATATTGTATGAGGTAATATTGAATTTGTTAGTATAGAAGGGATAACCATCTTTTAACGATGGATCAATAGAAAAGATTGCATGGTAGCCAGGTTTAATCTGCCTGGTCAACTATAGGGTACAGGCCGCATATGGTAGCTTAAAATCAATTAATTCCATTAAAGAAAGAAAAAGGAGAGTCTTCATCTGAGCTAGCTGAATGGTCAGGATGCAGCATCATAACCAGAGAGAGAGAGATTAGGTGGGGGCGGTTGGTATTGATACTGAAACTTGAATGAGCTTCTCAATTCATGTCATCTGTAATTATCACTGTGCTTGTGGAATCTACAACTGTTCTATAGTGAAACTGATTTATTTCTCAACTAAATTATCCAAATATTTAAATTATTTGGTAATTTTCACCAGATCTTTGTGCTTGTTTGTGTGTGTGTGTGGCTCATGCCTCTTGCCAATGAAACAAAGGAAAACCTGGTAAGGTTGGTCCGTTTTGAAGTGGGTCAAGTCTTCTTCTAAGTAAGGCTCTAATCTACCATGGCGCAAGGTCACAGCCAATGAACCCACACAGATAGTGCTGCCCACATCTCCTGGGTCTCTTTTTCACACGCTTTAGCCATTTTCAATAACTTTTGACAGCAAACATCCATGGTTGACTTGACAATCTCCATTGACACACTTCACGAATTAAGTCTAACCTAGCCATCACTAAGAAATGGCTCATCCGGAAAATGGCCTCTACAGACCCATCTAAGCTTTTGGGCATGGCCATGAACAGGTGCGGGTTGAGAAATTTCTTCAAGATCAAGGAAAATACAGTTCATATATTATAGCTCGTGGTTATCGTGGTCCGGTATGTTTTACTTCATGTAACCATTCAGACTATCAAGCCATCCAAAATTTACCACCCCATATATATGCGAACAGGTGATATACCTCCATCAGAGAAGGAACACCAAAAATGTGGGGAAAACGAGATACCTTCCTAAAGTCTGAAACCAGGCACTTTTCACTTCCGGCAGGGTTCCACCGCACAGTAGAGAAGAATATGACCACCAGGGCATGGTGACACCCCACGGCACCAACCAACAGGCCAAACCACCTGTATTATTATAGCCCATGATCAAAACCATGGGGCTTGTATTTTCAGTTAAAAATTTGAGTTAGGTGAAGCTGTCTTGTTCTCAAAATAGATCATGGTTTGAGCTATGAACTATGTTCATAGACTCGACTCGAAATTTTGATGGTGGATGTCCCACCTCGCCTAAATATAGATCCGCCACTAGCTAAGAGCCTTCATAAATCCCCCACCAGCTAAGAGACTTCACTTCACTTGGCCCCAAAGGCCTGAATTTGCTGCAATTCATTATGTCCATTATCATGGGAATTAATGTGAAGACCAACTCTACTAAATAGGAAGATGCCCACAATCTCAAGTGTTTGTTTTCTTAGTTTCTCCCCCAAAGGAACAAGATTCAAGATCATGAGTTTCGGCAACTTGGCGGTAGAAATAACCGACCTTGAGTCGAGATACTGTCGAATACCTAAGAGTTTACTGAGACGGGCGAAATATTATAACTTCGCAAACTCGGTCAGTACTCAAATTACACAATTAGATGAGCATTCTGGACTCATCCATGAACTGACTTGTTATCTGCCAAGGCCAAAGAGCTCAACAAAATCACTGCAATCTTTGGAGCCAAGTCAAACCAGGTGGTTTTTTAAGTCCCAATTGAAGATATGAGTGGATATCGCACCACCAGACCCCAGACTACATGTTATAGTCTGTATAAATTAAGCGTAGATTAATAAATCAATCTGAATAATGGATTAATGTGGGTCGCAGTCGATGCCTTGATCCGCATCGTCTGCATTTTAAGATAGAAACCCTAAAATAGTCAAGGGCCTTTGTTGGTCCCCATTAATAAAACTCTCAACTGAATCACTGTGCTAGGCTGGCTAGTGCCCTTACTATTATGTAGCTATGATCCAAACTTGGAGAACAGAGAGTAATGCCGGTAAACGGGCCTAACGAACTGGAGATCGGGTTCTTGTGTTTGTCTAGTATCCTATAAAGCCCAGCTCGTGTTCATGTATTTACAAATGATTTATGCATGAGGACATTTACTTGCTGCTGTTATTTCATTGCAAGCAGATTTCGAACATGACGAGCCAAGTTCGAACTCATCTGACCTCGTTCTTGTGTTCGTTTTAGCATCTTAACAGTATTATGTTATTGCCACGAAGAACAGGATTGGCTCAGCTTAATGTAGGTCGACCTGATTCATTCATAACTAAGCTATATATGAAGATTTAGACGAGTTTTTGTATGATGGAAAATTTGCAAACAGCTCAAGCTTGGAATGAGATAAACCAAGTCGATCTACAAGCAGCTCAGTTCGTTTACCAGCCTAAGTTGACGGCACCGGCGCCGGTAGGAAGAATAATAAGGCTGTCAAGAAAGATGAAATGAAGTTGGAAGATATGGACAAACATTAGAAAGTCTTATCTTTACCTTTTCAATTCTCTCATGAAATCTTGAGAATTTTGGGCTTTATGAGAGATTTTTCCCGTAAATTTAGCTGACGTTCAGTTACCTTTTGTAGATCTTCCATTTTCTTCTCCGTTGTGCATATTTCAGTTTCTTAAAACTCGGTGAAATTGGTACATCGAACCACAGCTCACCTGGCTAGGGGGTCGACTCACAAGCTGAAGATCATGAGTTCAATAAACGGGGTCAATGCATCTGGCTTCGGATTCTCCGTTATACAAAAAGAACACTGAAACCGGGCCAGTTCCTCTTTTTTCAATGTTTTATGACATGCCGACGTATTTGTCTATTAATCAAGTTGCTCTGAACATTAAGGAAGTCTATTGAGAGGTAACATGATGATCAACTTATATATATATATATATATACGTGCTCAATCGAATTCGTTCTTAAATCTTCGCAAACATATTTATTGTTCGATCAGTGTGGTCAATAGTCGGTGTGATCAATTGTTGAGCTTTGAAATGAAAAAGCATAAAGTACAATGGTGCATATTACTTTTTAAGATTCAAATCTCCACCATTGATTGCTTTAATCAAATGGTAGAGATGTTTGAATATATTTAAGCATAAACGAGATTGAGAAAGGTCCGTGCTTAAACTCATCTATGCTTAAATCAATTCAAACATTTTCATTGATTGATATGGTGGAGATTTGAATTTAAAAAGTAAATTGTTACTTTTTAAATTCAAATCTCCACCATATCAAATAATGAAAATGTTTGAGTTGATATAAGCATAGATGAGTTTAAGCACATTCCTTTTTTATTTCACATTCAATACACAATGATATAACTCAATTTTTTAATTCAAAACTCTACTATTGATCACATTCAATCGAACGAGGTAATCATAAATGCATAATGTTTTTAGTACATATTCTTGTATAAACATCTTCACTCGATTGACATTATTAACGATTAAGATTTTGATTAAAAAGTAAAAAGTGTAATTGTACTTCTATACTTTGAATTTAATACACAGTGTTTTTTGTTTTATCACCGTAATCATTCGTCTTAAAGAATGAATTGTAGAGATGTTTATATAAAATTACATATCAAAAGATATTATACATTTAATACTTCATATATATTGTGTGTATGGTCGGTGAGAACGATTTTCACAATAAAAGAGTTGTTGAAGATGATAGAAGAGAACAACATATGGTTGAAGGGGTGAAATCATGTGAAATGAAGGATTCAACTCTGTGCTCAATTGAGCACGGACCACAAATATATATATATATATATATATATATATATATATATATATATATATATATATATATATATATATATATATATATATATATATATATATATAGAGAGAGAGAGAGAGAGAGAGAGAGAGAGATATGTTCGTGAGTACTTCATAGAGGTGGAACTATTAAAGATAGGGAGAGAGCAATTGGGAGGCCACATGGGGGGTGGGCCAAGTGAGGAGCTGACCAAGTTGTAGAGTTGCCTGCTGTTTTTTGCGAAGTCCATGATCCAAGGTCACGTGCCAGCTCCCAGTTGTAGCACATACACACACAAGCAAATAGACTTGTCTTGTATATTTCCTCCCCTAACTCCGAACAGATTAATCTGTTGTTTTGTAGCTAACTTTATATAAGTTAAAATTGCCAAGTTAGACATTATAAAGACTGTTAAATACCTCGGCACAATATTAGAAAAGGATAAAAAACTTAGAATGCTAAATATGAGAGGTTGCTCGAAACAAATAGGTGATGAGATTGATCAAAATGAATAGCTGAGCAATAAGTGCTTTATATGTTATCTTTTATTTTATATTAAAGATAAATACTATAAAGCAACAATATGATCAAAATTTCTATCTGGTGGCCAACCTTAGCCGACCAATCGTCATATAAATAGAAATAGTAAATTTGAGAGGTTGAGGTAGAGGAAATACTGAATTCAAAGTTGGTGTAGAACCATTGACAAGGAGCTAGAAGCATTTAAGGTAATATTTGAGGAGTTCCCACCCAAACTGAAAACTATTGTTTTTTGTGAAGGTGAGTATTCTTTTTACTCTGAACAGTAATCAAAATTGAGAGTTTGCAAGCCTCTTATTACATGAAGTTTCATGTTTCATAGATGTTTTTTATATTTTTATTTTTGTAAGGGCAATAAACTTTTGTTTGTGCATCACATCAAATCCCTTTTGTTCATGTTTATGTCTTATGTCAAATATCAAATTGTGCTTTACCTCTCTATCATAATTGAGTATTTTGTGGCAGACACAATTGGTGACTACCAACTGCTGTTATTCGTTTAAGTTCATTCACAATAACGTATAGGTATCACAACAATGGTCACACAAGTTCCACTTCGTACCAGACATGATCCCTTAAGACGAGAGGTTGTACCTCCATGGTTGCTTCTTGCAAGGTCTGCTTCTCCATATGCAGCCTCAACCAAAATGATAACCATGTAATTCAAGAGAAATTGTTCGTTATGTAAGACAATAATCATATAAATATAATAAATAACTCAAAGGGGTGTTTGATTTCGAGGCTGAGACTGCGGAACTGGAACTCCAGTTCCAGCATAACCAGATATTCAAATACCAAAGCTCACATTTGATTATGATGGCAACTAGAACTGTAATTTCAATTAAGTAGTCCCAAGTCTCGTAATCAAATACATGATGTTTCTTAGTGGTTAGAGAAAGAGAAATTTAAACTAATGTGGGAGCTGACATAAATGGTTGCATCATTGCGGCCATGCCTAAGTTTACAACTATCAGTGGAATTGATGTATTTGCCAAGTACATTATCTAACCCTTTTGTTGATGCTTGCACCTGAAAGCAAGGGAACCAGCAAGTCCTGAGGCTGACACTGCATGCAGAGTCTCATAATCACCCATGTCATGCCATGCCGCACACGAGGCACACACCCATTTGTCTCATGTTCATGTAATGAAAAACATTGTTCTTCTTGCAACTATTGAGATGTTAATAAAAATACTTTTAGATTCGGCCATTCGTTATGGAGATAAGAAGTAATCAGCACAATTTTATTTCTTCTAAGACTGTCATCGTAAGGGTGATCCCTTACATTGCCGGTCCCAAGCCCGGATAAAGGAGGAGGGTTGTGTTAGGCTTCTGACAGCCAACGTAAAACTTCGTCAGATTTTATAACATAGATTACAAAAATTATAAGCATTGCTTTGGGGCATTCCCGCCTAGCGACGTGCTGTAGAGCCCAAATGCAGTAATAAGTAAGCAAGGGCCATTACATTTTCTCCTGAATGTAATGAATCAATTGCAGAGAGGGTTCCCACATCATGGACAGGTGTGGGTAAATAAGTTAGTCCCGCTACATTGCCACTTGAATGTAGTGAATAATTTTCAGAGAGGGTCTCCACATTTTGAATATGGACGAATGCGGGGGGTAAGGAAGCTAGTCCTAGATAATAAGATTCGTATTGGTTCTTTGAATATCAAAACATTATCCGGTAATCTAGTAGAGGTGATAGATACTATGATTCGGAGAAAGATTCATATTCTATGTTTACAAGAAACAAAATGGGTTGGAGAAAAAGCAAAGGAGATAGAGGATACATGTTTTAAATTATTGTACTCAGGTAAAGAAAAGGCTCAAAACGGAGTTGGTATTATCATAAATAAAGATTTAAAGGATAGTGTAGTAGACATACAATGATATGGTGACTGAATCATGACATTGAAATTAGTGTTAGGAGCAAAGGTTTTGAATATAGTTTGTGCTTATGCACTCCAAGTAGGACTAGAAGATAGTATAAAGACAACTTTTTGAGAAGAGTTAGATAAGGTGATTTAAAAGATTCCACAAAGAGAGATGATTTGTTTAGGAAGAGACTTAAATAGACATATCGGTAAAGATGCATTAGGATATCAAGGTATTCATGGAAACTTTTGTTTTGGGGATATAAATGAGGAAGGTAGGGAGATTTTAAATTTTGCTATAGCATTTGATCTCTTTATAGTCAATACAATCTTCAAAAAATGAGAGAAACATTTAATTACTTATAAGAGTGTCTTATCACAAACACAAATTGATTACTTTATTTGTAGAAAAAAAGATGAGCGTGTTGTAAAGATTGCAAGATAATTCAAGGAGAAAGCTTAACCACCTAACATCGACTTTTAGTTATGGATTTACAAATAAAAAAGTGGACAAAGAAGAAAAGAGTGCATCGAGCTATTCAGACTAAATGGTGGAATCTCAAAAGCAAGAAAGAAGATATATTTAAATAGAAAGTCTTTTAAGGAGATGTTTGGAATTATGTTGGTACACTCTATGATATGTGGAATAATATGGCTATACATATTAGGAAAGTGGCGAAAGATATGTTAGGTGTATCTAAGGGAGGTGTACTGGCACAAAAAGAAGCTTGGTGGTGGAGTGAAGTAGTGCAAAATAAAATAAAGGCAAAGAGGGCATGTTACAAATTACATTATGCTAAAAAAACTAGTGAAACTTTAGAGGCTTATAAGAAAGTAAAGAATGAAGCGAAAAAGGCCGTGAGTGAAGGAAAAACTAAAATTTGGTAGGATTTATATAAAAAACTCAACTTAAAAAGGGTGAAAGAGATATTTTTAGGATAGCTAGGGCTAGAGATAAGAAAACTAAAGATCTTAATTATGTTAGATGCATCAAGGATGAAGATGAAAAAATTCTAGTAGCAAATGATGATATAAGAAATAGATGAAAAAAACTATTTTTATAAGCTTTTTAATGAAAATAAAGATGTTAGTATCAACTTAAGAGAGTTAGCCAAATTAGAAAAGTATATAAACCACAATTTCTACCGATGTATTCAAAAGAATGAAGTCAAAGAGACTCTTAAACATATGAAGGGTGATAAATCGGTAGGACCAGATAATATTCCTATAGAAGTTTGGAAAATACTAAGAGAAATAGGAATCACTTAGCTCACAAGATTATTTAATGAAATATGAAAAAATCAAAAGATGCCCGAGGAATGGAGAGCAACTACACTTATACCCATATATAAGAACAAGGGAGACATTCAAAATTGTGCGAATTATCGAGGTATCAAGTTAATGAGCCATACTATGAAATTGTGGAAAAGAATTATCGAACGTAGGTTAAGACAAGTATCAAGTACAACAGAGAACCAATTTGGATTCATGCAAGACAGATCTATTGTTGAAGCGATTAACCTTTTGAGACATCTTATGAAACATTTTAGAGCAAAAAAGAAAGACCTTCATATGATATTTATTGATCTAGAAAAAACTTATAATAGAGTACCGTGAGAGGTTCTTTGAAGAACTTTAGAAAAAAGATGTATCCCATTGACATACATTAACCTTATAAGAGACATGTATGATGGTGCAAAAACATGTGTGAGGACTCATGAAGGAATGACAGACTTCTTTGAAGTTAATATTAGGTTACATCAAGGATCAACTTTAAGTCCATACTTATTTATAATGGTGATTGATGAGATAACAAAACAAATTCAAGATGAAGTACCATAGTGTATGTTATTTACAGATGACATTGTATCAGTGGAAGAGTTTGAGGAAAAAGTTAATAGAAAATTGGAACTATGGAGAGAAACATTAGAAAGCAAAAGCCTCTGACTTAGTAGAACAAAGGCAGAATATATGGAATGTAAGTTTGATCATTTGGTTACCTCAGAGGACATAGAAATTAAAATTGGCACACATTGCATCCACCAAAAGGAAAGTTTTAAATACCTAGGATCAATTTTTCAGTGATGAAAGAATTGATGGAGATGTTAGGCATAGAATTAATGCTGGTTGGTTAAAATGGAGAGGAGCATAAGGTATTCTTTGTGATAAGAAGATACCATTAAAGTTACAAGGTAAATATTATAGAGCAGCAATTAGGCCTGCCATGTTTTATGGTTATGAGTGTTAGGCAGTTAATCATCAACATGTACAAAAGATGTCTGTGATAGAAATGAAGAAATTGAGATGGATGAGTGGTTATACAAGAAAAGACCGTATACATAATGAGGTTATTATAAACAAATTAGGAGTGACACCAATAAAGGATAAAATGAGAGAATATCATTTAAGATGGTTTGGACATATAGAAAGAAGATCAAAAGAAGAACCTTTAAGAAGGTATGAAAAACTAAATTTGGAAAGTATTAAAAGAGGTAGAGGACGACCACAAAAGTGTTGGAAAGAAACAATAAAGAATGATCTAGCTTATTGTGAGTTAACTGCTAACATGGCACACGATAGGGATTTGTGGAAACAAAGAATCTATGTAGTCGACCCCGTCTAGTATGGGAAAAGGCTTAGTTGTTGTTGTAAGATTGTCATTGTACGCTACAAAAATGAGAACTTTAAAAAGAAATTTCTACTTCTACAATTCAAGATGGAATGGAGAATCATTCCAAAGAGAGCAGGGATGAAGAGGGTTTGAGTGAATTTCCCTCTTTAGAAGAAAGTTACGTTATGCAAGCTCCATGCTAAGAGGATGAAAGGAAGGTAGGAGAAGATTTGATGGCATTAGAGAGAAACCCTAGAGCGACATCCTATTGAAAACGCAAAAGAGAATTGCGTAGAGGAAGAGGACCTTGAAGGAGTGTTTGATTATAAGTACGAAACTAGAACTACAATTTCACTTTCACCGTCTCATCTTTTGGGTTGGGCCTTTGCTAGGCCTTGTAGTCACTTAAAATACCTCACTTTTTACTACACCTCAAAGCTCACGTTTAACTATGAGAGGACTTGAATTGTAATTCTTGTTCTTAGTCCCTGACCTTATAATCAAATATCAAAATGTTTTGTTAATAGAGTTCAAACATCGCATGTGTTGCATTATACATGCTAACTCTTGTTTACGGCCTATGCTTAGACTAGCGAGCATGAAATAAAAGTTGAATAATGATAGATTTATCTGCATTGAGGGGAGATGGAGAATTAATACACTTGAATTTATGGGTTATGTATAGATCTCAATGTATAAGTGTGGGTAGGAGCTCATCATAAAAAATGTTTCCCACCCAAAGTTTGGAAAAAATCATAAGAAATACAACCATGACCGACTCTATGATCTATAATACAGCCTCACACAAGGACGAGAGTTGCACATAATCAAAGAATAGATACATGTGCACTCAAAGTCTAGCAGGAGTGTGTAGGACAAGGTATGCTTTGCTTTCACAACTCAGGATGAGATGATATGTGGACAGATGCTCTCATCTATAGTAACTGGGTATATAATATATACACACATATATATGTGGGGTAGTAGCTGGATAATATTTAAATTGCTTAATCTTACTAAAATATTTTCACCGTTCGATCTTTCATACCAATGGTATATATGGGATAGTAGTTGAATAATATTTAAATTTCTCAGTCTTACTAAAATATTTTCACTGTCCCATCTTTGATATCAATGGTAGAGATTTGAATTACTTTACATAATCTTACTGTAACACCTCCATTGTCCAATCTTTGAGATCAACATTTGAGATTTGAATTGCTTTATGTTGAATACACATGGTTCATTAAATACAAAGTATAAAAGTATAATGATAATTTAATTAAAATCTCAACCATTGATCTTAAAGATTAAACAATAAATATCTTTATACATGATTATACGCTCAAAAACATTACGCATTTATCACTTTTCTTATATAAAAGTACAAGAGTACTTTTAATTCAAATTTCTACCATTAATGTCTCAAAGATTAAATAATAGAGATATTCATATAAAATTATACAAAAAAAGATATTATGCATCTATCACTTTTCCTATATATGTGTGTGGAAAATAGGTTACACTCAATAAATTTGGTACTCAAATGATATTCATAGCATAAAAATGGTGGTTCCCACTACCACAAATGCAATGGGCTCACCTCCTTACACCGTTTTGTAATTATTAAGTATAGCATTTATTGAGTATAAGCTAGTTTCCTTATATGAATATATATATTATATGAACATATTATATATATATACACATATGTGTAGAAAGCATAATCCATGCTCACACTCATAATGCTCAAATCCACTCAAAAATCTTGACCATTTGATTGGTGTGATCAACTGTAAAGGTTTGAATTTAAAAAATAACATATTAAATGCCAAATACGAAAATATAATATAGCTTTAAAATTTAAATTTCCATTATTGATCATGTCGGTCGAACGATGAAGATCATTGAGTGGATTTGAATATAGATAGGTGTGTTGATATATCAATTTCTCTCTATATATATTGTGTTTGTGTGTGCACATGCATGTGGAGATACATTCCCACGCACACCCCATGCACACATATAAAGATACAAGGCACATGCTCTCTTACTTATGTGGGCACAAGACGAGGAATGGGGTGATAGTCATCAAAGAGAAGAATCCGATAGCAATGAACAGAATTGTCATCTGCATAAAGCAGAAGATGCGGAACTTAGGGACATCGGTTTGCACCTTGAATTTTTGCTGTTGTAGACAAAATGCCACAAGCTGCGCCTAATTCTACTTGGCTTTTAAGTAGGAGCCATGCTTTGCGCCTCGACCAACTGCCATGACTTGTTTGTGACGAGTTATGCATCACTTTCTAAATCCGCCTCCAACCATTGATTTATTTGTGACGAGTTATATATATATATATATATATATATATATATATATATATATATATATATATATATATATATATATATATATATATATATATATATATATATATATATCCAAGATCAACTATCTTCAACTTCCTCAAACTCCACACACTCCACTGAAAGACTTATAAATATATATACTCAGGGTGAGCACCAATAAGACATGCTGAATAAGTGGATGACATCTCTCATGGTCACAAGCACACTAGAGACATTTGTCTTTTAAATTGTAAATGAAAAAGTAATATAAAGTTCTAACCAATATTTGCAGCATCTAAAAAATATAATGCATAGTCATTCACTCACTCGGATGCATCTTTTAATTCCAATATCCAAACCCATTCAGTGTCCACCACAACTATCATGCCGTGAAAACGCCCGATCCCTCCTTTTGCCCAGTTGTGATTCTTGGCGGCAACACAAGCTCGCCTGTACCTCCCCACCCATGGTACGTCTATCCAACAACGTCGTATACTGTCATGAAGTGGGTGTGATCCATATTGGATCATGTTTGAGAGCCATGGTCTTATCATAAATCCAAAGGATGTCTCAAAATTCTCCCTCTCTGCTGGTGCTGATTCATGCTCCATCTTCCGGCGGTTTCCTGTTCGACCTCCAACCCATGAAAATTTGTTAATAATAGAAAAAAATTAAACTAAAAAATATAAAAAGTTGTGAACCAGGCAATTCAGAACCGCCAGTTACTGTTTCACCTTCTGTGGAACCGGACCCGGAACAGAGGGGTCTCCTGTTCAATTCCACTCCGGGGTTTGGTCTGATGACTGGTTTCAGTTTTGACTGGTTCTTGACCAAGTTTGGTTCTGGTTAAAACGGCCGATCTGGTTCAGAACCGGCCATGTCTACTTTTATGAGCCAAGCTCAAGGGAGGTGAGAGAATATCGTGAATATCTTGAAGTGATCGTCTCTCCATTTGCCTAAAGTCATCCTTTCTGAATGTTCATCGCTCATTTCCCTCGAATTTTTTGATACAATCTCTTTGAGACGCATCATTCGCAGAAAAAGTAGGAAATATTTAGTGAGTTTCCGCAAGTCCAACCAAGGCTAGAAACACGCCGAGTCAAGCTAAACTATGAGCTGGTAAGTTCATTTATCAACCCTAAGTAAGACCCAATTACACGAATATACGAAGATGCATTTTCATGAAATAAATCACGTCGTAAAGGTTAAGTATATGAAAATTTTCTAAGTACACTTATTACTTTTGAATTATGTTTATCTTAAGTTGGACAATTTTTACCTTTAAATAGACGTGGCTAGTTCCAAACTGGCTCAGCGGTGTTAAACAGAACCAAACCAAGCCAGCTGAACCCAGAATCGGTGAAACCAGAACCAAAACCGGGGACCAGCCAGTTCAGTTCCAGTTTCACTCTTATAAAACTAGAACCGGTGGTTGTGGTATTTTTTTTAAAAAAACTTTTAAACTTTAAATTTTTAAATAAAAGTATCGGTTCCAATGGCCGACCCCATCTAGTATGGGGAAAAGGCTTAGTAGTTGTTGTTGTAAAAGTATCGGTTCCTCATTCAAACTGAAACCATCCTGAAAGCAGTGGTTCCAGGTTTCGGACAAACTAGAACCGACGATTCAAAACTGCCAGGTGGAACCTGACATGTCTAACTTTAAATCATAGGAGCTCTTGAGAGTTCACTTCTTCTTAAGAGAGTTGGCTTAAGCAGAAGATGATATTTGGTAATCTAAAAACATTCTAAGTTTCCAATTGCCGTCACCGCCTCCTCTTTTTCTCTATTTTCTTTTGTGAGTTTTCACAATGTTTCACCTGAATCTTCCATATTTTCTTACGGAGGTATTCTCCTTAGTGATCTTGATTATACTGGCATCTAATCCTAACACAACTGGATTATGCAACACCCCAGCGGATTCAACCAGAGGTGAACATGTACAGCACATTACAGAGCAGATGCTTTGGATTGGCCAATTGAAACCAATCAGCGACCTGAATAATTTAAGCCTGACTTAAACTACTGGCATCTATTTTCTTTTGCGAGTTTTCACAATGTTTCACCTGAATCTTCCATATTTTCTTACGGAGGTATTCTCCTTAGTGATCTTGATTATACTGGCATCTAATCCTAACACAACTGGATTATGCAACACCCCAGCGGATTCAACCAGAGGTGAACATGTACAGCACATTACAGAGCAGATGCTTTGGATTGGCCAATTGAAACCAATCAGCGACCTGAATAATTTAAGCCTGACTTAAACTACTGGCATCTATTTTCTTTTGCGAGTTTTCACAATGTTTCACCTGAATCTTCCATATTTTCTTACGGAGGTATTCTCCTTATTGATCTTGATTATACTGGCATCTAATCCTAACACAACTGGATTATGCAACACCCCAGCGGATTCAACCAGAGGTGAACATGTACAGCACATTACAGAGCAGATGCTTTGGACTGGCCAATTGAAACCAATCAGCGACCTGAATAATTTAAGCCTGACTTAAACTACTGGACACGAACTGGAAGTGAGTCGTGATAGGTTGAGTCTCGAGTTGAAATTTTTGAAAGTGATTCAGAAACAGTTTGTGTAGAAGAGCTTAAGCCGTTTAAACTTTGTCTGACCTATATCATACCATTAACTCTTGACCTTCAACTTCTGAATCGACACCCTAGCCAGGTGAACTGTCGCTCGTTATGCACTAAAAGAACAAGGATTTGGGTGCGCAGACAATGCAGTGCAGCACAATCACACCATAAGGTGATGCTCCACTAGCATTCCAATCAACCAAGACGTTTCTCTTGAGCATAAATGAAACTTGTGTTCCCTGTTTACGGGATCTCAAACAAAGCCTGCTTATGATCCAATATTGTAAACATCGAGTTTAATGGTGTAACAGAGGTGATTGAATCAATTGTGTGCAAATCAGTTTCAATACAAGTAGGGAAGGATGTATGTTAGTTATATCGATGTAAACCATGGTATATGCCACAAATTATGCTCGCCCTCTGTGTGTGTGTGTGTGTGCGTGTTTCCCATTAAAGTTTTCAGAGGAGATGCAGCTACTGCACAAAATAATTACAACTAGAGGTCTGTTATGTCTAGAAGCAAATGGCATTTCCTTTAGGCCAAGAGGCTGTCAAGCCAAACAAAAATATGACTAGAATTCAGTGAATGGATATAAAGATAATACCAAAGATACCAAGAGAGAACAGTATTTTTTTAGAGTAAGCTAAAAAGGTTATAAGCTAGCCAGGATCAAAGCAAAGATATTTCCACTCCCAAAAACCAAAATTAGAGTACAAGACAAAGAAGACACGTTTGAATAAAAGATTCATGGTGACGAGCTATGGGGAGAGCAATCCTTTCTAGCTTACAGCAACTTCTAAGAAAGAAAAGAAGAAAGAACACAAAGGGAACTGCTCAGACTTATGTCGGTACAACCCCTGGTGAATCACGCGCTAGCTGTGACAAGGAGAATAAGATAGCAATGAAGAGCACCATCAACTGTATAAAACAGAAAAAGCTCAACTTGTGAACATCATTCTGCATTTTTAGAATCTCTTCTGTTCCAGATAAAATGGTACACGCTGCAGCTAATTCCTCGGCTCGACTCTTAAGCAGGTGGGAGTGCGTTTCTGCCTCTTTTAGCTTCACCAACATCTGTGGCTGATCTGTAAGGAGAAATCCACGACTTCCTAACAGAGGGAACTCATCGTCAACCAAATAATTGAACTTCTTTATCATTTCGTTTATGATGAAATACTTGACCTCAGCTTCAATCTTGTCCTTGAAGAGACTCCCAATCTCGGTTTCCAATTCATTCATCCGACTTTTCAATTTGTTTCCGATTTCATGTTCCTGTGAATTGGTTTGATCAATAAAAGCTTCAAGCTCTTTTAACTTTTGCTCTTTTTGTTTGATTATAGCATATGCTTCCTTCAGCTTGTTCTCGAGATGTATAACCCAGTGGTGCAATACTGTTGGTAAAAGTTCAACTGATGGGAAGCCATTTCCCTCACTATTTTCTAATTGCAGCTTCCCATTATCATGGTTATCGATGGAACCCAAAGAATTGCTGGAAATACCAGGCAGCAAAGATGTTGCCTGTCCAATCGCTCTGATCTTCTGAATTTCTGAAAATAAAGCATGAACCAAAATTAATCGCACTGAAGGATTAAGACCTTGACATAATCTTATATGCCTATTAATGGTTCAACAGTTCAAAAGAAAATAAAGGTAATATCAGGAATCTTCATTCACAAGAGTTGTCATAAGAAAATTACCATACTTGTCATCACCATGTGCTGGTATGCTTCCTTCGAATGTGAGTTTCATGAAGTTTGGATGCTAAGTTCCAAAGAGGGAAGAATGCTCAATTGCGTTGACAAGAGTTACCATGCTAAACTACCTAGATGATGGTTTTGAAACACTTATCACAGTGATAACAGTAGTCATCTTGGGAGGGTTTATGATCTAAAATCAAATAAGCACCAGCGCTATCACTATCTCAATAGCTCCTTCGTGCTTTAAGGTTTGATGACGACTAATATTCATAAATTTAATAATTACGCATTCTTTAGTCCCATGTGGTCTGGCCATGGTTTTCCATTTTAGTTTATCATGATGTCCATCTAATGCCTCAAATAAATTAAATTTTGTCAGAAAGGAGCGCTAGATCGAAATCCTAGTCAATACATCCATTGAATTTCAGAAGTCTTATTCTAGTCAATATAGATACATATCATCCCAAGGTTCAAAATATTTTCACATAAACCTACTTGACATCATTTGTAGGGCTTGAGATGAATCATGAATACCTTGAAAAAATCAATCTGTGAGAATACGGATATTGAGCTGCATGTTCTAGATTACTAACGCACATCTGTTAAGTCACTGGAGAACACTTCTAGAAAGTCACAAAGACACCCGTTATTTTTTAATAGTCTAATAGTTAAAGATGAGTTTCCAACATTTAGGCTAATTTTGCTCGTAAAAAGTTAATTTTATCACAATATTATAAAATAAATCATGTGACTTGGGACATGCCAGCAAAGTTGGGCGTTGCCAAGCGACGTACCATGTTTGACTTTGTTTTACAGATGGCATGTCGCAGTAGACCATACACATCACGAGGGTGTGCCTATTCTCTAGTATACTTGAAAGTGAATCCATCATCCTGCCCTTTTGATCTTTTATTTATGATCTTCCTAACGCAGAAAGATAGGCTATTTAGCACTGTAGACCATGGGCACAGTTTGATCACAAATCTATCTACATAAAATAATCCTAATTCATCATCAAATCTATTGTATTCAACAATATTTTGCAAAACAGTCACTAAAAGCTCATCCTACCACTTTGACCGATAAGCTTTGAAATGCACCTCTGCGCCATATGCTTGCCATCTATAACTCCCTTATTCAGCACTCCATAAACTTATTTCTTAAAACACAGTAGTTCAGACGTGATGGTACAAAGTTATAGGTTATCGTTCTTGCAATTAAAGAGTTCAACAGGCTACTGTTTCACCTTGATCAGTTATAGACTTGCTCGAAGGGTTACTTAATCAACTGTTGCTTACTTTACTACTTTTGTCAACGTAGACCCTTCCTAAATGATTCTTACTAATGCGAAGAAGTTGTCATTGTCACGCATGGTCCACCATAAGATAAGCTGCACTATAAGCACAATAATTGTCGGTGAACTTAATGGAACAATCAAAATTTAGGAATAAATCAGGAGCGGCAGGCTTCCCAAATTAAACATAGAAACAGAGGTCAGGACATACCAAACAAAAAAATAGTTGCCAGCATAAAGCAAAATCACTAACCTTTCTCAAGAGCATCCTGAGCTGCCTGAAGTTGTGCAACTGACTCTCTCCAGGAATCTCTTTCTTTATGAGGACTATGGTTCTGATTCATAGGTTTAGAAGATCTCGCTACTTCTTCCATGTTCTCAAAATTTCTATGGCCCTCAGGATTAATCTGGCACTTGGAACCTAAAGTGTCTACAGATCCGTTTCCCCTTAATTCATCTTCTGTTTCAACACCATTTTTTTGGCCACAACTTGTATGTGCATCATCAAATATATGCTTCTCTCCTTTCACAGCTTCCCCTACATCGCAGCACTCAAACTGATTAACTTCTCCATCACAATCATAAGACCAACTATGCTTTTGATCTTGAATCCAATGTCCATTGCATTGGTCGCTGCAATTGCTGCCATGCTTGGAAAACAAAGACCCAGCTGGAGAACCTCCTACCTTAACGGAGCTAGAATCAGACTCAACATTAGTGAACAGGTCACCTTGGTGAATCACTTCTTCATCGATCTTTGACGAATCATCGACTTTATGAGTCCTAGACTTCTTACTGCCATCATCGAAGTTCTTATGCGTAATAAGAAATCCTGAACTCTGGACAAAAGTATCTCCTCCAGCTTTCTCAACTTTATGGTCAATCTGCGCATTGACGTCATGATCGATTCTTGGAACGCTCGCTGCAGTCGACGATCTGCTGCCCTGATCCTCACTATTATCTGGATCTTCACCAATAACGAAGGAATTCCATGTTGCTGAAAGTGAATCCTCATTACGAATCTGAAAGGTGGCGCCATAATTGTGTGAGGAAGAGAACCCCAAATCATTTTCAGAACCTGGGGAAGCAATCAACCCTTCATTTCTATGCATATCGTCGATCAATCCCACTTGGGCAGGACTATTTAGAGCCGGATCGACATTCGGTAACCCTCTCTTTAGCACACGGTGCAAATCTAGACCGGATCCTCCCTCTTTGTGGACCTCCCTCCTCCTCCTTCTCCACTTCCTCAACCCCTTCCCCTTTGTCATGGTCTCCGGGCAATCTGGTACCGGACTTCCGGCAGTCGCACGGTGATCAACAGGAGACTCAATTGACTCGGAAACTGAATCTCTCTGACCATCAACTTCATTTATTCCGCCTTCCACAGAGGACTCACCGGCTCCAGCCTTATCACGTCCAGAATTCTCCATCTTCCTCTCAATTGAAGATCCATCTTTTCCCGGAGTTGTTCCATCAAAGTTCTTGGTTTCTTCAGCCATGGATTCAACAGCATCTTCACCATCAACAGCGGCTGATCTCGATTCGGCTGACAATTCGTGGCCGTTCTCGCCTAAAAATTCATCAGAATCTGTCATCAAAGACCCGTTTTTCTCCAGTGAAATAATCCCATTAGAATTTGTGGGCATCTCTTGTTTCTCGACATCGGACTCTCTAGACGGCTCGTTATCCGATCCCATCGCCAAATCAACCGGAATTCGAACAATAATCGCTTGCTACCTCCCCGGACTCGATTGAATTGAAACAAGAAGTATGTCACATACCTTTCTCAAGGGGACCGGATGGATGGAAACAAAAAAAGGTTCATCATCTAATCCCAGATCGTAGAGAGCACAGGGAGTACCAACGTCCGGTAGCCGCCGGGGAATTTATGTGATGGAAATCCAGTCGTTGACGCAGAATTATTTGGGTTCCAAAGGACAGCGACGTGTTAAAGAGGTTGGCGACCTCATATCCGACACCCGTCGTGGCCTCCCACATAAAAAAATAAATAGGAGAGAAGTGGATTAACGTGGCGCAGTCTCTCCTTCCCTGTTAGCATGCAAAGCCCAAGGGACTGAGCTAACCCTGAAAAAGCACACACAAACAGAAAACGAAGATTGATTCATGTACTTCATTCGATGATGGCACCTCTCTCTCATCTTAAAATCATTCCGTTTCTTTATATTAATTTTTCATTATATATTTGATACTTGTATGAGGATTGTTGGGACAGAGGATCAAAGTTGCGTATGGAATGAGAATGGTTTTGTCTCATATTAAAACCAATTATAATTCGTGGAGACAGCAAATATCATGTTCATGACAACGTTGATATCGATTGGCTTGAGGAGCAAAATCAATGTATTATTCTTTTCTTTTTTTGGTACAACATAGGGAAACGTATAAAAGGACTCATGCATCAAAGATTAGCCGCCTAATGAAAAGAGTTGGAGAAGTAATGAAGAGCTTGTGATCCACATATGATATTAGAAAAATAAGAACGTTAAGAATTTGTAAGTTGGTCACAGGACCGAAACATCGAAAAAGACGATAGATTAACATATGTCATTTGAATTGGTGATTCAGTTCTACATTATCTTAGTTTCGAGAGTAATGAGTAGAATTGGTGATTTAGTTCTACACCATTTTAGTTTCAAGAGTAATGAGTAGGGGATTGCATCGGTCGGTTTGGTTCAATAACCGAATCGAGTTAACCAATAACCGAACTTTCTTTAAATTTGAAAACTGAAACCAAGCTGAATTGTGCAGGTAACCGATCCAAATTGAACCGAATTATTTTAGTTCAGTCTTTTACGACTGAATTCTAAATGGTATAGAGAGAGCATAGTCCATGCGCATATCAAAACATACTTAAACATGCTTTTAGATTTCAACCATCCAATAGACAAAATCGATAACTGAAATTTAAATCTTAAAAGCAAAAAAGTATATTGGTACGATAAAAATTGTTTTTTGACTCAAATATCTCAATGGTTGATCTTCAAGATTGAGTGGCTGAGATCTTTGAAAATGTTTAAGCATACATTAATGTGCACATGTACTAATTTCTCCACATATATATATCCAGTTATTCGGTTTATTCAGTTTTGAAACCTTAGAAACCGAATCGAACGGATAAACCAAATTTTTATAAAATTGCATGCCAAAACCGAAGCGATTATCAGTAGAACTGAATCGAAATAGAAATTTTGGTTTGATTCTGAATAGTGCTCAATCCTACTAATGAGTCGTTTAGCATATCAAAGGTTTCAATTGTGTCACTGGTTGGAAGAGATACAACTCGTGGTGCATGTGTGCCCTGACGTATTGTCTGATCAGTGAGCTCTTAACCAGACAGATGCACTGGTAATAGTGATCTAGATATTGACCAAGGATGTCTCTGCGAAACAGCAGGCATCGACCAACACGACTGCACATTTTGTGGTGGAAACGGGTTGGTTACACCCAGTGCACACCGTGCACAATGCACATAAGCCATCTTCGATATGTAAGTATATTCAAGATACTACAAAATATTATTCATGTTCTCAATGTACTAAGTCATAAATGAGCGTATGCTAAAGAAATGGATTTGAAGAAGTTCATTGTGGGTAATGATTTTAATTTTGCCAAAGAATGGGTCCATCCATATCAAATCTGTGAAAATTACAAGGAGATATTACATATAAATAAACTTCTAGTGGACACAGGATTCAATAACACCATTCTATTACATTACTCTTTGTTTTTGCTTAAAATTTTGTACTTTTAGCAATGTAATAGATTGGTCGCACACAACAATAGCTCACCCGGCAAGCCCCGTGCACAAGTTCAAGGTCACGAGAAAAAATGTATTAATGTGTGGTATCATTGGATTAATGGATTTTCATTTAACTTTGAAAGATATGACCATGATGATGACTCTAATGGACGAGAAGCAAAGATCTCTATAGGATGGCTGCTACATGACCCATTTGGTGTTAGCTAACTCCATCAATGGAGAGCAAAATAAAATGTTTTTTTTTTGTTACGACGGGAGGCCAAAGCGTAACACATGTCTGCATGCAGTGGCGGACCCACTTTAGGCAGCTAAAATCAAGAGTTTCTCAAGATTTTCTTCTCCTGTAATACACCTCTTCACACCAAAGTTACTCTTAATGCAACAACTGGGGTTGATCACAACTAAATTGCCGTTAATGCAATAAATGGGGTAGAAGAAACTCTTGATTTTGTTCACTACTTGAAAGTTCACCGAAAGGAGACAAAAATCAAACGAAAGTTGGCCTCTTCTTGTCTTAGTTTTGCAGGACGTATGACCATCTAAGCCAATTTTATCAGCAGTTTCTACTTATAATATGATGACAGTGGAATCCACCCAAATGTGTTGCACAACCTTGCAATTTGTAAATATTTGTACAACTGAATAATAAGTACCTCATATCCATTCTCCGTAGCATGAAAGAGTACAAGAAATCCAAAGCATGAAATAGAGTAGTCATCAAAATAAGGATGGCAATGGGACGCCTCTTAAAATATGAACCTCGTATTTCTGTGTGATAGCAATGAATGATATATATATATATATATAACTTGATTTTGCATTATTATATCATATGTTCATATACATATAAATAGTTCGGAGTTCGGGTCAGGCGTTTCTCATCCTGTAACTATCCCATTCTAGTCAAAGATATTCAGATTTTATTCGAATGTGAACCTAAACCCAATCAAGCCAGGTACTAGCCACCCCTCCGGATCAGATTAGGTTTGGTCCCAACAGGTCGAACCAAAGTTACCATCCCTAAAAACATACAGCAAACCCCTCAAAATAGCATAGAGCGTGAAGCGTCTAAAGCTGCAGTTTTATAAGCCTCCTCCGCATCACCGTCTTATGAGAACATTGAGAATCACTTCACAAGAGTTGGTTCGACTTCTTGCATTGGTGGCAGATACAAACTAAACTTTAATTGTGAAAGAATTTTCAGGGCCCGAATCAGAAGAGAGGATCTTGCTTGATTGTGAGATATTATTCTAGAGCGAGAGTCGGAAAACAAAGTCTCCCGCTTCACGTGTGCTCTGAGTTATCTTAGGAAACAAGTACTGTGCTGACCGATTTTGAAGTACAGAAATGATTGGTGAAGACCACGGTTCAGTTGTGTTATTTGATTTATTAGGAAACATGTTCTACATTCAGTGGTTTCAATTAAAAGGATTGTCACTCAACCATCCGATTCTGATACGTCCCAGAGACGGCGGAAAAGGTCTCAAACATATTGGTAATGCAGACCGGTGATCTACAACATGTTTTTGATTAACAAAACCACAGAGCTCATGCCCATTTACTTACAAAGAAAAATCCTACTAAAACTATAGCTGCTATCATAAGATGCAGCAAATATTACCATCATACAGAGGAGGCATAAACTTTCTTTAATAACTAAATCGGCAAGAAAGAATATACAGGACAAAAAGGACCTGAGTTTTTTCTTCTGTATCTATACATATACTGCAGGATTTGTCAAATACTTTGGAGCCCATAGCGGGTCTTAAAAATCGCATATGGGACGTATTTCGATCCCTATGTGATTGTCCGAACAAGAATGCTCGTTTGTTGTAGAAAACCAGTATACCGCTTGATCCCTTCATGGTGAGCCATTTTGAAGGACGCCATTGCAGTGGATGACTCCCTAAGCCATCAACAAAGTGCCTTCTGCCACACAACAAGAAAAGCCCAACGTCAACCAGAGAGCATTCTACAGAATTCTATTAGCCACCTAACTACTTTGATTGCCCTAAGAAAGAGAATTAGCTATAGACAAGTCCGCTTGGTCTGCCTACACCAACAAGCCCACTTAGGACAAGGACGAAAGAGAAGTGGTGAAAGTTGCGGTCACTTGGTCATGTTCCGGAATTAGGGGCAGGTCAAGGTCTTTCACAAGCCAAAGCTTCGCCTGACACCCTCGAAGTGGTTAGGGCTGCTCACCTCATTGACTTGACTTCACTTAAGCACGAGCTAACAAGAAAAACCAATGAGCAAGACTCCCATAGTTGTTGCTTCCCCTCCCTAGTACTCCTACTATACCAATACGCCACCCGAACCTTCTGCGTACCAGACAAAAAGCACACACAAAATGAGAGATTACTTGCCTGCGCCTTCAAGTCCAGGATGGTCTCCATGGACTGAACAAGTTCCACCTGCTTAAGGACCACGCCTTGCAAAGCCTGTCAATTCCCAGAACACATCATCAGATTCAATAGTATAATCCTAGTTGCTTAAAATTTTACAATTTGAAATCAAGGATCATATATGCATATGCAAATGAGAGGCAAAATACAGGTATGATATCAACAACTAGAAGACAACACTTGGGTCACGCTAACTGTTACCAAAAGATAAAGGTAAGAGATCCATTTTTACATCCAATAAATCATTTCCTGTTAAAGGATGTGAGAGACAGCCTTAGAAGATAAACAGGTGGCGAAACCACTGATGAAATGCAAAATGTTTTCTCATCGACCATGCTTGGTAAAACAGTGGTTCCTTTTAGCAGAGCCTTTAACAGAATAATTCTCTTCAGGCCCACCACAAGGGTCCATGCCGTCAAGCCCCTAAGGTTTCCCCACTAACACCAAGTAAAGCCTCCGCTTAGCTTTCTACTTGGTTTCTGAATCAATAAAGCAGTAACGAAAATTAAATTGAGAGAACACTAACACGTCCAACCCAGATACTTACTTTCTTTGTCTTCTCCAGGTCAAGTTCCATGGATTTGATCCGATCAAGTGATTCCAGGAGCAAATGCTCCTTTTCTTGGGGAATCCCTGTTGGCCTTGCACTTAGCTCACTAATCATCGCCTCTAGTCTCTGGAGACGATCTAAACATGGGTGAGCTTCTTCTTCATTAGTGGAATTACAATGATGACCACATGCAGAGTCATGTTTAGATGACTTTGAGACATGGATGGCTTCTCGCTGTTTCTGCCAACTACAAATGATGCGGAATACTGTAAACAATTTAATCAAGAGACCGATGACTACTGTTGCCGCCTTCGAAAGATAACCTCTCAAACTGTTCTCATCATGATTAACATCTTTTTTACCTGATAAACCAACAAATATATCGACATAAGCCATCCATATGCCTCAAAACAAGAATGAACAATCATCTATCTATGCATGTGCCTCAAAAGACAAAATAGGGCTTCAACACATTCGAATATCAACCACAGTACAGCAACATAAATCCTATAACAAAAAGACAGAATAATATGTCTAAGCATTGCGTCAAAACCTTAATACGTATTTGAAATGCAAAGGCCTACGCACATTATACCCATGATATCCACGGACCAAAATGAAAAGAGAGCAGATTTTTAGACCACAGAATAATTTCGGACATATACACAGTTGGAAAGGAAAACAGACCTCGAAAAGAAAACATACAAAGAACAAGAAGAAAGCTGCAGAGAACAATGCCAGGTTACCATAATCAAGTATAGTCTAAATATCAACCAACAAAAGCATCATTGACACTTAGACCACACTTGCCAAGGTGATGGCAATAACTGCGAAAAGCAATCTCCTTATAATTTACAGCAAAACCCCGCATATGGATGTTACCATACCATCAACAGAGGTGGACTCCTTGTCTTTGCAACTTGAAGGGACTCTTGCCAAGTTTGCTCTTTGACCACAGTCTACAGCCTTGTCAATTACAGCAAAATGATCATCACAGCTATGATAAGCAGGTGCCTCAGCTGTCCGAACCTGCAATAACAAGGAACATTTGAGCACAGAAAATTCAGCCTGAGATAAATAGTGGCAGCTTTGCGTGAGCAAAAAAAGAAAACCATGTTCCCATATAGAAACGTTTTCAAATGTCATGTTCTTGAGAAAGATTTAGAACCATCAACTAGCGTTACATTCTTCATACAACACAAACATGTAGATTTTTCAATGATAAAATCATAGAGAAGGGAAGGACCAATTTGAAACTCCATGTCTGTGCCAACCATGTGATGATGTTGCTAATCTTTATTCAATACTCTCTTTTCTTATGATTTGAACAAATGGAAAGCAAAAGACAACAGGAACACTGCAGGCATTTGTCAAACAAAATGAACTTACTTCTTCATGAACTGGATCAAGTGGCATAAAGAAAGAACTCCGTGAGCCAACAGGAGAACTGAGTTCTTCAACATCTGACCCAGATTCAGCTGCAGACGTATCACTACATCTTCCCTGTTATTCATGAAAATTGGAATGCATCATAAGTTGAAAGAAATGGCAGATAATCAAGAGCTTGATCACATGATATTTTACCTTTGCCAAAGACAGCCTAGAATATGAACTTGTTTTTCGCCGAGAATCTGAAACTCTACTGACTTGCTTAACTTTTGTTTGCCCATCATGTACAAGCTACACAAGTAAAAGTGAATTATGAACTTCGGTCTCAAGCTTCCCATGGCATATAATCAATACTGGCAACACATTTCCTGCAACTAATTTAGAATCAGCAATTGCACCTTCATAATTTCAGGATCACTCCAAGGCCCTTTGCCGGATTTAAGACAACCTCCTTCAGCAGAGCAGGTGCAGGATCCACCTAAGAAGTCTGGTAGCTGGCTGGAGATAATGAAACAAATGAAAGAAAAACAGTTTAGTGGCTCAACTATTCTATCTTCCATATACAAGCAAAATGACAGAAACTAGTGCATACCTTGAGTCAATGTTTTCAAGTAGTTTCGTCTGATGCTTGGAACCCAACACCTGCAACTCGACAAACTTAGTTACCACATGAAGAATAGATACTGAGGCACAATGATTTTGGCACAATATGGTCTACATACATTTATCTTCGCAACGGTCATTGGATCCAGAAAGCCCTTCACAGTATTCCAGAGCAGCTTAAAACCAGGTCCTGTGTTGACAATGAACATTTGGTGCAATGTCTGCATGAGAATGAAGATATTAGACAGCCAACCTTCTTCAATGCAGAGTAACTGCAATGCCCTTATAGGTAATTTACCTCTGGATAATAGTTGCTATCAATTTTTGCAATGTTCATGAGAAGGTCCCTTGCATTCTTACTAAAATTCTTCAAACCCTGCTCGGTTAATATGGCAACAAAAATAAAGAAAGTCAACCAGGATCTTGATAAAACATTTTATTAAATAAATCCTGCAAAAGAACCATAGAACAGAGATGCAGTTTCACCATCCAACTACAAATATAACTAAGTTGTTGACTGAATATCTTCAAATTGGAGTCTTTGAGTTGGATCTAACTGAGGTTGATTTGATAAAAGAGAAATAAATTGGAGTCTTCTTGCTTTCATAAGTTACATTTGAAATATATAATTAGTTGTAAACCACACATATGACCCTTGTATAGTCAGAAGATAAGATTTAAAGGTTTCACATTGGATCAAAAGTCTGCTGGTCCCTATAACAAGTGTTAACATGAAACCTTTAAAAAGGAGAAATTATCTTCTACCTACAAGAGGAAGATCACAAAATGTGATAAGTCCAATGTGAGAAGCATTACATAACTTTCTGTAAACTACTTGAATAGCAGCCATCATATATATTCACTAAACAAAAAAATAAGTAGTAAGTTACTTCAAGCAAGCAGGAGAGCAATTAAGATCCATGTAGCAAGTTTAGTGAACTACATAAAAAACTCATAATGTATGCACAAGACTCATATAATCTCCATCAAATCGAACAGATAAAATTGCATCTGCAATTTGCCTCAAATGCACATGATATGCCATTCTAGAGTGGGAAAAAAGTGGAGCTTCTTTGCTCCTCAAAAAACCAGTCCATTCCTTATTTCTGTTGTTACACATTCTTATCTGGGGGAGACCATCTCAGATAGTAGGTTTTGATCAGATAAAACCTGGTTGAATAGCACACGTATCTTCATCATGGTGAAGCCCACTATAGGTGTAGATTTTCTTGCTCGATGAAGTCTATGTAAAAGTGACTTGCTTCAAATGGAAATGAAGGACCAAATAACCATGACATAACTGATCTTACTCTGACAGAATGCTCGCTCAACACCCCTTAATAACATAATTTATACACCACAGCTAACAAATTTTCAGAGTTATATACTGGTCATTGCATCTAAATAAACAGCATTTTTGTAGTCGTTGATCCAAGATCAATAAAAACAGAAATACTCTGTGATACAAAAGGCAAGATACTCATCCACAGCACAGAGATCTAGGCAACATACCACCCCATGCACATCCAATATTGTAGTTGTTGATCCAATATGTCTTTTAGCTGCAACTGAACATGCCGGAAACTTATCATTCAGAGCCTTTTCAAACTCCTGCACATGATACTTGATGTAGCGGTCCAGGGTAGTAATGTGCATGAGTTTATTTGGTTCCACTTTCCCCAGCCTTTCTATGTAAACTGGTCTGCCTTCTTTATCAACTCCATGGTATCCTTGAGGGTAGTACTTGATGACTTCCTCTAGCTCTTCAAAGTTAAAGTCCTGCATGCAGTTCAAGCCACTATTATTGCACAAATAAATGATGTCTGGACAGGACACTGCTACCAAATAGTTTACTTTCTTTGTAAAAGAAAGAGGACATCACATAAAAGCATTAAAAAGAACATTCTTTTCTTTTTGACAGTATTAAAATGAAGATTCTCAGTACGAGGATCTAATAAGAACTGGCTTAATCATATCTCTATTTGTCTTGAACCCAACGCCATTGATGCATATAAAAATAATACAAGGCTCATACAGAAATAAAACTTTGTGGGGATACATGTCACTCGTTTCTACAATAAGTAGAGTGAGCCAACGTGAGCACTTGCAGTTGTTACCACAGTATCTTCGTATTAACAACAACAACTAAGCCTTTTCCCATACTAGACGGGGTCGGCTACATGGATTCTTTGTTTCCACAGATCCCTATCGTGTGCCATGTTAGCAGTTAACTCACAATAAGCTAGATCATTCTTTATTGTTTCTTTCCAACACTTTTGTGGTCGTCCTCTACCTCTTTTAATACTTTCCCAATTTAGTATCTTTGTATTAACAAGTCAGGTTTTATCAATGAGGACATATATAAACAATAGACTACCTAGATTTATGTATGTCTCCTTGTATGCACTACAAATGGCAAGACCCCTTTAACCACTTAAGAACATCAAGAGAACAAATCAATGTCCTCAAAAATACTCCCAGACAAAAGACGTTCATCTTCTCTTTTACATGAACATAGATGAGCAGGAAACTGAACGCATGGGGCAAAAATGTTTTTGCATCAGAAATCCCTTGTGCTTAGCAACACAGATGCATCTTTGGGCAAGAGGATAGCTAAAATCTTGCTACTTAGTATGTAGGGTATAGGAAATCAGATCACTGCAGAACCTACTTAACATCAACCAAAAAGGGATGTGGCTAACATCTATGACCAAAATACCCCTATTCTAAGTGATTTTTACATTTAAATCAACGGTTTAACACTCATACAGCATCAGGAGCTCTTTCTCTCTCTCACACAAACAAACTAAAACTAATAAGCATTAAAACAATAGACATATGGAACTATTGCACATTTATTTGTTAAACATTGAGATGGTCCGCTACGGTTGACTAAAGCAGAAAACCAAGATCCATCACCTTGATGACAGTGTCAGCGCCATACTCTTTTCTCCACTGGAGCATATCCGCCCACATTTGCATTGCTTTCTCAATGTCAAACTTCCTGGCTTTCAGAAATCTGTGCATCCATCCATTTACAGAGAAGATCAACCACATTTAGGAATTAATACATGAACAGAAGATGCTGAATAGTAACTTCTATACATTGCACAGAGGACGGTACTTATATATGAAGCACACTACTACTACTACTTGAGAGAGAGACAGAATAAGGTAGTAGTTAAATGTCATCAGATTGTGATGATTAGGTTGGTATTAACCATGCAATGCAGAAAAGAATGGCCATATTTAGGTCCATACGCAGTATACACAAGCAAAGGCTCCACCTACTTAAACTTATCATAATCTAATTGACTAGAATGTACCAATGTGTCACAAGTAGCTGTATTCTAAATTATTTTAAGCAAGATAAATGAAATGCATCGAAAGGGGATTATAACAGACTAACAGTATCCCCAATTATTCTCTTTAGGCAGAAAGAATCTCACCTGAGCAGCGTGTGGTAATCATCATGCTTAGGAGGCAGCAGGCCTGCAGACATAAGTATTTCACGCAATGAATTAACAGTCTTTTCCTCCTCTGCATCTCGAACATCCTCAATTGAGATTGAAGGAGCCCCACAACCCACTTTCCGCTTTCCCCTTTTCTTCAAAGAATGGGTAAGTTTGTTAGAGGCATCTAAAGCTTTCTTCTTAAGAGATCCAATTTTTGTTCTCCTTCTCTCATCTTCAGAGTTGTCAACATCAAATCGCCTTTCCCTTCTTTCATCATGAAGCATTCCATCCATACCTGCAAATGAAGATCCAAATGTGAGGTGAACCACAAGACCCAGTCAGAATGTGGGAATAATGCTTAAGCCTACACAAAAAGGACTACCATATAATTGGGGCTTAAAAGTATTACCAAGTAATAGGCTACCACAGAAGTGCATTAAATGTTTGTGCAGAAACAAATAATAACTCAAACTCAGAGCAACAGACTTCACAATCTCGATATGCCCGCAAGTAACCCCTGGATATTTGCAACTAACAAACACATTAAGGTAAGTATCAATTGCTTTCATTTCGAGTTGTCTTTCCTCTTTTATCTTCAGTTACCCCGGCATTGTCTAATTTCAGGAATTCATGGAATAATGAACTCTGTCTAGAATATAACCAAATATTAAGCATTATATTTAGAATGGTTCGAGAGGCAAATAGCTGTTTCTATTTCCTCCATACGCACATATATGAAATCACAGCTTTTCATCTTTCTTCGTGAGCAAGTTTCTATGTCTGTCATATAATACGTATGTTGAAGACCGTTTGCCATGAGATACTGCAAAACAGGTATTGCAAATGGCCTTCATATTGCAAGTAGAGGGGCCACATGTACAATTATTTTGATTTTTTTTAGTTCAATGTTACAACATGCATGAGAATATATATGTATGTGTGCAGGGGGGGTAGGACCCCTGTTGTACCTCTGGGTCTTCTATGATACAGGGGCGTATTGCTGGTTTTCACAGATTTGATGTACTTGTATTTCCAAATTTGTGCTCTTGTATTCTCCCATAAGCAGGAAAAAGACATTGACAATAAATAAGAGCAAAGATCTATGCCCTTGCAGAACCCAGAAAAAAGAAAAAAACTGAAACAAAGTAACAAACAGACCTCAAGGGCAGAAATTTAATCTTATTCATAAATACACGAAATGGTGAAAGTTTCCATGAAAACAAGAACGTTTATATAATAAAAAAAATATCATATCTTCCCATCACATTCACCACTGCACAATCTGAATATCTGCAAACAAAGAATAATGCCAGAAAATAGGAAAAAGGAGGGGAGGAGTAAAGGATTAAAAACCGGCAAACAACAAAATCTGTTTGCGGATGCGGTTCGTTAAAGAACAATCTGAGAAAAGAATTAAAGCAACACATAGAGACTCACTCGTCATCTTCCCATCCGATTCAACAGGCACTGCTTATTGGAAAAAGACGTGCAAGAATACAAGCCACCTTCACTGAGAAGGACGCGCTCATTGCATCTCCCGGCCTAAACAGATATGAAAATGCAGCATTAGTTTCATTCCGAGACAAAACAATTTTACGTGTTCTATGGAAACAACACTAAATAAAAGGTAAAAGCCACAACAACTATCAGATCAGAAGAAAAGAAGAGTTGATCAAATAAACTTACCTAATGAGAGCAATTGCGTTCGGAAATACATCGCGTAAGTCGCTCAGAATCAAAAGTTCCGTCAGACGTCAGCTCACAGCAAACGTTTTACACAGTTTTCGCCAAGATCTGCAGAAAGGTACAAACCAAATTAACATGTTATATGCTCAGTAGTCCTATTTTCCAGGGCCGGAAGATTCTATATCGTCCAGACACGTTTAAGCGCAACGAAGCACTTGAAGTTGAGAATATTGAAGGAAACCACCACAAATGGATCGATCTTAATGGTTTGGAACAATCCCAAACCCATTCGTCTGATTACGAGACTTACTACAACAAGGACGAACAACTGATCTCATTAGAAGGCTAACCCAGCAACGCCTAAAATCCAGAAAACGCTTGAGACTTGCCTTTTCCGTCCAAGATCCGCTAAAACAACCCGTCGAACCCCCAAAAAAGTTCCAACATCGCTAAAAAATGAACAAACTCCGGGAAAAGAAGCTAACCTATGGCGGAATCCTCGACTCGACAGCTCTTTGAACGGCCCAAAACCAGCTACAGACTCACGATTGCACAAGGGAAAAGCAAAGAGAAGAAATTCCTCCTGATTAGATTAAACAGAGATTTGCGTCCTTAGGAACGGCACTCAAAGGAATCTACGGATCCGATTCCTCTCTCTCTCGTGTATACGTGAAAGAGAGAGAGATTATACAAATCGAATGTTCGAGGGTTTCCCTCTCTGCTGCTGCTTCAAAGCCTTCCTTTTTCCTTTTATGTATGCTCGAGAGAGAGCTACCTGCGCTCCCCTCCACTCTCTCTCTCGCGTTTCGCTTTATTCTTTTAATAAGTTCGTACTCGTTCGGAAACCGTTCTCTCATTTACTCTGACCGTTACGATGAATCGGCGAATCGGCGACCTTTTGACGCGTGCGTGCGCCCATATTTGTGTGTGTCCCCAACTTTTTTTGCCGAGTTTGGCCGCCATTGTCGCCTTTACCGCGGTAATCGAGTGACGAGAAAGAGATGGAGAAAAGAAGATTTACTGATGATGATGCTTTCTCATTTATGGGTCGGGTCACGATATCCGGATCCGAATCCAATACCGCAAGCCCGAACCCAATGTAAATCTCACAAACAGTAATGTCCTTGTTTATAAACATGTCCAGTTCCGGTTAACCTGAAAGAACCTGGAATCGTAGGGTCAGTTCCGTTTATGGTTCTGGAACCGATAATTTTATTAAAAAAACTTAAATCTTATAGAAAATATTAAAAAGTACAGAAGCGTTTATTTGGAACCACCGGTTTCGATTTGGATCTTATTTTAATTTTGGAAAAGATTAAACCGGGTGGACCTCAGTTCTAGATCCAGTTTTCATTTTGGTTTCACACGTTCTAGGTTCAGTCGGTTTCTGACTCGATTCGGTTTTGATTGGAACCGTTGGCATATTAAGAACCGGTCATGTCTACTTGTTTAAATCTTAGAGGAAGATCTCAATAGAGCCACTTTCAATTAGATGGAGGAGGAAGATGTCGCATTTGTAACTTAGATTGTGAGGCCATATTTTAAAGCCTATAGAGAGAGAGAGAGAGAATAGTATATGAGTATACATGTTAACAACAATAACTAAGTCTTTTCTCAAATTAGATAGGGTTGAATATATAGATTCAGCTTGAATACATAGATTCGGCTTTTCCATAGAGCCCTATTATGTACGTACCATGCTAGCAGTTAACTCAACATTAGTTACATAATTCATTATTATTTTTTCCAATACTTTTATGGTCTTCTTCTCCTTCTTTTAACATTTTCATTATCTAGTTTTTCGTACATTCTTATTGAAGCTTTTTTTGTCTTCTTTCTTCATGTCCAAACAATCTTAAATAATTTCTCTTTATTTTATCCTCTATTGGTGTTACTCCTAATTTGTTTATAATAAGATTATTATGTATACAGTCTTTTCTTATATAACCACTCATATAGCTCAACATATTCACTTCTATCATGGACACCTTTTGTACATGTTGATGATTAACTACCAACACTCAAAACTATAAAACATAGGCCTAATTGATGTTTTATAGTATTTACTTTTAAACTTTAATAGTATCTTCTTGTTACATAGAATACTCAACACTTCTCTTCATTTTAACCAACATGCATTAACATCTTAATAAATTTTTTCATCACTTTAAAAAACTGATTCTAGGTATTTAAAACTTTTCTAATGAGAAATGCAATGCATATCAATCTTAATTGTTATGTCCTCTTAGGTAACCAAATGATCAAATTTATATTTTATTTTTTTTCTACTAAGTCGAAAGCCTTTACTTTCTATTGTTTTTCCTATAGTTCTAATTTCTTATTAATTTTTTCATTAGACTCATCCACTAACACAATATTATTTATAAATAGCATACATCAAAGTATTTCATCTTGAATATGTTTTATTAACTCATCAATGACCAATATAAATAAATATAAACTTAAAGTTGATCCTTGATGTAACCTAATATTAACTTCAAAGAAGTTTGTTATTTCTTTATGATTTCTCGCATGTTTTGTATAATCATATTTATCTCTTATAAGATTTATATATGTCAGTAAGATATATCTCTTCTGAGGTTGTTGAAAGAACATCTCTTAGCCGCCTATCGTAAGTTTTTTATATCAATAAATATTATTTGAATATTCTTTTTTATTGCTCTAGAATATTTCATAAGACATCTTAATAGGTGAATCACTCCAATTTTTCATAAGGCTTAGTTGTTGTTGTATCTTAATAGGTGAATCACTCCAATAGTAGATGTGTCTCACATGAACCTAAATTGGTTTTTCATTGCACTCAATATTTGTCTTAATGTATATTAATAATTTCTTTCATAATTTTATACTATGACTTATTAATTTGATACCTTGATAATTTTGTATATGTGTATAAATATACTCATTCTCCATTCCTTAGATATCTTTTGGTTTCTCTATGTTTCACTAAATAGTCTTGTCAGTCATGTGATCCTCGTCCCTCCTAAGATTTTTATACTTCTATAGGAATATTATATGGTCATAGAAATTTGTCAACTTTTGTATGCTTGAATATATTGGTAGAAATTGTAGGTCATATACAACCCTCCTAAACTAATATTAACATATGTATTTTTATTAAAAACTTATAAAAATATTTGTAATCTATTTTTATACCATCATTTGCCACTAGAATATTTTTATCCTCGTATTTGATGCATCTAACAAAGGTAACATCTTTATTTTTCTTATCTCTAACGTTATTCTCTTAATTTTGGCTTTTGCTTCAAATATCTATAATTGATCGTACGATCAAATCATATGAATCTTTAAGTGAATTTAAGCATAGATTGATGTATGCATGAATTATACTCTTTCTTTATAAATATGTACGTGTAGTGTGTGTATATAAATATAAATATATATATATATATATATATATATAGAAAGAGAATAAGAGTTATAGGATACAATGTAAAATAAATCTCTATGATTGAATTTAAAAGATATATGGTGGAGTTTTGAATTAAAAGTTGCTTCTAATTAAGTGATCTTGAAAACAGAATATACCTTTTTATATTTTAAATTAAGATATTATTTATTTATTCTTAAATCTTATCGTTAAGATTTGTTTGAATATATATTAGCATGCAATGTTGTTACAATATATCAGACTCCCCATATATTAGCGGCGGATCTACATTGAGGCGAGATGGGGTGACCGCCCCACCTGAAATTCGAGAAAACAATGAAAAAATTAAAGAGCATGAACAAATCCATGGACATAGTTTGCCCTATCCTAGATGGTCGAATAGGTAGTTCACCCTCACTCCACAAAAAAAAGGTCTAGATCTGCCATTATATATATATATATATATATATGTGTGTGTATATATATATTTCGAATCTTCCAAACTTCAACCCATATATATTCATATATTTCTTTTGCTTTTAAAAACTTTATTACAATAAAATTAATAAGATAATTTTATATTCGTTGATACTTAACCTTGAATGTGTTAATAATAAGTAGGATCCAATATTTTATTTATTTATAGAAATGACATTTTCCCCTGTCAAGGCAGGCAAAACGCGTCAAGGACAAAAGCCAAAGCCTCTTCGCTTGCGGGCTAGTCACAAAGCCCTTCATTTGTCACGAAGGAAAGGGCCAGAAAAAGCCAACCAAGCCCCAAATTGACAACTCTCCCGCCCCCCCAAAACAAAAAACGACAATCACATAATACTACTAATCGGCCTGGAAGTGAAAAACGTTAGAGGACATTTTCGTCATTTCGAAAAAATCAACTGCCACGAGATAGACGAAAAATCGGCTCGTTCTTTTCGGACTTTTTTACGGCCGCTGCCGGGATCCGTCAGGCGATGGGTCGGTGGCGTCGCTGTCACTCGTTCAGTGGATGAGCTGAGAAAGAGAGGGACCCGTCGGCCGCGCCCTGAGACATTCTGACGGCGGATAACAGTATCGATTGGCGCACCCTCACCGTCCGATCCGATAGACGGAGGGCGTGGATCTCGTCAGCGCACGAGGCGCTGCCACGGTGATACGGGAAACAGAAACCCCCGGCTTTATGGAGACGTGTCAATGGTGGCTCTGCTGCCTCCGTCCGGTAGCCTGGGGTGGCGCGTCGCCATCGTGTGATCCCCACTTTTTCCGTCATCCCCTCGCCCGACGCAAATGACGGAAACGCCATGGGGCTTCGCGACTCGTGGACGCAACGGAAGGCATTTCTAGCTCCTCGTCGTTGACTGGATCTAAGAAAGACGTTACTACGACTACGACGATGATGGTTTTTTTTTTTGGTGGTGGTGGTTGATTTCAGGTCATGCACCCCGACAATGGGTGCTTTAGATGAATCACGAATGCGGCACTATGTCTCGATTAATTTCCAAGGTTGCTTGGTTCCACTTAATCGAGCCTAGGCAGAATACAAGCAAAGCTCAACTCGAGTCATTAAGAAAATTGTAGGTTCAAGGTCGAATTTGATCCTAAGGCTAGAGCTCGAGTTATGTTCCAAATGCTCGAGCTCAGCTAGCTAGGCTAATTTAAGCTCAATGATGCTGAATTTGACTTGATTAAACTTGCTTGATGTCAAGCTTAGTGACCTTGAATCTTATTGAGCTCAATTCAGTTTGTGAATATATATTATATACATAGAGAGAGAGAGAACCTGATACTAATTTTTATAGGTGAGATTGAAATTAACATTTTTATAGGCTTAGATTGAAATTAAAAAATTATTTATCGTAATTTTTATAGGTACATTAAGTGAACTTGATACTAATTTTACCTTTTGTTTTAAAGATCTCAAACTTTGATCTTCAGCATTGAATAATTCAGATTTTTTAGGAGATTTGGGCATGATTAAGTGTACTCATGGACTATGCTCTCTCTCTCTCTCTCTCTCTATATATATATATATATATATATATATACAACAACTAAGCCTTTTCCCATACAAGACGGGGTCGGCCACATGGATTCTTTGTTTTCACATAGCTCTATCATGTGTTATGTTAGTAGTTAACTCACAATAAGCTAGATCATTCTTTATTGTTTCTTTCCAACACTTTTGTGGTTGTTCTCTACCTCTTTTAATACTTTCCAAATTTAGTTTTTCATACCTTCTTATAGGTTCTTCCTTTGATCTTCTTTCTATATGTCCAAACCATCTTAAACAATATTCTCTCATTTTATCCTCTATTGGTGTCACTCCTAATTTGTTTCTAATAACCTCATTATGTATACGGTCTTTTCTTGTATGACCACTCATCGATCTCAACATCTTCATTTCTATCACAGACATCTTTTGTACATTTTGATGGTTAACTGCCCAACACTCAGAACTATAAAACATGGCATGCCTAATTGTTGCTCTATAATATTTACCTTTTAACTTTAATGATATCTTCTTATCACAAAGAATACCTGATGCTCCTCTCCATTTTAACCAACCAACATTAATTATATGCGTACCATCTCGATCAATTCTTCCATCACTCTTAAAAATTGACCTTAGGTATTTAAAACTTTCCTTTTGGAGGATGCAATGTGCGTCAATTTTAATTTCTACATCCTCTAAAGTAACCAAATGATCAAACTTATATTCAATATATTTTGTCTTTGTTCTACTAAGTCGGAAGCCTGTGCTTTCTAATGTTTCTCTCCATAGTTCCAATTTTCTATTAACTTTTTCCTTAGACTCCTCCACTAACATAATGTCATAAATAACATACACTAAGGTACTTCATCTTGAATATGTTTTGTTAACTCATCAATCACCATTATAAATAAGTATATACTTAAAGTTGATCCTTGATGTAACCCAATATTAACTTCAAAGAAGTTTGTCATTCCTTCATGAGTCCTCACACATGTTTTTGCACCATCGTACATGTCTCTTATAAGGTTAATGTATGTCAATGGGATACCTCTTTTTTCCAAGTTCTCCAAAAAACCTCTCTCGGTATCCTATCGTAAGTTTTTTCTAGATCAATAAATATCATGTGAAAGTCTTACTTTTTTGTTCTAAAATATTGTGTAAGACATCTCAAAAGGTGAATATATATATATATATATATATAAGAACGTGATAAACATGTACATGCATATATGCTTAAACATTCTCAAAGATCTCAACTGTTCGGTCAATGAGATCGTTAGTTGAAAATGAAATTTCAAAAGAAAAAAATATCTTAATACGTTTTATAAGTGCAATAAATACACTAATATTATTTACTTTTTGATTTAAAATGTGAACTATTGATCTATTAAATAGTTGAGATCTTTAAGAATAATAAAGCATGAATAAGTATGTGCAAGCTCTCTCTTTCTCTCTATACATATATACGTAGTGGTAGCTTCATATTTTTTAAATTACATGATCTTATTAAAACATCTTCATAGTTCCCTTTTTGAGATCATTAATTGAGATTTGAATTACTTGTATTTAATTTAAATATAAATCTATAATTGATCTAAAAAATCAAACAATATAAATATTTATATAAAATTTGCACTTAAAGACATTAAGCATCTAGCATATATATATATATATATATATATATATATATATAAAGAAAGAGCATTTTACATAATCTTGTAATTGTTTGATCTTTGAGATCTGTATAAACGGTGGAAGTTTTTATACCAGATTATGGACTCAAGCACATCTTATATATATATATATATATATATATATATATATATATATATATATATATATATATATATATATATATATATATATATATATATATATAGAGAGAGAGAGAGAGAGAGAGAGAGAGAGAGAGAGAGAGAGAAGTTTTTACTATTTGGAGGTATGATGGGTGAATAACGCAACATATAAAATTGCCGCTAGCTTCTGCAGAAGTGTCGAAACTGTGAGGAGCGCAGGAAAGTACCAGGGCTAACAATGGAGACGGCTGGATCATTTACTCACCGTTCATCTCAAAGACAAACGGTCGTTAACGAGGATGTGCAGTGTGAGGGGGCGTCGCTGTCTAGAGGCGTGAAGGTGAGAGGGAATGAATGATTCATTAATGGTGCAACAAGGCAGTACGGTGGAACAAGGCAAGCTGAAGGGCCCCGGGCGGGCATTATGATTGTACCATTAAGAGAGAGAGAGATGATTCTGGAATTATACCGACTTTGATTCTGAGAACGTGTGAATCATAACATTCCCCGACTCAGAGTGGTAAGATCTTAACCGTCTTCTCGAGGGAATCGACGGTTCAGATGTTCGGTAGCAATAAATGAAGACGGTGCGGTGCTGATTGGTGAGGTGGGCCTCGTGGTGGTGGTGGTGGCCTTCTCTCTCTCTTAAATGAGAGAGACGAGACTAGACGTGGACGTGTCGTTGGTGCTTTTTCAGCTACCACCTTTCAAACGGCAGGCAAGTCGCCTGAATTCCGAGGGATTCTGTGTTTCAATACCACCACCACATTGAGACAGGTCGGAAATGGATTTACTTATACCCGGTTCCGATCCAAACCTTAACGGGGCGAATACAGGTTTGAGTTTTTCCCCGATGAGTATTGAACGAGTAAGGGGTAAAGACAAGTATCGGGTCGAGTACGGATGGAGACATCTTATTCTATTACCGACCTGATCAGTGTCGTGCTATCGGGTATTTCCCACCGGGTTCGAGTCAGGTCGGTTCGGGGTTGAATGGGTTGTAACACGATTCCTGTCTACCATGTGTACTCTAACTGTTAGTGCTTGGAAAGCACACTCAAACTTGACACAAAAACTCATCAGTAATTTGTTTTGTGGAATTTGAATAGAGAATATGTTATGAGACATGGACTTCCACCTTCATACGGTCATTTACAAGGATTAAGCAAAACTCAGACAACTATCAATTTCTCCGAATTCAAAGAAGTTTGTGAATAATGTGCTAGGTTTTGTAAGTAGTGGGTGACCACTATCGGCCTCATTATTAACAACAACCATGAAATACGAGAATAAGGGTTCTCTTCTTGAATTTCATGAGTTATATTTTTTAAAATATAAACGTTATAAAAAACTGTTTTTTTAAATATCACATGCATTTCTCGGATAAAATGAAATTAGTTGTTAAAAAGGAAAACTCAAAGAGAAAAACTCAAAAGATGAAAAAAGTCATTTATAAATACAAAATAATCATACAAAAAAGTAATAAAAACCCTATGGACATAACCTATAACATATCTCTCTCCTCTACTCTCTTCTTTACAAGAGGAGACTTGAAATAACTACAGATTATCAAAGCAAAAAAAACAGAGCAAAAGAGAAATATACAAGAACCGGTAGGGATATGACAGTCGACTTCCGCAGCCCAACATCACTGACGGCTCCCGCTAACTGATCGACTGTCCAACAGGTTTTGAGAATGCAACCCTACTCGAGCACCAGATAATGTGAAAAATGATAAAAGAATCGAAGAAAGAGAAAAGAAGGGGTAATTATCGTTTGAATAGAATTGGAAGGCTTCTTTAGAGCTGCTTCGTTTATAGAGTTGTAGAAGCAGCTCTAAAGAAGCCTTCCAATTCTATTCATTTCCTATTTTTCGATTGCATTTCAAGCTTTAATTTCCCTTGTGCACGCTACTTATTTCTTTAATCACTCAAGTGGCGAAAACTATCTGCATCACCATTTTCTGTAAATCCGTTATCATCATAAATATTTCTATTTCTAAGAGTCTCTTGGTTTCTCTTTAGAGCTTTAGTTTTGTATCCGACTTTTGTCTTTAACTTTCCCTTTCTATCTAGAGAGAGAGCGAGAGAAAAGAGAGAGAGAGAGAGAGAGAGAGAGAGAGAGAGAGAGAGAGAGAGAGAGAGAGAGAGAGAGAGAGAGAGAGAGAGAGAGAGAGTCCATATAACGTATCCCAACTTCAAATGAAGCACTTAATTATCTACTATGCAGCAAATTTGGGTCTTATATGTATAGTTTTATTCACATTAGTATTTAGCCTTGCTATCCATAAAAGAATGTTGAGAAACACATGAGATGGGCACCAAAATGTGAAAAGATAACGTCTTGAATAAGTTTGGTAATCATGGAGGCATGTGCGAGCAGGAGAGAAACTGAGAGAGAGAGAGACACATTCACACACGCACACACACACAACATATATATAAATATATAAGATTATTCTAAGACAGCTTGTTTGATATAATACAAGAATAAACAAGTAACAAATGAACGGGACGGCTGCTTCAAGTAGAAGACATGGCGCCCACGTTGATGCAATCGATTACCTTAAGAGAGCTCTTATATTCAAAACAATGGCGGCAGACTCGTCTCCCTATTGGTTAATTGCTCAATAATACTCAACACACAAGCTTAATTTTTTCTTGGGGGTGGTAACATACAAGCTTAATTTTATAACCATCTTCAGTTTAATGCTTCAATAGTTGTTCCCATTAAAACTGTAATTTAAAAAAGAAAGTGTGTGTGTGAGAGAGAGAGTAATGCTTGAGTAAATAGTTGAAAATGGGTCAGTTACGTATCTAAATGCCTGGCCTCACTAATGGCACCAACTTTACGCAAAGGATTTGCCAGATCGCCAAGAAAGGAAAAAAGACTTATAATGTGGGAGAAGCCAACACACACACCCACAAAGTCTAAGTGACGGAGGCAAGCTCTACCATGCTGGCGCCCTTTCTACTTAACTACACCAGACCAACCAGCCAAGATTATCTTACATTAATCTTTTCTTGCCAGTGGGCAACTGACAATCACAAGCAAAAGGGAAAGAGACTTCCAACTCACTACACATCCTCCCATGAGTTCTCTCTCCTTTCCACGATCTCTCTATGCGCGCGCGCACACATACGCACACACATATATATAAGAGTTGTTAAACAACTTCTGATCCTTCATTAGTACACTCATCTCGTATAGTATGTGCATGACATCAATGTTTGTGTTGACATTGACAACAAGCTCAATCCGCGTTATCTGTGCATCACATTATCTAGAACACGAGAGTGTCTAGCAACTCTGGATAATATATATTACAAATATTATACGAAAAGTTGGTTATTGTATTTTCTCTTTTCTTTTTGTGATGGACAAAACCCCAATCGAGTCGTGTTATATTGCGAGCTGATGAGCTGCATGTTGGAGAAAGAAACGCCCTTCTCTGACGTTCAGACATGGACGGTCGAGATTCTAATGAAAATGTGTGAAAGATGTGACAATCTCTACCGTCCATTTATTAGAATATGGAAGTACCAGTGTGTGCGTACAAGGAAACCATTTTTAACTACGGGGATAAAGGGGAAGGAATGATCCTAGCTCATAGGGGAGGGCCCTGTTCAACCAACGACCATATTTCGACTTTGACAAACGGGACACTCTTAGGGTCAATTCCCTAAGTCCACAACTATTCATTAGATTCAACAAGAGGTCAGATTAACACACGCACACACACATGTACATATACATACGTACACACACATATATATATTATGAGATAATGCTAAATACATAATGTCCTTTAATAAGTTTTGATGTTCGATCTTTGATATTAACATTATAGATTTGAATTAAAGTATTGTTGAACTTTTGTATTTTTCATTTAATGTACCATGTACATTACATGCAAAGTAATTCAAATCACCAATGTTAATGTCAAATATCAAATGATGAATATGTATATGCTAGGTTATGCACTGAAGGACATTATGTATTTAAAATTACCTTTATATATATATAATATATATATATATATATAACACAAGTATCTCTCTTTGAAACACAAAGAAGCAAAGTTGGGTGATAGGGGTTTGTAAGAATTTAGAAAGATAAAGAGGACCAATATCTATTAGAAAAAGAATATCAACTACAAATACTGCATGAGGTGGAACAATTAAGGAGACCATTTTTAACTGCCCACTCAGAGTGGTGAATAATTCATCCACCACATTGTGTGGGGAAAGGGCACTATCAACGAACACCATATTCTCACTTTATAATCGGCCACTTTGAGATCCGATGTCATAAGTCCATGGCTAATCATTTAGCTATTCACAAGCCGAATATATATGAAAACCATATCCTTGCCACTTTTGATATGTGCACATGTCCACCACCCATTGCTTTTAATAGCATGAGTATAATTTAAATTTTTTAAGAGTTTCTACAAAAAAAAAAAATTTATGTTATTACACTCATGTTCCTAAAGAACAATGATCAAATATAAGTGAGCAATGTCAATAATGGTAGAATCCAATCTCTCTCTCTCTCTCTCTCTCTATATATATATATATATATATATATATATATATATATATATATATATATTGGGTGAATACAATGAAGTCATCAACCCAAAGAGTTGCTCTAGCAATGTCTCCTATTAACACACAATACAAACACATGCACATGCACACACATTACAACTGACTACCTTCCTACCAAATATAGTGTTACATGGCTTCACTACTACCTTCTTATATGAGAGGTAGTAGAATAGTCTTGTTTTACAAGACTATATTTACCTCTACTATAAGGAAAAGTAGTAGTAGCATTGGTTTGTTTCCTCTAGTTCTACTATAAACTACCACTCTATAACAAGCTAATGTAATCTACCTTATAGTAAAGATAAGTCTATGTTGTAGTAAGGAGGTAATAAGAGACCAACATATATATATATGAAAAGTGATAAATACACGATATCTTTCAGCTCATAATTTAGCAAAAATATTTCTATTATTCGATGTTTGACATCAAATGTTAAGATTTGAATTAAAAATATCACATCATACTTTTCATTTTCTATTCAAGGGAAAGATATGATTCCTCCAATGGGAGGGAAGTATAAAAGAGTTTCTATGCACTACCGAGAGGTGGTGCAGCTATGTGCTCCCTCCTGATCGGAGTTAAAAGAACTTAGAAGGGCAAAACAAATAACAAAATCAGTCAAGGTTTGTATTTACACCTAGTCTTGCAAAGAAGTTGACTTCACGTGCCATACAACGAATATAAGCAATATTTATATGCTATGATCTCCCTACAAATTGGTGTATATATGCTAAAACAAAGACGTCATGTTGAGGGTGCATGGCAAGCTCCCCTGTTGCAAGTTGAACGGCCTGTAGTAAATCAAATTCGCACCAAACATTCATGAATCCTTGTTCCCAAGCGAAACATATTCGTTCAAAAGGGCGAGCAATTGGGCTTGTAGAGCATCCGACTTGAAAATCCTGCGATCCATTTCCCTAATCACGTTGTCAACAATCCGCCAATACCAATTTGTCTGCTCACATAAGAGAGATGGCTTGTAACACTAAGTTTAATTTGTTTGGTGCTTAAAGTGATCCAAGACCTGCAAGGATTAATAGAAACTCGTCGCTTGCCAAACAATCATTTAGAGTCCAACCCTCGACTGATGTAATGAGTCATTTTCTGCTATCTAAAGAGAGATTGTTGCACCATCGCCAATTCCACCACAGTCCTGCAGTAATCAGGTAATACTTGTTGTCCTTAAATGAAGCTTTCACCCAAGATAGAATGTCAGAGGAGGATCGGATGATGGGAACTTATAGTCGAGACCACAAATGCCACATGGAGAAACAATCTCGCAAGCAATGGGTAATTGTTTCTTCCACCCTACATCGTGGACACATTAGATTATCGGCCATACCACGATGTTATCTTAAGGAGTTGGTAGGTAGTGTGCATCATGGCTCAATAATCATAGAAATAGATGAATTTTGTGGGGCAATCACAGTTTTCATATCCATTTAATATTGAGATTACCATTAGGGTAAGAGAAAGAGATTGTTGTAACCAATGATAACCAGAGGCAATTGAATACTTACCTGATGAATGCTAATTCCAAACCCAAAGGTCTAAGGATGTAGGATTGTGAGATTGACCACCTTTACGTTACATCTTCCACTTGACCATTCAAGTCAAGTGAACATATCTCAAACTCATGTTTGTAACATGTTTTGATAAAAAATCCTCTGTTACGCCTTTAGTAAATGGATTAACCAACATATCTGAGTTGTCATGTATGAGATGAATATTTCCTTTCTCATAACCATATCATGAACATAGTGGTATTTAACCATTATATGCTTGCTTTTAGAGTTATCAGCTCCACTCTTGATTAGAGTGATTGCTGCATTGTTGTTAGAGTAAATAACAACAGGCGCGTCAGCTATTTTCAGTTTCAAATCTCTTATGAAGCGACTTATCTAGATGACACTTGTTGCAACCATACATCAAGCCAACTACTCAGCTTCCTGTGTATGCAATGCTACAAGTCCTATTTCTTACATGCCAAAGAAACAATTGTACCTCCAAATAAGAATATTTGTTCCGAGGTTGATTTGTTGTCATCTTTGCTCCCAACAAAGTGAGCATATGAGTATCCTACCACTTTCAGTTCATTTGCTTAAAAATACAATTTCAAGTCTTTTGTTCTTTTGAGATATCTTCAAATCTTTTTTACAATTATTCAATGCTGCCATCGAGGAATACTTTGATATCTACTCACAAGATCAACAACGAAGTTGATATCAGGTCTTGTACACATCATAACATACATCATCAAGTTACTTACAGCTTGTGCATAAGGAACATTAGGCTTATCGTCTCCTTCACCAGGATAATCAGCCTTACGCAGTTTAACCCCTTTTGTAACAAGTGTAATAGCAGACTTGCACTCACCTATTTTGAACTTTTTGAGGATATAATCAATATATTTCTCCTGACTTAAGCATAAGAGTTTAAATTCTCTATCTCGAAAAATCTTTATACTAAGGATATAGGATGCTTCCCCATATCTTTCATTTCAAACCTTGAGTTTAACCATTACTTGGTTTTGACAATTATCTCATTGTCATTCCTAGTCAATAATATGTCATCTACATATAATGATAAGATGACAAAGTGGCTCCCACTATTCCAAACATATACACAATGATGAAGCTCATTAGCTACAAACCCAAGTTCAATAATGACATTTTTAAAAGTCAAATACCATTGGTAAGGTGATTGTTTTAGGCCATGTAGGGATTTTATTAACATATATACTTTATCTTCTTTGCCTTCAACTATATATCCTTTGGGTTGTTGCATATATATGATTTAATTTAAATCTCCGTTTAGAAAAATAGTATTTACATCTAACTGATGTAAGTCCAAATCATAATATACATATATCGTCAGGATTATTCTTATGGATGCGAATTTTGCAACAGGGGAATATGTCTCAACATAATCTATCTCCTCCTAAACTTGTCGATTAAACCATTGACCTTATATTTCTTTTTCATAACCCATTTACAACCCATGACTTTCCTTTCTTTTAGTAAATCAACAGCTTCCAAACTTGGTTTTTCTCAATGGATTCAATTTCCTTATCCATGACTTTCTCCTAGTATGTTGCTTCTGAAGAGTTTATAGCTTATTAATAAGTTAAGTTATCAATCAACTCATCTAAATCCATCGAATTACACACTTCTTCTACAAGATAGGTATGATAATCCTTTTAGTCGGACGGTATGGCCCTAGGCCTTTTATGTCCACTTAAAGTTTCAATTGTTTGAGGAAGATCTTCTATAAGTTCGAATGATGATTGATCTATATCTATTAGATCTTCAACATACTCATCATTATTTTCTAAGATGTCATTCTTAGTATCTTCTGAGAATTCAATGTCTATGCTCTCTATTAATCCGTGGTTCTTATAATAAAAATGATATCGTTTTGAGCCTTTAGGATATCTGATGAATATATATCTCAAGGACCTGTTGTCTAGCTTATCTCTAGACTGGTCAATGATTTTTACATAAACAATAGATCCTTACCTTCTAAGATGATCTAAATTGAGTTTTCTTCCAAACTACATCTCATATGGTATAGTGAATACAATCTTACAGGGTACTTTATTGAGTATGTATACCGTTGTACTTACTCATTCTCCCCAAAATATCCTTCATGGAGAGACATCTATTAACATTAACCTTGTTATATTTAGTAAGGTCCTATTGTATCTTTCAGCTACACCATTTTGTTGAGGTGTCTTGAGCATTGTATTTTGCTTTGAAATACCAAAATATTTATAAAATTCTAAAAAATCTGCAGATGTATATTCTCTACCTCTATCTAATATTAAGACTTTTACTTAATGCCATAGTTGATTTTCAACTTCCTGCTTATATTCTTTAAGAGTTTATATATATGTATATATCGAGTAATCATCGATAAAGGTTATAAAATAAATCTTTTTTCGATATGACCTTACTCTAAAGGGTCCACATAAATAAGTGTGAATGACTTCCAACAAGGTTGTTGCTCTTATTGTCTTTTTGAGAAAAACTTTTCTTCTCATTTTTCATTGTATAAAAGCTTGATACTCAATATGCCTTAGGTGAATGACTTTTCTTCTCATTTTTCTAGAATGTTTCTCTTGTTGTCTTTTTGGGAAAATCTTGATAGTAAGTCAAAGTTGGATAATTTTCTAAACTTTTCCAGACTTATATGCCTTAGGCATTTATGCCATATATTCATATCAACATTAAAGGCACAATCAACATAAGTAGAAGAACTTTCATTTTCTTTGATTCTCAATTTGATCAATCCATCTTCTACATCAAATTTTCCATAGAAAAATACTCGTTCATGTTTCCCCACAATCACTTTTCTAGGAACAAATATAACCTCAAAACCTTTGTTTTCTAAGGCAGGGATCGAATAAATTACGCCTTATACATGACACAATTAATACATCTTTTAATACAACTGGTGTACCTTATACAAAAATTCTAAAGGACCTAGTTCCTAAATATCTGAGAAAATATTATTTCTCATGTACACCCGATGTTCTCCTAGTTTGTACTCATTTAGATCCATTTCTCCTTCCTTTCTCTTGGAGATGTGTTTGATTGCTCTTGAGTGAATCCAGATTATGTAGATTATGTCATTCTTCTCTGATTGTCCGCATTGTAGGTTGTTTCCTCCACTCTTCGTATTGCAACAATCCCTCTTATAGTGTCCTATTTTTTCACAACTGAAACACTTGACTCGAGAAGTTGTTTCCTACGTTTTCTTAAAAGATTGATCGCCCGTTTTGTTATTTTTTATCAAACATATTTTTTGGTTTATTTCTCCTTTGGTTGGCTTTGGAGCTAAACCATATATCATCTTTCACTACTAGTAATTTTTGTTCATATGTTCTTGCTCAATTGCTAGTTTTAGGAGCAATTCAAAAAGATTTATTTAAGGCCCTAGTCTAAGGGCAGTAGTGATCATGTTCCATGATGGGATAATGTTGTTCAGTATAGTGAATATCTCATCGATTCCGGGATGACTTATTTTGCCATAGGTAAATCTCTTGCGATTACCCACATATGGCTTATATGTTCCACTACATTATCTCCTTTTTTTATTTTGTATGAGTTATATTTTTATAACAACAACTAAACATGTAGTTTAGTATTTGTATCATATTTAGTTCTAATAAAGTTAAACAACTCTTTTGTGGTCTTGAATTCTTCGAATACCCTAATCAGGTCATCCTCCATGTATATCAATATGACCGCTCTTTTTATTGTGTCATCTTTAAGAAATATTTTGTACATTTCTCTTTTTTCCTCTATGACGTCTGGTGGTGGTGGACACATTGATTCCTTTAAAATGTACTCTACACAAGTGTTAGAGCCAACGATATTCTTCTTTTTCATGTTTGAAAGTTTAGACCGTTTAGTTTTTCTGTCTTTGTCAGTTCTGATACATATATTCTTCAGTTCATTGACAAATTTAACAAATAGACAGTTTAGAAGAAAAATATTTACCAAGCAACAAACCACAAATAGCAGAAATCTGATTAACATAATGCATAATATTCAAATACTGAACTGCAAATAACTCATGGTTATATTATAAAATCAAACTAGGATAATTCTGTAATTTTCTCAAAAATTCCTGCCTTCGATAATTTCCCAAACACTAGTGGTAAAAAATAAAAATTTATTTATTTATCCAATTCTATAATTTTCTGAAAAGACTAAGGACACAACAATAAAATTGGTGTTTGATTTTTTTGAGAAATTCGTCACTCATTTAAGGTAAATACATAATTTTGCCCCTCAGTCCGAATATAAAATTTTTACAAAAGACAGGGACAACTTTGTCTTTTGATATAGTGGCAGTACTATAATATTTTTATTGGGTAAGTGCAGGAAAGTAATTTAGTCTCCCAATTTTTTGTAATTTTCATAAAATGTGAGAGGGCAAAATAAACTTTTTGCCCGTTTGAGGATAAAATTATCTTTTTATTTGAAAATGCCTTGATATTTTGGTAATTTTACCCTGTGACAGTTTATAATATTCAAAAACCAACCGGGGTAAAATAGACTTTTCAGTCCACTACTCCGAGGCAATTTTCCAAAACCAAGAGCGATTTTGGAAAACTGCTAGTTTCCTCTCACGGTTTTCCGAAACCGGTGGGCAGTTTTCTGGTTTGTATAAAATGGGAGGAGAGAGAGAGTTCAAATTTTCGAAAGGAAGAGAGAGAGAGAGAACGGAACTCCGCTTGTAGCCACCCGCTGGCTTTCTGGTTGGGGCTCCGCAAGTGGCCTTCTAGCCGAGGGCTTTGCCTGTGTTTTTTGGTTGAGGGCTTCGCTTGTGTTTTTTTCCACTTGGGCTGGCTTTTGCCATTGCCTTGCCCAGTCTTGACCTGGGTCGACTTTTGCCTACTTCTACCCTGTCTTGACCTGGGCCGGCTCTCGCTTTTGCCCTATCTTGGCCTGGGCCAGCTTTCTGTCTTGACTTAGGCTGGTTGTTCGCCTTTGTCCTGTCTTGGTTTGGGTTGGCTTTCTGTCTTGACTTGGGCCGTCTTTTCGCCTTTGCCCTATCTTGACCTGCGTCGGTTCTTTGTAATAGGGAGTTCTCTTCCTTCTTTCTTCTCATTTATAATTTTTTTTAATAAGTATACCTTTTTCTTGCTGATCGCAAGGACGAGCCAGACTGTGATACCAATGGCGGAGTTGGGCGACCTTTGCATAGACTCGAGGCGGTTTCGGTAGTTCCTCACTTTAAGTATGTAGCAGCAGTGAACTTCCTTCTGATTTTTTAGCAGTGGAATCACAAGTAGAGGTAAGGGTGTTTTGAGTTCTTCGGTTACCACACAACTGGATTTTCAAAGAGAATTTTGATTTTTTTTTTCACTGTGTTTAATCCATGTGCATTGCTCTATATTTATAGAGCAACACCGACTCCTTCTCTCCCATGTTTCCTAGCTGGACTTTCTGTTTGGAGTCTCATCCGATTGTTATTGTGCTAAAATGGCTGTTACGGATAAGCATTGTAATGCCTGCCGCTGGTAACGGTTGAATGGTCAATCCAGCCATTCTTATGATAATCTTGCTGAGAATGGCCCAGCACTGACTTGGGCTGGCTTTTGCCATTGCCTTGCCCTGTCTTGACCTGGGTCGGCTTTTGCCTACTTCTACCCTGTCTTGACCTGGGTCAGCTCTCGCTTTTGCCCTATCTTGGCCTGGGCCAACTTTCTGTCTTGACTTGGGCCGATTGTTCGCCTTTGTCCTGTCTTGGTTTGGGTCGGCTCTCTGTTTTGACTTGGGCCTTCTTTTCGCCTTTGCCCTATCTTGACTTGCGTCGGTTCTTTGTAATAGGGAGTTCTCTTCCTTCTTTCTTCTCATTTATAATTTTTTTTAATAAGTATACCTTTTTCTTGCTGATCGCAGGGACGAGCTAGACTGTGATACCAATGATGGAGTTGGGCGACCTTTGCATAGACTCGAGGCGGTTTCGATAGTTCCTCACTTTAAGTATGTAGCAGCAGTGAACCTCCTCTTGATTTTTTAGCAGTGGAATCACAAGTAGAGGTAAGGGTGTTTTGAGTTCTTCGGTTACCACACAACTGGATTTTCAAAGAGAATTTTGATTTTTTTTTTCACTGTGTTTAATCCATGTGCATTGCTCTATATTTATAGAGCAGCACCGACTCCTTCTCTCCCGTGTTTCCTAGCTGGACTTTCTGTTTGGAGTCTCATCCGATTGTTATTGTGCTAAAATGGCTGTTACGGATAAGCATTAATCTTGTCGAGAATGGCCACCTTTACGTTATAACATAGTCCCAATCCACCCTTCTCCTTCGACTTTGTCGTTGTAGACCATCGGACTAGATGAATGCCATGGCTATTGGGGGCCCTTTCCAAATGAAAGTGTGGGTGTCTTGGTCAATAGCGTCGCAAACTCCGCCCTGCTTGATTAAGCAATTGGCCTTTCCAGTTTGCTAGCCGTGTTATGAGTTTTTCTATGAGGCCATTAAACTGTGACTTCGTAGGGTGACCATGTGGAAGGAGAAACCCCAAGTACGTGCCTAGGTCACTGCTATGAGATGGGGGTGTACTTCTTGCTTTCTTTCTATTGCTAACTGCTATGGAGCACATAGCCTTAAACTTCATGAAATTTATTTTTATACCTGATGAACGGCAAAAGGAGTCGATGGTGCTCATAACGATCCTGACTTGACTACTCTTGGCCTTGCACATGAGTAAGATGTCATCTTCAAAGAGGAGGTGAGAAAGGTATGGTCCGTCCTTAGCTAGTTGAATGGGTAGTCATTTCTTTGTCTCTACTCTGTGGTGTATTAACAAGGAGAGAGCTCCATGTACAACACAAATAAGTACGGCAAGATGGGGTCCCCTTGTTGAAGGCCTCGCCTTGGCTTGAAAGCATTCGGCATGTTCCCATTCCATAGCATCCTTATGTTGGCCGATGTGATACAGTGCATGATCAGTACAACGGTCTGTTGGAGGAACCCAAACCCTTCTAGTGTTTGTTTGAGAAAACCTCTTTTAACTAGTTGAAACAGGTCTTTGCCAATAATGTCCCAATAATTTGAAGAAGAAGGCTGAGAAACCATCTATGCCAGGCGCTTTGAAGGGCTTCATTGCTATGAGGGTCATTCTTCAATGCGACGTTTCCTTTGAAAAGTGTTGCCAAAGGTATACTTGTTCAAGAGCCGAGAGTCTTGTTGCATGAAGTATAGCCCCTGATGCACATCATGGTCACCTTTCTGCCATGCATCGCTGACTGTCATAGAATAGAGGTCGTGAGTTGTCCAGCCTGCAAGGAAGCGAAAGGGGTGCTCACCTTTAGCATTGGCAATGTGATACTGTATGAGAAGCTATAACACGGTCCAGGCGTTTAGCCATGAGGCTAGCGTGAATCTTTCTGAACCATGTAAAAGTAGGGTCGCCGATGTCCATAGATGACGGTCCTTGAGAATTAAGGCAAAGCTTTTGTGCACGACGAGGAAAAAGTACTCCCTCTAGGTTCTGAAGGCAATAAAACTTCGTTGAAATCGGCAACAAAAAACCATAACCCTTCTATGCTAGCACTAAGTGATTGCAAATGGTTCCATAGATCCTATTGTTGTGCTGGAATTGGGCTTGCATAGATAGCAGAACATGTCCAATGATGTTGAGCATGGTGAATGACAAAGGTGAGGGCTTGCGGGTGAAGATTTACCAAGGTAAATGTGTATACTTTGGTAGAAGATAGCATCCAAAATCCCCCAACCTGTCGTCCTTGGGCTTCAACTAATCCCACAGGAATAAATGCAAACTAATGCCAGAAAGGTTGCATGCGAGCAACAAGCAAGACGAAAGATCAAACTGGTGCTTGATGATCAAGTCTTTCACATTCCTTCTAGCAGCTACATTTGTAATGCCCCGGATGTTCCAAACAATGAATTTACAATCTTCAAATCCTTGCATTTGAATACTACCACAGGAGGTAGGCCGCAATGACTTTAAGTCGCGGCAGTTGTGATGTCCATCTCGTTGGGGTCGTGATACTCAAGGTGATTATGATCTGCATGTTGCTTATCCTGCTGGTGTAGCGAGGCTGAGTGTTTGTGGATTGTACTCCAGGAAATAGGAGTATGTATGCCCGGGTGCAGCAGTATCACCCTTGAAAGAAGTGGATGAGGTAGAAGGGCTTGCCTGAGAGTCTGACGTTTTCTTGTTGGTTGATTTGTGCAAGTTAGTACTTCAGAAATTATCCTTGTACATGCGATTAGGGGATGCTTTGGAGAAGACTGTATGATAATGGGTAACACCCGGTTGGTTGTGTTGTAGCCGAGTTGCCTTCAAGGTGCAACTCTTTTTTCACCAAATACCAACCTTGTTTGTCGCTTGAGCAGTTGTGGTATGAAACTCTAACGACCCATAACGCTCGTCCATCCAACATGTACATAAGGCCCGTTTATGCAGCAGTAGGCAGTAAGACAGTAAGACAACCACCACATCTTGCAGAGGCTCCTGTCCCAGCCACAAAGCCACGAGCATGACTCTCTGCAAGGAACTCTAAGCCGGGTCCCATGCAGGTTCGGGTCAGGTCCCACACGGGTCCGGATCAGGCCTAATTCGGTCCAATCTGACTCAGCATCACAGAAACACAATTGGATGAGGCAGCATAGGAGGAGGAGTTAGTTCCTGACTGGGGGATTCTGATGTGCTTGGTTGAACAGAAGAAAGAGTGTTGAATCTATTGGGAGACCATACATTTTTCGCAACACAATACTTTTCAGTTGATTTCTTAGGGGGTCGCCTCCTAAGTTAATATAACCAACCTGTCACTATGGGGGTTGCATTGCATCGAGGTCGTGATGTGGAACTGTAGCGGTATCAGTTATTGTCGGAGACAAGGTCCACTTTAGCAATATGATGAATCGTGGTGGGGGATGATGAACCTAGCTTCGAATTCGTAGGTTGCGTGCCAGTAGGGATGTCAAAAAGGGTCTGGCACGAAAGCCGGTTTGGCCAGACCCTAAAAAATGCAGGGCGGCGCCAGAGATTTCTGGCCCATATTTGAAGCAGGGCCAAATGACCCGACCCATAGGGCTCATTGGATATTAAATTGGATTTATAAAACCCGATTCAAATCTACTTGAAATTCAAATCCAATCACAATATTTCAGAATTCAACAAGTCAAATACATATGTAATAAAAAATTATATATATAGATATAGATATGATATACATGTAATTAAAAAAACTATACATATATATATATATACATACATACATGTAATTAAAAAAACTGTACATATATAATACATATACACTACATATATACATACAATAAAAACTATACATATACACATGTAAAGGAAGAAACTATGCATAGATACATGTAATGAAAAAAACTGTGTAATATATAAAAATATATATATATATATATATATATATATATATATATATATATATATATATATATATATATATATATATATATATATATATATATATATATATATAATATGTGAACCTGGCCAACACTTTATAGACCTATATAAAATATAGCCCGACCCTATCCGCCCACATTTTCTTTGGCCCACAAGAGTTGGTGCCTGGCCAGCGCAGCTCGGCCCGTCCCATATTGACATCTCTACGTGAAAGTGTTACTGCGATGTCCATAGCAACCACGGGTCGAACAGATGATGTGCAGACCTTTATAAACTATTTTGCATCAGGTACCGAGGAACTAAACCTTTCTGACTAGCCATTGGGTCAGATCAATTTCCACGTAAATGCATGCAAACTCTCGTCGCTTAGCATCAAGGGTCTTGAAATCCACTCAAACAGGTGTTCCAATGCAAGATACGAGGCATGGCATATCAGAGTAACGTAGAAGAACTGAAGATCGAAGACAGCATATCAGAGAGAGATTCTCAGTGGGTAATAACACGTTCCTTCGTTTCGAGTAATTGCACTCTCTGAATGGCTCATCATGAATCGGTTGTGGCCTCCCATATTGGGTTTGATCAAAACTTTCTATCAGTATCAGTGGAACAAAAACTAATTGAACTCGAGCGGTAGGAGGTAGTTAAATCATCTAGGAATGATGTCTGTGTGCTGTTCATCATAATGAAAGAGGGCTGGCTCAGTTCCGAAGTTTTTACGATACGTTAATGCTGAATCTTGTAAGGCTCTTCCCGGCATCGGAGTAATTCCAGCTTGACCAGCAACATGGTTCCAACCAGGAAAGAGTCCATAAGAACTTTTGAACGACTGTCTCTTGTCATGAAATTAAACAGGAACAGAAAGGGTACATGAGAGCTCGAGCTACGGTAAAATTCATCTCAAGCCAAAACAAACCGCAGCTCACCTGTTGGCTTATGCGCACTGATCCATGCATTGATCAATTTTTGAACAAATCCAGGCCTTTGCACAAGATGCATTGGGGAGTACCAACTTGTGAATATATATATGGTCATCAACAAGGGCAGCTTGGGGGATCAAAATGCACCTGTCCTCGACCTTGTATCTTCTTCTTATGCTGCTGCGAATTGATATAATATCACTCCAATAGCCTGGAGCAATACCTCGAGGCAAGAAGATGCACCTGCTCTGGAAATGGCTTAACCCGATTTTCACCTATGTGTTTGGCCATCTGGAGCCAGCGCTTGCGGCAAAGTTCCCCTGGTCTATGGGCCAAAGTCCAAAACCAAAAAATAACTTGATGTGAATAAGAGCAGATATTCTACTGGGAGTGTTACCACGGCAACATGGCTTGCTCAGGCAAATGAACGTGTGTGTGTGTGTGCATGTTGTGCTCGTGTGACATAGAAATAGAGGGTAAATATATTTCAGATCATTACTCTCATGTGCACGCGCATATGCTTATGAACATCCACATAGTATATAGATTGGTATATGATAATCACATATACATATACGTGTGTGTGTCAGATTGGATAGTGGAGCAATTAACAAGACATTTATGAATATAAGGAACAAAAAGAAACTTGCAACGGAAATACTTTTGTCAAAGGGATATTGTAGGATTACCGATTATCAAGAAGACTGTCCCAATCGACATCATCCGCATTGTGTGCGTCCAACTCCAGAAGTCTGCATTAGGGGCGAGACCAAATTCAAGGTAAGTTTTTCTTTACAGAAATTAGAATTTTATAACCATAGTTCTATGACAAAAAACAGCCGACACTTTAAGATTTGTGTGCAAACTGAACAATAGTGACGCCAAATTATAATGTTCCACATTTCCAAGCTGGTCGTCATAACCTGCTTTTGTGGATGATCTGCTTATGGCTAGATACAAGACTTGACTTCATGTCCCATATCTCTAAAATCAGCTTCAACTTTCCACTGTTTTGCTCCTCAAAATTGCCACAGTCAAAGCCAAATAAATACAGATAAATTGAAGCTTAACCATAGTTCTATGACAAAAAACAGCCGACACTTTAAGATTTGTGTGCAAACTGAACAATAGTGACGCCAAATTATAATGTTCCACATTCCCAAGCTGGTCGTCATAACCTGCTTTTGTGGATGATCTGCTTATGGCTAGATACAAGACTTGACTTCATGTCCCATATCTCTAAAATCAGCTTCAACTTTCCACTGTTTTGCTCCTCAAAATTGCCACAGTCAAAGCCAAATAAATACAGATAAATTGAAGCTTAACCATAGTTCTATGACAAAAAACAGCCGACACTTTAAGATTTGTGTGCAAACTGAACAATAGTGACGCCAAATTATAATGTTCCACATTTCCAAGCTGGTTGTCATAACCTGCTTTTGTGGATGATCTGCTTATGGCTAGATACAAGACTTGACTTTATGTCCCATATCTCTAAAATCAGCTTCAACTTTCCACTGTTTTGCTCCTAAAAATTGCCACAGTCAAAGCCAAATAAATACAGATAAATTGAAGCTTAAATCTATTTATCAGGAGGCCTGTAACCAATCCAATTCCTACTAATTTACCCATGTCCAAGTCCAAGTCCATTACTTCCTTTCGCCTGATCTTAAAGAGCTCCAAGTCCTTCTAGAAATTAAGTTTCATCCATTTGTTTATAAGATTACTGAGGTAAATGTCTCTAAAAAGCCTTTCTCTATCACAATGAAGGAACAATCAGAACAAATAGGTTTCAGTTTTTTATTACTCTTCCAACATACTTTCTTGTTTGGCACGGTCTACTTAAAAGAAATCTGCTTTAAATAAATTAAGTCCAATATAGAACTTCTGTTAAGTCTCAAATGTGCATTTCTTTTGCCGTCCATTTTCTAACTATAAAAAATCCATACAAAGCACCAAAACCGGAGGATATAAAACTATATCCATAGGGAATCAAGGGCATAGGTTCCATTTCCATTCGTATCATTAGAATGGAAGAGATCATGTAGTAGTTAAAATAAGTGCCCACTGCTGAAATTTAATGCACAGGCATGGCATGGGCATAATATCTTGTAGATATACTTAGGACATATAGAAAGAAGATCAGAAGAAGAACCTGTAAGAAGGTATGAAAAACTAAATTTGGAAAGTATTAAAAGAGGTAGAGGACGGCCACAAAAGTGTTGGAAAGAAACAATAAAGAATGATCTAGCTGATTGTGAGTTAACTGCTAACATGGCACACGATAGGGATCTGTGGAAACAAAGAATCCATGTAGCCGACCCCGTCTAGTATGGGAAAAGGCTTAGTTGTTGTTGTTGTTGTTGTATGCAGATATACTTAGCTTTTCGAAATCTTTCAGAAGAGTTAGCAAAACGAAAGGACATTTTAAACATTAGTCAGAAGGAAGGGACAAATTCCAGCATAGCTCAAAAAAGAAGGATGGAATTGGGAAAACGCTCAGTGCCACTAGCTGTCTAGGCAGTTCTACACCAACAGCAAGATGGGAAAGTAAAATATGGAAATGCAAGTCATCTCAAACATTTTGGTTGCTGGACCACCAAAAGATAGACTACGACAAATAGTTTGCTTCAATTAAGCACCAAGAGCTGCTCCATGGCTGGTTTCGTAAGAGGATGGAACCAAAAGGTTTCTCCTAGTGTGTACAAGGAAGTAGGAAACCCATGCTTGGTTCCTGCCAAGCAGGAGGAAGGAGAAAATGAAGAGTGGCTCCCTTTGGGAAAATTAGAACTACTTTCTTTAGGAGAGCCAGGTAGTGGCTGTTGGTGCCATACAAAGATGAGGATCTCATACTTCATGTGAACATAATGGACAAAAAGTGCAAAGAAGTGTAATATTTGACAGATAAAACCAAATAATTGCACATTGAAGACTAGGACATCATGGTTTTAGAGGGAAACATAGCAAGCTCTACAGACAGCAGATGCAGTTTTCGTGAATGGAGAGATACATTATCTAGTTCGTGATTATATGGGTAAACCATCTTTTATTTCCTACAACTCAGAAATGAACAATTAAGAATTTGAAAAAACAACTTAAAATTTATCTTAACGAGAAGAAAAAAGGATTACCTTGCCAATAATCGATGATCATCAACATTGGCCCAACTACCAGCTTTTACCAAGGGTGAAGCCAGTTGGTTGTACCTGAGAACACCAGTGGATAATGTTGGGGAAAAAAGGGCAGATGACAATAACATATAATAGAAATCAATTAGACGCCCATATTATGAGGATATAGTGAATGCAATTTAATGATAAGAATTTCAAGAAAGCAGCAGTTTTGAACTATTCGGATAGACAAATAGTTCAAGTTTAGTGTCATCACATGCATACGATTCATATATTGATATAACTCCTTAGTTTTCAAAGTGAAGGACATTATGTAATGCCACCACTTGTGGAGGTTTGCACTTACATGAATGGACATGCTCCAAAATAAAGGAGGTTTCTTACATTATATAGCTGGCAACAAACTTATAGTGTTACTGAATCTTTTACTATTTTGCGTCAGCTGCCTAGCACTAATTAATTGGATCCAATTGGAACTCCAAAGGTAAGTGTCCTGGACAGTTAGTGCTAGGATGGGTGCTCTTAGAGGTCCTCATGTTGCACCTTCTAGCCAAATTCCACTTGTTATAGATCCTGAAAGGTCTAAGGTTTTGTCACCTCTACATTTTGGTAGGAATTTGTTAGCCCAAGCATGTTTCCTTCAGGAGGATTGTGAGAAAAACGAAAACTTCAACCTACGATCTCTATCTGTCCAAGGGATGGAGCAGAAAGGGAGGTTGCCTCTTGTTTCCCTCCTAGCCAGGGCCTCACATTCTTAAAACCAGCACTCTTAGAACACCACCAAAGGGGGCAGAAAAGAGGGAGAGCTTCCCATTAAATAAATCAACTTAGCCAAATTTTCTCAATGTAGAAGTAATCAGCTGCTTACTTAAATATATATCCTATGGAAAAATGAGTTAGGCCCACCAATCTTGCTTGCACAATAGAAAGCCACCAGTTTACCCTTGAAACTAATCAAAGGTATGCATTGATGAGCCCATCATAAAGTGTCATGTTGTATTCATATCCACGTGTCATAATCAAAGAATCTTCTCCTTTTTTGATATCTCAGATATTTCACTAAACGGGCTCACCCGCAATCACTAAACCTTGTACAAATAGTTAAGGACCCAATAAGTCCAGCATTGATCCTTCGGACATATCAATTGGGTACATACGTCCATATTGAATAGGATGAAATGCCCCAAAGGGCAGAACTCACTAGCTAGGGAGTTGGCTCTGTGACAAGAGGTCCGGAGTTCAATATGTGAGCTGCGTCCAGTAGGGGTCTGCCTAGGATTAGGATGAAACGGCAGGATTTTTATTCTGTTCATTAAAGTTTTAGATCCTAGTGCAATACTTTCTGTGATTCAAAATGGGAACTGGACTGAATATTCTCCCTCTTGCTTGTAGCAGATTCATAGGGTAGGCATAGATAGTCATCCAGTCAAAGTTCATAACAATATATTTAAAGCGATGTGGGAAGCAATATTTCCAGACACGAATGAGGATGTGATATTTCATCTTTTTCCTCCCCAAAGTAGATGATATTCGTCTATAGTTTTGCTTCTTTCCATCAATGAAACCATTAGCGGTCTAATAATGAAATTATTTCCACCACCAACCAATGAAACTTTGTGAGAAGTCGAGCAAAGTGAAAACTGGAAATAGTATCCAAGGTGCTCTGGCGTTGGCAAGTAAGATCATGGCATCTTAACTTATCCACTCAAGCATGAATGCAGTAACGAAATATGCTAGCACACAAAGCCAACTTAAAAGTTCCATCAAGGATATAGCAAGAAAAAAATGTTAAAAAAAAACAGTAACAGTTCAACACAAACCACTTTAAGCAGCATGTTGTTTGATTTCGAGTAGTTAACTTATCACTAATTGCCTCCCATGATATATTATCACGAAGCTGCAAAGAAACAGTTCATTCTCAGATAAGCTGCAGTGACTAAAATGGATAGTCTACTAGTGCCATTCTAGCTGCAAGCTGTGAGGTATTCACCCACCATGCCATACTTTGTTTTCTTCTCCTCGAAGGCTTTATGCTGTAAATCCAAGTTGACCATATCAAATAACTGTTGATACTCCTGTTGAGACCAAGGCCCTGTAATAGAAACAAACTGCACTAGAACCAATATTTGCCAAACCAACTAGACAGGCCAAATAAATATAAATGGAAATAAATATAACAGAAGGCAAGGTTCTAACACTATTAAGTATTAAAAGTTAGGTTATACTGATCAAATAAAAAGGACACTGATCTTTTACTACACATCTCAATGGATTTTCAACTCACAATCTCAATGATTAATAATTTAATACCATAACTAAACCCTAGGCTGATAATAATAGAAATAAGAGAATGAAGCTCTCATAATCAAGAACTATGACTATCATGGTAAATTTCTCATCACAAGATTTAGAATCTAGACAGCATCCACCATCTCGCTATCCAGATTTTTAGATCTGATGACAGAAAAACTAGAAATACTAGAAAGTATGTTAATCAGGTAACAGGTTGAAAAGAGAACAATCAGGACATCAGCAACTGGAACATGATATACTATGGAAAGCTACAAAGCACAGAATAGATGATCACACACAATACTTTGTATACCATACGAGTGATTGGCAATATAACATTCCTTTTCAATTAAATTTGCCTATAATGTACAACAAAGACTTCTAAGTAAAAGACAGATGACTGCAACATTTTTTAAAAGAAGTTTATCCTGAACAAGGGTCGCTAGCAAAGGAGAAAAACAAAAATAACCTATGCAGTTAACAAGTATATCAGACCTAAAGAAGAAATAGATCTTCCATCAAGTAGCTATCACTTATAGATCCTTGTCCTTCATTTACAATTAGAAAACACTAAAGGTAAGATTGTACCAACTAATAAGTGAAAATCAAAAAAATTGAGAAGAATAACAATCATCTGTACCAAAAAAGGCGCAAACCTTGCACACAATAATTATATATGTGCACCTTTTTTGTAGGATGATAACTTTATCCTACGCCAAAGATCTTTAACATGAAACCTGTGCTTCCCAAGCTCATCACCAAGTTTCTTCCATTTTCTTCCATGTACAGCAACAAACCTGCACCGACATTGTTCTGTCATAAATGCTCTTTACATCCTGGAATGACCTCAAGAGTAAATGAACTAAAGCCAATCAATAAACGGCTTATGATTGGACTCGTTCTATAAGAGACTAGAAATATTTCAAACCTTCATTTGAGCTTCATAATGATAAGTATACCTTAGGACAGCAACCCTCTCTTCGTCAGTCCATTTGCGTTCATCTGCCCTTTGATAGAGTACATGTGCTCGAATATAAATGCTCTTATAAGGTCGCCAAGGTAATCGTGCAGCTAATATATGCAACAGGCAGTCTCTTAGGATGCACACATATATCCACATGCACACATACACACACACTCAAAAGTATCCGCATCCTTCTTTTGGGCATAAAAAGAAGTACTAAAACAAAAACAAAACCAAGCATTCTCACACTAATGGGGTCAGATATAAGTATTCTTAGTCTCCGTTGTGCTTTACAATGTGTTACAGTAGCATTTAACACCAAAAAAAGCAAAATCAATCTTTCTATCATATAATACCAAATCAACAAAGCACACTAGGCAAAGCCTTCTATTATTTTCTCAGCTCTTACAGGTAGCACGGCACAAATAAAATAAGATGATATGAATATATGTCCACAAACACCAAAGTGAAATTAAAATGCCAGGGCATACTAATACTGCATCCAAATATAATGCTACCATTAATCTTATTTCAAAACCTTACCAATTTCGGTCCAACAATTTCTAACTTCAGGATACTTCTTGCAGTTCAGAACCTTTTCCAGACCATCATCTCCTAAATCATGTTGCTGCAGAAACGCACAATCCATAATCCATTAATCCTGCTGGATCTTGGCAGGTCATCGGATTTGACAAAAGAATATCTAAAATGCTTGCTTTGCTGCACAACAAAAGAACAAAAATAACAGAAACGGAATCACAGTTTGCTGCTGCCCTAAGAGCCATGCCAACATGAACAACAGTAGTTTACCTACAAACCTTGGTTTTGGCATGCAAATCATGTGTATAAGCACATAAGGAAAATAAGGGTAATCACCAACGACAATTTTCAAGCAAAGAAAAATAATTCCCTCCACTTACACGTTTTGTATATTTTACATGTATGAGTTCTGGAAGAAAAAACAAAACAACCATGAAAGAGGTGCGACAAACGTACACAGAATGATAGAGGATGATCATGTTGGAAGAAAGCAGCATGAAGACAAGAAGAAAAATGAGAGGACGAAGATAATGATAAGGGTATGATGGTTGGCATACCCAACCTTAAATTTTGTTCAAAACTCTAAACTGTAAAGTTTAAGATGTCAAAAGTTAACTCTTTGTATTTCGTCGTGTAACTGATTTGATGCAATGAGCTACGAGCTTGGTTTGTTTGATATGATCCTCCGTACACGCACCGTTGCATCTTTACAATCAGGATGAGTCCCGTGCATCTTTGTTGGCCCTAAATTCCTAACCTTCTATGCTGATTGTTGCTTGTTATATAATATTAAGCTGGAATTTCGTAATCCTTGTTGATTCTTACCAATCATTGATGATACAATACCATCTTTGGTGAACTGTCGTATAAGGATGCATGAACTTTTGAAAGAGTCCCGTTCACATTCCTTGGCAAAATCTCGTAAACTACAGTACTCATTACTGCAAAAGGAGAAACTGACCTCTATGTAGTCAGAAATAGCTTGTCTGATCATACTATCTTCTGCAGCCGAGTACCTTTTCCCCATAACCAAACCCTCCCCGAACTCACTACATCCTCCATCAGAAGAGCGAGCCTTATCAAATGAGAAAACCTCTACGTTATTTGAGAAAGAAACCCGCTTCTTCGACTTCTTCTTTGATCCCGGAGAATTTTCAGCACCGTAAGTTTCTTGTTTCCTGTTCGTTTTCTTCTTCTTTCGTTCTGAGTGATCCTCTTCCCTCGCTTCATCACTCTCTCTTTTTCTCTTGCTCTTGTCCTGCCTCAGTTTGGTACCTTCACCAGTAATTGAACTGTGCCGAAGACCGTCGGAAGATTCGTCGCTAATCTCCATTGTCTTATCTTGCTTCTCCGCTGAGGTCCTTTCGTCTACCAATCTCTCCTTACTTTTCCTCTCTTCCAGCTTCGTCTTTTTCATGAATCCTCCACTACCCAAGTCGTTAGGACTTCCAGAAAAGGTCCCATTTTCGTCCGCAACTCCATTAGCATCCCTCCTCTTTTTTCTAGCTTTTTCTGTTCCCTTAGTTACTGAATCTTCCTCTTTCCTCGCATCCTTCCGCCTCTTTTCCTGCTTCTTTTTTCTGGGCCTTTCGCTTTCTTCATAGCGGATGTCGTGATCGCAAATCACGTCGTAGTTTTCCTTCCTCTTCCTTTTCCCATCTCTCTTCCCTTTCACCGAGTTTGGTTTATCATTACTTCCTCTCTCGTTACGGTGCCTCTCTGACGGACGCTCCTCTTCGCGGTCTACTGCCGTTCGACTGAAACCCTTCGGCGACGCCTCTTCGTCTTCTGGGATCTCTTCCTCCTTTTGCTTCCGCTTCTTGTCCTTCATAGCGAATATCGTGATCCTAAGAATGACGGTGGTTACGGCGGTGATGGTAGGCGGCGGGCGGCAGTCACTGGAAGGGAAACGGGCAGAAGCGGCTGGATTCCGTGTTGGATTTGGTAGACCGATTTATGTCTACTCTCTGCAGATACACTTTATTAAAAAAAAAAGAAAAAAAAACTAAAAGAATAAACTTAAAACATAATTACTATTAATTTATCCTGTTAACTAAATATATTTTTCTTTTTGCATTTTTTCAAAATACTTAAAATCTACTAGAAAAAAATATCTATATATAATAAGATTATCATAAATAAATTAGAAGTGACAACAATAAATGATAAAAACAAAAAAAAAATCATTTAAAAAGGTTTTAACATATAAAAATGGTCAAAAGAAACTCGAATAAAAAGTTATGAGAAATTAGATTGTGAAAATATAAAAAATGAAGTGAAAGATTATAAAAATATAAAAGTATTAAAAAGAAACAATGAAAAATGATCTAGTTTATGTTGAATTAATTGTTAGTAACATAACATGTGATGAAGTTCTATAAAAACAAATAATCCATATAACGTTCTCCATCTAGTAAAGAAAAAAAGACTTAATTTTTTTTCTACTTAAATCTACTACAAAAGGAATGCGATGCAGTGGTACCATACACCTTCGATACACTTATTTGGAGTTGTAATCGTTAGAATGTATGAAGGGTTTTGATGAGAATAAAACGATAATACTGGAACAATTAGATCAACAATATATATATATATACATATGATTTTGAATATTGGGTAGTTAATTTTGTGATAAAAAGTATGATAAAAAGGTTTTTATAATGAGATTATTGGAGGAAATATTGAGGTATGATTAATAAAAAAATAAAACAAAAGAGACATGCTTGAGATAGTCTAAATAAGAGATTGATGTAACCGAGCCCACCTACAGCGGGAAAAAAATGCTTGCCACGTGAAACCTCCCCAGAAAACACCTATGCAAGACATACTTGACCTGTCTCCTCCTCTCCTCGCATCCTGGCTTGACTCTTTCTAGATTTCCACACTTGCCCCATCTTCCACGCAGCGGGGCCTTCCCCCTCCCAGGCCTCCAAAGCCGTGAGCTCTTCCTAGCCACCATGCGGCAGCGTAACAAACACCACTCAAGTGATTACGTGAAAACCACTCCTCTCCATTACCTTCTGGTCTAGGAAACTTAACCTCCCGTCACCACCCGTCTGCAAGTAAACTGGACATAACCCTCCCGCGAGGACACAAAAGCCTCAATTCCAATAACTATGACTCGGCCGAGTTAGGACTCACCCGTTTACATGAAGTTTTACCACCACTACGTGAGAGAAAATGTTATTTATGCTATCTCTCTTTAATTTTATTCTCTTCGTTTAAAGATATATGATAAAATTAAAATATAAATATATATTAAATATCGATAAAATAAATTGTAATTAACATAGAGAGCTTATATATATATATAGCGTTGTAAGTAACATTATGTTCAAAATATATATGATAATATAGTTGTAAGTAAATATTATTTCAAAAATCACCGCTGACATATAATCAGTTGAGGATACTTTCTTTTTTTCGGCGTAATGTTAGGTTTTATCGTCTGCAATGTGTAGATCTTTGGTTTGGGCTAAGTAAAACACAGATTGTTTATAATATTCCTTGTTGACCAGTCCCTGTTATTCTTACGTAAAAAGGTATAAATTCCACTTTTAATAATATTTCATCAAAAAAGAAATCAAGCATGGTGGCTGTTTCTGACTAAAATGCTAAAAAACTGCACATAAAATAATAATAAATAAATAATAATAAAAGTCACTTAAAAGTAAAGTTGTGCCATGAGCTAAGTGATTATAGTTTATTTTGAAACATTTATTTAATAATGATATACTGAAAGCTGATATGTATGTTTGTATTTACTTGTTTGTCCGATTATGAATATAAAATTTTTTAAAAAAAAAATCTTTTATTTCAATCTGATGCACGATATCAAGCGATTTGAATAGCGGATCACATCTTCATCTGTCTTTGGATCATGGGGTTATTTAGAGTATTCTTAGTCTTGTGAATCACTGTCTGAGAATGGTATTACATTTCAAATTTTCTTTTAAATAAAATCAGACCAACCCGCACTTATTTTATGAGAGCTAAATGCTTTGGTTATAATTTGCAAAGGATCGTAGGGCTTGAGAATTTCATTTGCAGCCGAGCCAATTAAAATTTCATAATTTTGTGGTTTCGTTTTTGTAAATAGTTATAATGCTTTTGTAAAAAGGGTAAAATAAATATTTCAAAGGATTGTGTTGCACAATTAATCTAGTGCGGAGTCTTAGGGCCGAATGCGTTAGGGGTACTGATGGGATTAAGTTTCCTTCCCTAAGCATAGCAGACTCACGAATCGATCTGTGAGGATTTGTGGTAGTTTCCAAATAAAAGGTTTTCTAATTTTTCTAAGTTGAAAATAAAATTGGTGGCTAGTTTCGTTTCGTATTTAAAATCAATTCGATTCTTGTTTGCATGCGATTCTCGGTGTGACAATTATAAATAAATTATTAATCTAATCAATTTATCACACAATTATTTATTCGTATTACATGCATTAAATTGGAAGAAATTTACCGTGCTCTCCTAAATTCTTAAATTTACCGTTCCATCTATATGATCTAATGATAGAGATTTAAATTTGAAAAACAAAAATACTATCATATTGTTCATACTTTATATTTAATATTTTAAATTCAAATCTCTAATATTGAAAATCGAGAAAGATGTTTAAGTATATATATATATATATATATATATATATATATATATATATATATATATATATATTGCATTCTTTCAAATTGGGACCGTGATAGATTTAGCATCTATTCTGATTAAAGCCGTAACCAAGTGGGTCACGTATGGCATTACTGAATCAGACATTCTGATACCAATATTACCTCGTTTAGAGTTGATCCACACTGAAATGCACATACATCAAACTGGATGTCCCTTTAGGTATCTAATCCTATGGAAAGAAAACGAGAGAGCAGCAAGGTGACAAATATAGTGGCAGTTTTCATTCAAGGCCCTGAGAGTGTGGGGCTTTGACAAACGTCTCCCACCCAAACACAAAGGTTGCTCCCTTAGCAAAGCAAAATCAAGAAATACTCGATACTAAAAACAAACTACTTTACATTTATGGAAGGAGCTGTTATACAAGGAAAACAACAATGGCGTTGAAAAAATCATACAAATTCATACTACCCAGTAAAAAATATGTTAAACAGAAACTACAGTGTACAGGGTGCCGCTTTTATCATGCTTAAATCTCGATTGGTCATGATTTCTGATGTCTTTTATAGTTCACACGCTTGAGTATGCATGACCTCAACCGCTGACTAAGAGCCTCCAATTTTTCAAACTTGTCATGCTTGGGCTTCTTAACGATTGCAGAATCCTTTTCTTTATCAGACCGGGGCTCTGTTCGGCTCTGTAACTTGCGAAGAGGAGTTGCAAGTACCCTTAAAACAGCCTGATACAAATCCATAGTATTTCAAACAGCATAGATGGTATCGTGAAATGCAGGATGAGTAGAATGCATTTTAAACAGTAGAGAAGGTATTGTGAAATGCATGATGAATAGAACCTGGCGTCTCCTATGATTGCTCCTCGTGCAATCGGCAGAGGAAGACTCCTCATCACTCATTCCATCCAAGGACGAGCATTGTCCCAAGCTCTCACCATTGGAACTCGAGTAGGAGCAGCATTCTTCGCCCTGTTTATCTCCATTATCCTAGCAACATATAATTTAACACATATGAAACCTTAAAGTTGTAACAGAAATAGAAGAGCTTATGGCAAATCTAAATGCTTCGCTTGATAGTACACGTACATGTAGGACCAAAATTGAAATAAAAAAAGAGAACCATAACTTTGTGCTACTTATAGGCTAAGTCACACAGACACTTCTAAGGGGTGGAGTGTCGACCCCGACACTGGTGCGACACCGACACTGACACCGTGTCGGTGCGGCATGTCCAAAAAAAAAATTGCAAAAAAGAAACTTTTTTTTTTGGTAACTCACGGATAAATGGGTCTGGATAATGAAGATTGATTTGTGTATTATGATGAAATTTGTAGTTTTTTACCATTTATATGTTTTGCTTTAATATAAAGTTGTGTACTTACTATTATAGCTTTATACAATATAAAGGTGCTTCAATGATTTTAGGTGCGAACAATTGGACTCCATACTGTATGCCTTTGCACAGAATAATCTCTATCACCAAACACATTTAAAGGCCAGGAACATTGTCAGATCAATAGAACATAAGAGTATGACATCACTAGTGGATCCTAGCACAAATACTAGTATATTCTATATCCTACAAAAGATCTTCAAACTCTTCTGAATCCATAACTTAGGATATTTTGAAGCTTGTAAAATCACTGTAAGTTTCAGATCATTATGAGGGAACTTGCTAATTAATTACGTGCACCCAAAATTAGCAAATACTAGTTGTATTATGATTGATTTATGTAGCTTGAATATTATATATAATATATAATATTATATACCCTAACCGTCTCGCCGTACCCAAAATTTTTGAAATTTGCCGTATCCCGCACCCGCACCCGCACCCGCACCCATGTGACATAGCTTACAGGAAACAACATCCAAAGCTAAAAAGCCATAAATCTATGGGGAGCATCAGACAACTGATACAACGCAAAACTCACCCAGTTTGGATTCTGAGTTAGGACCTTCTATACCAACACATTAGGTCAGCTGGACTTTGTTTATACGGCATCAAATAGGCAGTCAAGATCTAGAATATATCAGTAGCAACTAATACTTACATGAAACCTTTTTATCCAAGATAATTCGCATAAGACATGCCCAAGAAATTCTGTTTACAGAACTACAGATATCCCTTCATCTCAATCAACAGCCAAGAATGCAGAATCCTTCTAGCCTCAAACTACATACAAATTTGAGAAGATATTCTCACTGGAAATCAAAAGTTTTCTTTCGAAGAAGAAAAAGTCTAGTGTTGTTCGATGCGTATCGTACCATGTATCGTTTTGGTCCACGATACGATACGATACGTATCGCAGTGTATTGTACTTTAATATTAAAAAATTAGTAAAAAATAAAAAAAAATCATATAATTGTAAAGAATTTATATAATGCGAAGTTTAGTACATATTGATCATTCACCATTCAGCAATTGAAAAAAATTACATATTTTGAAGCAAAAAATGAAATACATTTACATTTATATATTGTAATTAGGATCATCAACTAAATAATCTTCATCTTCTCCTTGATGAAGATCCTCACCACCTTCTGCTTCAAAATCAAAATCTATCTCCTTGATGTTGTTGTTGCGCTCCTTCCAAATTAATCCATGCAAGATATCTACTTTCTTTGTTATCTTCCATAATCCACTCATCTAATATATCAAAATTATCCAAACTTATTGGATCAAATTGGTTTTTTCTCTATTTACCTTTTTTAATTTGCCTACGAGAAAGAAATATAAGTAATTAGTAAATAAAATTAACAATTGAAGTCAAACAAAATATTGAATTGAATTTTAAGTAGTAACTAATACAAGATTACCTTTAGCGAAGCCGCATGTTACAACGGATGAAAACAAAGTCATTGAGCCACTCATGTTCCAACCTGTTGCGCTTTTTTGTATAGATGTATTCAAAGACACTCCAATTCCTTTCACAACCCGTTGCACTATAGGTTTGACTGAAAACTCTTACTGCAAAATCTCTAAGGTTTGGACAATCACTTCTAAACCTATTCCACCAAACATCTGTAGAAAAAGACAAAAGACATAATCCACGATAACATAATATTTAATAAACTTAAATATGAAGAAACATATAAGACTTATCATTTATCTGTGCGCATATTAATGCAGTTGTGAATTGCTACAAGCAAACTCATCAAGTGAAGAGCAGTATCATAGATCTTTATCTCTCGATGTATATCATTTGCTCTACTCTCATTAAAGACTAATCTATTTATACACTCAATAATGCCTCGATTAACCTCATCGTCCCTTTTGAAGCTTGCTGAGTACCTAAATGTTGGGTTTAGGTAATATGTTGTTGCATGAATAGGCTGATGCAATTGTTTGTTCCATCTATTATCTATAATGTTCCACACGGATATATAATCCCTCTTTCTTTCATTAAAATAATTTTTATTGACTTCTTTTGCCCTATCCATAGTTTCATAAAGGTAATCCATAGATTGTTTCTCCTCGCTATCAGCCAATCTCAAAACCTTCACTAAAGGACATGTAATCCTCAACAGTCTAACACATGCATTTCAAAATGTACTCCTAAAGATTGTCTCTGAAATCTCATTCAACTTTCTATTTCTTCTATTTTGAGAAACTCTGCAAATTGTTGTCACTCATCTAACGAGATCATTCTTTTCAAGGCTTGCTTCTGTCTCATAGTGCTCTGTACATATAAGAAATTAGTTAAAAACCGAGTTGAAGCTGTACGAAGAAGCTATGCACCATCTGTATATCTTCTCATCATACACAATACAAAGGCATGGTTGTAGATAAATTTGGTGATATCTTGACAACACTCAGTTGGTGCCTTTATCTCATCAATTTCACCAATATCCTCAAGGATGAGATCTAAACAATGGGTTGCGCATGGTGTGTAATAGAAAGTCCCATAAGTATCTGCTAACTCTTTCCCAATTGCTTTATAGTTAGCATAGTTAGCTGCATTATGTGTAATGAATTGGACTACATTCTCTAACCCAACCTCGCATATCACTTTATCAAACTCTTGCCTTAGGATTTGTGCAGTATGCCTCTCCTCTGATATTTCTAGAGATCTCAAAAACATAAGTCATTTAGGACAGTATACAAGAAAGTTTAACAAAGTTCTTCATTGCCTATGTGTCAATCCGTTTGCTATGATAGTGCATCATGTTTCCTTCCATAACTCTCTCAAAGTCGAACAATATTCTTTAACTTCAATGACGGTCTTATCTAATAACTTTCCTCTCAACTTCTGATAAAAGGGCATCTTTTATCCTGGACTAATATTAGCAATTGCATCTGTCATTGCTTGAAAATGAAAATTGTTTGCTGCATTAAATAGAATGCACGCATCATAAAACCATCTGCCTACTACAAGGTCTGCCCGATCATAAAGTTGTTCTGAAGCCATAGCAGCACAAATTCCTCGTTGAGCAACATGTGTAATGCTAGGAAGAAAAAATGAATGTATACTAAAAGAAACTCTTCCTCTACTCCTTCCTGAGCTTCCTCTTCTACCACTTCTACTTGCAAAATCTTCAACAACCCTATTTCCCCTGGTTGATGGTCGAGAACAACTACTACCAACCTCTATTCTACCATCTAAAGGAATATTATCAGTCAATCCAATAGCATCATCTTCCTCTTCCTCAAACATCCTTAAATAATTCTTTTGTTGTCTTCTCTCATGTATGCTCTCAATCAACTGAAGACATTGCCATTTAATAGCTTATGGCAGTAAGGAGCAACTTCTTTTCTAGTCCCTGTTAGGTGGTGTTTTAATCGTAAAATTTCACCACTAACCACCTTCTCATAAAACAAACATTTGATCTTCAATCTCAAACCCTCAACTGCTATACCCCATTGCTATGCCAGATCATTAGATCGAGATTGGGAGTCCCTCACACTCCTTCCTGTCATCTCAATTGAGCACTTCAATTCAATAAAAAACATGAAAATAAAAGCACTTCATAAATCCTCAATCTTCACATAACACTCAAATATAGTGTCTCCCACTTCACGAATGCAATAAAAATCATATCCACGTACTTCATAACGTCATATTTTGTCATTAAAAAATACAAATAATACCGAAAAATAACAAATACAAAGAAAAAATCTCTAAAAATTGCAAAAGGCATACCACAATATGAGTTGGGGTCTTCCACGAAAGTCGTAGAACACTTTCTTTCGAGCCTTGAATACAAAGGACGGGGAGAGTGTGTTGGGGAGCAGTAACCCACGCTTAGGGAAGCAAACGAAAGCCTAGAAACCCGCAAAATTATGGGTTTCTTGGCGTATCGAGTGATACGATAACCTGTATCATGCGATACAGGTGGTCGTATCGTGGCATCCCACGATACGATACGGATTGTTAATGTAATAGGGGCACGGGCCATTAGGGCCCGTGCAGCCCCTGTTTGAGACAAGGGCCATGGCCAGCCGTTGGAAGCACTGCCCAACGGCTAGTGCTGTCCGGCCAGCACTAGTCCATGTGTTTGTTCTTTGTTGCTTATTCTTTCACATCCCATGTACAAAGTGTAAACTCTATAAATACCTCTTCAAACCATGAATAAATTATGCAGTCTTGGCACTCCTTTTGACTTGTTTGTGTATGCTTCCGCTCTCTTGTTTGTTATACTTAAAGATCGGCATTCATACTTGAATGCCATTTGACTCTTGACGATTTGGTGGATTTGTTTCATGAAGTATCAATCTTCGACTATCGACAAATATTTACATGGTATCAGAGCCTCAGATTGAAGAAATCGAGTGCATTCACAAGCGTGCCAACTTTCGAAAATCTACGATTCTTGTTTTTTGACATTGTGAAGTTTAAGGTAACTTTAGAAAATATGTTTGTTTTGAAAATTAAAAGAAAATAGTGAAGTTCTCAATTGATTACGTTGTGTTCATTGGAATTTTGGAATTTCTTAGAAATTTTGTATTCTCTTGAATCTTGCTAGTATAAACTTATGTTTGGATGTGTTCCCTTATAAATTCTCCCACGCATTTCTTGACTTTGGATAATGTTGGATGTGCTTGTTATGAAAATATAACTTTTATTAGTAATACATGATTGTGGTTTTTGTATATATACTTGTGTTTTTGAACTTGATCTTGTGATTTTAATGAACGATTCTAAAATAAGTTTTTGGCCATGTTCGATATTTGAAAACTTAGTTTTTGTTATGACTTAAAAGGACATGAGTTAGGCTAGTGAATTTGACATTTTTGTTTTAATTAATGATCCATGTCTTTAATAAGTTTGTTAGCTCGTTCATGTTGCATTGGGTTTTTTTTTTTTGTAGAAATTTGCTCTATTTTGATTGTTTGGATAGTTGCATTTGCATTTTTTACTAAGAAACCTTACATGACATCTAAAATGCTAATTGTTCTTTGTTGGTTTCCACGGTCAATTTATGTGGTTTTGGTATCTTTTCTTTCATAATTTTAGCATGACTTCTTATTTTAAAATTGCAAAACTTTTGTGTTTAGATTCAGTGCTTAGGTTCGGCCAGTTGGTCTTTCGTTGACTAAATTTTTTATTTGTTAAATCTACGACGGTACTCAAATTTAAGGTTTTCTGGTTGCATCCACCAGCCCATTTCGTGTTGTTTTTCATGATTCTAAGGTGAGAATTGAAGGTCTTGATAATCTATCCTAGCTCAATTTCTCGTTTTCTGGGTTTTTATTTTGGAGATGATTTACAATTCTCTAACAATCTATTTTTATAAATGTGCAATGCATCTATATGGGTGTTGGTTTCACTTATGTAATCTCGTTTGGGTTTTGGCACTTAAGTGACTTGATAGGAGTTGCAATAACTTTGCCTTTTGGTCCTTAAAAATTGGTTGAATAGAGATTGGGTACTTAGCTAATAGTTGCTTCTTTATATGTGGATCTTGTTTGGCTTGTTTACTTATCAAGATATTGACTATCATTCTGGGTTTGTCATGTGAATTTTGTGAGTCTTGTACTTTTTGTGATGTTGGTTGCTTTAAGGATTGGTTGGGTTCGATTTGTTTTGGGTAGTAAAATTGATCCCAATGATGATATTATTCAAATATTCTGGTATTTTAGGAACTGAGCCTCTTTTTCTGGTCGTATGTGGTGATGGTAGGGATATGCAATATCCCAATAATATTAATTTGTCCTTTTGTCATCTCGTTTGTAGAAACCGCTTTTTCATATCCTTGATCTGGCAATATTAACCTCTATGTGTTTTAGATGGACTTATTGGCAAGAAACATGGGTTCAGTTTGATTATTGGAACATTTTAGTGGTTTACTACGTTCCCTTCTCGTGGAAACATGAATTTTCTCTTTTGCACTTAGCATTATTGCATGTTTGTATAGTATTTGCCTTGTTGAGTTAAATGGACAGATTTGGCTATTCGACCTGATTCCGCTGTGCATGGTATTCAAACTTGAGCCCATCCAGGTGTGTTCCTTCCAACTTGGTTATATGCAATCTTGATTATGTAGTTACGGAGTTAAATCAAAATTGTTTGTTGGCATGTTTAAAAGAAAAATGTGTTGTGATATTTGAATGATTTCATGTTGTTTAAAAAATGTGTTTGAAAATGTATTTGTTGGAAAACAATAAGGGGTATCTTCTTGTATAATTGAGATCCATGTTGTTGGCCTTTTGTTGAAGACCTTTGTGATTAAGGTGCTTCATGTTGGTGGCCTTTTGTTGGAAATTAATTGATATTTTAAGATGCACTTATTGTTATTTGAAAATTTGTTACGATTTCAAGCTTGACTATTGATAAGTTCGAAAATGTATTTGTTGGAAAACAATAAAGGGTATCTTCTTGTGTAATTGAGATCCATGTTGTTGGCCTTTTGTTGAAGACCTTTGTGATTAAGGTGCTTCATGTTGGTGGCCTTTCGTTGAAAATCAATTAATGCTTGAAGATATACTTATTGTTATTTGAGACACTTGAAAAATGTTTATTGACAATGAGTTGAATGTACTTGTATGATTGAGATACATATTTTTGGCCTTTGGTTGGAAATTAATTGAAAATTGAAGATGCACTTATTTGAAGATTTGTGATCTTGTTAACTTTAAGGTTGCTTTTTCACGAGATTATGATCTCCATTTGTTGGCCTTTTGTTGGAAATCTTTGTGATTAAGATGTTCCATGTTGTTGATCTTTTGATTGAAGAGTAATCAATATTCAAAAGACTTATAGTTATCTTGATTAACTTGTATGTGATAGACTTGTTTTAACAAATTATTATTTAAAGATTTATGATCTTGATAACTTTAAGGTTGTTTTTTCATGAGATTACGATCTCCATTTGTTGGCCTTTTGTTGGAAATCTTTGTGATTAAGATGCTCCATGTTGTTGGTCTTTTGATTGGAGAGTAATCAATATTGAAAAAGACTTATAGTTATCTTGATTAACTTGTATGTGATAGATTTGTTTTAACAAATTATTATTTGAAGATTTATGATCTTGATAACTTTAAGGTTGTTTTTTCATGAGATTATGATCTCCGTTTGTTGGCCTTTTGTTGGAAATCTTTGTGATTAAGATGTTCCATGTTGTTTGCCTTTTGGTTGGAGAGTAATCAATATTGAAAAAGACTAACAGTTATCTTGATTAACTTGTATCTATGGTTTTAACAAACCTTGTGAGACCTTTTGAAAAACATGAAGTTGATTACTTTGACTTGTTTTAATCATTCAAATGGATTGTCTTACTTTTTGAACCGTAAAATCACTTTTGAGTTTAAAGGATATTTAAGGGCCTTGGGAATGGTATGTTTGACTTGAAGGTTTTGAGCTTTGTCTTAAAAAGCTTGTTTGGGTTCGAGTTTATCCTCAAAACTCGGGTTTGAGCTTAACCTTAAAGCTTGTTTGACTTGGCGGGTTTTTGAGCTTAACCTTAAAAAGCTTTTTTGACTTTGCGGGTTTTGAGCTTAACCTTAAAAAACTTGTTTGATTTGAAGGTTTTGAGCTTTGCCTTAAAAAGCTTGTTTGGGTTCAAGTTTGTCCTTAAAACTTGGGTTTTGAGCATAACCTTAAAATGCTTGTTTCATATACCAAGGTCCCCTTACAATATCACAAGTTTGTAGTGATTTATGAATCTAGTTATTATAATAGACAATCCTATTTGAATGATATCAACGTTTCTTTCAAATGGGTTTCTTGAGAAAATCAACTTCATGAACTTATTTGACTCATTTTTTTGGTTTACCCTCTGGATTAGATATTGTACATTGTCTTTGTGATTTCATTAAGATTGAGCAAATGTATGTATTGATACTTCGTTGATTTTCATGTAGGATGACAAATAAGTTGACACATTGATTATGGCAAGATGATTTGGAGTTGTTTCAAAGGAAGCTATGGCAACTTGGATACTAATTTTGTAGAAATTTTTGTAACAAGTTGATTTATGTTAGACAAACTTTCAGTATATACCCCGTAAGTTTGACGGGGGGTGTTAATGTAATAGGGGCACGGGCTATTAGGGCCCGTGCAACCCCTGTTTGAGACAAGGGTCAGGGCCAGGGCCATTCCGGCCCTGGCCATTACCGTTGGGAGCACTACCCAACGGCTAGTGCTGGTCGGCTAGCACTAGTCCATGTTTTTGTTCTTTGTAGCTTATTCTTTCACATCTCATGTACAAAGTGTAAACTCTATAAATACCTCTTCAAATCATGAATAAATTATGCAGTCTTGACACTGCTTTTGACTTGTTTGTGTATGCTTCCGCTCTCTTGTTTGTTATACTTGAAGATCGGCATTCTTACTTGAATGCCATTTGACTCTTGACGATTTGGTAGATTTGATTCATGAAGTATCAACCACAAACAACAACAACAAAGCCTTTTCCCGTACTAGATGGGGTCGACTACATGGATTCTTTGTTTCCACTGAGAAAAAACATTTACTAAAAAATATTAAATGTAGAAATCATAGAAGTATGGGGGTTGAGGTAAAGCAAAAGCGGCAAAAGATAGAAGGATCAACCGGAAAGAAGACCAAAGCCAAGCAACCATGAAGAAACCATAACAACGAATAACTTTTGCATTGTGAGAAGTAAAGCTGTAAGATACTCACAAAACTATATCAAGTGGGTAAGGGTACACACACGATAATTTTTTTAAAAATGATGGCTTGGGGGACACGGCAAGTTCCAGTATAAACTCTTGCCTTGACAGAGAAGGCTAAGAAGAGAAAATGAAGCTCTAAGAATGGGTGAGTGGCAGGGGCAAGAAAGAAGAAAGGGAAATGAAACCTTAGCACCTGTCATTAGCATTTCTCTTAAAAATAACTAGAAATAGGGCGGGCAACGTTTAACCGACTTGATTTCTGGACAACTTGTATCTCGAGATGTTAACCTTGTTGACAGAGCATGAGTTTCTGCCATTCATGTGCAACGTGGTGATTGTACTCACGCCCAGATCTCCAAAACAAAGAAGAATGCCCCAACCTAAAACTGACCTTTGATCATGTATTTTGAATCCCAAAATATCCTCAAATCCAGGGATTACGGTTTGACAGTTAATCAACTTTCCTTAAACATTTACTATTTTCACTTATGACAGAAGAAATAAGTGTCACTAATTAAATCAATCAATCCAACAGAAACAAGTTTCTGCTACCTCATGAAAAGATATGGTAGTACAACATAAAGATGTCTTTAACATCCAGGGAGCCGTTCCACAACAAAGCAAGCCGACATGCGACCCTCATTTAATATTACTTAATGTCCTCAACCTCAAGGAAGGTTAACATCTATGTTGCACGGGTATGCCAGATTTGGTGTCGCACCCGTATCCGGTACGTATCGAGTACAGGTACGCGTATGGGTACTGACTGGCATAACTGAAAATGTTTTGTGTACCGGTATGCGTACCCAGATTTGGGTACGCCAAGTACTGGTATCAGGTACGTGAATGGATCGGGTTGACCCATACAACCCGACCCGATTCAAAACAAACGTATAAATCGATGGAAAAACCCTAATCCCCATTTCCAGCGTCTCTCTCTCGGTCTCCTGCATGCGTGCGTCTCTCTTGTTCTCAGCAGCCTCTTCTTGGATTTGGCTTCTGTCTTTGTTGATATCGACAAAGAGGTAGCATTTACAGTTTGATGCCACTTTCTGTGAACGTCTGGACTGTTTGCTACATATTTATCTTGGATTTCCAACGTCTTCGAAAATATGGTGTTCTCAGCAGCATCCCCATTTCCAGCGTCTCTCTTGATATCTCCCACTTTCTGTAACTGCTTCTCTGTCAGGTATATGGTTTTTACGATGAGTGTCTTCGGAAATATGGTTCAGTGAACGTATGGACTTTTGCTACATATTTATCTTGGATTTCCTATTTTATTTGGTCAGTTTTGCCCGACTGTTCTTATCCTTGGGGCCACTGTTTGATTTCTGTTTTAATCGGTTAATGGGGATTCACAACTTGTCCCTCTTAAAGCACAGGCAGGGATTAAGGAGAGGGTGTGCGCTCTCTGTGGTAACTTGGAATGTCTGGAACGGTTAGAAGGGTCTTAAACAGCTTCTAAAAAAATTGATATGATTTTGTTTTCCAATACATTTCATATAGATCAAAGTGCAGATTAACACCTAACTGAAGATCCCAATTCTACCGTAGGTGAGAATTTCTGCCTGGACTGGTAAAGCAGGTGTGTGCACTTAGGAGAAGATTAAGTGGCAAGAAGTGATCAGTCAGGCAGGCGCCTTATTGGGCATTTGATAGCTAAGCTTTATCTTTGTGTGGTGTTCTCTCTGTTCTTCCTCCATTTCCTCCCTTCTCTCTCTGCAGTTTCTTGTACTTCAAAATATTTTTGTTGTGTATTTGTTTGGTCAGGAAATGATTGCGACCGGAAGAAAAATCTCCATTCTCTGGTTGTAATTTGTTCGTTGTTGACTCTCGAGATATAACATAAGAGTCTTCTTCAGGGACTTTTCATGTTGCGAACCTGCTATTATTTTCTTTGTCAGTTTTCTTTGGCATTTTAGTTCTAGATGATTATATCTGGTAATCTTATTGTTGGGTTGCAGATGCTGACCTATGGGAGGGTGCTCTCATTCTTGGAACTTTTCATGAGAATTGATGCTGTAGATGTCGATACAATTAAAGACGGCAATGCAGTTCATCGTTGACAAGGTTTGGTTTTTCTTTTTCTTTTTATCTTTCATCTTCTTCAATGAACTCTGGAATTTGTACACCCCGAGAAACCAGTAGCCATGATAGGTTTCTCACGAGGGATCCGTCTTGAACACAATTCTTTGGTTCGAAGCAGTAGATTTTTATTCTGTCTTTCAATGCTTCACCTTCTGATTTATCCTGATTTGTGTTGTTCAGGATATTGCACTTGCTTGTGTGGGTCCAATGCAGAAGCTACCAGACCATGCTTGGTTCCGGACCGAATCGCCTTTTACATTGGTTTCAGTCTTTCAGATCTTCCCTTGCAAATTCAATTAACGACTTCTGGTATGTGTTTGTTGTTTAATTGTTCTTACTTTGAAGAAGAATATAAATGACATTCTCATAGTTAGAATAAAATTATTCTCAAACACTAGAATGCTCTTTAAAATATAGAATGCTCTATATAATTGTGTGTATATATATTTATGTAATTTTTTTAATTTTTTAATAGTAGTGTACGCGTACCTTAGTTTTTTATAAAATTGCATACCCCGTACCCGTATCCATGCAACATAGGTTAACATCAATCAGACCACCCATGAGGACAAATGGGTAGATAGCATGCCCTGGGGAGAATAGTTATACATATCAAGAGCAAATGCATTTGAAAGGAAGGCAAATTTTTTTCAGAATATCAGTACAACAACAACTAATCCTTTTCCCATAATAGACGGGGTCGGCTACATGGATTCTTTGTTTCCACAGAGCCCTATCATATGCCATGCTAACAGTTAACTCACAATAAGCTACATCATTCTTTATTATTTCTTTCTAACACTTTTGTGGCCGTCCTCTACCTCTTTTAATACTTTCAAAATCTAATTTTTCATACCTTCTTACAGGTTCTTTTCTTCTTTTGATCTTCTTTCTATATGTCCAAACCATCTTAAAATTTATTCTCTCATTTTATCATTTGTTAATTGAGGATGAAACAAGTGATGCCCTCAAAATAGTTTTACCTTGTACCTATAGCAAATACATTTATCATGGAAAACGCTTTTGATATAATGCATTTGAAAGTGTGTTCGTTCAGAAATATGACCTATGGACTTGGTCTACAAATCAACATGTTCGCTACATCACCTGCGATGTTGTTCTGAATAAGAAGAGGGAAGAAATTATTCTAAATTTTCTATCAAGCAATGACAGTAGAAGGCTACACCCTATCTGATATGTAGAAACATGCTCAACGCTACAGGATCTAATTTCAGCACACATTCTTCTACCAAACACGTGAAAATACCTCTATCTCCAGCTCCTCATAGCCATCATTTCCATCCATTTCAATAACCAAATTCCGTTGTTCAAGCAAAGTTGCGATCTAACAAAACAAACCATTAAAAGTGAAGATTTTGCAAACTATTCCTGAAGGGTGACATAAAAGAGTGCATTATTCCTACCTTGCCATCCGTTCCCAGTGAAAAAGCTCCAGAATCAGAAATCAATTCACCAATTGATTTTGTACGAACAACTGCACATTTTACAAGCTAGCATGCGAGTCTAGAGAATAGACAATCGACAAACTAAAAAATCAGCATTGCCAATATAAAGTCAAGTTATATTACATATTCAATCTTACCGTCCAATAAATGGGCAGAAGATGAGCTGGCTGCATCAGCCTCCACCATGCGCAGTCCAGCAATGATGTCATACAAGAAGCTCTGAAAGAGTTACAGCGACAAATATCGTATTAAGAAAGGGCAATAGACAGAAGAAGCATAAAATAGTTACATCAAGGATCAACTTTAAGTCCATACTTATTTATAATGGTTTATAATGGTGATTGATGAGTTAATAAAATATATTCAAGATGAAGTACCTTGGTGTATGTTATTTGCAGATGACATTGTGTTAGTGGAGGAGCCTAAGGAAAAAGTTAATAGAAAATTGGAACTATGGAGAGAAACATTAGAAAGCAAAGGCCTCCAACTTAATAGAACAAAGACAAAATATATGGAATGCAAGTTTGATAATTTGGTTACTTCACATTACAGAAATTAAAATTGGCACACATTACATACTCCAAAAGGAAAGTTTTAAATACCTAGGGTCAATTTTTCACAGTGATGAAAGAATTGATGGAGATGTTACGCATAGAATTAATGCTGACCGGTTAAAATAGAGAGGAGCATCAGGTATTCTTTGTGATAAGAAGATACCATTAAAGTTAAAAGGTAAATATTATACAGCAGCAATTAGACCTGCCATGTTTTATGGTTCTCAGTGATGGGCAGTTAATAGCCGACCCCGTCTAATATGGGAAAAGGCTTAGTTGTTGTTGTTGTTGTAGTGTTGGGCAATTAATCATCAACATGTACAAAAGATGTCTGTGACAGAAATGAAGATGTTGAGATGGATGAGTGATCATACAAGAAAAGACCGGATACATAATGAGGTTATTAGAAACAAATTAGGAGTGACACCAATAGAGGATAAAATGAGAGAATATTGTTTAAGATGGTTTGGACATATAGAAAGAATATCAAAAGAAGAACCTATAAGAAGGTATGAAAAACTAATTTTGAAAAGTATTAAAAGAGGTAGAGGACGACCACAAAAGTATTGGAAAGAAACAATAAAGAAGAATTTAGCTTATTGTGAGTTAACTGCTAACATGGCACATGATAGGGCTCTGTGGAAACAAAGAAACCATGTAGCCGATCCCGTCTATTATGGAAAAAGGCTTAGTTGTTGTTGTTGTTGACAAAGGACCTTCCTAGAACTGCTAAGAACATCAAACAAAGTAAAGAAAACCAATTAAGATATCGTCATTGACTGAAATTTAAGGCATACCTCTTTCATACTAGACCCAGTATTCAATCCCATGTGATGATATCTCCCAAACTTATTTGGGTCTGATCGAGGAATCTGAGGGGGGTGAAGAAGGTTGTAGAAGAATATGGAGACTGAATCGTAATAGAACTGTGGTCTAGCAGAGTTGTGATCACCCTCAAATTTGATGATGTTTTTATCTCCCTGGAGGACACATAAACGTTATAACCTGAAAATTCCTTGCATAACATGAAGGCCATCGCAACAAAGCATTCTTAAAACCAAAAGGGAATGATGCATAAGAGCATGCAACAGTTGGGAAAGCTAAATGGAGTTCAGACTTCTTTAATGTAATAAACACGTACTGCATAGGACTTGAAAATGATGTCAGAGTGATGTGACTGAATAAGCGCGTCCTCCGTAGCATGTCCAAACAAAGCTGGTATAAAACATTTAGGTGCAACCTGCATCACAGAGAAACTTTTGAGATAAGAAAACAGGAAGAACTAAAAGATGAAAAAGACTACAGCTTCAAAATGATACCCTGGAAACAGATTAAAAAAGTCAAAAACATCAAACAGCTATATAACCAGCATTGAGCAGATATGAATATAACACTTTGTAGATTGTACTCTTAGATGCAGGTAAGATCTAGAAAGGACAGCTTCTATAGCAACCAACCTTGACACAGTTGAGATCCATAATGTCAAACTTAGCCTTCTTCTGAATCACATGCCTCATGTATTGAACACCCATTTTTACCTAAGGAAGCAAATATTAGCAAGAGAGAAATAGTAATACGTCTGACTACATAAAGTATAACGATAAAGTGAAATTAAGACCATACATCACGCAACCTACATCTGGATTATCTCATGATTCATCTTATTTAGTGTCAAAGAAGAATCCTAGGCTACAGGATGAAGCGACACTGAATCTCCAATCTGGAAGTTTTTGCAGTTTAAGGTATCAGAGAAAAAACGTCATGTTTATATTGCTTCCTAAAGTTCTGAAATTTAAGAATAAAGTACATTCTCAGCACTTCGGATGTTTCATTTGCTTTTTCCTTTCATTTCTCTGTCCAGTACATACCCTGCATCTTTTAGTTGTTTCACTAATGGTTGCATATTCTCAAGTAAACAATAGAAAAACTTCTCAGAAATCACATGGGCAACTAATGCTTTAGCTTTACCCTTCAAATCGTCCACATTCCACAAGGATACAAACGTCTCTATAAGATTGGTATCTTCCTATCACAGTCACCATGAATAACGTTAGCATTTTCTCAAGAAATGTTTTGAACTCTAAAGTACAGAAAACCAGGAAAATGTTTAAGATGGGAAACGCAAACACATGAACTGGGATGTTTTTGAGGTAGAACTAGAATACATAACATCTACTAGCATCTGAAATCTTATCAAGCAAAGCTGCTCCCCAATGTTAGAAACACAATTGGGTATACAGCAGATTTATTAGTTTCCCATAATCTCAAAAGCCTTATGCACTTGAGAGTATCTCTATTATGTACGTTCCCCATCCTACTTGTACAGGATTTCTAAAAGCTATAAATTCTCCATTTTCAGTTCTGTCAGAGCATATCCCTAATGCAAGTCACTGTAATCAATTTCTTTCCTAAACATAATAAGTCGCATAAGCACTGGTGACAAATTTAGCAAAGGATATGCAAAAAGAAAAAGATTTAGTGCAGTAAAAAGGGTTGATGAAGACCAAATAAAGTTCTTTCAAACACCGAATTTGACCTAGACATTTTTCATGATATTCTTCCCTTGCCATACTATTATAGTATTTGATGAAGACTTATGGAAAAGGAGTTGTTGACCGAACATTATGTGATAGCAAAACTCTCATATAAAGTGCATAACTCTTATGTGATCGTATAAGAGTTATGCCATAGTGCTTACCATCACCGTCCATATATTCATTCATCCCAATTTATGTACACTTATCTATCTATACCTACATTTACTTATATGGCTATCTCCACCCACCTATTGATGCATCCATACTAGTGTTGTGCATATAGGTCTGTATCGTATCAAATTTCGATAGAGGACCTGTATCACACCAGGTAAATGTATCAGGCCATATCGTATGATACGGGTTCCAGAGCATGAGTTGAACCATGCTTTCACAAACTTTGGCCTTTTAAGTCCTTTTTTTCTTCATGAGGGAGATTTTGCCTCTTTGACTTGTGAGAAACTACGCTTTTTTAGCTGCGTACATGTGATATATTCACGTTTTGAGATATGAACTTTTATTTCCTTCTATTTTTCATAGCTTTTGTTGCATTTTTTGTATGAATCATCATTTTCCATTTTTCCTTTATTTCACACTCGTATACACACACATATATGTATAAACCTTTATTTTTCTTTGCCTTGATTTAATAATAAACTAGACTAATTGCTTGATTATTTTTCATTGTCAATTACCTTATTTATTTGTTTATATTATGAACTTATGAATATTATTAGTTCATGACAACTTACCTATATAGGTGCTTATTACCTTATTAAATAATTTAAATAAGTCATATACTATTGTTTTGATACAATTTTAAAATTTATGCTACTTATTTTGATTCCTAACAATTATTTAGAATTTTTCTTGATTTTTAAAGGTAATCTTGAAAAAAATTACAATATGGCCGCCATGAGAAAAAACGATGTGTTACGATACGCTACAAACAACTATGATCCATACAGTTTCTCATCTCCATTCATCCAGCCATCCGCCATCTACACAACCCTCCATCCGGCATCCACACATCCCACCCATCCTTATTCGTCCATCCATACAGCCCCGTCCATCTCAGTTTGAGAAAGTATTTCATGCCTCTAGGTGGGTTCATAGAGTAAACAATTAGTAGATGAGATCAGTAAATGCCCTATTTTTTTCAGTGATAGCAAGATATATACAAGAGATACGGATAAAGTGATTAAATAAATAAGATTTATACCGTGAATTTTGGAAGCCGTATTCTATAAACACCTGCAAGCTCCATCATAAGATCAAACAAGTTGGAAAACGCACTATCCAACACCATCCCAGCAATAGAGGGGTCATCTGCTCCATACAGAAGGCTGCAATAAGATTAGAAGTTTCTACTGTCAAGAGCTGCACAAGTACCTTTGGTTGCTTTCTTGAAAACGCAATCACACTTCAGATGGTTTGGACAGGAAACTTCGCATGGCTGGAATGAGAATTTAATAATGGTTTCCCTATCTGCTCAGTTTTCTGATGTCCTTTTCAACTATTTTAGTTTCTAGGAGTTGACATAGATGCCAATTGTCCACATCAAAGCTATAAGATGACGCTGCTGACTGGTAATGTTCATGCTTTTTGTTTGCTTAAACAATAATGATAAGTAACATTTTGTTTTCAGCCATTCGTGTAATAGACGAAACTGCACAATTTTCACATGCCCTTTAGAATGAATATTTACAAACAACATCATACACTTGCAAATGCTAGAACTTCTTCACTTAGAAGACAAACCATTAACTGACCTAATCACGCACTAGGCACTGCTTACTTTGTAGATTACATAAAATAGATACTTGAAAATAAGGATATGCAGTTTTGGGAGGTAATTGACACATTTGTGGTAAATCCATTAATACTGATTGATATTTCATGTCAACAGTTCAAATGGCGCATAACCATTTGAGCATATGTCTAGCTGTGTGCGTGTGTGTGTGTGTTCTTGTAAGAAGTCAGTGAAAATGTGTAGTGCACCGCAGCCATGACCTAGAAGTTAAGGCACAGTTGACCTATCATGAAATTCATAATTGCTTTAGTCTTAATACTTATGACTGAAGTTAGTACCTTATAACAGTTGTGTTGTTTTGCTTCAACAGATAAAATGAAATATGAATTGACTGAAGTTGTTCTAAGTACCTTGTAACAGCGCCCATTGATCGACCCCACAAACCTATGCGGGAAACTTCTTTCTTGTTCCGCAGATAAGATATTGCCACTTTTAAATCATCCTTCTGAATGATGTCAGAACAACTGTGCGTTTAGCAACTAGCCAACATAAACAGTATCAAAGGACAACCTAAGAACAGGAGATTTTGCACCTCATGCCAACCAAGGCTAACATATTCACCATCGGACAGCCCTGAGCCAGAAAAGTCAAGAGCGAAAAGAGTAATATTTGAAGGAAGTAACACAACAGCTGCTTCATTTGCATCTGCTCTACAGCCACTGCAGTAAAGATAGATGACAAGACTAAAACTGGTCATGTAAATGATGCAACTTTTCAACATCTTAAGCAGAATAATATTTAACGTGAAACTTGTGCCACTTTCCAGCATTAATAGAAAAAGAATAATATTGAAAAAAATGGGTAGCTATCCTTTAAGTAAATGAATATCAGTACAAAAGAAAAAAAAGCAACACGAAGAAGCAAAAAGTTGCAAAAACAACAAACCTGTTTCCATGGCAGTAAATGACACAAGGAAGAGAGGTATTTTCTGGAACTTGTGAGGGAACGTAGTGGCTGCACTGTAATTTATGCCCTCTTCTATTTGTTAGCTGTTAAAATCCAACAGAAGGTCCATTTCAGAAAATGTCATAACCGAACAACCAAAAACAGAAATTTCTCAATTGATCGATTTCCATACTTGCCTCGATATCTTCACGTTTGAATTTCCTTCCTCCAAGAGTGAACTCAGTCTCCCATAAATACTGATCCGGGTTATACTCAGCTCTGCGAATCATCCATTTGAAACAGTTTAAGACAAAGGAAGACTTGACGTTGCTTCAACTACAGTGCAACCTTAACCCAACTCCCTGTGGGTGTGCTTGCATATGTCCTCAATGATAATGTGAAGAATGCAGACACCACGCCACCTGCCTAATACTCCCGATAATAGTCCACTATAGGACTAGCTGACTATTACATATGGTTTCACCACTTTAAGATTATGGGTGATGAATGAGTCCAACTTGTGCCCAAATCGCATCTTGTTCAAAGGCATAAAGTGTGTAGAGACGTTTAGGCTTAGCAAAGTTCGTAAACAGTTACAACCATCATGGGAAATAAGGAGTGACGTAATAACTTAGACACTTCAAGATTTTAACGTGTTTGAATGTTAATCAAGATCAAGCACGTTACAGAGGCCAACAACTCAATTGTTTAGCCTTTCTCAACTCAAAGGCTTTATTTGTAGATGTCTATGTGATGTGTATCTATATATTTGGTAGTTTTTCCATCAAGCCACGCTCACATAGTCATTGTGGCAACAGTTTCCCAAGGAGGTAGTTTCCAACAAATGGTAGAGTCAGAGGGACCTTGACCTTCTTTCCCTTGTACTTACAGCAAAATGCCAATTACATTGTTTACATAACTACCACCTCTATTTGGCAAATCCAGGATTTAACAACTCTAAATGCATAATTTACCACCAAATGACTGTTTCAAAAAGAGCATCATTGCTCTAGCAAGTGTCATCCTCTTGAGGACTTGTTCAGGACCTTATTAGATTTAGAGACTCAAAATAGTAGTTTATCTAAGAGAATCAAGTGCGTGGCTAGAGGCCAAAATTGAAGGAGTTAGCCAGACCATGGAACCCAGGCAGTTTCATGAACATTCCCCCAGGAACACTATCCAAAATTCAAAATTTTGATTCAGTCTTAAAAGATAAGGTCTGGTAAAATGCAAATGTTTGATATTCTAACTGAATCTTCAGACAATGATTGTTCCATTGGTAACTAACAATTGGATCCATATACTGTCCAATCCAATTTCAGAACAAAATGTCAGCCTGTTGAAGCTCAGCCAACAACCAGCATGAGAACCAGCTAGGCCCTCTGAGAAGTCAGGTCCCATATGGTGTCCAGGGGATGCGCATTGTACCACCTCTGGATAGTTTGCACACATTTTAGAGATTTTTAGGAACATCAATTTCTTAATTTCCAAATTAAGTAGTTCCTTTCAGACTGATTTTCATTAAGTTTTGAATCAAGTCAAGGTTTACTGTTATGCTAAGTTGAGGAATTGTTTATATGTTCTATAGCTTCTATAGGATGTAAGCAATGGATCCTTTTGCATAAGCTTTTCCCTTATCTCAATAAAGAAAGGGAAAATTTCACAAAAGTATCTCGTGGTATTCGGTTTTGAATTTTTTGACACTTTGGAGCATAAACTACTCACACAGTAAAACTGAGACCTTCTACTGTGAATAAAAAAAGACCTCTCCCATGACGGCATCAACTTATGTTGACATGATGCATATATGGACATAATGACGAGGTATCTAAGCCACACCATCTTAACATAATATATTTAATGCCATATAATATTAAATATATAAATCAATTATATCAATAATATTAAATTAATGTTAATTAAATAATGTAAATGTTGGTTACTACATATTAAATATTAATCGATGTTTAAAGAATATTAATTATAACATTAATCAATATAATATTCTAAAATTCTAAAATAATCTTATATTTAATATTAATAAATATTAATAAATATTAAATAATATATACTAAATATTGATTAATACCTATTATAATACTCATTTAATATATATTTTAGAATAAAAATATTAACTAATAGTTAAATATAAGTTGATGTGGTAGTGATATGGCAACTTTATATTAAGATGAGGTGATGTGGTAGCTGACATGACTAACGTGCCACGCTAGCTTAAGTGTCACATCAGTGTGTCCATGTAGACACCACATCACAAAAAATTTAATGTTGTTATGTGAGAGGTCATTTTCTCTATTAACGACATAAACATGAGGTCTTAGTTTTATTGTGTGAGAAATCTAAGTCCCAAAGTGTCAAAATCGAATATCATAGGATACTTTTGTGAAATTTTCCTACGAAAAATGACAAGAAACAATTATAAGAACAACAATAGACAAGGAGATAGCTCTATTTCTATTTAAATATGAGTTTATGTCTACTTGGAAATGCATTCTTAATCTTCATCCAAGCAAGGATCGTTGTGTGGAAGAAGTGGTATTAGACATTCGTTTATGTTCGGAAATGACCGAGTGACATCTGCCACCAACACCAAGAATACATAAAGCCGTTACAGATCTTGGAGGTTCCTTTGGAATCAAGAAGCAAGGATGCCATGGCAGCAGTGGCGTCTCAAAAGGCATGGCTGCAATAAACATGAAGGATGAAAGTAGCCTACAATCAGGACCTAGCAAGTTTGCACTTGTTAATCCACTGAATTTTGGAAACAGGGTTATTTGAGCATAAAGACACAATAAAGAAAGTGGAAGGGCCTGCATAAGTGGATGATGTCCTAACAAAATTGAGGTGTTCTAACAAGTTTGCAAAGTCGCTTCCAACTCAAAGTGCAGATCGGAGGTAGAGCGGTTGATGCTGAGGAGCTACAGAGCTACACTTAATGCCAAACTAAGAAGAAAGAGAGATGTGAAGACCAAGATGAGCAATCACAATATTGAATCTAGATTGAGATTGAGCACAAAAGGTTGCACGTTACAGGTCAGACACATCAGACACGCGGAAACAAGATCAGGTAAGAGCAAAAGTAAAATGGACTACAACCTGATCCTACAAGGCGCTTAGATAAGTCACTGCAAAGAAAATGCCTCTGTAAATATTTATCGATAGTCGAAGGTTGATACTTCACGAATCAAATCCACCAAATCGCCAAGAGTCAAATGACGTTCAAGTATGAATGTCAATCTTCAAGTATAACAAACAAGAGAGCGAAAGCATACAAAAGCAGTACCAAGACAACATAATTTATTCATGTTGTGATGGAGTATTTATAGACTCTTTACAATGTACATGAAATGTAAAAGAAATAAGCAAGAAAGCCAAAAGAGATAGACTAGTGCTGGCCGGCCAGCATTAGCCGTTGGGCAGTGCTTCAACGGCTAATGGCCAGGGCCAACATGACTCTGACCCTGGTCCTTATCTCAAACAGGGGTTGCACGGGCCCTAATGGCCCGTGCCCCTATTACATTAACACCCCTCCCTCAAACTTTTTGGGTATACACTGAAAGTTTGTCTAACAAGAACTGAAACCGAGTAGCCGAAAGGGACTTGGTAAAGAAATCTGATGACTGCATTTCAGAGGTGACATAACATAGTGAAAGCTTCTTATTTAGGCATTCTTCTCGAACAAAGTAGCAATTCATCTCGATATGCTTCGTCCTCTCACGAAAAGTATTATTGGAGGCAATGTACATGACACTTTTGTTGTCACAATACATGATGGCAGGACGTTGCAACGTGACTCCCATATCTGCTAGAATGGCTTTGATCCAAGAGATCTCCATTGCAAGCGTAGCCATAGCTCGATATTTAGCTTCAGTGAATGAGAGTGACACTTTCTGTTGCTGTGTGTACTTCCAGAAAATAAGAGATTCACTTAAAAATACACAAAAATCAGTCGTAGAGTGTCTATCGTTGACATCTTCACCCCAATCAACATCCGTATATATAGATAAATTAAAAGATGAGGAAGAAGTTAAAGAGAACCCCTTTGTTATTTCTAATATATTGAATAATACGCAAAACAACACTCATATGAACAGAAGTGGGTGCCTGCTGAAATTGACTTGTTGTGTGTACTGCATGAGAAATATTTGGTCTGGTAATAGTAAGATAGGGAAAGGCACCAATGAATTGTCAGTACGGGGTGGGATCAACTAATTTCTCACCATCTGTGGATCTTAACTTGGTGCCTAGAACCTCTGGTGTGTCAACAATCTTGGTATCTGTAAGACCATATCTTTCAATGATATTTAGCAAACTTTGTTTGAGACATAAAGTATCCACAATTGTTTTTAGTTATTTAAATGCCTAAAATGTAATTCAACAGACCCAAGTCTTTCATGTCAAATTCATGATGAAGATTAAGTTTAACTTCTGCAATTCCTGCTTCATCACTTCCTATGATGATCATATCATCCACATACAAAAGCAAAATAATAATACCTGATTTTGTTCTTCATACAAACAATACAGTATCAGTGTAGCAAGTCGTAAAATTATGCAGATGCATGAATTTCTCAAATCGATCGAACCAAGCTTTAGGAGCCTGTTTCAAACCATACAAGGCTTTTTACAATTTAAGAGCATGACCGGGAGGAAGATTGAGACCAGGAGGTGGACTGATGTAGACTTCTTCATTCAAATATTCATTTAGAAAAGCATTATTAACATCAAGTTGATAAATATTCATAACCTTTAATAACTAGTATAGCCTTGTATCTCTCAATGTGACCATTGCTATGAGTTTTGATTTTATAGACCCATCGACATCCAATGATTTTCTTATCCTTTGGTATAGGTGCAACTATCCATGTCTGAGCCTTGTTTAGGGCATTGAGTTCTTCTTTCATAGCATCTTCCCATTCTAGAATACCTTTAGCTTGATGATGGAACCTAGGTTCCTTAACTTGACGAAGGATGACAATCAAATTTTTTCGTTATGGTTCAAAAGATTCATAGGACACAAATCGCTGGAGAGGTCTTGAAACCTTGGGTTCTAATCTTGTAATATCAGGTTCTATATGGGCATCATTGGTTTCTCTACGACGTCTTGTATAATGTGAAGGAAAGGGTTCGACAATTGATTGAGTATCAACAGTTGTGTGTGGAGTGTCATTGTCTTCAACAGGGTTTTCATGAAGATCTTGATGATCTACCGAGTCACAATCATTATCTTCTTCTAGTTAAAAAAAATCTTGAGGAATGAAAGGTTCAGAATTCTCTAAGGGTTTGGACTCATAATAAGCCTCATTCTCAAAAAAAATTACGTCCTTAGACATATATAATTTGTCTTCTATGGGTTCAAAACACCTATAACCCTTTTTGTCAATGTCATAACCAAGAAATAAACATTTAGTAGCTCTAGGTGACAGTTTATCATTCTTGTCTGTATACACAAAACATCTACATCCAAAAACTCTAAGTCATTCATAGTATGGAGGGATATTGTACAATTTTTCAAAAGATAAAGTATTTTCAAGATTAGACGAAGGCATTCTATTTATAAGATATACTGCGTAAGAGTAGCTTCGACCCATAAATATTTAGGAACCCTACTAGCAATTAGAATAGTTCGACAAGTTTCAATAATATGTCTATGTTTTCTTTCTGCTAGACCATTTTATTGGGGTGTTTTAGTGCATGATTTTTTATGAAAAATACCATTTATTTCAATAAATTTTTGAAATTTATTAGACATGTATTCTCATCCTAAATCGGATCTAAAGATTTTAATGGTGGCTCCAAATTGGTTTTTGATCATATTACAAAAGACTACAAATTTTTCAAATACTTCGGATTTATGTTTTAAGAGATATATCCAGTGTTGTCTGACGCGTATCATATCGCATATCGCTGGGTTCCACGATACGGGCGTATCGTATCGTATCATACTTTAATATTAAAATAATATAAAAATTATTTAAAAAATCAAGAAAATTAGTAAAAATCCGAAAAAAATTCCAAAAATATTTGGAAAAATCTGATAATTGCTTTAAATTCATATAATGCAAAGTTTAGCACAGATTGAACATTTAACATTTAACAATTGCATTCAAAATTACATATTTTGAAGCAAAAAATGAAATACATTTACATTTTACATATTGTAAATTTGTATCAGGATTATTAACTAAATAATCTTCTTCTTCTACTTGATAAAGATTCAAAGTTTCTCATCACCTTCTACTATAAAATGAAAATCTTCATCTCCTTCATGATGTTATTGTCCTTCAAATTAATTCATGCAATGTCTTCTTCGGTTAGGAGTGCATTTTCTTCATTATCTTCCATAATCCACTCATCTAATATATCAAAATTAACAAATTGCTATCTTTGTACATGTAGTTGTCATATTTGCTAATTTTCATATGTGAGCAAAACAATGAGCTCAATTTCTTTGATTATTGACTCTATGACACCTCAGTGATGTGATATTATTACTTGATGATATCCCTTTTTCTCTTACAACTAGCTTTTTAACTAATGCTTGAGCTTCATTTCTCACTTCCCAGACTGAGTTAAGCCTCACACACGTTGATCATGTGCAACTCAATGGAAGTCATGTAAGGTGAACCCTAAAATAGTGAAGTGAAATGCCCACTCAATGAACCGAGACAACCAAATGTTTTTAATTGTTTGCGATCTCATGAAATTAGAAACTGCTAGCAGAAATATACATAAAAGTTGGCAACAGAAAGGAAAATGATTTTGTCATAATTTTTATTTGTTTATAAATTATTCTTATTCAATAAATAAAATTATAAACCCAAATTACAAGCATAAGGAAGTGAAGAGAGGCCAGAAACCTACAAAAATAAATTTGAAAAAAAATTGAAACAAAAAATTGAAAAAAAAAATTTGGGCTTATCGCCCATATCGTATCGTGACTTCCCACGATATGATACGTATCGCACCGTATCGTACGATGCAGTGCAATACGGATAACACTGGATATATCCATGTAAAACGAGTAAAGTCATCCACAAAAATCACATAGTATTAAACTTCTCCTTTAGTAACAACGGGCACAGAGCTCCAAACATCTGAATGTATTAGATCAAAAGCTTTGTTTGATACATAATTTCTTTCTCCAAAAGAAAGATGATGCATTTTTTTAAGAATACAATCTTTACATTCAAACTTTTTCTCTCAAATTGTTTTCATCAAGGGAATATTACATAATTTTTTAGAGTGTCCAAGTCTTTTATGCCAAAGCGTATCTTGGGTTACATTACAAAACTCAGAATTTGTCATAACAAGATAGTCCATTTTGTATAGTCCACTTTCTCTATGGCCTTGACCAATCACCTTTCTCGATAGGTGATCCTGCACCACCCAATGTTTGGATGAGAAAGTGACTATACAATTATTATCACATATTTGAGCAACCGAAAGTAAGTTCAAATTAAGTTTAGGTATAAGACTTACATTTTGAATTTTAAAATTTTCTTTTCAAAGTTTCTTATTTTTTTGATTTGGAGTTTTGTTCCATCGACCGTAAACACATGTTTTCCAATGGTTTCACAAGAATTAATCAAAGAATCTTCACTATGTGTCATATGAAAAGATGCACCAGAATCTAAAAACCAAGACATACCTTGAGAAGCGGATAGAGCATTCCCAGAGATGCTTATTTTTTCTTTAAAAATTTCTTCTACGTAGGCTTTGATGTTGTTAGGCAAAACACCTCCTTCTTCTACGGCTCCCACGTTTTCACTCCTTTTCCGAAGTAGAGGACAAGTGGTTTTGATGTGTCTACTTTCCTTACAATAATGACAAATAGTGTCTTTATTGGGTCACGGTCCCATGGGCTTCTTTGACATGCCTTCGTTGTTCTTTGCATGTGGAAGCTTTTAGGTCTTCAAGTTTGCTCCCGGTTTTGATGCGGTAAGCACGGCTTCTTTGGTCATATTCATATTCTTCAATCTTGTTTTCTCCATAACAAAATCGAACAAAAAAGAATTCCCTCTAGGTCTAGGTTTTCTATGTATAAGGTTGGATCTAATATTTTCAAACTCGTCTCTTAACCCACGCATAAATAAGAAAAAGGCTTCTTTGGCCACATTCATATTCTTCAATCTTGTTTTCTCCATAACAAGATCGAACAAAAAGGAATCCCCTCTAAGTCTAGGTTTTCTATGTATAAGGTTGCATCTAATATTTTCAAACTCGTCTCTTAACCCACGCATAAATAAGAAAAAATATTGGTTGTCTAAAAATTCTTGAAATTCGTCTAATTTGTGAAGATTTCCAAATTTATCAAAACTTCTTAATTGAGTTCATAACTCCGAAAATTCATTGTGGTAGTCTCGAATGCTTAGATTTCCTTATTTAAGCACAATCATTCTTTCCATTAAATCGATTTGGAACACAAAATCATCTTGGGAATGAAGTTTCTTCAAGTATTCCCAAGTTTCAAAAACGTTTTCAAAAGCACTAATTCTATTCGTAAGTTTTTCATCCACATTTTGACAAATAATCCATGTGATTTTTATATTCATTTTTTCCCATAATTTCAAATCTTGTTTGTATTTTTCGTGGGCTTTGACAATATCATTGTTATCCAATCCATCAATATTCAAAATTGGTTCTTTTATGGTTTCATCGATGTAGTCCCAAAAATCTTTTGACAAAAAATACTTTTTCATAGTCCTAGCCCAACTTTTGTAACATTTCGGGTCTAGGATACATCTAAAAGACTCATTTTTGCCTTTCATTTTGTGCAAAATCAAAAACTTTAAACTAACCTCAAATTTGGTATGATTCTTCAAATTTTGCACCTGTGACACACTTCTCAATACACTCGATTTCTTCAATCCGAGGCTCTGATACCATGTAAATATTTGTCGATAGTCGAAGGTTGATACTTCACGAATCAAATCCATCAAATCGCCAAGAGTCAAATGACGTTCAAATATGAATGCCAATCTTCAAGTATAACAAACAAGAGAGCGGAAGCATACAAAAATAAGTCAAAAGTAGTACCAAGACAGCATAATTTATTCATGTTGTGATGGAGTATTTATAGACTCTTTACAATGTACATGAAATGTAAAAGAAATAAGCAAGAAAGCCAAAGGAGATAGACTAGTGCTGGCCGGCCAGCACTAGCCGTTGGGCAGTGCTTCAACGGCTAATGGCCATGGTCCTGGCCCTGGTCCTTATCTCAAACAGGGGCTGCACTAACAGCCTCTTCAATCAATAAACTTTGATCGGCAAATCAATAAACTTTGGCCGTTGGATTCATATTTCAGGACAGGTCGAAGTCTCTCCACTGGCCATGCAAGTCATAGTTTACTAGTTTCAGAGTTATTGGAGTCAAATCAATAAACTTTGATCGCTATATATTTAAAACTTCAGCTGACAATACACGGAAAAGATAGTTAGGAACAGAACGTTGGCAAAGCCTCGGTCGTATGAAATTACATACCTGGGAGGCCGAATCACAAAATTGACGAACTGATCGATCATCCTTCCTCTCCACACTTTCTGGAGCTTCCTTGCCCTTGCACGGCAAGGAGTCTTCTTTTCCACAGTTGCCTCAAGATTCGGACCTTTTCTGTAACAAGAACTACCATATGAAACTCAATTAAACTAAAATACTAAAATGCGAACTTTGCAACATCTTAACCACCGCTATCTACAAAATCAAATTTCACTAACGTCATTAACGAACTTTTGAAACACATGCTACTTTTCAAAACCTGCAGTGAGCATTCAAGCTAGAGTCAATCTACTACGTGGGAGATGCTGAGTTCTCGAACACTACAAAACTTCGAACACCACAAACCCCTCCGGATGTCTGCAGAACATGCACTCCGAGAGTAGAATTCTAAAGTAAAATGTCCAGGTTTAGTTCTTCACACCATTACCCAAACCCTAAGATTCTGCACAAATTACTCTGAACATGGGGCCAATTTTCTGCATGCTAATTTCTGCATTCATCCTGGTAAGCGGTGAGAGACAAATCTCAGACACAAGGAAGGCATATTCTCTCCGATTTCTGACCACAGAAACAAACAATTCCCACATAGATAGTTCCTAAAACCCCTATTCAACTTAAAGGAAATGAAAACAAAGAAACAGAAGAAAAATTCCAAAGCATGTAAAATTCATTACATAGAGCTTAAATGCTTACGGTGAGAAACATCCAATCCCTAAAAGACAACACCAAACCTGACCCCTCAACAGCTTACCTACATTCCACCGGAGAAGAGCGAGCGAGCGAGAAATAGAGAGAGAGAGAGAGAAGCGACCAAGTCGAGCTCTGAAACGCGCTACAAACTCTAGAAGAGCAAAAATCACCCGCTGTTGTAGATCCGCAGCTTCATGAATCCAGGTACGCACAAGCCGAAACAATCAATGCGGGTTTTCAGAGTCGGAACTCGAAAGGTAGAGAATCAGCTCGGAATCTTGAAAAGGACGGAAAGGGAAGAAAAACCCTAACCAATCATGGCCTTCGGTGAATGGAAAGCGAAAGGCGACGAAAAGAAAAACAATTGAGGGACAAAACAGACACGGAGAAACGACATTTCTTGTGATGGAAAATGAGAAAATGGGCAACACCCGCAACCAGAAAAAGGCAAAAAAACGAGTTTTTTACTGTCAGCTTGCAGGCGAAGTCAAGGAAGACGAACACCAACATGCAAGAACTCCCATCTCACGATTCCCCACAAAAGAAAAGGAAAAATTACAGAAAAAAACGGGGTAGAGAACGAAGATGAAGAGGAGAAGAACCAGCAGAGAGTGAGAGAGTTCAGAAACTCGTTCAGATTCCCAATGGAATCGCTCTGGCCCCCGAATTTTCTTCCAAACAGCACAAGCAGGGCTGGACCTTCGGATGACAACTGCACTTTTCCTTTATCGACCCAAGCCCATCAGCTACCATTATTTACAGAAAGCAGACTATCCATCAGCTACCATTATTTTACAGAAAGCAAACCGTCTTTGTTCTTATCACAGAAGTGAGGATGCAACTTGAAAGGAAGATCTTTATAATTTGATCAGTCAAGTTAGCCCTCACCCGTGTTGGGTTGGAGCAAGAAACACCACCCAAAAACCTTGCCTCGTGCGCACCAGCTATATAATTTTTCTAATATGTCAACTTTATTTTGCCAAAGCTTGGCAACCCCAACAAGAAGATGGGTGCGACGAGAGTAGACTGGTACTCGAGGCAAATTGTTAACTGGTTTTGTTTAATTATCGGAAACGAAATTTTAGCTCCCCGCTTGGAGGTAAGCTGGTTCCCTAACAAGTATTAGGTTATATTTTGTATCTGAAATTAAGGGTAAGGCTGCTAGAAAGGTAGAGAGCTTAATGAAGGAAGAAATACTTAAAAGGGAAGATCAAATAGCTCACTACTTTGTCTTAGTTAAGTGGGAACACAGAAGATGCTCTTAAGTTTGAGAAGAGATCCTCCAAAGCAAGGTACTTCGACTCGCAAACCATTGACCTAATGGTCAATTCATCAGTTTGTTGAGGTTCTCCCTCCCCTAATGGCTTCCTCTTCCCCTTGTTGGATCCAAAACTCCAGCCACCTTCCATTTTGGGGTCCATAAAGAATATGATACTCTTGTTTTGTTTCTTCCACATTATAGAAAGTCTCTCTCTCTCACCCACCCACCCACACGCACGCACACACATTCTTATTGGGGCTAGAAATAATTTATGTTGCCAATTGAGGTTCATAATGAAATAATTGTTGTACATAGTTCATTATGTAAATGCATTTTACAGCAAGAACATTTTTCCACCCAGGCAGCAATCAAGACCAGATTGGAGTTGAATATACAAGAAATGAGATGAAGTGAAACGCAATAACCATCATCATTTAGGAGGTTACCTGGAAAAACTCGAAGTGCAAAGGAAAGTATGACGGTTTTGTGCTAATAGATAAAAGGTGTGCTGTTTGTTTTGACAGCTCTACTTGTGCTTGCTTCCCCCTCCATTTGAATCAGGTTCATGCACCAGAGTTGAACCCGAATCTATTAAGTGATGCTTCTCGTTAAGTAGGACACTACAACTTATCTCTGTTACATGAATCCTTTTCTTTTCCGGAGTTAACTTGTTAGGTACGAGAAGCTGATGAACAAGTTCGGCAAAGGACAACCTTTGATGTGATATATATATATATATATATATATATATATATATATATATATATATATATATATATAAGAAAACTTAATAGGTCTACATATTGATTCATGTTCATTCGTTCTTTTTTGATGATGAGTATAATTTAAAAAAATTTAAATTTTTTTAAAAGGTACGAAAAACATTGTTATTATATTCATGCTCTCGAAAATCAATGATCGAACATAAATAGACAACAATAGTCGGTAAAATCCAATGACTTACTCTCTCTCTATATTTTATATATATATATACATATATACAACGAGAAATGCTAACAACCTTTCAAATGACATACTTATCATAAGAGTTTAAAGGTAAAGACGAAAGAAAAAAATAAGTTTATTTGTTTCCTTTGATAATAACATGAAAAAGTATAAAAGCAAGTGCAACCACCGAAAGTACCTTTCATCTTGATCGTTCATCTCTTATGATGGCATGATAAGACGTGGGAGTATGTCACCTGGAGGGCACTACCATTTCCCTACACATAAAGAATGGGAATCATTTGAATTTTGCTTGAGAAAAACCATCGACGTAATTTATACGTATTTAGTCTTGGGTTCTTGTTTGCAAACCAATACGGAGTAAGTGAGTCTTGCTCTGCACTATCTCGGCCATATATTGGTGTCCACTGAAACTCCCATGGGTGTTGCCACTGGCGGATCTAAAAACTCTTTTGGGTAGGGTCGGTAGCCCCTTGAATGGTTTCCAGTGAGGCGAACTAGGTATTATAGCCCATGAATCTTTCCATGGACTATAGACTTTAAGTTGATCTTCCAAATTTCACGTGCTCGGCTCAATGTAGATCTGTGACTGGGTGTTGCACCATATATAGTACCCCATGTTTCCAACAGCATTTGGAGGTCGACAAATCACATTGTCTTGAGGTGAGAGTATCCCTCAAAATAGCAACGGGTGGTTGTAGATACAACAACAACTAGACATTCTCTCATAGTAGATGAGGTTGGTTATATGAATTCTTTGTTTTCATGAAGTCCGATCATGTCCCATGCTAACAATTAACTTAACATAAGTTATATCATTCTTTAATATTTTTAACATTTTTGTAATATTTTGTTTTAATATTTTCATAATTTAGTTTTTTATACATTTTTAGGGGAGTTTTCATTAGTCGTCTTTCTACATGTTCAAACCATTTAAAATGATTTTATCATTTTATCATCTATTGGTGCACTTTTAATTTATTTTTAATAACCTTAATATGTATATAGCTCATCCATCTCAAATCTTCATTTCTATTACAGACATTGTTTGTATATATTGATCATTAAATGTTCAGTACTTATAATTATAAAACATAATGAGTTTAATTCTTTCTCTATAATATTTATCTTTCAATTTTAATGGTATCTTGTTGACACATAAAATATCTCATGTGCCTCTCTATTTTAACAAACCTTAGTTAATTATATGCGTAATTGATGATAGTAAATAAACGTTGTCAATGAGGGTCAATTAAGCACCAATTGTGGGACTTGATTGTGAGTAGGAGAAGGTACGATAGATTATGCTACAATCTTTAAGACCTTTAGTGGGCAGACAATATCTCTTATGAAAGCATGCAATGTTGGAAGGTGAGCAACAATAACCAACTGAGCTATATACACCGTGCACAATGGTTAAAGTTGGTGCCGAGAATGGCTTCGGTCTTCTCAGAAGCGGGCTGGAAGGTGCTTTGGACCCGGTTGGATGTGGAAGGAATGCAATATTTCTTATGGTCGGTGGCCCGCTGCAGACTCCATATCAATAGCCTTCAGCACTGTGGGAGTGGGCTTTCTCAGGCTTTTAGCTTCTCCAATGCTCGAAGAATCCATCCTTCATGTTCTTCATAATGATCATCAACTACTATCTTCATCATGATCATCAACTACTAGATGTTGATAAGATCAAAACTTTTTACTGCACGATTGGGAGAGGAGTGGTTATTCTGTTGGATTTAATGTGCATTAATGACATTTAATTCATGTTGATATCTCTATAGAATCAATTGATGCATAATTGATATATGTGAAAATTCTAAAGTGTAAAAAGTAATATGTGAGGGACTTGTGAATTTGATGACCAAGATGAGACAAAGTTTAGTCTCATATTGAAGAATGTGACAAACTCACGTCTTTTTATATAGTTGGTAGTTTATAAACCTTAGTTCAAAAAGCTTGGGGAGGACATGCTAGACCACACATATGCTTCAGACTTGGGTTTGAGAATTGTCTTCAATTTATCTTTTTGCAAAAAAAAAATTTTGAACTAACAGTCAAGAGTCTTTCATGTTCATGGATAGGTATAGAGCCATAATGGTTGCGGATAAAGCGGTATATCGCTTGGATCATATCCATGATTTGAATCCACGCACACCCGATAAATACATGATTAGGGGTCCCTATTTACATATCTTTGCGGTAACCGACTCTCTCTTTTCTCACTCCTTTCCTTGCTTCTTCTTTTTGTGGTGTGACTGCTCCATCTAACCCTCTCTTCCCCAACTAAAGATAACTGAGGCATGGTCGAGGTCGATTCAAAGCTAGGTACGTGTTATTTGAGTTGTATATGTGTTTTATCCTAGGAGGCAGATGTAGGTACATGTACGTACTTATAACGGGGTGCTAATTTTTCTAAGGCAAGCCCACAAGGGCGACTTGCTGTGATAAGTTTCTATTTTGATTTTGCTTCTACTTTTGTTTTTCGCATGGTTTGTTTATGACTTATTTTGGATTTGCGATTGTTGTTGTCGATTGAGGCATGTTTATATTTGTTGCATATTGATTTATTATGCATGTATGTCTATAGATTTTGCCAATATTTTCAACCTCCAAGACATTAAGAGGGATGTCAACAACATGGAGTGTAGTAGTATTCTCTTTTAGTTTCCAAAATTAATGGTGTATGCAGATTGAGATTGTGTAGGAGGGGAACCAATGTGCAGACCGGCTGGCATATGAAAGCATGCAACTCTTGAGGGGATTCACACTTAGCCCTCTGTCCCAAAATTTCTAAAGCAATTGCATCTAGGTGATAAGATAGGTATTTGTTATACCTGCCCCATGTAATATTGGGGCTTGGGCATCCCTTTAACTGAGAAAAAAAAAATACCAATGCTTTTGCTTTTATCATCTCGTGCAACCTTCATGAACGCTAGTCTAGCTTTCTTCTTGAATAGTCATATATATTCGTTTTCATGACAATGGAGAGGCCAAACTCAAATGCATTCTCCAATTATCAAACTCATGATATTCAAGTTATGGGCTATTGGTTGATGACAACTTGGTGTTATAATTAATGTTACTTAATTGTCGAATTAATTAGACTCATGAGTATTAATTACATTTGGTTCTTGTTAAGTATTTCTAAATATTCATTTGATGCATCATTGATATATGTGAAAATCTTAAAGTGTAAAAGTCACATGTGAGGGACTTGTTCATGTAAGATCAAGAAATAAAGTTTAGTCTCATATTGATCGATGAAAGAAACTTACATGCCCTTTTATATTGTTAGTAGTTTTGAACCTTAGTTTAAAAAGCTTGGAAAGACATGCTAGATCACATGTACACATTGAGCATAGGTTGTGGGCTATCTTGTATCAGAAATATAATAGTGAAGACCTCAATCTTCAAAAGTAGTTCATAGTTGCATTTCTTATGTATCAAATGGTAAGGGGAAATCTATGATCTAGCAGACACATAAATTTTAGTTTTTATGCAATGGTCTAAAAGAAGCCTAGATGAAGCCTATTATTAAGATTTTTCTTAATTCTTAGGAGGGTTTCAAAATATATCTCAAGCATAAAAGGGTAAGAAGAACCTTTATGATCTCATGGTAGATATATCAATAGAGGAGGAACATAGAAGCTACAAACCAATTATGCCTATTGATAGTATCCCTAGCATCAACATTACGGTCAGAAAGAAACAACCTAGTGATATTCAAGAAAATTAGAAAAATACAAACTAAAGACCAAGATAAAAAATCCAAAAATAAACTGTGTTGCCTTTGTGGTCAAGTTCAACAATGAGCTAGGGATTGTCTCTCAAAAGAAGTCAAGAAACCTATGGACGTTAATAGAGTTATGGTCAACATGGTGGCCATTGCAGCTACATCTAGTGATGAATATCTATTCCTTAAATCCCATCTTTATTTTATTAATAAGTCACAATATTGGATGATAGATAGTGTGACTAATGTGTATGTTTGTGTTAATCAGTCTTTATTTGTATTTTACCACGTCGTTTATGGTAGAACCGTGTATATTTTAAGTTTTTCTCGAAAAAGATTTTGACTCTTCACGGAGTTAGGCATATTCAACGATTCATCAGAATATCCTTAGTAATTTAGTTTTAGTTAGGGAGGGTTAAGGTTATATTATAAATATAATAAAGTCGTAATTACATGACTTAATACATGGTGTTTCTTTTAGAAAAGCTATTTGGGTGATTTAAGTGATCTATTTAAAATTCATGTAGAATTAGTTATTAATTCTTGTATGAATTTTATATTAATAAAACCTCTTCTTCTTTGAATAATATTGAATCATTTGATGCATGATAAATTAGGTTGAGACATGTTAATTTTGGTTTCATGAAAAGAATAATGAATTTAAATCTTATTCCTAAGGTTGTCATATATAGAAAACACAAATGTGATATTTGTCTATAAGTGAAACAACCTAAAACCTTTCTCTACGGTTCATAGAAAGTCTAAATATTAAGTTTGGTACACGCATACATTTACAAATTCAATGGAATGACAACTAGAAATAACAAAAGATATTTCATTATATTTATTTTAGTAGATACAATTACATTTACTTACTTAAAAGTAAAGACGAAGCTTTAAAAAAGTTTCAAATTTTTAAAAATAAGGTTCAAACCCAAACTAATAAGATACTTAAATGAATAAGGTATGATAGGAGAGGAGAGTATATCTCAAACATATTTCAAGAATACTCTCAAAAGAATGATATTATACATGAGGTTACTACTCCATATTCACCTCAATCTAACATGATAACTAAACAAAAAAATAAAATCTTGTGTGATATGATAAATGTTTTACTTCAAAGTTTTAGATTACCTATCTACATATGAGAGAAGCTTTAAATACGACTTGTTATATTCTTAATAGAATTCACCATAAGCATAATGAAAGTAGTCTCTTTGAACTTTGAAACGGTCAAAAGATTGCTCTTAAATATCTCAAAGTATATGGTGTCTTGCAAAAGTCCACATCCCTAAATACAAAAAAGAATTTGAAACCTAAAACTCTGGATGTCATATTTCTAGGTTACATGAATACAAGTTATGCATACAAATTCTTGGTCATACGATATGATGTATTTGACATAGATGTTAACATTATATTGAACTCTATAATGCTATATTTTTTGAGAATGTATTTCATATAAAAATTAGAGTGCCCCAAAGTGTATCTTCTAGAGATCTTGACCCTACTATTGGTTTCATTCTCAATCATGTGAAAATGATGGCAAATGTGGGGATAACCCAGAAATTGTTATTTCTAGATCGAATGATTCTAAGAAATAACTTAACAAAGGAGAAGTAAACCGTTAAGGATATCCAAAGACTTTGGAAATGACTTTTTATTTGAATGTTGAGGATTATCCTATCACTTTCTAACAGGCTATGACATTATCTGAGGTTAAGTTTTGGAATGAGATCGTTAATAATGAAATTCAATCAATTTTTTTAATAAAACTTGAGAATTAGTGGATTTACTTTGTAGTTATTATATTATGGGTTACAAGTAGTTTTTTAAGAAGAAATTGAATTTATACGAGATAATCAATAAGTATAAGGCCAGATTAGTTGGCAAGGAATAGATACAAAAAAAGATAAATTATTTTGATACCTATTGCCCTTTTCTCCGATGACCACAATCCGAGTACTTATAACACTTACTTTCATATATGATCTCACAATTCATCAAATAGATGTGAAGGTTATTTTACTGCATAGCGATCTCCGTGAGGAAATTTATATGGACTAGATAGAGAGATTTATTGCTCATGAGAATGAGTTTAAGGTGTGTAAACTTCTTAAATCATTATATGATTTGAAACAAGTCTATAACCAATGACATGAAAAGTTTGAGTGTGTTATATCATCCTTTCGCTTCATTTCTAATGACTTTAATAAGTGTATCTACTGCAAGTCTATTAATGATACTTTTATCATTTTATGCTTATATGTAGATGATATTTTATTATTTAGTTCCTATATGATAATATTAAATAAGACTAAATCATTCTTCTGTAGTAAGTTTGATATGAAAGATATGAGTATAACTGATATGATTTTAGGGCTTAAAATCTCTCACTATATTGAGAAAGTCTTAGAGAGATTTAGATATATACAAACTCTAAATATGTTAAGACCACATATGATTCATTTAAGACTTTGTACAATAATAAGAATGATATTCTTATATCTCAATTACAATACTCTCAGATTATTGGTAGTATGATGTATCTAACAAACCTTACACGACTAGATATTGTTTTAACTGTGAATAAGTTAAGTAATACACTGATTATCTAAATAAAATACATTGTGAAGCTCTAGACAGAATCATTTATTATTTAAAGGGAACTATTTTTCTTGAGTTGTATTATGATAAACATCCTTATATTCTTAAAGAATATAGTGATGTTAGCTGAATTGCAAAGAATTTTGAGAGTAATATGGTCACTAAATATGTGTTTCTTTTGGATTAATTAAACTCATGTGTATTAATTACATTTGATTCTTGTTAAGTATCCCTAAATATTCATTTGATGTATCATTGATATATGTGAAAGTTATGTATAAAAGTCACGTGCGAGAGACTTATGCATGTGAAGACAAAAAGACAAAGTTTAGTCTGAAAAAAACCCACATGTCCTTTTATATTTTTAGTATCTCATAAACCTTAATTTAAAGAGTTTGGGAAGGACATGCTAGACCACACACGTATACCAAACTTGGGATTGGGAATTATCTTCGATCTATCTTTTTTGCACGAAAAGTTTTGATTTAACGATCAGTGGATCTTATGTGAGAATAGTTATGGGATTGAAGAGGTGTATTGGTTGGATCGGATATGAGATTCATGATCCACCATGTTTTTTATAAAGTGGAATTAAGGCTTTACTAATCCATACTTAACATTCTCTCACACACTCTCTTCTTATCCTCTACTCTCTGCATTTTTCTTTTGTCTACAACGACAGCTAACATGACACATGATAGGGCTCTCTAGAAATAAAGAATCCACGTAGCGGACTCCATCTAGTATGGGAAAAGGCTTAGTTATTGTTGTACAGTGGTTGCTCCCTTCTTCTCTTTTGTTCTCCAGTTAAGGTGAGTGAAGTATGGTCAAGGATGACTTGAGTAAAGTACATGTTTGTGTATTTTATTTTGGGAGAAAATTGTAGTTACCTATACATACTCTATAGCATAGGGTTGATTTTTTATTCGACTGTTCTTGGTTTGAGTATATGTGTAATTGTTACATTTTGACTATTTATTCATGTAATCCTAGTGTTTTATCCAACACTTGACACAAAATGCTTTTAATGTACCGACAGGCTTAGCTGAATGACAAAACGCTCTAGTGTCGTTCCATTTGGTAAAAGTCGGATGCATGTGTTGAGCGTATGTTAGGCTTGGGTCTTGTAACACACAAGAAAAAAAAGAGCTTTTAGCGAAGTGTGCAAGACTTTGTGGGCCCTGCGAGTCAATGCTCGTTGAAAAGGCAAAGGAAGAAAGAAAGAATCATGTGGCAGTTTACAGATTTATTGCAATACTCAATGGTCATTCCGCGATTCAAAGTCAATCTCACGTAGTCACTATCCACAGTTATCCCATGTACGACCAAACACATCCCACTAATTAATTAGTAGACCATCCTCTTTAAACACCTACATATGTTATTCTCTCACGAAAACACACACCAGCGTTCATACATAGAGAGAGAGAAAATTATTAAGCAACATTTGGTGTTAGAATTTTTTTTATTATGTGGTTCATGCAATCAATTAAAAATGATAATAAAAAAATCACTCATCTATATCACATTTAGTACATAAATGTCATTGATTTTTATGTCAATTAGCTTACAAATCATAACCCTTTTTGAAATATTAAATATTAACAAGTGGATGCTAATCAACCACAAAAACAAGAGCAACTAAACTAATTAAAAAAACAATAAAATGGCTAGTAGCTACTATCCTGGTAACCGCTCTGTATATAGTGGGTAAATGTCCTGGAGGGGAGTCCTGCAGGGAGCACAAGAAGAAAAAGCACATTCAGGTTATACGGGCATCGTCCCTTTCTTCAATAAAAGAGAGCTATTTAATTTATCTTAGAAATTCTCATACAAACTTTCATCAAGTTGCTGTAATGTTGTAAGCAACTAAACTTTATTCTTATATTTTTGCGAGAAAGTGATTTATGAACAATTAACGTGACGTACAAAACAGAGACCGTGGACCATAAACGAAAGGAACCTTATTTTGAGTGAAACTTTCCAACGAGGATCCTACTTTTCCCAGCTACATGTGTCTCAGATTATAGTACGTGGTGGCTGCAGCGACATTTGTGGAATTACTACACCAGAACCGGAGGAGTCGACCCCCTCGATCCGTATTCTCAAGGTTTCCATTCTTCGTTTCTTTTCTTTCTCTGTTTCCTTTGGAAGAAATGGCACGAAAGATCAATCGTAGCTGTTTTTGATATTTATGCATGGTGGGGTCATCACCACCATCATACTTTCTCGTCTTTGTAGCGTTGGGAAGATTGGGTGTACTGTATAAATCATTGTCTCTAGAGGAGGCTGATTGAAGAACACTCGGTGCGTTGGCTATCTGAGAACGATCTTTGTTCTTTATCGTTGCTTTCGTAAGATGGGTTTCACTCGTTTGATTGATGAACTTCTTGCCGAGTATCGGTATTGATTGAATATGCATGTTGGCGTCGTACTTCAATGGGAGTTTGAGTTAGAGGGCTCGTCCGACCCTTTGGTTGATTTCATTTGATATGGACGGGAAGTTTGAGACGTCGTTGACAAAGAGTTGCGGAAATGAATATTGATGGTCCGTGGTTATCATGCCTCTTTAGTTTCTTCTGTTGGGTTTCTTTGTACCGTTGGTGCCGTTTTCACTGGTGGTTGTGTTGGATGGTCCTCCACCTAAAGTAGAGGGGAAGTTGAAACGCCATCTGACAATGTTTAGTTCCAAATCATTAAAAAAGAATGCTGGTGTGTTCAGTTTTGTCATAATTATTATATTCTTATATTGGATTTCTCATAGTTGCCTATGCTTGTAAGAGATGCCCTTTGCAGATAGGCAAGAGGTTAGGTGTTCCATGGTTAGTTTGACATGGATAGAACGATGTGAGCCTTTCATATGATCTGGCTTTTCCTTTCTCTTTCTGTAGATTATGAAGATTCTGTTGGATGGTTTTCTTGTTCCTGTAGATGTTTAGGGTCATGTTTTTGGAATGCAAGCTTGCTACCTACACAGAATGTGCTTAGGTGCCATCTTGCTTTTTGGATGCTCTTGTGCCCAAGTGCATCGGTCATATGCAAAAGGCTGGCCTTGGAAACGATTATCTCATATGAAGTTGTTAAAATCTTCCATTGGGACTCATTTTTGCGTTGCCAAAACCAACCCCATGCATTGCTTCTGTCATTGTTTGTTCCTTAAAAACCCTTGATCGCAGCAATTTGCGGCTGCAAACACGAGTTCCATGTTCGCTATCACCTAGCAGAACCTTAAATGTGTGTGTATTTGTTCTTTTTAACTATTACTCCCTTATCTGTGAATGTGTTTAATTCCTTTAACTGGTGCTGCCGTGTTTGTTTTAGAAACCTCAGTTACCATAGTCGTAGACATACAATGATGGATCTGTAGAAAATGTACTCTCAACCTCTGTTGGTGCTTTCCTGGTCAATTAACCCTCGCATTGTAGATGTTTGTCAGCATGGGAATCAAGAGAGAAATTTGTTGCATCTGGTTTATCCCATGATTGAGGATGTGAACCTTAATAGCTATGAATTCTGCTTGAAGAGATGTCCGACAGGAGCATAATGAAATTCTATTGGCTCAGGGAACGTTCAGTATGACTGAGAGCAGATGGGACTATTGTCTATAAGAACAAGTATACAAAACAAATAGAGCATGATCCCTTTAGTCGGCTCTTATTTCATCATGTTTTCAAAGCATTAGGCATCAAAAATGCCCCAAAATATTCTGGCAGCAACATGGAGCTAAAAAGTATGTACTAGATAAATTGATGCATCTTAATGCTTGTCTACATATATGTACTTTTTGCTCACATATGTATGAGATACGACTTGTATATGTTACGAGCTATAATTCTGTCAACAGTCTGCTTGGCATCGTTCTTTGGTCATTTTCTCTAGCTGTGGCCACATGTTGCAGAATATAATTTATTAACTTCACTCGTCTTTTCTTCTTTGCAGACAGGAAGTTTGTGTCAAGCTTGTTACAAATTTGTTGAGTTATATCGTTCTTAAGGACATATATGCTTATGTGAGCAACCGCAACTGAGACCATTTTTGTTTCTCTGACTTCAGACATTTCTCTGGTTGTGGTTTGGGTGCCACTTATGGTCATAATGGGTGGTGCACTTGGAAAGGGTGAATATTCTGCAGAAACAAAGGTAGAGCAAATGATAGTGGAAGCGGTGCAGCGAAGGGCAATTGAAGGAAGTCACATGAGATCTTTTGATAGTGTGGTCTTGAAATTTCCGAAGATTGACGAGAGCTTGAGGACTGTCAAGAGCATATATAAACAATTCGGTGAGCACTTTATGACTTTTCCCTTGCTTATTACAAGAGGGAAATCCATCTGGTTCAGGGAGCAGCGTATCCAGCCAGCAGAATAACTCCCTATGGATACCTCAGTCAAAGATTCGGAGCCTTTAGCTTCGGTCTTGTGACAAGGGCTGGAATTGGTCCTGAACAAAATTAGCCTAATTGTTTAGACTTTACTATATGACCCCTAGTAACTTTCTCACTATTGTGTGCTAATTAAAACTGTCATCTCACCTTAAAAGTTTAACTTCCTTCGTAGTCCAACCTTTTTGGGTGATATTTGCATGCGTTCCAAAAATTTCCAAAAATATAACCACAAGGGTGATCTTCTGCTGATTTGCATCAACTACCGTCACATATCCTTTGCAGATGAAGATGATAACGGGACAATAGACCCAGAAGAGCTGAACCATTGCTTCCAAAAGCTGGAGATATGTGTGACTGAACAGGAATTAAGTGACCTTTTCGAGGCATGTGATATGAATGAGAGCAGAGGCATGAAATTCAATGAGTTCATCGTTCTCCTCTGCCTCGTATATCTTCTGAAGGAGTCCCCATCAAGCCCTTCTGTATCCTTAGAAGGCCTTCTATAATGATTTTCTTCTCTCTCCCTCCCTGTGTTCATGTGCACGCGTGTGTTGGATGGTAGGTGGTCGGAGGGCTATTCTGGCTGGGGTTCTAACACTAAGCGTATGAAAGAAGTTTCGTTACATAAGAATATCTAATGGTTATATGCAAACTATGCTCATCTGAAATCGTTATATCAAATAAGAAGCTGTACTTTTTAAGAAGATTTATTATGTGAATAGGTAAAATGTGTCAAAGCAATGTCTTGAATGGTGCACTTGTTTCCTTGCTTTTACTCAAATTTCCGTATGACTATATTGAGTGATTCTATCCTGCATACCTTTTCACATGCATTCCCTTACTTTTTGGGGTATGAGTCACTTCCAAGGTGGTTTAAAATATATAAAAGGGAACTTATTACACTCAAAAAGTACACAAAGAGCACATGTGACCTTGCAAGATCGAGTTTTCCACGAATATATATATATATATAAAGAGAGAGAGAGAGAGAGTATGGTATATATTGTAGCTTCAGTGCATACACATGGGTATGCATGTGTTACAGTATGCTTGTGCCATTTTACAAATAATCTCTCATGTTTGCCTTTTTTCTTTGGTTAGACTTGTCCAATCTATTGTAGCTTCAGTGCTGTCGATGCAATTCTGTAGAGAAAAAGATACTGCTGAAAATTTGAGTCTTGGTTGTCTTTGACCAAAAACCAGAAATCACGGATGGGATTACCACACCTGGAGGCAACCTTCGAGACATTAGTTGATGCATTTGTCTTCCTGGACAAGAACAAGGACGGTTATGTTAGCAAGACTGAGATGATACAGGCCATCACTGAAACTACCACCAACGATCGTTCATCTGGACGCATTGCCATGAAGAGATTTGGTTCTCTCTCTCTCTCTCTCTCTCTCTCTCTCTCTCTCTCTCTCTCACAACACACACACATATACATGCACATGCAGTTAAGATTTAATCTGCAAACTTCTACGTACTTGTGGCGTAACATTTGGATCATTTACTGAAGCCCACAAGTAAATTTTGAACGATCAAATTTTTTCTTAACAATGAAAACCACCGATTTAGCTGTTTTTGAGCTTCAATTTCATCAAGTAGGCAGCAAGCAAGTAATTGCTTGGTAATTGGCATGCACAACTTGCCAATCTAGATGGTGTTTTGATTTAATTATCCCTATCGCGTGAAGTTTCTCCATGCGATATCGAGATGGATAGAGTGGATCCCATTAAATTTATTACCGTTCGAGCTGATTTCTTCTCCTTTCTGTTATCGCAGAAGAGATGGACTGGGACCGAAATGGAATGGTAACGTTCAAAGAATTTCTCTTTGCATTCACTCGGTGGATAGGGATTGATGCTGAGGATGAAGATGAAGATGAAGATGACAACACATCCCCGGAACAGTGATCTACAGATTGATGACGCCCATGTCAATACCGAAAGCCTGCTTTATTCCAACAATCGCAGTTGATGAGATGAAACTGAGTTCAGTCAATCATATTCCTTCCTAGTGGGAAATTGATAGCTGACATCCTTTTTGTGAGAAATGTGAAGGAAGCTAGTTTCCTGAAATACAACTCTTGGGATCAGGGCTAGTTAGTTTCGACTTCATGCCAGAAATTTTGCTTGTGGAGAGTTCTTGTGATATTTGCTTGAGTCATCAAAAAGCTATACTGAACTTGTTTCTGTGGTAGTCGTGTATGGAAGGACCAATCAACAAGGCCCTGTTCACATATTCCGATTGTAGAGTTTGTCTCAACTAGTTCTCTTTCAGATGATAAATACCATGATTATGCTCGGCCAACCATGCAATTCCTTTTTAGATTCTGGACGATGGTGTTCACAAGCCAATAATAAACATGGTCGGTATCTTCTTAATACTATCTAAAAATGAGTAGGATGAATGTGAACCTTAATTTAAATCGAACATCACAAGTGTTTTAGCGAATTTCCTGTTTGCTTGCAGAACCCTTCGCCTATTCAATGATCGCCGAATCATGTATAGCCTGGTTGGGCTTCACAAACATGGTTGAGGCTTGCTGCCATGTTCAAAGCAATGCCAATTTCTCTCTGGCCATCCCTCATTTTGTTGTTAAACCAACAGCCTGTGAAGGTTCAAGTCTGCAACAGGATTTCCCAATTTGTTTTCTATGCGAACTAGAGGAGCTAACAGTAGCTGAATAGCCTTTATTCAAACATGCAGTGACATCCAAATACCCCTTATACCAGACAACAGTGGTTCTAAAATAATTACTAAAAAACAAAAGGAATCTGGAAAACGGGAGAGGAAAAGCACCGAGTAAGGTTTACACATTCCATCCAAGACCATACACCTCATCCTAAAATACAAGACCAAGCTATTGCATAACATTCTACATGCCACTGCCACCAGCCATATTCTCAAACCCATATCCCTCACAAAGTGATGTAAAGGAATTATAATTCCCAGTCTCAACATTGGTGACTGGAAAGGCACGATGAGCCTCTTGCTGCTGGAAGATCATGCCAGTACTTGATTCCAGTATTGGGTGACGGAGCACCATTTCAGGTTTCATATGTGATTCCTGCTGCGTGTTGGATGGTTGCTTATGCTTCAGTCCTGCATTTGCACCTTTAGATGAAAATGGCATTGCTGCTGCCCGCTGTTTCTTAGGAGGCCTCTCTCCTCTCTAGCTCTCCGATGAAGAGTTGGCATGGCAGCCAGAATCTGGCGTGAGTGGCTCATTCTGTGAGGACTCGTCCCTAGAAATACAATTGGTAGTGCAATTTGTCTGTTCCTTGGACTCATTGGTAGTGATGGTTTTGTCATACAATGGGGGTGCCTCTAATGTGGCCGCTGGAGTTGAAGGGTAGGTCTTGTCCTCTACATCTGGCGCGTGATCACCAGTTGCTGATACTATTCCAGCTGCAGAAAGATCACCATTAAGTACACCGCTCAGCCGTTGCTGCTCTTCAATGATCCTCTGCAGATACTCTCCTTGAGCTTCAATACGTAACTGCAACTGCCTTTGTACCTAGACAATCATTTGTGCCGAGTAAGAGAAAACATAAATGTGGATAGAATTTTTTACCAAGAACAGTAAAATGGTGAACGAAGATGAGGTTGTGGAATCAAATTGCTCGTAAAGTGACACTGCGAACATCTACTGAAATCAAGAATGATAATACGGTTCACCCTGGAACTTCGTTCACTCAGCATGAATAAATTTTACATGAGCAAGTATGTCCAAGTCAAAGAGCATTACATAAGATCAATAACAAGACTCATGACCGCGGGGCTGATCCAGCAGTAACATCTATCAGTGTCTGCTTCCTAAACGGACGTGTTTCCTAAGTGCACTTGATGGATGCCATCTTGGTTCACCACAGAAACCCGAGTTGGCAACATAAATTACGCTAATGGTTGTATAAAGTGCTATTGTATGGCCTTCACCAGGAACTCCACGAAATAACAAAATAGTAAGTTAGAGACATAGAACTGGTAAAAAGCCAAGCCCCTCCTACAAGTCCGCGCATCTACCATTCCAACTAGGAACAGTTCCACCACTTTTTTAGCCTCCCTCTTTTGCAAGTGTTTACCATCTAATCTTATAACATCTTTTCGCTAGAACTCCATCTAGACACCTCTCCAAATGTCCAAACCACCTTAAAGCGTCCCTCTATAGTTTTAGCAATGACAGACAAACTTTTTCAATAATAATTACTTTCTAAAGATATATAGATTTAACAATAAAAACATCAACTCAAAAGCACAAAAAGAAAAGGCGGCAGTAAGAATGGTAAACATCTCATATAGAAAATCTTTCTCAAGTCTAGGGGTGCAGAGGACCATTATTTTAATAGGAAGCTGAAATTCTGAAAAGGAAATGACAAATATCCAAAGGAAAAAGATAGCAAAACCTCCAGCTGCTCATGCAACCGCTTCTGCACTTCCATTTGCAACCTCAGTGCTTCCGTGATTTGCATTCCACTACATACAACCAACATTAATGAAACCTGAGTAAGAATAACTGGAAAGAGCCACCATTTTAAAGGTTGATTTTTTCTAATTTAGGAACAGAAGCATCAGTAATCATGACATACGTCTCGCGATTAATGAGAACACCCTGTTGCTCGTAGCACACAGTACTAGTACATAACACGTAAAGTTGAATTCACACAATGAAACAAATTGGCGGTGACTTTCTTTTGACAAGTGGCGAGGAAGAAAAAACAATTTCAACAAAAGATGCCAAAGCATTTTGTATTTACAAAGCCTAAGGTACCTTCTACTTACCAAATTTAGTTACACATTCCTGTAGGAAACAGAGCTGTATTTCTAGCAGGCAATTTCCTGTGAATGCTTATTTTACTGGACTGTTCAGCTGTTGATCATGTTGTGCTTGGGAAATTCAAAAACTGAGAGAGAAAGAGAGCTTTAAGCAGTTGCACTAATAGTAAGTGGGTTTAGTTACTAATTCCTGAAAACAACAACCAACAGGATGATTGTTACACCTTAAGAAGTAATATGCTTTAAGAAGCCATCGACTTTTTCGGGTGGAAGGTAAGCCAGGGTAAGGCAGAATCCCAGTTTCAAGAAGACGTATAAGCCCTAATGTCTGTATAATGTGGTGTTACCTGAAACATGTTCGAGTTCATGAATTCCAATGTTACCGCTCAAAAGGAAGTACCAATACTAGGAGAATGAAACCATCACTATTCTCTTGAAAGAACACTTCCATGTTTCAGTAGAAGGCAAATAATTCTGTTTTTGCAGCTTGGGATTTATGCATATTGGACTTCAGCAAGTAGGTATATCGGTATGTGAGGCCAGATATCGCAACTACAGACACTTTTCTTCAAGAGAAAAAAATCAAGTCAAGAGTACGAAACAGGAAATAAGAAACTTAAGCTTGTATCCTTACGATTGAAAAGGACTTACAGAATTAATAATTTAGAGATGCCTGAGTTTTAAAAGGAAAAGCTACATAAGCAGAATATATGCAGGGGATGTGCATAAAGAGTTCTTTAGTAAAACAAGGTGAAGACCTCACATAATTCTGCAAGTACATGATACTCTTTACATAGTCTGAAAAACCATGCACCACATCTTAATCCAGAAAACAGACTGTATAAAATATACTCAACAAGTAAACATTTGACACTTACGATGCAGCATCCAAGCAGGGGAACAGGTCACTTTGGTCTTTCTTGTCAGCTTTTGTTCCTACAAGACACAGCCCCAGTAAAAAACAGATTAGTTCTTCCTTGACGATGGTAACAAATTTGTGCAAGTTTCAAACATAAAATTTATTTTGCTCACTTTCTGAAACAGTGAGTTTACCTTCAGGTGAAGACTCGGGGAGATATTTTGCTAATCTATATTTCTGGATTCATCATGATAAAGTTAGTCATAGAGAGAAAAGGAGGAACTAGTTCCTAGAATTTCTTTGTGGTTAACACAACGGTAACGTACTTGTAGATGGCTCTTAACATGATATATGGTCAGTCCTGCAATGCCCATAACCCTCAGAACGCCTTTTGGAGTTGCTCCTGAAAGAAGAAAACAACACTATTCAAATCTAAACAAAATCGAGCAAATGAAAAACATATTTACAGAATCATTTAAGCAATGAGTCCCCATATTTCTTCAATTTTATGGACCATTAAAACCTAATACATTATACAAGTTGAGGTAAAAGGTTATCACCGACCAACAAAATGTAGAGAAAATAGAGATGCAGCATCAAATTTACCATTGCAAGGGCATAAGTGAGAACCATTAATGGATGTCCCCCTCAAATTTTGTGGTCATTTTGGCAAAGCAATTCTTGGATGGCCAAATGTGACAAATTTTAGTGCCAGAAGATCTTCAAACATTATATCTTTAATGCTCAATGCTATAGGGGAATGAAAGAAACAGAAATAACCGAATTACACAACATGAACTGATCACTCTTAAAATCTAAATAGCTGAAAAAACAAAAACTTAGTCACAGAAAATTGCAGCAATTAAGCACAAGTGATGTTGAGATCATATGATTCTTCATTTTCCAGTGAAACGATTACAGGAAGAATTAAGAGAATTGTTATACATTAGTCTAGACTTTTGTGATGACATTGATGAGGGAAATAAGCAGAACTTACTATCTGGCCCACCAAGTTGGGCTACTGCATCCACAAATCGTTCATGAAGTTCACGTGTCCACCTCAATCTCTGTCTTGACGCTAGATTTCCAGCAGCACTCGAACCCATGGTGCTGCTCTCTACCTGTGGTTCTTGAGCCATTGGTGCAGCATTAGAAACAGCTTTTGGACGATACATTCCTCATGGGCTGCAATTATGATGCCAGACTCCCACTCAAACACTAGCAGGATAGCAAGTTGAAGCTCTTACTATAGTGAAAATTTGATGTTGGAACTTCAATATAGCAGCTGCAAGTAAGCCGGCCAGTCCATATTAGTTACCTTTCATTTTAGCCTCTTAAGACCAGGAAAGTTGACCTACAACAGGGAAACTTTTTCTATTTCTTGTTCTAAACTCTAGTACAAATGGCTAGAAATCATCAACAATTGAATCTTCTTTAATCTGGTAACATACAAACAAAATGCTCTGATACATATGAAAGATCAAGGACAAATGCAAGCTGAAATTCAACTGACAATTTGAAGAAATCTTTGTATCTAGAACCAAAACCTTCAGAAAGAAAACACCGAGAATATGAACTGAAACTTTCCTAACCAAGAAATTATATAAAGTAAAAGATATCTTCCCCAACAAAACATTATGCAGATAGGGAGTTCCCTATGTAGCTGCTTAACTATGAAATTTGATGGCAGGATAACACGTATTGACAATTGCTGGAAATTGCAACCGGGTAAAACCATAAAAGATCAAGGACCATTGGTTCGACAGAGATGAAAAACAAGCTCTTTTATTAGAAAGGAGGTGCAGGTCTAGAAGTACACATGAGTGTGTGTTATTTCTGCTGTAAGTTAAACTGGCAACTCCCGACGTAGAGCCTTTCAGATTATACCCAATATTGAATTCAGAACCATGAACCATTTTGTCAACAAAAAGTACCCCATACCCCAAAAATGTGAATTTCGTTTATAGGACAAGCGATCTCATTCTATAAGCCAATAGATTCAGAACAAGCAATTTTAAACGAGGTTTTGCATCTGAATCCAGGTGCAGGACCTAAAGTACACTGAAGAGAGGAAGCAACCTTTGGCCAGTAGAATCGCATGAAAAGGGATACCTCAGGTCGCAGTTACAGACGCAGTTAAGAAGGCCGGGGCAGGTGCAAAAGTGAACCTAACCGACCGCAGCCTGTGGAGCAAGATAGAACACAATCCAGAAGATAATGGCAGTTCTCCATGAGAAGAAGTAATCCGAAATCATGGAAGAAAAAATAGGATATGAAGATCTTTAGAGCAATTTTCAACCTTTAAAGAAAGAAATGGACGAACAACCAAGTATTTGGAAGAATCAGAGTCTCTTCCAGTACTAGATGTCTAAATGATCATCAAGCTGTAAGTAAATTCACGTCCAAATGAAATATGGGCGAATATCGTAGAACCCTTAATCAGACTCTAAATCTAAAACCTATATTATGATTCGACACTCAACCCCACTACCAACAGATAAAAAGGATGAACTGTGAATAACACGAACGATGAATCCCACGGCTATAAACGAAGCAAAAACCGAAAGACCAACTTCTTCTTTCCTCAGTCACCAAATCCCATCATAAGAAATAGAAACCATGGAAACCGTTCATACATCATAACGATCATTGACGAGACAAACAAAGAAAGGGAACAAAGGAAACCCATAACGGAAGATACCCCGACAACCACAAATGACTAATCCCAGTAGGCATCGGCCCTTAGAGTAACACCTAAGTTCTGTCAACAGTACCATTGAACATTAACCAGACGGAGATGTCATAAGTCAAAGACCCTCAATTCCTGGACACGAGAAGAAGCCCCCGTATGTCTCTCCTGACTGAATAAGCTAGGAGGGTCTAGAAAGGGCAGCACACACACACACACACACACACACACAGTGAGTGATGAATGATGGGGAATCACATCGGAAGTGTGATTTGAAGTTAGAAATCATATTTTAAAAAGGAAAAAGTTTTCGGGAACTCAGGAGAAGGCGAAATCACCCACGACCATTCTCAGGATATGGAAAACAACGCCGTTGAAAATTCGACCTGCTGTTGAGATGAATGACCGAAATGGGTTCCACGAACTCAAGCATGATCCTGCCGCAATTTATCTGTTTTCACCGCACTAAACCAGACTGCCTCGTCCCATAACAACGTAGTCCGCGAGCAAATTAGCTCCCACGAGTGACATGATATGATAAGACAGGACCGGGATATCAAAATTGTAGTTACTGTATACGTGTCCGATCAAGAAGGTGGTAAATGCAAACGTCTGCAACTTGGGTAGGACTGTTCGATAGAAAGATAAATCGAAACTGGAAATTGAACTAATAACATTCACTTTGTTTTTGCTTTTCGAGTGAGAGTAATCTTAATTCAAAGTCGTCATCATACAATTTATTATAATTATTCTCTCTTTTGATCGGATGATAAGATATAATTTGCATTTCATGTATCAACTTCTCCACGCCTGAGAATCTGTTTATTTCATCTATCAATTCGTGTAATACAGTATTGTTGAACCTCTTGAACAAAGGTTCGTTCCTTCTCACCTTATTAAATTGATTTCTTGTGTTTTTATAAAATAATTTTGAAAGCTAAGATTTCTGAAATTTGAAGCACGAACCATCAAATGACTTCTAACGGCAATCCAATGCGGAGGTTCATGAAGCACATAGAATGGTGTTAGAATACAATTTTGCTGTTGTGTCTTCATATCATTGAAATACGGTGTATAGAAAGATTCTCTTAGAGGAACCAAAAGGTATATTGAGTCATATCCAAATGTTTGGTTTAAGATTTGAAAATAAGAAAGCATAGAACGGAGACAGATAATGCTGATGAATCATCACAGATTGTGGACTAAAGATACTCATGATCAAAGAATGACGATGATATATATATATTGTAGAAAACTAGATTTTGGTCACGTTTGATATGTCCGAGTGTAATTTAAATTTTTTAAAGAGTTTTGGAAAATACTACTCAAAAACAATGAGTGAGCGTGAGCAGACTCTATACATTGTTATTTAATTTTGTTTACATTTTTTGAGTTCTTTAATTTCTAGTGTTTATTTATGATATGGCATTGTAAGAAAACGCACCACAAAATCAAAAGAAAAAATCAAAGAACTCATTAAACTAGTAACAGTCAAAGCGGAAAGCATTCAGCAAAGACAGATCGGAGCAATATAAGCAGTTAAAAGTATTCGAACACCAACTCCCTAAACTAAATTTGATATGCAGAGACCTAACCCTTTGGTCGGTTCAAGTGGTTCAGCAGTTGTTCTCCTTAAGCAAGGACACTCCAATCTTGCCAATGGACAAAACCAACTCGGGGAGAGCTTTACCCCCACGGTGGGCTGACCCGTCTCGAACCGGGTTAGGCAGAGCCCATGCAAGCTTCTAGATACCCGTGTTTCGAGCCCCTCTCCCCGCCAGGCACGCCACCAGACATAACCGGTTTGAAACTAGTTGACAGTTTTAATTGAAACCAAACTGAATCAGAAACTGAAATCAATGGAACTGGATCAAGAACTAAGGGCCACTTCATTTGATCAAGAACTAAGAACTTGAGCTCAAGACTTGGTCTGTTGGTAGCAAAAGGGCAATTCCGACATTCAAGAACACCCCAACAACAGAAGAATGACGTTTTTTTAGTCAACTTTCACGGAAGATACATAGGTCCTACCAAATGAGTCCAAGGGTATTCCGGTAATTCAGCTTCCAGGGATTAGATTCTTGGATTTGCTTGCGGTTAGAGGCCGCCTAAGATTCTCTGGCCGGCCTGAAGTTTTGAATGGCGTGATACACGCAGAGAGGGTGGGAGATGAGTCTTTTCGGAAAAAGTTTGAGGATCGTTCCGTGATTGCCCCATCACGACGGCAGCATAGGTCCTACATGTGAACTGATGGCACCGAGATAAAAACTAGAACGTACAGAAGCCTAGAAATCTTTTATTTTCTTTATATATATATATATATATATATATATATATATATATATATATATATATAAACAAGCCTAAATCTTCATATTGAAAGTTCCTCATTCGAGTTGGTTTTGAGTTTATTTCTTTATTGCATATTGTTAGCTATTAACATACTTCATATTGTACAAACTTTTGGACAATGGAGTTCATGCAATCCCGATTACTAATTGAGTTCGTAAAGCATTAACTAGCATTTACTTCATCAACTCAAATTTAACCGTCTAATCAAGAGTCATGAACGATTAAAATTGAAAGACAAAAGGTAAAAAAATACGTACCTTTTGCAAGAAACTTGAGTGCCATGATATACATTTTTCACTTTTTGTTTTTCTGCATCAAACCACTCATGCCCTTAATAGATGGTTGAGATGAACTTATATATATATATATTTGCAGGTTTCGTTGCGTCCACATCACAATCACAATCATAGCAATACATGCAGAACTAGGTTTAGAATCTCCAAGGGACTATTTTCCTAACCCACTCTCCATAATGGTCTAATTACCATAATCTCTATCGACGATAAACAAGAAATTTCATAGTTACCAAACACCTTGACCTAGTTTCGGCCATCATTAATTCCAGAATACAATCTGCTACATATTGTGAGTTCAACACCCAATTAGTCTATATAGAAACAAACGAGTCACAAGACAATACGACCAATCAAACCAAGGCTTTCCCCTCACTAGATAAAGGATGACAATAAATTGGCAATAACCAAATAACCAAACTGAACTGAACCAAAATTACCGTATTGAAAATCAGTCCCATTTCAGTTTATAATTTCATAAAAATTCGGTTTCACTTCATATCAGTTTCCAAAAGTCCAAACTGAATAATCGAATTAGGTGTCACGATAAAAAAAGCCTCATCCCATAACATGTTACCTCTGTCCTCTAGGTTGTTTTTAACCCCTCACGTGACTTACTCATATTTAACAACTTCAAAATGAATTACAAGATGATACGCCGCACGGTTGGTTTATCAAACAGGTCAGCTTCAATGATATTTGGTCATTATTACTGGATATGCTTTAATGACTTTGCGGTGTATAAATTATAGCTGCTAATCCGGATATTGTTATATGAGGAGAAACCATACTAGTGAATAAATTAAAAAACAAAAAAACACCAGTATATACATATATATATATATATATATATATATATATATATATATATATATATATATATATATATATATATATAGAGAGAGAGAGAGAGAGAGAGAGAGAATCTTTAATCTTATGAAACGCCTCAATCATCTCCAATCTTTAAGATTAAGGAAGCAAAAAAATAAATTAAATATATTTTTAAAATATTAAAATACTTTTTATTTGTGAAATTTAAATTTCAATCACCGATTTCACTGATTCAACGAGTAAAATCTTTTTAAGCATGAATAGATGTGAGCATTGACCAATTTCTCCCCCTCTTTCTCTCTCTCTCTCTCTCTCTCTCTCTCTCTCTCTCTCTATATATATATATATATACACACAAGCTGAGAGAACAAAATACAACAATCTTGATATATTAATACCAAATAGTATTACGGACACCCCCGAATGAATGTCTTCCCTCGGAAAATTTGTAACTCATTTCCAATAGCTACCTGTAGAAGAACCTTCGCCTCTTCTGTACACATGCATATATATGTCCTATAGCTATGCAAACTCTCCTCACTCAAATTTTCAGTGACGCACAACCACAACTTATACCACAAATCACACTCATACTAGTTATAACGATTCAGTCACCTGTAAATACGAACGACAGCAACCTGGAAACCAGGTCTCACCCAGATCATTTTCGCATGGCAAGAACCAACACCAACCGCAGTAATTCCCCCACTCGTCATCACTCAACTATGTGAGTAGCATGCGACACAGAGGGTAGTCACAAGGGTAGTGAAGCAAATGGCACATCCTAGTAACAGAGCACCGCTGGCTTTGCCTCACCCCCTCGTCTTTGCTCTCTTCATCCCTAGACTGTTATAGAAGGGAGAAATGGACCCCGACATTTGCGAATTGTCATCTCTGAGGGTGCCATTCAGGATCGCGAGCTCTCGGAGCTGCTGCTTCTTGAAGTAGTCTTGAGACTCGTCCTCCAAGCAGTTTCCAAAATTTCATTCAGTTTACGAAGCCAAAAGAAAGGCATAGGTTAAGAATAGGCATTTGCATTGAAAAATACCACAGGTTTCAGCAAGTCCTCAAGGATCTCTCGCGCTTGCATAAGACGAGCATCTATAAGTTCAACTGGTAACTCAGCCTCTATTACTATGTGAAGCGGCTCATTCAAATGTTCATAACCGGGTTTCCCTCTCATCAGTTCTTCCTGTCAAATATACAACATAAAGTTAGTAGCTTCACCTTTACACAATTGCAGAGAACTGCCCAAGATTAATCCCAACCAAACAGATCTTATACAATATAGACGGTGTGCCTAAGACAATGTTAGCATGGGGAGTCGAACTCTGACCTTTAATTTGTGAGTCGACCCCAGCCAGGTGAGCTATTGCTTTTTGTGCTAAAAACAACTTATTTAAGGCAAAACTGTGTACGTTTTAATACACTAGGACTAGAACTAAGTGTGAGACAGCAGACAATCTAGAGCAACCAAACATGTGAACGGGACAATGTCACAACTCACCGTTTGGGACAATATATTTTACAGCCACTGAGATCATATAACATGGGTGTCTCTGAATCTTAACTTCACAAGTTTGTGCAATTTTCCTAAAGCAGCTTATGGTTGTGCGTTCTACTATTGGGTCGTATGGAAAAGACAGATTGATGAGTGTTTATGTACAAGCAAAACAGTTACCCGAGTTGGATCTTTGATACTGCCACGGCCTCTGATCAGCACTCGGCATTCAGTAGTGGCCTCCACACGCTTAAGCGAATTTCCTCGTGGACCCAAAAGGCGGCCAACAAAGTTGTACTGCATAAGAAACGTAATTTTTGAGAGAGAGAGAGAGAGAGAGAGAGAGAGAGAGAGAGAGAGAGAAAGAGATTATCCGCTTACACTAGGATACTTGTCCACGGGAATGTCTATCCTAAGAGACTTCTTGCAAACAAGGCTTGATGAACCACCTTGCGCACCATGCCACCCGTGACTGGGGGACTGCATCAATCCTAGTCTCTGCAAATCAAATCAAAAGAAATTACAAGAACAGAAGAGAAGCAGAAAAGCATAACCAACTACGAGCTCCAGGAAAACCAAACCAAAACGAACTTGATAACCTGCGCTAATAAAATATCAAGCAGCAATTCACAAACCAATCTAGAGAGAGAAGGGAAAAGCAATAAATAAAGTGAAAGACGCATGAAACACATCCATGATTGATGAACAGAGATAACCAACAGATTTGAGAAAGCTAATATACGTAAAGCAACAAGTCATTTATTAAACAAGAAGCAGTTTTCTCGAGGGGCAGAGTTTTATGATCTACATGGGAGGTGCGCAATTTGATGAGAAACCAAGGGACATAATATACCGCCAAAGAACAGTGGAACAGCATCCCAAGTGGTTATAGAAATGGTTAAGCCTCAAAATGAACAAAAACCACACGTCCGTCACCCACAAGAACACATCCGAGACTCTAAGTATGATGTCAGAATGAAAAAGCCCGGAATTGCCCACACACTTACAAACCCGAGCACAATTAGCCCGAATAGTCTTTCAGATAATTCTGAGCATAAATGCAACCGATGTACATGTTGCCCCAATCGCCTCATATTTAAGATTTCAGTTGTATTTCAGCTCGCTACCAAAAGTACCAGAAGCAGATACCAACCGAACTGGCTTGCTGCATCAAGCATGGACATAATTTGTGTCCAAAATCCATGCCAACTTGATCCCTCACCATCTGACCATGCATTTGATACTGCCATTCACTATCCATTTAGTACGTCCCTTGCACAACTCCTCCATGTCATAGCCAGGACATATGGAATGGGCACAACTGAGTAATCATTTAGAGCCTAAATGTGGGGGACCAAAATCTGAGCTCATCCAATATGCACACCCTTTCACCTTCTTCCTCTTGACAGTGCACATGGCCAACTGGCATTATCATTTTGATGAGAATTTTTAAACACAACTAAAAATTTGGCAAACAAAAAAGGTGTATTATATTGTTTATAAAACACCTAGAAAATCAGTGCAATTCTAAAGATGCACCTAACTTTTTTTAATTGTTAAGGAACAAGTTTTCATTGTTAACGAAGAAGGTCCATGGCCCAAGTTCAGACAAGTTTGCCATCAAATATCTTTGAAATTACCGTTTTTTCTAACATAGAAAATTGACGCTTGACTCTTGAGAGTAAATGTGTAAACACAATGTCACAATCAACTAACTCTAGTTCGCAAAAGTGTGTTTCGTGGCACATACGTAAACTTGATCTGAACTTAGAATGGAACACTGCTTTTGATTAAATTGCAAAAGATGCTACTGCATCAACCTAGAACCTGACAGAAAAAAGCTCTTCAATCCTGGCGTTCTTTTGAAATTTCACCAATTCAAGGTGTTTTTCCTTTCTTGAGATTTCACAAATTTTTGGTATGTTTCGAACAATATGGGTGCATTAGGTGCAATTCTCTAAGGAAATTGCTTAGCTGCACTTTTAAAAAATTCTCTAACAATGAAAGTAAGGACCATTAACCAATTAAACAGATAACCACCCTTCTACTCTGCAGCCCCAAGACGCATCTAAGAGTCATTTTTCTAAGAAAATTGTTGATGCTAGCAGTCAATCAGATAGAACCAAAAACGTAAGAACTCCTGGCAAACTGAATTACAGTTAGCAGTAAGTATGAAAAGAAAGGAAAGTTATGTTAATGGTTAGTATCCGTACTTCTGTTTGGAACGATGTTGCCCATACATTCCTATCTGCTCCAAAATTTGGAAATAATCCTCCAGAAGTCAGTGGGCTAGCCTGTTCAAGCCCAGTCTGATCTATAAATGATGCATTCCCCAACAGTGTAGTTACACGCAATATTTCTGTTTCACAATGTCAATTTCAATAATAAGAGGAAATAGCAGTTAGCATGCAGTCAAGAATCAGGACAAAGATGGACACAATAGCCAGTATCACCCGCAATAAAGTAAAAAAACAAAAGGAAACCCTTTCAAAACTAAACCAAATCACTTATTTTGGAATAGCACAAGGAAACAAAGAAGCTTCCATATCTCATGTTATGCTTTTTCAAATAATTATAAAGTTCTCAAATGTCTCAGCAAAGGTATGAGTTTCGGCAGAAAAACAGTTTTAGAGAATCTTTTGGCATTTTTGGCATGTTATTATATAAGGTTATACATTATACTTTAGTATAGTAGCTAGATGTACGAGGACCCATGAAGGAATAACAAATTTCCTTAAAGTTAATATTGGATTACATCAAGAATCGGCTTTAAGCCCACCTTTACTTATATTGGTCATTGATGAGTTAACAAAACATATTCATGATTAAGTACTTTGGTGTATGCTATTCTAAGTTATCAATAGTGCACTATAGTGTCCACTATAGCGCGCCGTCTCTCTCTGCCTCCCACACGCCCTCCACCAGTGACGGTCATCACCCAATGACAACCGGTCTCTCTCTCTTGCTTGTTGTCTGCAGCTCTCTGTGACATCCCTCCGTCTGCGTCTCTCTCTCAGCAACATAAGTCGGTTTAGAGATTAAAACTACGTGTGGCATGCTGAACGTGAAGCTGTCAATGTCAACCGTCTTTTAAGATGGTCTTCAACCTCTTTGGCATGCTTCCTACTGTCCCATGGACATAGGGTGGCCCTAGGTTAGCAGTTTGGTTTGGCAAAGCTTTAATTTTATTGATGTTGCACAAAACAAATATACCATGATTTGCCCTGTCACTCAAATACAATGAACTGCTTTCACTAATAGAAACAACCTGCAAGCAATGGTCCCCTTACAACGTTCAGTATAGCAGATTTATAAAAAATCATGAAAGGGACCAGGTGCTGCTTCATAAGAATTTGATTATGAAAATTTGATTCTTTGTAGACCATTAATTCTTAGTACTTATTAAAGAACTCTTTTTGCCAACACTTGCATGTTCCGTCCCTTGCTTAGGGGAAGGCATTGCGAGTGCAAAAGAAACCTAACACGATAAGGAGCAATTCCAAAAAAACTATTGAACTCATGCTGCATTTTATCAAACTCAAAAGGCAATCCTGGGTTTGAACACAAAAGAGATGAGCTTACAGAATCAGCCCTAGGATCTTTACAAATTTAGTTCAGAGTCACATGCTACTGTTAATATAATAGGGCACGGGCCATTAGGGCCCGTGCACTGCTGTCCCAGGCACAGGGCCAGGGCCAGGGCCACTACCGTTGGAAGGCTCCAACGACTAGTAGCCGTTGGATTCCAACGGCTAGTGGCTGGCCAAGGGGCCAGCCAACAGCCCTCTCCTTATGAGTCTCTCTCACTCATTCTTGCTTCATGTGTACACTTTGTAAACTCTATAAATACCTTATTCTATCATCAATAAAAGTATGTTGTCATCGTACAACTTTTGCTTTGTATTTGGCTTGTTTCCGCTCTCTTGATTGCTATATTTGAAGTTTGACACCCATACTTGTGTGACTTGGAATCTTGACGATTTGTTGAAGTTGCATCGTGAGCATCAACGTTTGAGCAAACATCAATTTCCGTGGTATCAGAACCTCAGATTGAAGGAATCGAGTGCATTGAGAAGCATGCCACGGGTGTAAATTTCCAAAAAATTACCAAACTTGAGGTTAGTTCAAATCTTTTTATTTTGCATAAAATGGAAAGCAAAAATGAGATGTTTAGATGGATTCTTGACCCAAAATGTTATCAAAGTTGGGCTAAGATCATGAAAAAATATTTTTTGTCAAAAGATTTTTGGGATTACAATGATTGAACTATAAAAGAACCAATTTTGAATATTGATGATTTGAACGATGATGAGATTATTAAAGCTTATGAAAAATAAAAACAAGACTTAAAAGTTTGGGAAAAAATTGAATGCAAAAATTACTTGGATCATTTGTCAAAATGTATATGACAAACTTAGAAATACAATTAGTGCTTTCGAAAATGCTTTTGAAACTTTAGAATATTTAAAGAAACTTCATTCTCAAGATGATTTTATTTTTCAAATTGATTTGATAAAAAAAATAATAATGCTCAAACAAGGAAATTTAATCATTAGAGATTATCACAATGAGTTTTCGAAATTATGGACTCAACTAAAGAGCTTTGATAAATTTGGGAATCTTCACAAATTAGATGAATTTCAAGAGTTTTTGGGCAATCAATACTTCTTTTTGTTTATGCGTGAGTTAAGAGATGAATTTGAAAACATTATATTAAATTTAATACATAGAAAACCTAAACCTAGAGGAGACTCGTTTGTTATGAAAAAACAAGGTTGAAAAATATGAATGTTGCCAACGAAGCCGTTCTTGCCGCATCTAAACCGAGAGGTAACTTAAAGACTTACAAGCCTGCATATGCGAAAAATGCCGAAGGAACATCAAAGAAGCTCATGGGTCCGTGGCCTAACAAGGATACCATTTGTCACTATTGCAAGGAAAGTGGGCATATCAAAACCAATTGCCCTATTCTCCGAAAAAAGTTTGGAAATATGAGAGCCGTGGAAGAGAAAGAATGAGGTGTATTGCCCAACAACATTAAGACATACATAGAAGAAATGTTCAAGGAGAAAGCAAGTATCTCCGGGAATGCTCTATCCACCTATCAAGGTATGTCTTAGTTTTTAGATTCGGGTGCCTATTTTCATATGACACATTGTGATAATTCCTTGATTGAATCTCGTGAAACCGTTGGAAAGTATGTATTCACGGCCGATGGTACAAAACTTCAAATTAAGAAAATAGAAAATTTTAAAATCCAAAATGTAAGTTTTATATCTAAACTTAACATAAACTTACTTTCGGTTGCTCAAATCTGTGATAATGATTGTATAGTCACTTTCTCATCCAAACATTGTGTGGTACAGGATCACCTATCGAGGAAGGTGATTGGTCTAAGAACATAAAGAAAGTGGACTATACAAAATGAACTATCTTATTATACCAAATTTTGAGTCTTGTAATGTAGCCCAAGATGCTACTCTTTGGCATAAAAGATTTGGGCATTTTGATTTACAAAAATTATGCAACATTCCCTTGATGAAAAAGATTAGAGAACAAAAGTTTGAATGTAAAGAGTGTATTCTTGGAAAAATGCATCATCTCCCTTTTGGACAAAGAAACTATATACCAAACAAAGCTTTTGATTTAATACATTCGGATGTTTGGGGCCTCGCACCAGTTGTTTCTAAGGGAGGAGTTCAATACTATTTGATATTTGTGGATGACTTTACTCGCTTTATCTGGATATATCTCTTGAAGCATAAATCAAAAGTATTTGAGAAATTTGTAATATTTTGCATCATAATCAAAAATCAATTTGGAGCCACTATTAAGATTTTTAGATCGGATTCAGGAGGAGAATACATGTCATGAATTTCAAAAATTTATTAAATCAAATGGGTTTTTTCACCAAAAGTCATGCACTAAAACGCCTCAACAAAATGGCTTAGCAGCTTTAGTTGAAAGGAAACATAGACATATTATAGAAACTTATCGAACTATGTTAATTGCCAGTAATTTTCCTAAACTTTTATGGGCAGAAACTACTCTTACTGCAGTTTATCTTATAAATAGAATGCCTTCATCCAATCTTGAAAATATTTCACCTTTTAAAAAATTATATAATATTTCTCCCTATTACGAAAGACTTAGAGTTTTTGGATGTAGATATTTTTGTGTATACAGATAAAAATGATAAACTATCTCCTAGGGCTATTGAATATGTATTTCTTGGTTATGGCATAGACAAGAAGGGTTATAGGTGTTTGATCCTATTGATAACAAATTATATGTTTCTAAGGATGCAAATTTTTTTGAGAATGATGCCTACTATAAGTCTAAATCCTTAGAAAATTCTAAATCATCCATATCTCAAGATTTCTTTGATCTAGAAGAAGATGATGATTGGTCTGGATAATTCTCTTGAGAGTAGTGATGTTCCGAATGCAACTAGTGAATCCCAACCCATGGTTGAACCCTTTTCATTACCTTATACACGACGTCATACGTCATAGAGAACCTGATGACACATGTCTAGAACCTAGAGTCTCAAAACCTCCTCAACGTTTTGTTTCCTATGAATCCTTTGAACCCCAACGCAAAAACTTGATTGCAACTCTTCTTCAAGTTAAAGAACCCAAGTTTTATAATCAAGCTAAAGGTATTCCAGAATGGGAAGATGCTATGAGGGATGAACTCAATGCCATAGACAAAGCTCAGACATGGACAATTGCACCCATACCAAAGGATAAGAAGGTTATTGAATGTCGATGGGTCTACAAAATCAAAACTCATAACAATGGTCATATTGAGAGATATAAAGCCAGACTGGTTGCAAAGGGTTATGCCCAAGAATATGGAATTGACTATGATGAAACATTTGCCCTGGTTGCTAGGATGACTATAATTAGAATTCTCATAACCCTTAGTGCCATTAGGAAATGAGATATATATCAACTTGACGTTAAAAATGCCTTTTTGAATGGTTTTTTGACTGAAGAAGATTATATGACTCATCCTCCAGGTATGAATTTTCCTCAAGGTCATGCTCTTAAATTGCAGAAGGCCTTGTATGGTTTAAAACAAGCCCCTAAGGCTTGGTTTGATCGATTCGAAAAATTAATGCATTTGCATAATTTTACAACTTGTTATAGTGACATTGCCTTGTTTGTACACAAAACAAAATCAGGTATTGTTATTCTATTATTATATGTGGACGATGCGATCATCACCGGGAGTGATAAAGACGGGATTACAGAGGTTAAGCGTAATCTTCATCAAGAATTTGACATGAAAGACTTAGGCCTTCTTAATTATTTTTTGGGCATTGAAATTACTAAAAACAATTGTGGGTATTTTATGTCTCAGACAAAATTAGCAAATGATATCATTGAAAGGTCTGGTCTCACGGATAATAAAATAGTTGACACACCAGAAGTCCTAGGTAGCAAGTTAAAATCCTCTGACGGTAAAAAATTAGCTGATCCCACCCCATACAGACAATGCATAGGTGCTCTTACCTATCTCACTATTACCAGACCAGATATTTCTCATGCAGTTCATACAACGAGTCAATTTCAGAGGGCACCAACTTCTGTTCATATGAGTGTTGTTTTTCGCATAATTCGATATATTAGAAATACTTCTACCAAGGGGGTTCTCTTAACTTCCTCTTCGTCTTTTGATTTGTCTGTATATACTGATGCTGATTAGGGTGGAGATGTCAATAATAAACACTCTACGACTGATTTTTGTGTTTTTTTAGGTGAATCCCTTATCTCCTAGAAGTGCAAGAAGTAATAGAAAGTGTCACTCTCATCCACTGAAGTTGAATATCGAGCCATGACTACCACTGCGATGGAGATTTCCTGGATTACTGCTATTCTAGGGGATGTACTGCGACAACAAAAGCACCATGTATATTGCATCCAATAACACCTTCCATGAAAGGACGATGCACATCAAAATGGACTTCCATTTTGTTCGTGAATAATATTTAAACAAGAAGATAATTCTGTGTTATGTTACTTCAGAGATGCAGCTAGCAGACTTCACTAAATCTCTCTCGGCCACTCGTTTTCAATTTTTGTGGGTAAACTTTTGGTACATACCCCGTAAGTTTAAGGGGAGGTGTTAATGTAAGAGGGCACGGGCCATTAGGGCCCGTGCACTGCTGTCCCAGGCACAGGGCCAGGGCCAAAGTGGCCCCGGCCACTACCGTTGGAAGGCTCCCAACGGCTAGTGGCTGGCCAAGGGGCCAGCAAGCAGCCCTCTCCTTATGAGTCTCTCTCACTCATTCTTGCTTCATGTGTACACTTTGTAAACTCTATAAATACCATATTCTATCATACATAAAAGTATGCTATCATCGTAAACTTTTGCTTTGTATTTGGCTTGTTTCCGCTCTCTTGATTGCTATATTTGAAGTTTGACACCCATACTTGGGTGACTTGGAATTTTGGCGATTTGTTGAAGTTGCATCGTAAGCATCAACCTTTGATCATCAACATCAATTTACAGCTACTACTTCAAAATATGAAAGAAAAGAATCAGTCAGCAGTAGATAATACTAAGCAACACCAAGCTCCACAATTTATTCCTCATAGATGGCCTAACCATGGTAGCAAACAGCCCATTTTATACACAATCAATTAATCAACAAACACCTGGTGAATTCACCACATTTATTTTTGTATAATGCAGCCTTTTATCCAATATAAAGTGAAGTAACCCAACAGCGATGTGTATAGTTGGTTCCATTAATTATTCAGATCTTCTTTAGTCAGCATTAATAGCAGCGTGCATATTAATTATGAGACACCATTATGGACCTAAATAAATGTTAGGATGATCTAGAAAGCAGAATAATTTCAGCTTAAGCCTTTTCTCATTATATTCTACAGAACGACCAGTAATTCTATTATTCCTTGAGAGACTAATAGCAGCCATTGGCAAATAAAGATTAGCAGGAACATCATCGACATAGAGTAACCAGGCTGTAGCTGTACCAGAATTGAATGGAGTATGGTATGGAAAAATAAACAATGATACTTTTCAAGCAGTAAGAACCAAGATAAACAAAGGTCCTAGCTTCTCTCACCCTCGTTCAAGAGCCTGTAGCTGTGGGGAAGAACTTGCATAAAATGTCCAAGCTTCTCTCGTTCAGCGAACAAATCAGAAAGGTATCTGCCATTAATTGGATCAGGTAAAACTAATACAGAGTGACAAATAGACAAAAGCATGCAATATACTCTAAGCTAAGCTGAAATTCATACATGACAACACTGAAATGAAAAAAATATCTGTAAAGAAGAGTTCCTAAATGCAAGTCAACTAAGTACCACCAAGAGATGAGGAAGAAGTACCCATTCACCCAATGCAGAAACAGATCCCATTGGAAGTTAAACAACACACACAGAAAAATGATCAGACAACATCCAGATGACGCAGTCCCAGCTAAACATGTAACGGCAGTAGATCCATCACGTGCACCAGAAGAGGATTATTAATAAGCAAACCGGTGCTTTCTTTTGTTAAGCGAAACGGAAAATGTTTACGGGAAAAGATATCAAGAATCAGGTGTTTCCATATTGGCCCAAGGAAAGGAAATTGAAGCAGAGCAAACAGGGAAGAAATTTTTATGTAAAACTGAAATTGAGAGAAGGATGCTTAAGAACCAAAGGATCTTTGTGCTAGATGTTCGAGGAAATGTTGCAATCGGAATGGAAGAGAAATTAGAAGGATAGACTCCTAACATATAAGATCACAAAGAAAGTATCTCGATCCATAGAATTGCAACCTGTCCCGCCACAAACTAGGAGAAAAGCAGCAACTTTGACAGATATAAAAATAGAAAATAGAGATCCGCATTGCATCCTGTGATATTTAGGATCTTTCACGCGAAGATTCCACTGAGGAAGAGGATAAACGATCCAGGGAATTAGTAGCAAGAGAAAAAGAAAGATAAAAAAAGAACTCTACATTTTTCACGCCTTCAGCATGTATACCACTCTGCAATGTCATTAAGCTTAATAAAAAGTCATTTTATTTCTCAAACCTAAAAATTGGGATGAAAGAAAACGGAAAAGTGGAAAAATTTTCACCAAATAGTTAGAAGTAAGGAAGTTTAGATCAAGATTCAACAGATCCGAGCCGAACTCTAAGCTACAAAACACACTAGAGGAAATCTAGAATCAGCATGACCAAGACCGAAGTCAAAATCGATCATCCAATTCATCGTGAGGAAAGCGGGAGAGCACACCTGTCGTGCTCGACGAGGGCAGCGGTGGCCGAGCGAATGCCAGAGATGTGCGGAGATTGAGGCGCCGTCGACGGCGACGGTGAGTAAGCCATGTATCGACCGCCGCCTGAAGATATATCCATCTCTCTCTGTGCCAGAAATTGTGGCGGTGCTCGCTTCGTGCTCCTTGTGCCACGATCCCTCCCCTGCGTATATTATTATATGAACCCTGAGAGAGAGAGAGAGAGAATCACCGTAATCCTCGTGTTTCATTCTGGAAGATGGCCGACTAAGCCCTTCTACAGAATTACTAATCCCGTCTGTATCTCCTGTCACAGGACACGGCGATGCGATTGGATTTTGTTTTTGGTGCAATGGAGAGAACAAATCCAGGGATCGAACTAATAACCTTCCACCTGCGAGTCGATAACCCTAGCCAGCGGAGCTATTGCTTGTTCTCCATTTTTTGCAAATGTATTTCAACTAAGACGTCTTATTGTTTCTTTCAACGTTTCAATAGCTTTCTTTGTGTGTTTCTGATAGACGTGGCTGGTGCTTGATGGATTGAAGCTTAAACTTCTTGGAATAGAAAAAACATTAAAAATTTAATAAATAAACAAATAAATATATGTAACCGGCCGTTTTGGTTTGAGCCCGATTTCAGTTCTATGAAAGGTGGAATCGGAATCAAACTGGGTTATCCCAATTTCAATTCTGGTTCTGAGTTCGGTTTCACCAGTTAAGTTTATAGTCGGTTCTTGATCCAGTTTGGTTTTGATTGAAGTGATGCAATCCATATAATTTACAAAAATATTAGGTTGCTGTGACTTATATTTTATTTTAGGTAAGACTGGCTCGCCTCGCCAATGAATAAGTCCGTCACTAGATTTGGGTCAGAAAGGATTCGATTCATCCTGATACAAATGGATGGAGTCATAGAGACATTAATGGGTGGTGGGTTAGGTATGATCCAGAGGTCCAATACCACGTCGAGGTGAGAGCAGAGACACGCAAGGATATGGTTGTCCTTTTCAGAGTTGGTCTTGAATCAGATGGTACCCTCTCTCGAATCCACCTACCCCTTGCACAACTTTCTCCGTTATACGGAAGCGAAACTATTCGGGTCTTATTGGATCCGATTCTACTGAGTCCGGAGTTTTTAACCTTGCCTTGGCCGTCGTGGCAAACAAGTATATTCTTTTTTTTCTTTCTATTTTATAAGTTAAAAATTAATAAAAATATGAAATTTCTGCTAAAATATAGTGGTGTGAAAACTCTATTGTGCTGCATAACTTTCATATAATACAAATGCTTACACTCACGCGCATATATCACTAATTTCATATAATGCACACGGCAGGGGTGGCTCGCCACAAGTTGAGACCTGAAGTGAAACACTGGAATGAGGCCTTACCACTTTCTTTTAAAATTTTAAAAATAGATTTTTAAAAATCAATCCTTCTAGTTTTTTGAGATGCAAATTTTGTAATTAAACTTTTATAATCAAGTTTTTCTAACAATTCCTTTTCAATTGAAAACATAGTTAACCGATTCAATCTTTCTTGAGAAATTGTTGATCTCAAATAAGATTTTATTAATTTAATTTTGAAGTGTATATAAGGCCTAAGTCTATTATTATAACTGAAAATTTGAGGAATCAAAGGCCTAAAGCGGTTGTTTTAGTGGCTTTATTTACCCATGAGCTGCCTTGGCGCACATGCACACGGACATGAGTGCATTTGTGTTGCAAGTTATTTGTATTTTCAGATCAGGTGGTGAATCCTTTCGTTATTGAGCCTTATGGGTGATGTTGAGACGATGAATGATGAAGAACGAACTGGGTGTTCAAAAGCGCGCGCACTCTCTCTCTCTCTCTCTCACACACACACACACATATATGTATATATATATATATATATGCAACATCCAATTTGAAGATTTTGATAAAATTTGATTAGTTAGAAAGATTTTGTTGGTCACATACGCAATTTCGTAAGACAAAAGATAAGATAAAGGATTGATGAATCATGAATGTTCCATCTTTCTATAGTTGATAACCAACAAGTTTCAAACTCATGATCTGTGTAGATGAGATAAAAGAATAGGCTTATCTAAGAGGCACAATTTTAAAACCAGGTCTATATCAACAAACACTTGTGAGTGTTTGTATGCATGTGAATTCACATGACTTGGCACTGTCATAAGGAAACTGTTCGTATATAAATAGCCTTAAAAAGGGTGCCTCTCAATTATGGAATATAGAATCCTAGGCTTGAAGGGGGCCATACTTTTCATTTTAATATATTTATTTTGTTTGAAAATGGGAAAAATCATTTAAATGATGTGTTGCTCAGATGGGCCAAACCTACCTACGATGACAATCAGTGCAAAAGGACAAGCCGTTTGGTTGAATGGTTGGGTCAATAACACATGTTGCATATGAGTCAAGAGGAGAAAGCATGTGGTCATGGCTTGATCAAATGAACTCAAGCATCTGACTGAGTTAACCACAGATTGATGAAGTCACCCAGCATTTTTTTCAAGTGCCAACTATATAAGAATCCTAGGCTCATCATGGGAAGGCTGGTCAAAGGATGGGGGAATCTGATATGATTATGAGATTGAAATTGAGCAGCACATCTAGCTTCGACCTCCCCATTATAACAAAAAAAAATGGGTCAATCAAGCTAAAGGTCGTGAGTTCAATCCCAGAGGCATGCATCTGGCTTAAACCTCCCCATTTTACCCAAAATTAAAAAGGAAAATTGATTTTTGAAATGGAGTAGCTAGAAACATTCTTGCTTCTTGATTTGTTTAGGGTTGTATCGGGTAATCTTACCCGAGATTGCCCGTCATAGATATGGCCAAGTTTTTTTTTTTGTTACAAGAAGGAGGTGAAAGCCTAACACACACTCACACATGCACCTCCGCTGGGAGTCGAACTCTCCACCAGTAGCAACGGTGCTAGAGCACCCTGCCATTGAGCTAACACTCTGAGTGCAGATATGATTAAGTTTGATTACTATATGGTTGAGGTTTGGCATAGAGATGTTTCAACCATGATAAAAATCAATTGGCAAATCAAATAGTATTTCTTGAAATTGCACAAATAGCATTCGTTCACCTTGCTAGGGGATCGACTCACGAGCTTAAGGTCTTTCATATTTTCGTCTCAACGTTACTTATGTTGCCTTTCTATGCTTCTTTTAAAGTGTTTATTATTTATTCTTTTATACATTCTCATTTTCCTATGTAAATCCAAACTAGCTTAAGTGAATCTTATTTTATCTTAAATTAATAGTGTTAGACCAACTTTTTCTCTAATAATCACATTATCCATAGGTTCTTTACCATGGCTATACAATTGCCTCAACATCTTTATTTCCTCGATTATCATCATCTTTTGTGTGTGCATATATAAGAGAGAGCATAATCCATGTGCATGCTCATCCATACTCTAATCTTCTTAAAGATTTAAAGATTGATCTTTAAAATCAACAATTGAGATCATAAGAAAGTAAATAGTACTGGTACATTGAATTTGAATTTCAATTGATAATCTCATCGGTCGAACTATTGAGATCCTTAAGAATGTTCATTGATGGATGAGTACACATTTACTACCTTCTCTCTCTATATATTACCTTCTCTCTCTATATATATATAGAGAGAGAGGGGGTTCATACAGAGATACTACTACTATTCAAATAAATGCATAATCATAAGTATTGATAAGGGTCGTTCGTGAATGATGATTTTACTTCACAGCCTAAATCAAATGTGTAGATGAATCCAATTCCGAACATGTGCTCCACGGGCCCATAACGAAAACTGATGACTGTCAAATGCTGAATAAAATCAAAAGATCCTCAACACACTTGTAAGATTCGCGTGTCCAAGATAAGATGGCAAGATGCGACAACAGAGCCTTGGTGGATACTGATGAAACTCAGCTAACCCAATCACTGTGTCTTCTCTCTTTGTTTTAGAGTAATTGGATGCCAGATTGATGATTTAGATACACGCTAGGGAGAGAACGGATATATATTTATATATAATGCATATCAATTTGGACCATTTATATGATTTACATGGAAAAGGAAAAAAGTAGAAAAGTACATTATATATTTTTTATAATTTTCTAAAATACTTTTTATCTTCTATTTATTTTTTTTAGATTATATATATGTTTAATTTGTACGGTTCAGTTTAACATGAATAGTCTAATATTGTGAATAAGAGTGTAGCAACACTCATTCTATTTATGTGTGTGCAATCTCGTTCACTCGTTGGAAAGTGGGCTAGGAGTACAATATCTTCTTTTCTTATTTTTTTCAAATACTTTTCAATTTTGAAAATTATATTTTAGTCTTTGCTTTTCAATGAATATAGAGGATAATGTGTTTGAATATAAATATAGTGAGAGTGTGCACACAGCCACTGTAACCCCTCAAATCATCCACACCCACCTTCTTCTTACTCTATTTAGGTAACATCATTAGCGGCGAGAATGACAACCATTATTACCGCTGTCCTTTTTGCTCTTACAATAACAACAACAACTAAGCCTTTTTCCATACTAGACGGGGTCGGCTACATAGATTCTTTGTTTCCGTAGATTTCTATCGTGTGCCATGTTAGCAGTTAACTCATAATAAGCTAGATCATTTTTTATTGTTTCTTTCCAACACTTTTGTGGTCGTCCTCTAACTCTTTTAATACTTTGCAAATTTAGTTTTTCATACATTTTTAAAGGTTATTCTTTTGATATTCTTTCTATATGTCCAAACCATCTTTAACGATATTCTCTCATTTTATCCTCTATTGGTGTCACTCCTAATTTGTTTCTAATAACCTCATTATGTATACGGTCTTTTCTTCTACGACCACTCATCCATCTCAACATCTTCATTTCTGTCACAGATATCTTTTGCTCTTCTTCGAATATATATATATATATATATATTTCTTTATTAATTTAGAGTGTTTTTGAAAATGAGGGAGGAGCAGTTATAGCGGTGAGGCATCTGCTGATGTCACAAAACCAGTTTAGGAGAGAGAGAAAGGTGGATGATGGTGGCATGTGGTAAAGGGGGTGGAATGCAGCGGTGCCATGCGCACGTTACATGTGTGGACATCACTTGTAACAGCTGCGATTGTCTTTCCTTACATATTTCTTCGTAGCTACACAGACAAAATCTTCATAACGGCTTTGCAGCCTCGGCTTTTCAATAAAAGCCAAATGTCATATTTCACAGCACTGTTAAACAACATTGCTGACCAACCAATTGATGGACGTCACAATGATCAAAAGCTGCAACAGTGTTTTTTTAAAAGGTGATTATATATATAAATGTGTGTATATATAAATATATATAAAGAGAGATAATAGTGTATGCTCACTCCATTCTTAAATATATTCTTAATATTTTCACGAATTGATTGATATGATCAATGGTAGAGGAGATTTGAATCTCAAAAGGTGATTGTACATTGTGCATTAAATACGAGTATAGAAAACATAATGATATAATATTATTTTTTAGATTCAAATATTTATGGTTGATCACATAAATCAAAAAGTTTTGAAAAGTTTTAAGTATAGATAAAAATTGAAAACCGACCATTGTTTATATAATATATAAAGAGAGAAGGATAGTAGTAAATGCTTAATATCTTTTGGTTTATAATCTTGTTTAATTTTTAAGAATAAACTTTATTTTTTTAACTTTGAGAATGAATGATTCAAATAATAAAACAATAAACATTTAATATACATTATGCTTTCAACATAAAGTACAAAAGTATCTTTATTCAAATATCAAGCATTTATTATAGAGATATTTATTTAAGATTATATATCTAAAGATATTATGTATTTATCACTATTTTCTCTCTCTCTCTCTCTCTCTATATATATATATATATATATATGAAAAATTGGAGTGTTAGACCAGGTGATCGGATAGGTCAATTGAACCATAGAAATGTTTATGGAAGATTATATATCTAAAAATATTATGTATTTACCACTATTTTCTCTCTCTCTCTCTCTCTCTCTATATATATATATATATATATATGAAAAAATGGAGTGTTAGATCAGGTGATCGGATAGGTTATACTTTGCATTTCATGTCATTGGCGCACTAACATGATATACAATAACAAGAGTTCCATGTGGTGTTCGATATGAATTAATATTTTAATTACATGCACTAATTGGTATCAAATCGTGAACTAACGCACGAGGAGGCACGGCTCTTCCGTGGTTGGCTCAAAAGAATCTACTTCTTTTTTGTTACAAGAGGATGCAGAAGCCTACCATAGAGTCGAACTCCCTACCAGCAGTAAGGCACCAGAGTGCCCGGTTGTTGAGCTAATGCTCCAGGTGCCAAAAGAATCTAGTATCGACTCAAAAAAACAATTAATTTGAAGGTCACGAGTTCAACACTCATGGGCATGCATATCTTTTAAAGGTTCACCCTAACTCCAACTTGCTATTAAGAAAGAATTTCATGACCTGATAAGTCACCTTAGCAAAAAAAAAAAAAACTTAACAATAAATGGAGTCAGAGGTACACAGACATTTCTCTGTGTGTGAGGGTGTGTGTGTGTGTGTGTGAGAAAGAGAGACTTATGCATGAAATGCTGATCAATGAAAGAAGAAAGAGTAGAGTGATTTGGGTTTTGATTGGGTGGTAGATATTTTATTAATTTCGACCATAAGACTCGTTGAGGCCCGCTTGTAGGTAGCAAGTTCCATACCCGGGGAGGGTGCATGCATGTGTGTGCGTTAAGCATCGACCGGCAATTGTGACCCCCAAAAAAAAAAGAATTACTTGGTACATAAGGGCATGTTTAACATTGACCTAAAACTCAGGCCAATCAAGCTCATTCCTTATTGTCTTCCATATTTCTTTTTTTTTTTTAATCTTTTTTAAGGCAAGCAGCATAACACTACCAGGTATGTTGTCGATGGCAAAAAATTATATATAGATTATACAAGCCGCACAAGTTAAAGGGATCATCCTTTCAAGACTTTTTCCTTTTCAACTTAAGCTATTTTCATCAAGTTTATATCTACAAAATTAAATGTGTCAAGGTTTTTCAAATAAGCCCTTTCTTTCGCATATGATGGGGATTAGGACAAACCCAGGTGCACACCCCGGGTCTCGAACCCCTGACCTTTGACCTGTGAGAAGACCCCTAGCTAGGTAAGCTATTCTTAGTAGGTATATACTCTTGATACATTAAAACTGCCTCGTAGCTTTTGAGCCATACATGTAATTGAATGCAGGCTTGAGAGACCTCTATCTAACTTTACTTAAATAATAATAATAATAACAACAACAAAAGGGCCGGTAGCGATTGATCAGACATTTCAGATTAAATGGCTGCACCTAATTCATTACAGCCCTTTCGCCAATGACTAATAGTCTCGAACTTTAAAGTCCAAAGGGTGCGTTTGGATTGGAATGGATTCAAGGTACATTGTAACTCTAAACTATCAAGTTTCAATGCGATTATAGGAATTCTCAAGTCTTCAAATTCTCTGGTTAGATTTTCCACCAAGAGGGGGAGTTAATATTTGAAGCGGCACATAAGGGTAGGAAGTAGGGATTCTCATGAAAGTGCTTAGGATCAAGAACTTGACGGCGAAAACTCTGGCCTGCCGGTGAATCTCCGATCAGCTGTTGTTGAGCCTGCCGCTTTGGGTGCGTCTGCCGGAGGTACCTGTTCGCTTGAGTTGATGCAGCGGATTTTCGCGAGGTTCCCACACAGGGGTTTCCCAAGGAGAGGTTCACAGATCATCTCACACTCTCTTTTTCTCTGTGTGTATGTATATTTCTCTATGTTTCTGACCTGTAATGGTTGCCTTTTATAAGCAGCCCGCTCCCCTCTCATCCTAGATATTCCTCCTGTGGCTTCCCTCGTCTGGAGCGTTAACGGGAACGTTACCGAAAATCTCGATGACGTCCACCGTTATGATTTTGGTTTATCTGTTCTAGGTAATGGATTGGATGTCCAGTCCAGCCGTTACGTGAGCCGAGAATGGCCAGACCTTATCTGTAACATCTCCCACTTGGCTATTCGAGCCAAGTGTATCGATATACTGATTTTCCTCTCACTTTTCAGGGTTTTCCCTAGTTATGTCTTTTCTTGATTACTGTCGCAATCAGAACCTATTGTGTGGTTATTTTCCTACACAATAATTTATCCGTTGTATGGTTATTTACCTATACAACAATCAAACATACCTCAAACTCATGTTAGTAACATGTTTTGAGAAGAGATCCTCTGTTATGCCTTTTGTTAAGGGGTCTGCCAACATATCTTCTGTTGGCATGTATGAGATGGATATTTCCTTTCTCATAACCATATCATGATCATAGTGGTATTTTACCATTATATGCTTGCTTTTTGAGCAATCAACTCCACTCTTAATAAGAGTAATTGCTGCATTGTTATCACAATAGATAACTACTAACTCGTTTGTTATTTCCAACTTCAAATCTCGTATGAAGCGGCTTATCTAGACAACACTTGTTTCATCCATACAACAAGCTACATACCCAGCTTCTTGTGTATGCAATGCCACACAACCCTGTTTCTTACATACCTAAGAAACAATACCACCTCCAAATAAGAATATTTGTCCCGAGGTTGATTTGTTGTAATCTTTGCTTCCAGCAAAGTCAGCATCTGAGTATCTAGTGTACCACTTTTAGTTCACCTGCTTGAAAACATAATTTCAAGTCCTTTGTTCCTTTTAGATATCTTAAAATCCTTTTCACAGCTACCTAGTGCTGCCAACCAGGATTACCTTGATATCTACTTACAAGACCAATAACAAAGCTAATATCAGGTCTTATACATAACATAGCATACATCAAGCTGCCAACAGCTTGTGCATAAGGAACATTAGGCTTATCATCTCATTCATCGGGACAATCAACCTTACTCAATTTAACCCCTTTTGCAACAGGTATATCTGCAGACTTGCATTCACCCATTTTAAACTTCTTGAGGATATAGTCAATATATCTCTCATGACTGAGGCATAAGAGTCTAGATTCTCTATCTTGAGAGATCTTTATTCCCAGGATATAGGATGCTTCCTCCATATCCTTCATTTCGAACTTGGAATTCAACCATGACTTGGTTTTAACAATCATCTCGTTGTCGTTTCCAATCAACAATATGTCATCTACATACAATGACAAGATGACAAAGTGACTTCCAGTGTTTCAAACATATACACAGTGATCAAGTTTGTTAGCCACAAACCCAAGTTCTATAAAGGCATTTTGAAAAGTCAAATACCATTGGCAAGGTGACTGTTTCAGGCCATATAGGGATTTTTTCAACCTATATACTTTATATTCTTGGCCTTCAACCACAAATCCTTCGGGCTACTGCATGTATATGATTTCTTCTAAATCCCCATTTAGAAAAGTTGTCTTTACATCTAACTGATGTAAATCCAAATCATAGTATGCAAATATTGCCATGATTATGCGTATGGATACAAATTTCGCAACTGGGGAATATGTCTCAACATAATCTATCCCCTCTTTTTGTGAAAAATACTTTGCAACCAACCTTGCTTTAAACTTATCGATTGTACCATCAACCTTGTATTTTTTTTTCAAAACCCATTTATAGCCTATAGCTTTTCTTCATTTTGGTAAATCATCCAATTTCCAGACTTGGCTTTTCTCAATGGATTCAATTTCCTCATCCATAGTTTTCTCCCAGTCTGTTGCTTCTGATGAATTCATTGCTTGCTGATAAGTCAAGTTATCAGTCAACTCATCTAAATCTATCGAATTACACACTTCTTCTACAAGATAAGTGTGATAATCTTTTAAGTAGGATGGAGTGACTCTTGGCCTCTCATGTCCACTTAAGGTATCGATAGTTTCAAGAAGATCTTCTATGGGCTCAAAAGATGATTGACCTAAGTCTACCAAATCATCAACACATTCCTCATTATTTTCTAAGATGTCATTCTTAGTATCTTCTAAGAATTCAACATCTCTACTTTCAATGAGTCCATGGTCCTTATGATAAAATCAATATCTTTTTGAACCTTTGGGATATCCAATAAATATACATCTCAAGGACCTACTGTCTAGCTTATCTCTAGATTGATCAATGATCTTAACATGTGCAACAGATCCCCACCTCTTGAGATGACCTAGGTTGGGTTTTCTTCCAAACTACATCTCATATGGTGTAGTGAATACAACCTTACATGGTACTCTATTGAGTATGTAAACTGCTGTACTTATTGCTTCTTTCCAAAATACCTTTATAAGAGAGGCATCGATTAACATTGACCTTGTCATATTCAACAAAGTTCTATTGTATCTTTCAGCTACACCATTTTGTTGAGGTGTCTTGGGCATTGTATTATATTTTGTAATACCAAAGTCTTTGCGAAATTCCAAGAATTCTGTCGAGGTATATTCACCTCCTTTGTCTGATCTTAAAACTTTGATTGAATGCCCTGATTGATTTTCTACTTCTTGCTTATATTCTTTAAAAGCATCAAGTGCCTCAGATTTATGTGTCAAAAGATATAAATGCATATATCTAGAGTAATCATCGATAAAGGTTATAAAACAACCTTTTCCCCGATGTGTTTTTACTCTAAAAGGTCCACATAAATCTGTATGAATAACTTCTAACATGGTTATTGCCCTTGTTGTTTCTTTGGGAAAAACTTTTCTCGTTATTTTTTCTTGTATACAAGCTTCACACTTGTTGAAAGTATTTTCCTAAAATCTAGGTAATAAGTCAAAGTTGGATAATTTCTTCAACTTTTCTAGACTTATATGCCCTAGGCGTTTATGCCACATATTCACATCAATAGTAAATGCACTCTCAATATAAAAAGAAGCACTATTTTTATTATCACAAAGTTTGAATAGTTCTTGTTCTATATCAAATTTCCTAAAGAATAAAATTCTCCCATGCTTATCCACAGTCACCTTGTTAAGAATAAACCTAACCTCAAAACCTTTCTTTACTAAGGCAGAGATCGAGACCAGATTGCGCCTTATAGATGACACAATTAACATGTCGATCAATACAATTGGTTTATCTTGTACATGTATCCTGAAGAAACCAATACCTATAACATCTGAGAAAGTACTATTTCCCATATAAACTCGATGTTCCCAAGGTTTATATTCCTTTAGATCTATTGCCCCTTCCTTGGTCTTCGAGATGTGTCATGTAGCTCCCGAGTCTATCCACTAACCTGTGATTAGGCGGTCCAAATATAAGCATTCCAAAATTACACAGATTATGTCTTGCTTCTCTGACTGTCCGCACTGTGGGTTGTTTCCTCCACTTTTCTTGTTTCGGTAGTCCCTCTTATAGTATCACATCTTTCTATAGTTGAAACACTTGATCCGAGAAGTGGTTTCCTACGATTTCTTAAAATTTTGACTGCCTTTCTTGTTATTCTTATCAAACTTCTTATTTGGTTTTTTCTTCTGGTTGGTTTTGGAGCTAGACGCTAACTCATCTTGTACTACTAACAATTTTTCTTTCTTGTTTTTGAGCATATGTTCTTGCTCTATTGCTAGTTTAAAGGGCAACTCAAAAAGGTTAATCTCAGGCCCTAATCTTAGGGCAGTGGTGATCATATTCCATGACGGGGGTAGACTGTTCAATATTGTTGATATCTGCATCAGTTCGGGGATGACTGACTTTGCTACGGCTAAGTCTCTAGCCATTAACAACATGTGGTTTACATGCTCAACTACATTGTCTCCTTCCTTCATTTTGAAGGAGTTATACTTTTGTAGTAACAACTGCACATACAATTTTGCAGTTGTATCATATTTAGCTGTTATTGAGTTAAACAACTATTTAGCAGTATCATATTCTTGAAAGACCCTGATCAAGTCATCTTCCATATAAGCCAACATGATTGTCTTTGCTATGGTATCATCTTTCAGAAATATTTTATACATTTCTAATTGTTGCTCATTTGCGTCTGAGGGTGGCGGACACATGATTTCCTTTAATATGTACTCAACACCTTTAAGTGTTAGAGCTAGAGGAATTCTTCTCTTCCATGTCTAGAAGTTGAGACCGTTCAACTTTTCTGTTTTTGCCAATTCAAACACACATATTAGTAGGATGCATTGTATCAAGCAAATAAGCTAATGATAATTTCATAATCTTTTTGAGAGAAATTCGAAAATTTTCCTAAGGAGTTTCTGCCTCTGTACCCTTAAAATAATACCAATGTTAAAACAATAATTTTATCTATTTATCCCTTTCTTGTAATTTTTAAAAATCTTGAGGACAAACTCGTAAAATTACTCTTTGGTATTTCTGTAAAATTCATAACTGATCGGGGTTAAAATTGTAATTTTAACCCTTAGGACGAATCTATAATTTTTCAAAAAAGTATAGGGGTAAATCTATCTTTTGATCAGATGGCAAAACTGGAATTATCCAAACTAGAAAGGGCAGGAAAGTAAAATGGCAGCTCGATATTTCATAATTTTCACAAGCCGCTAGAGGGTAAAACAAACTTTTTGCTTAATAAGGGTAAAATATTCTTTTTATCTGAAAATATCTGGACAGAATAATAATTTTACCGAATGGCAAAAGTATAAATACCTAAAACCGGCCGAGGCAAAACAAACTTTTTAGTTCGTTTCTCGAGATTGTTTCGGAAACCGCTAGTTTTCGAGCCCACAGTTTTCCAAAATCGCATTTTTTTTATTCACTGATACAAAAGGGATTACAGTGTAAAAAACGGAAAAAGGAGAGAGAGAGAGGGAGAGAGAAAGGAGAGCAGAGAGAGGGGGAAGCGGTCCGGCTGCCTCCTCCTGGCCTGCCGACTGCCTTTTCTGGCCTGGCTTCTTCGCCTCAGACTCGGCCTACCGGTCGCCTTTTCCTTTATTTTTTTTTGTTGCTTCTTCTTCTTCCTGTCTCGTTGTTCCTTCTTCTCCCTTCTTCTCCCTTCTTCTTTTTTTTTTTCTATGCTTACCTCCTTTTTTTTTTCCTTCGTAGGATTTTTTAGGCTGTGATACCAGTGACGGCGAAAACTCTAGCCTGCCGGGGAATCTCCGATCAGCTGCTGTTGAGTCTGCCTCTCTGGGTGCGTCTTCCGGAGGTACCTGTTCGCCTGAGTTGATGCAGCGGATTTTCGCAAGGTTCCCACACAGAGGTTTCCCAGGGAGAAGTTCACAGATCGTCTCACACTCTCTTTTTCTCTGTGTGTATGTATATTTCTCTGTGTTTCTGACCTGTAATGGTTGCCTTTTATAAGCAGCCCGCTCCCCCTCATCCCGGATATTCTTCCTGTGGCTTCCCTCGTCCGACGCATTAACGGGGATGTTACCGGAAATCTCGGTAACATCCACCGTTATGATTCTGGCTTATCTGTTCTAGGTAACGGATTGGATTGCCAGACCAGCTGTTACCTGAGCCGAGAATGGCCAGACCGTATCTTTAACAGAACTCTCGTTCCGAGGTGTCCATAAGTATGTGTTTTTTGATTTGTGTGTTTGACCGTGATGGTAGAATTGTAATCTTAGACTTACAACTATGAAAACATAGTTCCCTGTTTCATTTGTGACTGAGGCACTTGAGTTTTCACGCGAAGCTCCTCGGTCCAATTCCTACTGTCCACCTCCATCTTACCGTTGAAGTTTTGTACTCAAATTGTATGTATGGAACCACATCTCCACATCAACAATGGGTTTCCCGTTTGCTGTACAATGAAACTTATGGGAGCAGTAAAACCAAGGCTGGAACTTGTGTGAAACACACCCTAGTGGAGTTTTTGACTCACGGTACAATTTGGGTCAGACCCATAATTTTAAGTACTATGATATCAAGTCCATGTCACGAATCAAACCAGAACGAAAGAGGACCATGGAATTGTCGTTCCATGAGCCTTATTTCAAATAAAATTATTAGCTCAATCAAGAAGTGAGTCACAGAAATTGGAACTTGGAACTTGTTTGATGCTCTAACCCCTCTCTCTCTACTCTCACCCAACAGAATGACTCATCGTTCTCTTCTCTGACCAGTGCTGCTTCCTTTTGCCGCTTTCCTCGATCATTTGTGCATCACGTAATGACTTTTCTTCTTCCTCATTCTCTTTTTTTCCTCGTCCCTTTTTCTCCCATCCTTTTTTTTCTTCGTCAACCCACAGTAAGAAAGGTCGCCGCTTGACCTCTTTCATGCTTTTCTGTTCTTTTTTTATCTTTTTCTTCTTATTTTTCTTTGTTTTCTTTTTGTTGTGCTTTTTGTTGCGGTTTACAGTTTCTACTTGAACGCTTTTTGTGTATTTTATTTTGTGAAATTTACCTGTTCAATGAAATACTTGAGATAGTTTGTGTTGGGCTTTTGTATGGTATCTGCAATTGCAAAAGAGCTTCTCTTTCTGCTTGTGTTTGTGTTGTGTCGTTTGGTGTATGTGCAAGAACAGGTCAAACTGAGCATCGTTTGTGCTTACGGTTGTGTTTGAGATGTGTCATTTCATGTTGTTTAAAGAACAGGTCAAACTGAAAAGGATCTATGTTTGCATCAGATTTTTATATTGTGCCACAAACCTCAGCAATCATATTGTCAGGATGAAGAAAGAATCTGATATTATGTATCTGATTGGAGGCCAAAGATTTTTCCTGTTCATAGTTCACCTCAGACATGCCAAGCATCTCACCCAGTGCACCAAACATCTTCCAAAATGGTCCACTTCCTAGCTGCTATGTGATATTTTCCACCTTTCAGAAAGTCTTTTTTTGGCTTCCTTTCTCACAATTGACTTCATTTGATAAGATGGACAGGAGTTCAACTTGTTATTTAGTTCATGTGACTGTTGTAGAGGAGCAAATAATCTTGAACGATCGATAAATTTTTCTTCCAATAGGTTATATGATTGCTCATCACCAGAGAAGTCACCGAATGGCATATCTAGTCACCTCGGTACCACTGAAGCGCTTTCAGCATACACAAAACCAAAAGACGACAACTAAATCAATACCACATAAAAAGAAAAGAAAAGATGATTTCTTTCTTTCTCCCCAAAAAACTAATTGTTTATTATACTGATATAAATGAACCAATCACAGTGTTCTCCAATTTCAACTTCAACCAAATGCCTACCCAAAAGAGGTTTGTTTAACGGCATAACACAAAGCAAAGTCAGGTTGTCTGTTTCCTTCTGCCATTACTGAGAGCAGCTTCTCTGCCACACTACCTTTACTAACACCCAGAGGTTTGACTTCTATTATGTATCATATGATTTAGAAACCTTGCTGCTAATTTTGCCTTCAACATATCTGTGTCATATGTTGTCTCTCTTATAAATTATGTCTTCAAGCTTAATGTTCTTTATCGTTTATGGTTGTATCTCTTGAATTGCATGCTTCAGTTAGATGTCGTTTTTTGATCAAGTTCTTTTCTGTTTTTAGCTTGTCCGGAGCATTATAGCTTATCACGGTTATTACTAAAAAACCCTTCACCCTTAGGTGATTCATTGGTTGCAATTGTTATGAACATTTGTTGCACTTTATATGGTGTCGTACTCCTTCACCTTTTAACATGTATATCCTTCAATATGATACTTTCTTATATGTATCTAAATATTTGTGTTATGGAAGCTATGGATACTAGCATGAAAAATATTAAAGAATTACAAGGAGGCCTGAAATGAAGTGAATAGTTTAAGTATCAATTTGAATAACTGCTTGAACAATCATGCATCCTTCGAATAAAAGCAGAAGAAATGTTGAAGCCTAAGGTGATGAGAGAAGTAAAAAAATGTGTAAGAAGTAAGAGTCATAGTTTACTAAATACAAAATAAAAAACAAACTGAAAAAAGTAAAAACAAATCTCATGATTTGCCAAACTTTACTTTCCAAGAGTAGTTTCAGTTTTGATTACGAAAATAAGTGTTTGCTTGTTCACCATGATGTTTAGAGTGAACATATCAAGTATCATACTAATCATAAGGGCTTTCAGCATGCATCACATTGGAAGCATTATGAAGTTTTGAGATAATCTACAAGTCAAATGATGTTCATTTCAAAGAATAATATGAAAATAGTAATGACGCAATAAATAATGTACAAGAACCCCACAATGAAATTACTCACGATCAGTTGCATGCGGAACTTAGTAGTAATAAACAATTGAGAGACTTATTAACAAATATTATGTGAAAAACTATCCAAACGGTAAGTTTCTTGAAATAGTTATGAATTTCAATATTAGCATTTGTATTTTTTATTTATATTATTGAACTAACTTTGGTAACTCAAATTGTTTGTAAGGACCATGCGAATCATGATGCGGTTAGTTATGATAATATTGTAGAGGGAATTTATTGTGATGATATATATGAAGTTTTAATTAAGTTACAACTCTATACATGCTACTTTCGTATATTTCCTTCTTTATTACTAATTTTCCTAAAGAATGATTGATAGTGTTTAGAAGGAATTTATTTTAGATTTAAAGTTGTACCTATTACGAAATTGATGTTGTAGTTAGTTTTGATTTTGTAATGTTATATTATTGAAAGTGTCAAGGACTTAATTGATGTTGTAGTTATTTTGGATTTAAAGTTGTAGTTATTGATGTACTTATCCTTGAAGTTGTAGGTGTTAATTGTATTGTTATATCATTGAAATTGTCATGGACTTAACAAGATCTTTTTCTTCATTCTCGATAGATGATATATATATATATATATATATATATATATATATATATATATATATATATATATATATATATATATATATATATATATATATATATATATATATGTATTGTAGTTCTCTTGTTGGTAAATTAGAACTGCCTTTGAGAAAAAGAAAACTCTGGTGAAATTTCTCTAGAAAACAGAAGCATAAACCGATTGATGTTTGGTTCACAACAATATATATTTCTTTAGTTCTGATTTATATGCTTATTATCGCTAGTGTTCAATTGTCTATACTTAGTTTGAATTGCCACCGAAAATTTTTCAAAATGATTTTTTTGTTATTGTGTATTGTCGTGTATTAGACCTGCCATGTTTTATGGATATGAGTGTTAGGCAGATAATCATCAACATGTACAAAAGATGTGTGTGATAGAAATATACATGTTGAAATGAATGAGTGGTCATACAAGAAAAGATCATATACATAATAATGTTATTAGAAATAAATTATGTGTGGCACCAATAGAGGATAAAATGAGAGAATATGGTTTAAGGTGGTTTGAACATATAGAAAGAAGATTAAAAGAACTTGTAAGAAGGTATGAAAAACTAGATTTTGAAAGTATTAAAAGAGGTAGAGGACAACCACAAAAGTGTTGGAAAGAAACAATAAAGAATGATCTAGCTTATTGTGAGTTAACTGCTAACACGGTACATGATAGGGCTCTGTGGAAACAAAGAATCCATGTAGTCGACCCCGTCTAGTATGGGAAAAGGCTTAGTTGTTGTTTGTGTATTGCCATGTATTCATATCCACCATAAAAGTTTTGTTTCCACCTAGTAGCATGAATAAAACACAAAACCAAGAGTTACCAACATTAAGTATGAAAGCATGCTTGTTTAATTACTTGAGTTGCTCACTAGTCAAGCTTGGACTTGACAATAAACAAATCGCCTGCACACATGCACGCACACACAAAAAGCATAAAAGCAGCTTCATAAACTCATACGAAAAAAAGTGTTGAAGTAAATACATTGAAAAAAGTAAGGCTAAAAACAAACCCAATTCCACAAAAATCAAATATAGAACCATGGAGAATTTGGAACTAGGCCAGTTCCATAAGCAAATCAAACACAAAACTGTAGTATCGAGTACCAGTTCCAAGTGTGAATCAAAGGAGGAACCATGGTCCATCTATACCATTGTTTGCAGTGATTGGTTTCCAGTCACTGTAGGTCCAGTACCAAAGGCCTGGTACCGCGAATCATAAGACCCTAAGAAAGTCTTTAAAAAACTGCATTACCCCCATATACAAAGCGGTCTTACAGAAGTATAGGATAAACAAAACGAACCAAAAGTGCCATTCTAACTGATAAAAATTGACAATTACAGAATATACATTTGAGTTATAGGCGTAAACTTTTACTTACATCAGTCGGACACTTTTTACTGCCGAGTTGGTTCTGTTGCTATAAATCTTTTAGAAGTGTAACGAAGTTCGAATATGTGGCCTTACCTGAGATGTCGGCAAACAAAAATGGCTGAATCTGATTCGCACAAGTTTTTCCCAGTTGCATGAATCTGAATAAACTTAAAGTTTCATGCATCTAGGCTCAGGATGCTAGTCAGGATCGCTTACCAAAGCCTTCACTTGGTTTAGGATCCTAATCATAGCTCACTTTAACATGCCAGGAACTCAGGATCACCAGATTGTCTAAACTGGCGAGTGAGTATCAGTAAACACGTGATTCTCTACCATCCCCACCGCCAAGTATCATCTGCAGAGATCTTCTCAGGGTGATGAGCATTCAATAGTGTTATCGGCCTTCTGAAAGAATGGGTTGTCATGTAGCACGGCAGAGAGCAGAAAACATGCAGACTAATCTTTGAATTCCATGGAGAACCACCAGGAGAAGCGGACTAACGGAATGTTAACCCCTCAGCCCATACAGGAAGCAACAAGAACAATATAAAGGTGCTGAAGTTCTCAAATTGCACGCCGTATCACATTCTTTTCAAGCACTAGAGGGAATTGTCGGTAAGCATTTCTTCATTCATTTCATCTACTGTGACCAATGTATAAAATAAACTCCCCATGCCTTTCATGTGTGCTAATAGTAAGTCCATCATGCCATAAATAATGTTACACCCGCTCGAGTCGCGACCACGACCCTACCCGAGCCAATGCCACGTGGCCGCTTCTCGCACGGGCGTGATGGTGAGCAATAACCAAATACAATACCAATTTAATTCAAACTCAAGAAATATCTAACTAAAATAAATATTCATATCGAAGTTCTAAACAACACGTCCAAAATGGTGCGGGGCCCACCTAACAATAACTTCGAATAAAAGACTTTCTAAATCATTAAATACTTATCATACCATCTAAAATAAAAATGCAGTTCTATCAAACTCCTACTCTGCTCTGTGTGCCTTCGAAGTGCTAGCTTCAGGATGAGCTGTAAAACAATAGGGTGAGCTCTTATACATAACTCAGTAGGGAGGTTAAACATCTTTAAATAGAAATCATACTAAAAGCATGCATAGTTTCACAATCATTTCATAGCAAAACATAGTTACCTTTAAATCATGATCTCAAATTCATACGTACACATCATTAGTTTCGATAATTACAGCCCATACTGTGTCTGCCCCAAAGGCCACGGGAGTCATCCTACCCTTCCTAATGTGACCTCGGTAACCCCATCCAAGATGGTAACCACGCCGACTCTCACGGCAGAGTGCTCGGGAACACACCCTGTATTCGTCCCAAGCCGAATCGCCTGAGGGACCTGAAAGTCTCTAGAGACCCCACACAAACCACACAAGTACGGCTCGTACATTCACATATCATTACATTTCTAAAACCAATTACAGTTCATCACATTTACAAATCATATCCAGATCTACGAATATCTAAAATCAAACTCATATCCACACAACATTTAAATAACATTTAAATACCATGTTCATACAACACATGTATATCAAAACATGCTCTTTATCAAACAGTGTGATAAACATGTTCTATTTGAAAGGCATATCAAATAACCCATAATTGCGAATAATATTTCACAAACATCAATAAAACAATTATCAATCATACATATTTAAATCTATCTAAAACAGTAAAATTACTTCTAGCATGGTTCTGTAAAAGAATGCATAACCCCCTACCTAAAGGAGCGCTAAGATTCAGTCCCCAAGCTGCTGGGTCACTCTTATCACCACCAAATCCTCCAATTTTAATATCTAAACAATTACAAATAATTGAAACATTAAAATTTATTTAACTATAAGTCTAACGAAACAAACTATATCTGAATCGGATCCCAAACCCCAATCTGGATCGTTTAAGCTATCCGAGATCCAAATCGATACTCAATTTCATATCTGATCCGAATGAGTGACACAATAGGCAGCTTGTGTCATTGTGTCAACAGAGAACTTTTAACTACTGACATGGGTCTCGTTTTTAACCTAAAAACCCATTTCAAGACACGATCCAAACTTGACCCGTTTCCGACACAGAACCTGTTTCTTAACATCGGACATGAATCAATGTCAATTCATGACATTTCGGACACGACACAACACGGAATGAGAGACATGCCCAAAAGGCCCCCTCTTTTTTTTTTGGCATCGGTTTTGTCGATTTCCGGCGAATCATAACAGTTTTTCAGCCAAATCGACTTACCTACCCTACCAAAACACTTAGTTCTACCTTAAACCTTCAATCCAAGCCCAAAACGATGATTTTCAATAAGTTTTTTCATAAAAAATCAGAAAAAAATAAAAATCAGAAAAATAAGTGCTTACCGGATTCCGACCGACTCTTCGCGTTTTTCGGCTGGATCTCCTGGAAATTTTCACTATCAAGGGCCCTTTTAAAGGGCCTCATATTCCGGTTACTGCACAGCGGATGTTACGTTACAAATAATTTCCATCTCATTATGCATTCCATCACCTACAACGAATGTATGGGTCTTGCCCATCACCTCAATCTCACTATATCCTGCTTCCTTCTTCACTCACCTCTCTTTCATCCTCTTCCTCACTGCTGCTACTTCATCCCAATTCCCAACCGATGCATATATATTTGCCAAAAGCACGTAACTTCCTGAGCTACTTGGTTCCAACCAATGCAACTCCTGGCATATACGGCTCGCCACCTCAGCTTTCCCATGCAGTCTGCAAGCAGAAAGCAGTGCACCCCAAACAGCGGTATCAGCCTTTAATGTCATCTCGCTGATCAGTTTCTCAGCTTCATCGATGCGCCCGCATCTACCCAAAAGATCCACCATGCATGCATTGTGCATGAGTTCTGGTTCTATTCCATAAGTTTGCTTCATTGCATTGAAATGCATCCATCCCTCATGCAATAGGTCGGTGTGGGCACATGCTGATAGTAGAGAACATACCAAGTGCTTCATTTGCATCGCCATGTTGAGAATGAGCCAATATCACGGCTGTCCAAGAAACCACATCCTTTGTCACGAGACACTCGAAAACGAGACGAGCAGCAGCTAAATCGCCACTCTTGGAATACATAGTAATCAGAGCATTTGATAAAGAAGTCTCGTTATTGATATTATTTCTTTTAGTACAATGGGGAGGCCAGGGCCACATGGACGACCCCAAGTGTCGAACTTGCGACTTAGAATCTTGTCTTGATATTGAGCTCTTGTCTTGATATTTCTTCTAGCCGGGTGAGCTCTTGTCTTGATATTGATATATTATTTGTGACGCTGAAAAATTGAGAAGGTATTTGACAAGTTCACGTTAGTTTAGGTCCAGCATATGTGAGTCTCGAGACATGAAATAACGGTGGTGTCAGTTGGTAAATCATATCTATCGTTGCATGGTAAAGACCACAATAATGAGGTGAGTGAGAAGTTATTGAAAATCGTACACACCAAAATGAAGGACAGATTCTATTATTGTTGCCTACTTATAAATAGTGATTTTAATGTTGTTGCCTACTTATAGATAGTGATTTTAATGTTCAAACACAAATCCAATCAATCATATTACAACTCTATTTTATTCCTAGTTTAACTTTTTCTTGTTTTTCGTAAGAGTAGTTTTAATATAACTTACCGACTTTTCTTTCAATGCAAGCGTACTATATTTTACTTGTCTCGTCTCATTGTCTCTTCGATTGAGTGCAACTGACATATGGGATATACTCAATTGATTCCTTGAAACTCTCATTTATCACCTTAATTTTTATTCATCTTTTTTTAGAACAAAGGATCAGTGTTCCGCTCAGCATCACGTCTAGCTCTACCGGCAAGTTTCTGCATGTATTCTTTGACAACATCATATTGATAATCACATTATGAGCATGGGCTAAAACTCAAAAATTAGGTAAAAGATTCAAATGAGTTTTATTTACATTGGCCATTTACTATCTATCTATCACCAGCCTTCTCCTTCATACGGCCTTAAGCCGACTACAAAAGGTGTGATCGTCGCCATTGAAGGAGTTTACTAATTAAATTACAAAAGATGAGGCATTCGTCGTTTGCCGAGTTATCTAACTAAATTATAGAAGGGTGGGACCTCGCCATTGACCGATTGAACATGGAGAAAAAAGATCTTGAGCTAATTATACATTTCTTGATGTTGATTTGGTTTTGTGAAGTGGGGAAATTGCTTTCCAGCAAAAGAATGAATGCCCACTAGCAAAAATGGACCGTTGCAACTTTAATTATATTAAAAAGAAACGCAAAGAAAGGGTCACATGCTTCACACTGGGCATGACCCTAAATATTATTTTGATAGCTTCAATGATTGTAGATATTCACTTCTACTATGGTCCACCCCCAAACACCTATAATGAGTGATGGGCTCAAGAATTTCTTTGGGGTGAGGTGTACTTATATTTTACGTTCATAAAACATTTGTATTTTTCTATATATAGTAACAAATCACGGAATTTTCAGTTTTTAAATGAGGTAAATATCTCTTTATCTCGTCCAAAAGTGGATCCTTCATTGCCCACAATATAATTCAAGGGAACTAAGTTGTGAAAGCATGTTTCATGCTTTTAGATAGGGTGGCAGTTTTGCGACCAATTTGAACCAGACCGGAAAACCCGTACCTTGGTTGGGGTTCAGGAACCCGGTGCTAGGTCTAAGTCAGCCTGAACCTGAAACAACACCTGAAACTGACCAAACACGATACTGTTCTATATATGGTGCACCACACAAAATGAAAGGTCACGGACACAATAGATCTGGTCTGAATTTTGAAAAAATGATTGGCGTGTTTGGGTCACAGTAGGCTTGACCCAAACCGAATGAAGTTGTGGTTGGAATTTAAATGATGACCCCAGAAAAGGGTCAGGATGGGATCAACCTGCTTTTGACCCGAACCTGACCCATCAAGCACTATTTGTCACCCCTACTTCCGCATAACCTTTATGCTTGCGTAGAGAGGAGGTGGGCCTACAAGTTGAGTGGTGGGTGGCATTTCATACTCCTCTAACATACTAACATTTCAGACCCGGAATAGGGGCTATAATGACCCGAAAAGTGTTCCCATGGTAGAAATAGAATAGCTTCTGGCTTCTAGACCCGGAATAGAGGATTTGAATTCGAGTCCATTTGGTAAAGATTCTATCCTTAGACTCTTGCACTCCGGATCCAATCCTTCGTTTGGGGCATTTCTTAATTCTGGCATTGTATAGCAAGTTTGGATCTAAAGGCCCAAATCAAGTTCAAATTAACTTGTAATGTCAAAACCTTTGCTTCTCACATGATTGGGTCTAACAATATCTACTCAAATTAAACCCAAATCCAAACAGACCAAGTTCAAATTAACTTGTAATGTCAAAACCTTTGCTTCTCACTTGGATTGGGTCTAACAATATCTTCTCACATCTAAACCCAAATCCAACCTGATATATGTAGGAAAAGTGGTAGATGCATAATATTTTTCTGAGGCGTAATCTTGTATAAACATTTTCATTATCCAGTCTTTAAGATCAATGGAGATTTGAACTAAAAGTATCGTTATACTTTTATAGTTTGTGTTTAATAAAGTATCTGCATTAAATCTAAAGTAATTCAAATCTCCACCCTCCATCACGTTAAAGAGTCAACATTTTTTAATAAGATCATGTAATTTAAACAAGTGAGAGGGCATTTTTGTCATTTAAGGAATTTCAAATCCTTGAATGCCACAGCTGAGAATGTAGCCGTTACTAGTCGGACGCCTCCCCAAGAGTGGCAGAAGAAGCGATATTACTTCTTTCATCTCATCATTGCGGAGAGAGGAGCCATATCGATCACGGGATTCACTCTTTCTCATTCTGATATCAAACCCCGAAACCATGTTTACCGAAGGTCTTGACGAGAACGCTGTCAACTGGATCAATCAGGTACAAAGAAAAATCATGCCGGAAAACCCTCACATCGTCATTTTTCCTTAACTTCATTTTCTTTTTCTCTGATTCTCTTAATGGGATTCTTTTTAGGGGTTGAATGCGAAGGAAAATTCGGCAAATTCAATCTTGAGCGAGAGATTCAGTTTAGGATCTCACACCGATCCCTCCTTTTTGCTGAGAAAGAAGAGGGATTTCTTGATCTCTCCCATATTGCCGCCATTGAGGTTTCACTCGGGCCTTCTTGGGGCACACAGAGACGGGATTCTGGGTCTTGAAGATGATAACGAGAGTGTCGGGTCGGCCCCTGATGATGCCGAGCTGGACTATTCTGACCCTTTTGACGAGGGAGGATTGGGGACTAGCGACTCCGAGTTGCATGAAAATGAGTTCACCACGAGCCACGATGATGACGATTCTTTTGGTACGAATTCCGGTACGAACTCATCAAAGAATTTGAGAGGTCTCTGATGTGTAATAAAACACAACCAATGCTCACTTAATTGAATCTGCAGATAAAGCTCTAAGACTCGAATCTCGGAATTTAGGCAACAGAAGAACTGATGATGGACGATCATTTTTGGGCGGCGAGGAGTGCCAGAGTGGAGAAACTGAAATCCATGTTGACGCTACTGTAAGAAAAAGTTTCTTCGCCTATTTTATTTTATGCGATCTTTGAAACTGCTTGTCCTCTAAAACTGCGAACAACTGAAAATGATTGAATCGAGATTATTCCTGCAAAGAACTGCCAGATTCTTAATTTGCTTAAAGAAAATTAGTCTTAGTAATATTTGACTTCATGGGCAGCCTTTTCCAAGTATGCTGCCCCATTTGATTGACTTTCATTGCCTTTCATTATAGACCTTTTCATGATTAAATTTCCTTCAGTGCCAGGACCACCACTTAAATGATTCGCAATACCAAGGACTCCGAGATTTTGGAACTCCAAGCGCTCCGCCCATAATTGAAACTGGAAGCAGCACGAGTGGGTATGAACCCAACGGGAACATAAGATTGAACAGAGATGCAGGATATCATGCTCATAATAATTTAGAAACAGAATCATCAAGATTCAATCTTCAGGGTCAAGAGGAAAGAAAAGTTTGTTTTGATCCCAATAAACATCACCAAGACGAATGTATTTCACATCGAACTGATGAGATACATGCAAGGTAACCTGGGGAGTTCTCTGCATCATCTGTATATTTGCTTTAGTTACTGCTGCCAGAATATTTGTTTTCCTTTTGATAATTTGCCAACTTCGAAAGCAGAATGGCATCTGCTGAAGCTAACGTGCAGATTCCAGTTAGACCAACAATTTCAGTTAAACAGGCATCGGTGTACAATACAAGGTACTAGACGTTTATATTTCTGCTCGTGTTTGAGATCTTACTGCCTTTTCTTTTCTGTGCAAAAGAGATGCCACACAGCCATAATATCAGGACTTTATCATCATTAGAACACTAGTAACATCCGCTTTCGGTCATTATATACAGAAGACACATGAGAAAAACAATCAAACTGATGAGATATTTCACATCACCAATAAACATCACCAAGACGAATGTATTTCACATCGAACTGATGAGATACATGCAAGGTAACCTGGGGAGTTCTCTGCATCATCTGTATATTTGCTTTAGTTACTGCTGCCAGAATATTTGTTTTCCTTTTGATAATTTGCCAACTTCGAAAGCAGAATGGCATCTGCTGAAGCTAACGTGCAGATTCCAGTTAGACCAACAATTTCAGTTAAACAGGCATCGGTGTACAATACAAGGTACTAGACGTTTATATTTCTGCTCGTGTTTGAGATCTTACTGCCTTTTCTTTTCTGTGCAAAAGAGATGCCACACAGCCATAATATCAGGACTTTATCATCATTAGAACACTAGTAACATCCGCTTTCGGTCATTATATACAGAAGACACATGAGAAAAACAATCAAAATCATTATAGAACGATTCATTTTGTCTTTTTGCAATGTTCAGGAACGGATTTCGAAATTTGTACCGTGAATTGGACACTCCTAAAACATGATGCTTGAAAGAGCCATAATGTTAGTCATCCTTGGAAATTGCTTAATTTCCTCCATTTACGATATACTGGACTTGATCTGTAACCGCAGTTTGATCGATTATCCAGTGCTCATGTCCTATTTCTCTTTGTCCATTCCTTTCCAGTGGTCAGAGTGCGTGGCAAACGCTTATAGCTTATGAGGCTTGCACTCGTCTGTGTTTGCAAGCATGGGCAAGAGGCTGCACAGAAGCTCCTGAGTTCCTCCGGGATGAGTGTATTGCTCTCAGAAATGTCTTTGGGTATGTTAAGATTGAAAGCTTTTGCATAACCAGATGGCAAAATCAACTACTAATATTCATATGATATGTGGGGATAGGCTGCAAAAGTTCTTACTGCAACCTCAAACTGAACTTCTAAGAGAAGGTAAGAGTGATGTTACATTAGAAGAAATCTGCACAATGAAGACCAAGAAAGTTGCTGCAAAAATCAAGGTGGAAGGTAAATATACTATCCTCATATTTGAATGTCTTAATAGTATCAATATCTGGATTCGCTTGTTGGTCTTCACTTGCCAAAGGTTAACCTGCCCCCCAGGGACAAGGTTGCATAGTGGTACTTGATATGCACTAGATGACTAGGTTTCAGAATCCTCCACATAGAATGTCTAATAAGAGAAAATTTGCTAGACCGCTAAGCCAATTATAGTGAAACACCCTCGAAGGAGGTGTTAGATTTTGTTGCATTTCATCCATTGGCACATAGCACATGGTAGTTGAAAACCTCTCTGGCTGGTTTATTTAATTCAGAATTTTCAAACTGACTCACCATTGATTCTGAACCAATTGGATGCAGTGAAAAAGGTCCGTGTTATAACACGTCACTCTCCACAAAGACTTCGGACCATAAATTCCCAGTGGGGCATGGCCTATATGCAAGTAGGTGCACAATATGTTCGAGATGTTTCTGCGCAGCTGAAATCAAGCGTGAATTCACTGAAGACAGCATCATTTGCTGGTTTACAACACGGTAAACCCTCCTCAAATTTCCCAGTACTTGCCAAGTAGTTTATTCGAGTTCTTGGTTTCACGACGGAAATGGTAATACTTCAAGAAAATAGGAAATAGCCTTACAATTTAAACGCCAATTTACATTTTTCTCTCACTTTATATTGTTCATCAGTCTATTAAACAGTTGCAGTTGATGATGCTCATGATGATTACAAGCTCCTTGTTGTTTTAACATCTTGCAGATGCTTTTTCATGCACACTCCAATTGAAAAGTTTATCAGGTGAAACACACGCTGAGCCAGTGTCAGCCATCCGCATGCAGCCAGGATCTGGCGAATCTTATGTATTGTAAGGATGCTTTTTCCATATATAAGTTACCAAAATTGTTCTTCCATGTGGACTCAAATTATCGTTATTAATTGATACTCTTAATCTTATTAATGCTGTAAGAAATGTTCTTTCAAGCCCATAACAAGCTACATTTCATATCAGTTTTCCAGAGAGTCAGGCAGATGCCCTTCTAGTTGAGGTTCATGATTCAAAAGGTGTAACTCAAGGTCAAACGATAATTCAAGTTTCTTCTCTAAATGATAACCCTGTAAGCATCTCCATTTTATCTTGCATTTGTTTCAGTCTTTTGTGCTTCTATTTTGAATATTACTTAAGAGCTGAATTTAACCAGAATGACAGAATCCGGTGGTGGCCAATTTACCATGATGATTCTGAATGCATAGGGAAGATTCAACTAGCTGTCAGTTGTGCCAGCAATTCTGGCGAGATCAGTTCAGTTAAGGTACCAACAAGTCAAGTCACGATTTCCCATTTTAGTACTTAGAGTAAATTTTGCTCTCCATTTGTTCATGTGTGATAACTGCATCATTTATATCTTCGCATAAGGACATTTTAAATTTTATGGTGCTGAGTGCTGCAGTTCAATGTACGTGGTGTAACCTTCCATCGGTTTTGTATGTGTATTTGGTTGTTGATATTTCCCTTTATCTTTCATCTTCAATTTCAAACCAACAGTGTGCACCGGTTGTGGAAACACTTGCCTACAATTTAGTATTGGAAGCTGCGATGAGAAGTCAACACTTTCATTCCAGAAATTTGAGGTTATATGGACCATGGAAATGGCTGCTAACTGAATTTGCAGATTATTATGGAGTGTCTGATTCATATACTAAGCTAAGGTAATCCTGGATCAAGTGCTATTTCATTTCATTGTGAAGCTCGCTTCTTACTTTAATGTTTTTTCCGTTGCTTACTTTCTCAGTGTTCAACGCAGGTACCTTTCATATGTGATGGATGTGACTACACCTACAAAAGATTGTTTAGATCTTGTGTACGAATTGCTTCTACCAATAATCAAAGCTCGGAATGAGAATAATCTCAATAGGCAAGAGGTAGTGATGCCATTTTGATCCAAAAGCCTTTTTTCCCTCTTATAATATAGCCACTCATATTTGAATGTCATCTCTATTTCCAAGATTCCTATCAATTCCAAAGACAGATTTTCTAGAGATAGCAGCAATTGGTTTTACAGATTTGAAAACTTAGTATTTGCAGTAAAATTATACTTTGACATTCGTAAAACTCAGATTTGACATCTGGAGATTATGAGTAAGAATTGCATGGAAATGTAGAAGCTTGTATTTCTATTTCGCTTAGTTGTAAGTGTTTATTTTGCTTATTTGTAGGTAATCTACCCTCTTGTTATTGTTGCTATTGCAATAGCAAGTGGTTCAAATGTGTTCATTCATTAAATATTCCAGGTTAAAAGTCTTGCAGTTTCAAAGTGATAATGTAAGACCAGACAAAATACTTTTGAGTTGATGGATAAAACTCCTGCAGTTAGGACAAATCCTTTGACAATTATCTGCGGGTATGGGTCCAGTCAATATTAAAAAACATGTATTCTTCACATGACAATTCCGGTTCACCAACATCAAGGTTTCAAAGTTTAATGGACATCATTTCAACATTATGTAATGGCATGGCTTTGCATAATCTCGATCGATAACGTTCTCTTGTAACTTGTCTGGCAGAAAAGAATCCTGTTTGACTGTGAAGCTCAAGCTGGCTGCCTTTTAAATAAAGTCTTCGAGAACTATAAGTCGTTGGATGATTTGTCTCCTACTGGTTTGGCCACGGATCTGTTTGGCCCATCTTCAGATTCAGCTTCACCTGCATTGGTCCCAGCTGTGCAGATATATACGCTTCTTCATGACATACTTTCTTCTGAAGGTCAAGCCATTTTAAGAACTTATCTGCAGGTAATTCTTAAGAGGGGATACTGATGTGGGGTAGGCTGAACATTATTTTCCTTGGTTTCTCAGCTTTAATACTTTAAAGTATTAAAATAAGAGGCCTCTTCAGAGTACAATCTCTGTGTGCTATGTTCCACTTCCATCCCTTTCTTCTTATTCATTTCCAGTTCCTTTCAAACAAGTATGAGATTTGATTAATCAACTTTGTGATGGATAATCATCATATAGACGGCTGCTAGGAAAAGATGTAAGAGGCACATGTCAGATACAGATGAATATGTTTCCAATGCTGAAGGCTTCCTGACAGACGCAGAGACAATGTCAACAGCATATCGCAAAATGAAGACTTTGTGCATTAACATAACTGATGAGATTCAGACAGATATAAAGATCCATGATCAGCATATCTTCCCAAGGTGCTAAACTGCAACTCCACTTTCTTTTCTTATTAAAAATGCTTGCATGTTCACTATCAATTCTTAATTGTGACATCTTCTCCTGCAGTTCAATAGACCTGACACATATAGCAGCTGCCGTTTACAGCACTGAGTTATCCAACAGATTGAAAGGATTTCTTATGGCATGCCCACCATCTGGTCCCTCACCTCATGTAACAGAACTTCTACTTGCAACTGCTGATTTTGAGGCGAACCTCTTCTCTTGGAATATAAGGTACAATAAAGTTTCATACAGTAAATGACGAGAGGCATATTAAAAGCTTTCTATGTCATGCACCTACTCACTTTTTTCGTGTTTATTCCAGTCACATAAATGGAGGAGTAGAATCCAGAAATTTGTTCCATTATTACATAGTACAGTGGATTCAAGATAAGCGAGATATCCTGGTTGATCGTTGCAAAGGAGACAAGGTTCTTTCTTTTTTCACAATAAAAATCCGTTGTTAGGCAGAACCTCTACAAGCTGTACATTTGGGTATCGAACTCTTAACTTACCATGAGGGAGGCGACCCCCAAGGCGAAATACTAATAGATACGGTGCAGGAAACAATTTCATGAAACAGTATGTTGGGTCGACTTACATGGGGTCCTTGTTGACTTCCATCTCTGAGAAGTGGCTTGGTCATGGTGTGTCAATTTAAGTAGGCCATGGATACCTATCACTAGATCAACTGAGTCTTTTAACAAATCTGCTGTAGGCACCGCTTTGTGGAATAACAACCCAGAATTCAACTTCACCATTCATCGAGGATATGTATGACCAAATCAGGAAAACTTTGGTTGAGTATGAAGTGGTGATCAACAGATGGCCCCAGTACTCCCTCTTTCTAGAGAATGTAAGTTTACCACCATGCATCACTTTTAGCTGAGCTACAACAATTGCCACAGAGTTTATGACATTCGTGACTTTCTATTCTTAGGCTATTACTGATGTAGAAAGGGCAACAATTAAGGCCTTGGAGAAACAGTACAGTGAAATATTGATGCCTTTGAAAGACAGCATTCAAAAGAAGCTTGAGATGAAAGTACAGAAATTTACAAGGCGACAATCTGTGTCCCTTTACATTGTTCCTAATCAAGTGAGTATCATTTAGTTGTTCTTCTTAGAAAATTACACGTTGTGAATCTATTCACGATACACCTCTCTTGAATGGCAGCTAGGGACATTCCTAAACACTGTCAAGCGGATTCTCGACATTCTGCACTGCAAAGTCGAGAGCATTTTAAGATCATGGGCATCTTGTCTCCCTGGTAATGGAGAGAAAAGAGCTGGTATCTTTGGGGAACAGCTTAACGGAATCACTGTAATGCTGAGAACAAAGTACAAGAATTATCTGCAAGCAACAGTGGAGAAGCTAGTAAAAAATGTATTTCTGTTCTATTATCAATTCTTCTTGTTTTAGGTATGCTGTTGAAGAGTTCTTAACCGGTTTGAGAATTTCTTAAATGCAGACTGAGGCTAATCGAAGCACTCGCCTCAAAAAGGTCCTCGAGGAAACAAAAGAGTCAGATGGAGAGTCAGAGATTCGTGACAGAATGCAGCCATTAGCCTTACAGATTGCAGAAATTATTTCTAACCTGCATGATGTATTTTCCAATCGCATTTTCGTTGCCATTTGCCGTGGGTTCTGGGATCGGATGGGCCAGGTTAGTGTATCATAACTAGTCATAACTATTTTTGTTTCCATTTGCCATTTGCCGTGACTTCTTGTCTTGTATCATCTTGTTTCACTTTTGGTTAGTGTGTTTTGAGCTTTCTTGAGAGCAGGAAAGAAAACAGAATCTTGTACAAAGCTTCTTATCATGCTTTAGTGGTGAGTAAATGCTTTTAAATAGTTACAAGTTAACTTTACGGTTATCAAGACTCGATATAGCAACTGATACACTTTCTATATTCGTAGATTTTGGATGATACTTTTGCTTCTCATATGCAAAGGCTGCAAGGAAATGCTCTGCAAGCGAAGGATCTTGAGCCGCCGAGATCTGTCATCGAGTCACGATCAATTCTTTCCAGGGACACGCAAAATGCAACAGAGCAATCGAACTACTATTATATTTAGCGGCTTTCTTTATTGTAAATCTTGTTTGCATCCAATTATTCTTGTTTTCTATTGTTCCTACCAGATCCTTTTTGAGTTATGGATCTAGAGTGTACGTTTTGTTGTATAGTTGATGGTAATTAAAATATTCTTTTGTGTACGCTGCTTGAACGAGAGATTGATTTGGCAAAGCTATTACCGAGCTGAATATTACAGCCTTCTTTGGTTTTTGAGTTTAAAGATGGAATACTTGTACCTTCCTATTATTACCTATAGCACATTTGCATGGAGACGTCGAGAATCGACAGGGATTTATCACAAGGGATCCATTACTAAAGCATAAAATGTAGTTGATCGCCTTGGCTTCGATGTCCTTTTGTAAGAGGCGGTACTCTCTCTCTCTCCGGACAACATATAACCCAAAACTCTAGAATGTAGTTCATCCCCCTGGTTTTCACTCTGATTTTGTCAATTAGTGAGACAATATGCAACAACAACCCAGACTTTTCTTATATTAGAAAACATGTTTGATCACATGGCAAATAGAAGCTACATCATATTTTATTGTTTCCTTTAAACATTTTCCTAGTCTTCCTTTTTTTGTGTTAATATTTTTACCATCTTAAATTAGAGATGTGGTTGGCTATTCTTTGTTTATATAGAGTTTGATCTCGTGGCAAATAGAATCAACATCATATTTTATTATTTCCTTTAAACATTTTCTTGGTCTTCCTTCTTTTTGTGTTAATATTTTCACCATCATATTGGAGTTTACTTTGATAACTTTTAATGTGTTTCTAATAATCTCATTGTATAGTGTCCGTAAATAAATGTCACCATATATTTTGTGATAGAAATCTTTCATCTTTTGTATATGTTGGTGATAATACTTACTTTTCAACACTAAAAAACCATATATAACTATGCACATCTTCGTTTTAACCTTAATGCATTGATTTTATTTGTAACATATCTATCAATTTTATTTAAAAGTTTCCCATGTTACCTCAAGTAATCAATTGATAAAACCTATATTTTATATGTTTTATCTTTGTTTTACTAAGTGAGAACCGGGCAAACATTTCAAACACTTCACTAGCGCAGAGCAGCAGTCGCTATTTCATCATTCATCGGAGTCAAGGTACTTGAAAGCGACAGATTTACAATGCAATTAAAGAAATAGCAGAATTGCAGGCTCTCTCGTCAATTGAACAATAACCTTATGCATCAACTAAAGTAGTAGTACATTTCATCTTTTGTACCTTCTCACGTTTTAGGAACAACCTTTATTGGTGGACTTAGTACATTTCATCTTTTGTACCTTCTCACGTTTTAGGAACAACCTTTATTGGTGGACTACCGTTGAAAGCATATGCAGCTGGTATTATACCATAGCAGTGGAGCTAGGTAGCGACATATTTGCTATTTCAGATTAAAGAAATAGCAGAATTGCAGCTCTCTCGTTAATTGAACAAATAACCTTATGCATCAACTAAAGTAGTACATTTCAGATTAAACAACAAAACAAGAACGTCAACAGAGCTTGACGTTTACAACAATGGTTGTTCCTAAAACGTGAGAAGGTACAAAAAGGCGGTGAAGGACTACTGTTGAAAGCATATGCAGCTGGTATCTCATAGCAGTGGAGGTAAGTTCCGTTTCAGATAGCTGTCAGACTTCCTTCCCTCCTTAGCTCCAACTTTTCTCTCCCATGTTTGTTGCCTCAGATGGATCGCATATAACTTGAGCAAGAGATAGAGAAGCGGGCAGACTGGATACAAATGCAGAGATGCTTATCAATTTGAGCAAGCATCTCGATCTTGATTTATTGGATAGAGAACTGAATTCCTTGAGTTGTGCCTTCGGCAAAATTTACGCGAACAAGACTACTGCTTGTTGATGTCTTAGATCAAGAACCGAAGCTCGGCCTCCTGAAAAAATCTTCACGAACAAGTCTCCATGTTCTTTGCCTTATCCCTGCAGGAATACATCTCCGTATCGATTTAACCACAATGGATGAACATAGCTACCAAGAGAGAAAGAAAAAAGGCATTAGTCTTTCACTGCATAGGCAGGGATGGTTGCAGCACTTCAGTAGTCGTATAAGGAAAAAAAAGTTATCTTGCCTCGAGGAATGAAACACTTTGACACCTTCCTGATTCTCAAGTTAGCAACGTGCTAAAATTATTGGGAAAACTAAGGAAAACCAGACGTACAGGTGTTTTCAAAAACTAAATTTGATTACTTATAACCATCTAAGGGGACTCAATTTAATCTCAACGCTCTAACATTAGTTAATGGCTCTTTCGACAGAAAGAAACTCGCCCCCTTCATCCTCAATTCCTGAATAGACCAAACCAACGCCCTGCTATCGCCGCGCTCCCTCTGCAACTGTGCGGTCATCTTCAGATACCTAAAGATCTTGTATTGAACGCATAAGATCACGACAAGGGAGGTTGTAAGATAAAGAAAACAGGGTACCCACCAATTCCTACAAGTGTTAGTCTCGTCGGGATTATTCGAGGAAGCGAATAGTAGGGTTAGGAACAAGCCGTTGAACACGAAAAAGAAGCAGCATAATTGGAAGACCTCGCTTCGAATATTATCGATGCGCGTCTCTTTAATGGAGATCCGGTGGGCAAAGAGGTCTTCCTCCCTCTGCCAAAGCTTCAAGAGCAAGAGATGGCCGGGGCTCTCGGAGATTTCTTGAAGAGGGTGGTGGGCCGAAGCCTGTTCTTGATGGTGGCATTCGTCATCAAGAGGAATCACTACGACATGGGAATCTTTCATTTCCGCCATTGCTTAGCAGATCGCTTAAGAAACGCAAAGAAGATCGCAGAGAGAGATAGAAAGAGAGAAAGAGGATCAGGGAGGCAAAGATGGCTTTTAAGGGGCGAAGGTTGTGCCCAACGGTCACATTGGGGACTTTCTGTGAATCTGACCGTTGGGGACAGAAACGTACTTTCTCAGCGTTGCTCTCTCTGAATGCGGGTTGTGAGACATACATGTACTCTGGTTAGACTGGAACGATAACTGAATCGGGTCGGTTTCAGAACGATTCTAGTTTGAGTTTAATACAGTTGGAAACCCGTTCTTTTATTAGAAAGTTAAAGTTAAAGATTATAAAAAAATTTAAAAATACTGGAACTAACAATTTAAAACTGTCTGTTCTAGTTTTATAAGAGGTGAAACTGGAACTAGCATCGATTCTGAGTTCAGTTTGTTCTTGACACGGTTCGTGGTTTTACTTTTTCTTAAACATGATTCTCGAAATCCCACAACATACTCTTAATGATATTTTTTTTGACAAACGAGGTTTATGGCTAGATTTGTTTCTTATCAAAGATAAAAATAACCATTTTTCCATAATAAGAGAAAGGGAAAATGTTTTCCAATAGTCATGACATACAACAACAACTAAGCCTTTTCCCATAATAGACGAGATTGACTACATGGATTCTCCCTATCATGTGTCATGTTGACACTTAACTCAACATAAGCTAGATCATTTTTTATTTTTATTTACAACACTTTTGTGGTCGTCCTCTACCTCTTTTAATAAGAGAAAGGAAAATGTTTTTCAATAATCATGACATACGATAAGGAAGCCTTTTCCATAGTAGAAGGGGTCGGCTACATGGATTCTTTATTTTTATTGAGCTCATATTAACACTTAACTTAACATAAGCGAGATCATTCTTTATTTTTATTTCTTACACTTTTATGGTCGTCTTCTACCTCTTTTAATACTTTCGAAATCTAATTTTTCATACATTCTTATTGGCACTTCTTTTGATTAACACTCAAAACCATAAAACATGGTAGGTTTAATTGTTGTTCTATAATATTTACCTTTTAACTTTAATGGTATCTTCTTGTCACAAAAAATATATGATGTTCCTCTTCATTTTAACCAACCTGCATTAATTCTATGCATAACATCTCCATCAGTTCTTCACTATAAAAAATTGACCTTAGGTATTTAAAACTTTCCTTTTGGAATATGCAAGTATGCCAATTTTAATTTTTATCTTCTGAAGTAACCAAACGATCAAACTTGCATTCTATATATTCTGTCTTTGTTCTACTAAGTTGGAAGCCTTTACTTTCTAATGTTTCTCTCCATAGTTCTAATTTTCTAATAACTTTTTCGTTAAACTACTCTACTAACACAATGTCATATGTAAATAACATACACCAAGGTACTTTATATTGAATATATTTTGTTAACTCATCAATCACTATTATAAATAAGTATGGACTTAAGTTTATCCTTGATGTAACCCAATATTAACTTTAAAGAAGTTTGTCATTCCTTCATGAGTCTTCACACATGTTTTTGCACCATGGTACATGTCTCTTATAAGGTTTATGTATGTCAATAGAATATCTTTTTTCTAAGGTTCTCCACATTGATACCCTATTATAAGTTTTTTCTAGATCAATAAATATCATGTGAATGTCTTTCTTTTTTACTCTAAAATGTTCTATAAGACGTCTCAAAAGGTGAATCACTTCAATAGTAGATCTAACTGACATGAATCCAAATTGATTTTCTGTTGTACTCGATACTTGTCTTAACCTACATTTGATAATTTCTTTCTTGTACATGGGTAGAAGTCTACTCACTCTCCATTCCTCGAGGATCTTTTAGTTTCTTCATATTTTATTAAATAGTCTTATGAGCCAAGTGATTCTAGTTTCTCCTAGGATTTTTCATTATGTGGTCCTATAGATTTAAACCCTTCATATGTTTAGGAGCCTCTTTAACTTCATTCTTTTGAATACGTCACTAGAAATTGTGGTTTATATACTTTTATGATTTGCCTAACTCTCTTAAGTTAATATTAATATCTTTATTTTCATTAAAAAGCTTATAAAAATATATTTTCATCTATTTTTTATATCATCATTTGACACTAGAATTTTCTCATCCTCATCTGTGATGCATCTAATAAAATTAAAATCCTTAGTTTTCTTATCTTTAGCCCTAACTATCCTAAAAATATCTCTTTTACCCTCTTTTGAGTTGAGCTTTTTATATAAATCCTCTCAAGTTTTAGCTTTTGATTCATTGACGGCCTTTTTCATATTTTTCTTTGCTTTCTTATAGGCCTTTAAAGTTTTAATAATCTTCTTAGCATAATGTAATTTATAACATATCCTCTTTGCCTTAATGTTATATTGCATCACTTCACTCCACCACCAAGCTTCTTTTTGTGTTGGTACACCTCCTATAGATTCACCTAATATATTTTTCGCCACTTTCCTAATATGTATAGCCATATTGTTTCAAATATCACAAGGTGTACCAACATAATTCAAAACATTTCCTTCAAGGACTTTATGTTTAAATATACCTTCTTTCTCGCTTTTGAGGTTCCACCATTTAGTCTGGATAGTTCGATGAACTCTTTTCTTCTTTATCTACTTTTTTGCATCTAAATCCATAACTAAAAGTCAATGTTGGGTGATTAAGCTTTCTCTTTAAATTACCCTACAATTTTTACAATACGATCTATCTTTTTTCTTACAAACAAAATAATCAATTTGTGTTTTTGATAAGCCACTTTTATAAGTAATTAAATATTCATCTCATTTTTTGAAGATTGTATTGACTATAAAGAGATCAAATGTCATAGCAAAATTTAAAATTTTTCTACCTTATTTATATCTCCAGAACCAAAGTTTCCATGAATACCTTCCTAATACCTCTTTACTGCATGTTCATCTAAGACTCTTAAACAAATCATCTTCCTTTTTGGAATTCTTTCAATCACCTTATTTAACTCCTCCAAAAAGTTGTCTTTATACTATCTTCTAGTACTATTTGGAGTGCGCAAGCACAAACTATATTAAAAATCTCTGCTCCTATCACTAATTTCAATGTCATGATTTGGTCACCGTATCATTATATGTCTACTACACTATCCTTTAAATCTTTATTTATGATAATACCAACTCCGTTTTGAGCCTTTTCCTTTTATGAATACCATAATTTAAAATTTGTATTATCAATCTCCTTTGTTTTTTCTCCAACCCACTCTGTCTCTTGTAAACATAGGATATAAATCTTTCTTTGAATCATAGTATCTACTACCTCCATTAACTTACCGGATAATGTTCCAATATTTCAAGAACTAATACAAATCTTATTATCTAGGACTAGCTTCCTTACCCATGCATCCATCCATATTGAAAATGCGGAGATTTTCTACAATTTGTTCCTACATTTAGATGACAATATAGCGAGATTAACTTCTTTACCTACAATCGTCCATGATGTGGAAACTCTCTCTGTAATTGATTCACTACATTTGGGCAAAAATGTAGAGGCCCTTACTTACTTTTCACTACATACGGGCTCTACAATGCGTCGCTACGAAGGAATACCCCAACACAATGATCATAATTTATATAATCCATAGTATAAAAATCCAATAATATTTTATGCTAGATGTCAGAATCCTAATGTAACTCTCTCCCTTTATCTGGGCTTAGGACCGACCATGCAAGGGTGATCCCTTACATGGGTGGAGTTTCCAATAGTCCTAACATGCACGAGTCATTTTGCACTGCCCCCCCCCCCCCCCCCCCCACACACACACACACACTTGTTTGCTTGGCCTTCCAATAGAACCTCATATATGCTAATACACTTAAGTGCTAACGTATCAAAAAAATCTTAATCCTTCATTGTAAGTTGATAAGTGGTTGAAATTTTAATTCAAAAGGCAAAAATTATACATGTGAATACTTGTGAAAAGTACACAAAATACACGTATACCTTTTGCTTTTTAAATTCATATTTAATCATATGTCACCCAAGATGAATGATTGACATCTATTTGAATATACTAGCACTTATCAGTCTCGCCCTCTCTTTATTATATATATAAAGTTAGCAACTCTGTGCATATAGGGATCACTCTTGTATTGCCGGTCCCAAACCAGAATAAAGGAGGGTTATGTTAAGCTCATGACATCCAACATAAAACTTTGTCAGATTTATCTATCATAGATTCTAGATAGGTGTCTCCTCTTAGTAATATACTACACCCCAAATGCAGTGAAAAGTAAGGAAGAGTTTCTACATTTTCGCATGGATGTAGTGAATCAATTGCAAAGAGGGTTCCCATATCATGAATGAGTATGAGTGAAAAAGTTAGTCTTACTATATTACCACTTGAATATAACAAATAAATTGTAGAGAGGGTCTCCATGTTTTCAACATAGATGAATGCAGGGTGTAAGGAAGTCAGTCCTAGATAATAATATTTGGATTGGTACTTAAAATATTATAACATTGACTAGTAAGATAATGGAGATGGTAAATACTATGATTAGGAGAAAGATTCACATTCTATGTTTAAAGTATACAAAGTGGCTTGGAGAAAAAGTAAAGGAGATTAAGAATACATACATGTTTTAAATTATAGTACTCAAGAAAGAAAAATACTCAAAATGGAGTAGGTATTTCTGAAAATAAAGATTTAAAAGATAGTGTAATAGACATATAATGAAATGGTGACCGAATTATGATGGTAAAATTAGTATTAAGAGTAGAGGATTTAAATATAGTTTGTACTTATATACCTCAAGTAGAACTAGAAGATAGCATAAAGAAAGCATTTTGGGAGAACCTAGATAAGATAATTCAAAAGATTCTACAAAGAGAGATGATTTGTTTAAGAGAAATCTAAATAGAAATATCGGTAAATAGGCATCCATGATCACTATGGGTTTGAAAATTTAAACAAGGAAGGTAAAAAAAAATTAAATTTTGCTATGGTATATGATTTCTTTATAGCTAATATAATTTTCAGAAAATGAGTTGAACATTTAATTACCTATAAGAGTGGTTTGTCACAAACACAAATTGATTATTTTATTATTAAAAGAAAAGATAGATCATGTTGTAAGGATTGTAAGTTAATTTAAAAAAAAATATTAAATACTCAACATGAAGTTTTAGTTATGAATTTGGAGGTAAAAAAATTGATAAAGAGTATTAAGAGCTACTTAGAGTAGATGATCAAATCTCAAAAATAGAAAAGACTATATTTAAACAAAAGTTCTTCAAGGAGATGCTTATAATTATGTAGGTACATTTTTTGATATATAAAATAATATGACTAAGCATATTACGAAGTGTAAAAAGATGTATTAGGTGAATGTAAAATAGGCGTACCATCACTAATGAAAGTTTGGTGGTAGAGTGAAGTAGTGTAAGATAAGATCAAGGCAAAGAGGACATGTTACAAATTATATTATGCCAATAAGATTATGAAGCTTGGGATGCTTATGAGAAAACAAAAAAAGAAGTGAAAAGGCCGTTAGTGAAGCAAAAACTAAAATTTTGGAGGATTTATATAAAAGGTATAACTCAAAAGAAGGCCGAAGAGATATTTTAGGTACAGTAAGACTAGAGATAAGAAAACTAATGATTTTACTTTTGTTAAATGCATTGAATATGAGGATGGAAATATTGTAGTGACAAATGAAGATTATAGATGAAAAATAGGTGTTAGTGTTAGTTTAGGAGAGTTAACCAAATCAGAAAAGCATATAAACCGTAATTTTTATCTACATATTTAAAAGAATGAAGTCAAAGAAGTTCTTAAACATATAAAAGTTGACAAATCTATTCTATCAAACAATATTCTTATAGAAGTATGAAAAATTCTAGGAGAGATGGGATCACTTAGGTAGACCATTTAATGAAATATAGAAAAACCAAAAAATACATGAGAGCAAGTACATTTATACCCATATACAAGAACAAGAGAGACATCAAAATTGTGTGAATTATTGGGTATCATGTTAATGAGCCATACAATGAAATTATGATAAATAAATATTGAACATAGGTTTAGACAAATATTGAGTACAACAAAGATCAATTTGGATTAATACAAAAAAGATTTACTATTGAGGTTATTCATCGGTTGAGATGTCTTATAGAATATTTTAGAGTAAAAAAGAATAACATTCAAATGATATTTATTGATTTGGAAAAAGCTTACGATAGAGTACCAAATGATATTCTTTAGAGAACTTTGAAAACTAGAGGTATCACGTTGACATACATCAACCTTATAAGAGACATATACGATAGTTTAAAAACATGTGTTAGGACTCATGAAGGAATGATATATTTCTTTGAGTTTAATATTCGATTATATGAAGGATCAACTTTAAGTTCATATTTATTTATATTCGTCATTGACGAGCTAATAAGACATATTCAAGATGAAGTTGCTTTGTGTATGTTATTACATTGTATTAGTACACGAGTCTAAGGAAAACATTAATAGGAAATTAGAACTATGGAGAGAAACATGAGAAAGTAAAAGCTTTTGACTTAATAGAACAAAAACAAAATATATGAAATGCAAATTTGGTCATTTGGTTACTTCAAATGACAGAAATTAAGATTAACACATGTTGCATCCCTTGTAAGGAATGTTAAAATGGAGAGGTGCAGCGGGCACGTTATGTGACAAGAACATGTCATTAAAGTTGGAAAGCTAAATATTAGAGAGCATCAATTCAACATGTTATGTTATATGGTTATGAATGTTGGGCAGTTAATCATCAATATATATAAAAGATTATAAGATGAATTAGTGGTCATACAAAAGACTATATATGTAATAAGGTTATTAAGAACAAATTAGGAGTGACACCAATAGATGACAAATGAGTAAAAATCATTTAAGATAGTTTGGACACATAGAAAGACAACCAAAGGAAGTCCAAGTAAGAAGGTATGAGAAACTACATTATGAAAATGTTAAAAAGAAGAAGAGGAAGTGGAAGACAATAAAAGTGTTAGAAGGAAACAATAACGAATGATGTAGCATGTGTTGAGTTAAATGTTAGCACGATACATGATTGAGCTCTATGAAAATAAAGAATCCATGTAGCCGACCCCATATAGTAAAAGAAAATACTTAGTTGTTGTTGTTGTTGATATGTATAAAGTTGGCATCACTTTTTCTAACCACTTATTCCAATGTCTAACCATCATATGATGTTCCATCTAATGATTTTATTGTTGCCACAACAAAATCTACATGCATGGAAAGAGAATTTTAGAGATTAGTGTTTATTTGTTTGGTACAATGGGGAGGCCAAAGCCGGATGAATACCTCGAGTATGGAACTCATGACATTCAACTTGTGAGACAACTAAATTCTATATTAGAGTTTCTAGTGTGCATTAGTGCAAATGTTGTTACAAGTTTTGAAGTAAATTGGGAATTCATGTTTAATAGGCCAAAGGATGTAACCTTTGGAGTATATGAATGAGGAAGTTATTTAATGTAATCTACTCTAATCAATTGGTAAGTATAAGACAAATTTACCAATTCGAATAGCTAGACATAATCAACTTCTCTTTTGCTGTAGGCAAGCTGTAGTCAGGCACAACCCTGCCCAATGCTCACCCTGGGTTTTGAACTCATACCCTTAACTTTGTGATCGGTGTTCTTCTTGGACCAGATCCCATGGATTGAAACAAACTCGAACCACCTCTAAAACTGGTCATAACTAAACACAAGGCAATTGAAATCGGAACCAGAACTGAGTCAGGAACCATCGGTTCTAAACAAGATTGTTGGTTCTGGTTCCTGAATTCCACCTTTATTGCACAAATGTTGGCAAATAAGACTAGAACCAATCACATCATAACAAAAAGTAGAATCATTTTTGGTGTTGGATGCAACACTAGAGGGGATCCGGTTTGGTTCTGATTTGAGGTTTCGGTGGAACTGGCCGGGTCTAATAGTTAGCCAGTCATCTCAATATTGAATAACATACCTCCTGCCACAACTTAGAATTTATCTTTAAATTTGAGCTTTATCTTCTTGTCAAAAAAATTAGCTTATACACCTTTGCTTTGTATCCAACATTGTCGGGTTCCACCCATGAGACCATGAATTTTATCATCTTGTTGGAACATTGATTCTAGGTATTTAAAATTATCATTCTTGATTATGTTATGTTAGCTTACCCATAACTAAAGTAAAACTATTTGAGCTTGATGCATACCGTAGTGTGCTGCCATAGAAAACATCTTAGTTAATCCTTTATGACTCATAAGGTTGGTCATTGAATAAGACTTGGCAATGCTCCACCCTTAGTGTCCTTTGGTTAATGTACTTTTAATTTGAATCACCTTTCCATGTTATTTTTCATTACAAACAATAAATAAGCAAATACATGACCGAACGAGTTTCTTCTTGTGCTTTGTTGGTTGGAATTCACATTGCTTGCTTAATTGGCATAAGTATGACATTCAATTAAAACATTTTTTTAGTCCAATTGAAGCATTTAAAAGGTTCTTTCATAGACAACTTACGTTTTTCTTGTTCTTGATTTTTTTTATTTCACACTCCATATAACCTGTCCAACATAGACATAGTGTCATATATGCCACGTGGCTGAATTCTATTGACAGTTACAATTCAATGGTGGCACAACCCTATAAGTTGAGAATTCCAACAAACATGTATTTATTCATTATAGATTAAAGCCCAAGTACATGGTGGTACAACTAGATGCGCTACAATTCTTAAGGTAAGAAAAGTCAAAACTATTTACCTATTAGTAGATACCATGTAATAAAGGAAGCATCCGGTCCAAACTTTCCCAATCCTCCTCAACTTCCTTACTGACTAGATCTGGAGAAAAATATAATCAACAGGAACAAACAATAATAGTCGTGCTTCGCAGGTGGAGTTTATCTCTCTAGAGTCACATGCATGCTAAAGATATGCATCTTTCAAATCATATATAATATAAATATAAAGTCTACCTCATTTGTCAAATCAAATTCATCATTGTGAACATACATCAAGCATACAATAAATAATGCATTTTTAGTTTCAATGTCAAGATCACTACCATATTCAACTAAAAAACCCTGCAAGAGTCTCCCCCACTCCCTCCTCCTACCCGATCACGTGTCCTCCATTAGCCATTAAATAGGTGTATTGGTTCTAAAACCCCTCGAGTCTACAAGGCAATGGTTTTTAGACACATAAAAGTAGGGTTATACTTCTTATAGTTATATTCTCAAACCAAAAACTCATATATACATCCAATCCATCCACATCCGTTAATATCACATATTCAAATTAAGTGTCAAGAGTCACATATCCAAAATCAAGTGTTGAATCAACTTTGTTTTAAAACATTCACTATTCTTGTTGGTTTATCATACTAGGCCATGTGTCCCTACCTAAGTGGATCACATAATATGACACAAGTAGCCAAATGCATCTTAATAAATGAAGTAGCCAACAAATTAACATCACTTGACATGCCGATCTATGAACCCATATCCCCCTTGATAACAATACTTGTTCATAGAGTTGAGAGACTAATCACTATTCCATGTCGATTGATGTTTCACCCCATACACAGTGACCCACGAGTTAACACTACCACATATGACTATCCGTTGTTCAATAAATTTTCGTATTACTACAAAGCAAGTGGATCCATATCTTATAATGTTTTATTCATACACAGGCACACTCATCCAATGCATCAATGTATGCAATAAAGTAGTTTCTGCTATACCTAATAAGCAAATAATTCAAAACTATCTCTAACATATATCCGAAAAAGGAACACATCCACCTACCTGTCGCCTCTAGTGAGATTCAACTCTTACCATGCTTATCTCTTCAAATCACCCCAATCTAGTCCTAGCTCATCATAAAAACATGGTATTACCATTCTATATTAGTTACGGATGTGACAACTCAAATTGCATCAAAATCAGACTCTACTAAATGGTTGCAAAATGTTCAGAAACCACATTTCGATTTGTTTTAGTTCTGCCTGAATTGAGTTAGAGTTTTGGATCCAATTTCTATTATTCTACCCATCCTAGATCCAATCCAGATCCAAGACATGTTGACTCGGTGACTCGAACATAATAGTGTATGACTTATTTTTGACACAACACAAGACTGCCCTATGAGATTCAGAACCACTATTGGAAACCTCTTCAATCCATTCATCCTGCCAGCCAAGGACCTAACCGAGAACTAGATTCATTGGCCGCACTAACCGTCACAACTGAGCGGCGGTTCATCAAATTTTCTTGAGAGAAGGGGGCAAAACTATGCTTTTATATAAAACCACTAGAAATTGCGGTTGTGGCCTATTATCTAAGATTGTAAAATCGTATTGTATAGCATGATACAATACAAGTTTATCATTTATTGGTACTTGAAACGATACGATTCAGGTACATGTATCATATTTGTATGTTTTTCTTAGAACCCGTGTTCGCCCTTAGACCCTCTCCTAATCTCCCCTTTGCTTGATTTTATGGAGAAATCATAAAATTTTCTCGTAAACTCTTTAAAATCTATAGGGAAAGAGTGTAGGTTCTCGTCATAGCACCAGTGGTGTTCTTCTTTTTTAACTACAAGAGATTTTATCCTTCCAATGTCTTTGGGAGGAGGTAGAAGTAGTGCACGTCAAATGCATTCCTTTTTCCCCTCAAGTATGATTCTTTGAGCTCAACTAGGTGTTAGTTCGATAATGATTTCAAAGGAGATAATTGACAAAGATAAATAAAAGTATGTAGGTTTTCTTATGAAAATTGCATATATGTTAATGTTGCAAATTAACTAGGACCGAACTATGAGGTGTACATATCATGCATTGGGGAATAGATTTTTAAAAAAATGGGTTGATATTGTCCATGAATAGACTCCTAAATTTAGAGAGTCACAAAAGATTATTGATTCTATTATGGATGACCAGTGGACAAATAATTGATATAGATCTTTATTAAACTTCTTGGTCTATTATTTAAATGAGACGTTATTTTTAAGGTCATATGACTTGTCCCATATTAACAAGATTGTAATTTTTGAAGATATTATTGAGGATGATAGTGTAGAAAATGTTGTTTAATTTATAGTGATAATGCTAGAAATTTTAAAGAAACTCATAAGATGCCGTATAGACTTAAGGATTTGAGTGAGATGAATGAGATCAAGAGAACTATTCATGCATACAGAAATGTTATGAAGTTTATTTATAAGCATTTATGTTATTGTATTTCATGAGAATTCATACTAATGGAAGGAAATTGATTAGGTCTATAGTGATAAGGTTTACTGCAAATGTTATTATTGTTTAAAGTCTTATCATATACAAGCATGTATTGAAAAAGATATTTGTTTTTGATGAATGGGGCTCCATAAGTTGGTCGAGAAATAGGAGATTGCTATCATTGCAATCATTGATAAGTGCCTGACATTTTTTTAGGATATGGTGATTGGTCAAGGTAATGATAATGGTACAATGATCATATGGCTACTATGCAGGATGTATATAATGTAATAGATAAAGCCAAATTAAAAATACAAGCAAAAGTTTATATGGTCACTTTAGAAGGTGTGGTAGATAATTGATGCATGTTGGAACTTGGAACTAGCAAATACATCATAATTTGTATAATGTTGCATATTTTCTTAATCTCTCCATTAGGTTTTCTTCTCAACTTTGTGGAAGATGAAGTTAAAATGGAGATATTGAATATAATTGATCTTATAAAAGATTCACTTACTTGGTGCAATTAGAACTTGGAGTCTTCAGTAGTTACACTGGCATGTAAGCTTAAGTTTTAGTTTGAATGTCCTGAACTTATAGTTATTTTTAATTGTGAAATGTTAATGCTTATTACTTATTAGCTAGTTATTATTCGTTGGGTTCTTGTTCTATTTAATATTATATTACATGATGAATTCTGTTTTCAAGCAATGTGTTACTTTTTATTGATTAATTTCTTTTTTCTCAAGTTGAACTATGAAAAGAAATGGAGAGAGGAATCAAGTATCTTATGTGACAAGAAGATACCATTAAAGTTGAAAGGTAAATATCATACAACAGTAATTAGACTTATTATATTTTATGGTTTTGAGTGTTGTATAGTTAATCATCAGCATGTACAAAAGATATCCATGACAAAAATGAAGATATTAAGATGGATGAGTTAATGAAATACCATATACAAAATGATGTTATCATAAACAAATTAGGAGTGGTACCAGGAGTAGATAAAATGAGAGAAAAATCATTGAAGATGGTTTGTACTTGTAAAAAGATGACCAAATGAAGCTCTAATAAGGTATTAAAAACTAAATTATTAAAATATTAAAAGAGAAAGACTACAAAAATATTGGAAAGAAACAATAAAGAATGATTAAGTCATGTTAGATTAAGTGTCAACATGCCACATGATAGGGTTCATTGGAAAGGAATCCATGTAGCCCACCCTATTTAATAGGGGGGAAGGCTTAGTTGTTGCTGTTTTTGTAATTTTTTCTCATTAAAAAGAATGATTTGCACCGTACACTATCATATTATATTATGGTACACGATGTGATCACATGTATCGGTGTTCTAGTAGGTATGGGCACTGATATGCTATTTACAACATCGTCATTGCCCATTCTTCCACCCCTCCTAAGTTTAAAGGATGGCCACGTACGAGTTTTTCACCGAAAACTTGCAAAGAGAAGAAGGAACGATGATTATACCTCAAATCAGTCAAAAGGGCTTTTTTCCTATGCTATTTCCGACTTATGTGGCCATCCACGACAGTAATAACTTCCTCCCCACTCTCTTGCCTTCCCTCTCTCTTTGGCTCCATGGAAGGGGCTGTCTGCCCCCCTTGTGGCCAATGGTCAGGGGCCTGTAGTCGGGTCCCTGGGTCCAAGTCGTGGCCACTGCTGCCCGATCCGACCCAAGTATCACATTTTACAAGAGGAGACCATAACAGTACAGGAGACTTCATGTAAGGATTGGGGGCCTAGCGTGGGCATTGGTTCGAGTGTGGATGATAGTGATTGTGGGAGTAGAACCTGTCCATCATTGGAGGCACCATTGAAATATCCCAACCCCCTTGGGGACTTTTGGTGCCCTTACTTGATTTTCAGGACTTGCAATCGTTAGATTCAACCAGCAGTTCAACTTGCGTGAAGAGATGAGTTCACTTGGTAACAGAAGCTCCTTAAAATGCCTATGAATGGGTATGCAACATCAGCCTTAGCTTTATTTTCCTTGTGTCTTCGTTAAAACAGAATTTTGTTGTCACTTGTTGACCCTGGAGGCGATGTAGGAACACTCGGGTCATAAATAATACCTTCATGCACGCGGCGCTACCTTCTTTTATCCATATAGGCATCATCAGAAATGACATCCCAATTCGTCCTTGTCCGTGAAACTTTGGAAAGTGTACTTGAACAAAAAGAATATTGTGGTTATCTTAGGATCAAGTAATCCACATGCATTTTTCATGGTTCTGTTAGGTGGAGAGTCTTGAGGTTGGACCTCCTCATGTATGTGCATTTGTCAACCTGCAGAATTCAAAACAGATATTATGTGCTGTATGTATCCTTGTACTTGAAATGCTTCACAGAATCAGTTCCATAACCTGTTACTTGTTTTATTTGATAATCCTGGACTGTTGTTTAATTCTTTGTCCAATTTATTTTCTTCAGTTTGGGAAACTAATTTAGTAAAGCTATATGGGAATTTACTCTAATCATGTTAGTAAGAGCTACATTTGTGATGCAGCTACTTGAGAGCAAAATGTTCAGTTCCATTGGAAGATGTGAAGGCTGTTATAGAGCTTGGGCTAGATATATTCTTTGGATCCAGTGACAAGCTTTATGTCCAGGTAAAAGGTCTATTCCTCTTTTCTTTTCTGACGTTCAGGTGTGCCTACTGAGGAAGCCATACATGTGGGATCATGGTTTACCTTTGGCAGATTCAGTGTTGATCAACATCTTCAGGATGAAAATGCATCTGCACCAAGTCTCCTATCCATGTGAGAAGACAGCCATATTGTTGTCTCCATAACATGTGCTTCCCGTGGAAATCACGTTTTACGTGGAATATGAACGTAGGCACCTTCTTTCCGTAGCCACATTTTCCGTGTTGTCTGGTATTGATCTCCAAATCTGTGAATTAGATCAGATGGGGAAAAATATTGGACATATTGTTGAAGAAGTACAGGAAAGAGATTTCTTTGGAAGTGCAATGGCGGCCATTCTATAATATTTTGATAAATACTCACTTTACAAGGTAGTTATTGCAAAACTCAATGGGGGAAATCCCTGCAAATTTTGTTTTGTTCTCCTCATGTTTCAATCATGTAGTGTTGCTGGTATACAATAACAACAACAACTAAGCCTTTTCCCATACTAGATGGGGTCGGCTACATGGATTCTTTGTTGCTGGTATGTAATTGAAAATGTTTATGGTACTTCAGCCAATGTGTTGTTACATATGGCTTTCCTGGTGTGCTGGTCTGTCTATCTCTATATGGCGTCCCTGTATTTTCTTTCAACAAATTTTAATGCTATCGACAATGCCTTCTGAAGCTTGTAATCAACAGTATCCTGTTCTGTGTACTCATTATCAGCATTACCCAGAAAAAATTGTATGTTCCCTACAAAAGTGCTCACTTATGTTCTCTTAACTATTAAAATATTCATCTTAAACTTTGAACGCCTAACATGTCCACCTAGGTTCGTCTCCTAGGACTAGAAACTTGTCCTACGGTTGAATGTCTACTAGATGCTGGTTTCTTCGACATATGGGAGCCAACACTTCATCTCTCTCTATTTTTCCGAAGATGGTATTCTAAGATGTTTAGTTTTCACCATGTCTTCTCAGGTATGGAAGGTTGTGCATCCGGATGATGCTAGTCTAATGAAGTTAATAGGCTCCATTGCAAGATATTTGCTTGAGAAGTTATCTTATAGTTAAGATGCCAGGCTACTTTTTCTTGCACTTCTCATGCAAGATTAATTCTGCTCCAAATTGGACTGATTGGGATTTCAAGCATAGTTTTTGCCATCCCTTATCCTTGAGCCATTAGAAAATGAATGAGAAGTAATCCAAATTGATTGGAGCACATTTACTACCAAAAACTGTTACACTTCCTTTTCTACCTGCTCACATCATCAAATGTATGCTGGCCTTTTCAATTTTTGGGAGCCAATCTGAATATATAATTTGATTACTTTCTTTGAACCATTCCAATGTGAACCATAACCAACATAAGTTGATCTTTTGCTGAAAAACTAATCTGGTCCCTTTTCAAGATCTATTTGGATCTGTTCAGGTTTACTTTTAAATGGTTCAAGGGCAAGAGAACAAATTCTGTACTGAGACTGGCTCTTTGGAAGACGGAAAACCTAGTTTTAATGTAATCAGTTGCTATAAATAGAAACAAATCCTAAGCATATGATGTGAACGAGTCTGGTAAATCTACAGGTGAAAACCACTTACCCCCCCACAGGCTTCATTTTCAGATTATTGCCTGTAGTTGTAACATGCCAGGATTGAATCGAATTTTGAGGAGTCATTGTTTTACTGCAATCAAGGGGATCCTAGTTCATCTGCTGCCATCAAATTGTTCCCCACTGTTTGAGTTGCTAACTGAAGATGGTTGATTAAGCAGTTCATGAAATGCAAACTTCCTTGTCAAAGTGAGGACTTCAAAATAGACATTGAAAATAGGGATTTTAAGCCAATGGATGTGCCCCGGTTTCTGTTCATTGTAGCACTAGTGCCACAATATCCCCTTTTATGTTCATTTTGGTGTGCACTTAGCTTATGGAAACAGACCAACCTTTCCAAATACTGTTGCTATGATGAAGCCCTAACTGCTTGGGATTCTATTTTCAAAGACCTTCATTTCTAACTCTATTGATGTCTTATATATATGTCTATGAAGGAGGGAAACAAGGTAGTACCATAGAAGTTCTTTGAACTTTTTTCAGTGTTATTTGTTAATCTTTGCATGCTTCTTCCATAATTATCCCTCCTCCCTTCTTCTTCCACGCATGGTATGTACTATGTACTAATGTGCGTATGTGTATGTTCATGTGAGTGTGTTTTTGTGATAGGGTGTTTTTATGATAGGGTGATACTATGTACTAATGTACTAATGTCCCTTCTTCTTAGCATAGAATATTGATTGGTTATTGCTCTATTAGTGAATAATAACCTATGAAAATTGAGTTCTCCTTCTAGTTTTTTTTTGTGACAGTAGCTATTAATAAATTATTATATAATTTGTACATACATATCATACCTATGATTTTTAAAATTGCTGTATCGCACATGACAGGTTTCAATACCATCTTCTTCTTTTTTTATTGTAGAAGAGGTGAGGAACTCTGCCCATGTAAGGGATCACCCTTGCATGGCTGGTCCCAAGCCCAGATAAAGGAGGAGGGTTGCGTTAGGCTTCTAACAACTAGCGTAAAATTTTGTCGGACTTATTTATCATGAATTCTATAAATTATGATAGGGCTCTGTGAAAACAAAGAATCCATGTAGCCAACCCCATTTAGTATGGGAAAAGGCTTAGTTGTTGTTGTTGTTGTATAAGCAGGTGAGGAAGTACGCAGCACCTGTTCTTGCTGGCCTAATGGAAGGTAGGGATGAAGATCTAATAAGAGAATTTCGTGACAGGGCACTCAAAGTGGCACATATTCTTTACAAGATGTAAAAGCAGAGACTCCCCAGATTTTGCATTTTGAATCGACATTCCAAGGTTTTCTCGTTGAGATGATGCATAAATCTGGTGGATGTGCATTTCCTAATATTTTGAGTTTGGAACTTGTTAAGATGCAATCTGGAACCATTTCAGAAGCAGTCTGAAGCTCTATTAACCTGGGTTAAGCGAGTGAAACGAGTGCTTAACAATCACCCTTTTCCCAGTGGGGTTTCCTGTGGTTTAGCTTCAAACCATCTATCATACGTACCTTTGATAACACCTAGAGTTTACATTGTGGCTCATCCTTTTTCCTTTTTGCAGCATTAAATATGGCCAATAGGTGCTTACATTTTCTGTTGATATGTTCATGCCCATTTTAAATCTTGAGATGGCATATTCAAAGATGGGAAAGGCTTAGTTGTTGTTGTTGCATATTCAATGATGTCATGATTCATTAACAAGAAGTAGAAGTCCTTTTCGCACTACATTACTGATGTGCTGTGTCAATCCGGTCTCATTCATTATGCACATCTCTAGACCAGTGTTGTCTGACGCGTATCGTATCATGTATTGCTGGGCTCCATGATACGGGCATATCGTATCATATCGTATCGTACTTTAATATTAAAATAATGTAAAAATTAATTAAAAATCAATAAAAATTAGTAAAAAATCGAAACAAATAGAAAAAAATCAGAAAAAATCTGATAATTGCTTTAAATTCATATAATGTAAGTTTAGTACAAATTGAGCATTCAACATTGAACAATTGCATCCAAATTTACATATAATGTTACATTTTACAAATTATAATCGGGATCATCAACTAAATAATCTTTTTCTTCTCCTTGTTGCAGATCCTCATCATCATCATCATCAGTCATGCCCACACCTTCTTCTTCAAAATCAAATTCTTCATCTCCATAATGTTGTTGCGCTCCTTCCAAATTAATCCAGGCAACGTCTTCTTCTGTTAGGAGGGCATTTTCTTCAGTGTTTTCCATAACCCAATCTTCTAATATATCAAAATTATCCAAACTTATTGGATCGAACTGACTTTCTTCTCTATTTACTTTTTTAATTGCCTATGACACAAACAAAGATAAACAATTAGTAAGTAATATTAACAGATGAAAATTGAAGTTAAATAATATTAAATTAAAAATTTGAAAGTAATACAACTTTACCTTTCACGAAGGTTTATGTTACAACGAATATAAACCAAATCATTAAGCCTTTTGTGTTCCAACCAGTTGTGCTTTTTTGTGTGGATGTATTAAAAAACACTCCAATTTATTTCACAACCTGTTGCACTACAGGTTTGGATTAAGACTCTGACTGCAAAATCTCTAAGGTTTGGACAATCACTTCCAAATCTGTTCCACCAAACATCTGTAAAAAAAATATAAATATTAGAGACATAATAATCCACAGTAATATAAGATGCAACTTAAATATGAAAACAAACAATGTACCTGGACGCATCGTAGAGCGGTTGCGAATTGCAACAGGCAAACCCATCAAGTAAAGAGCATTATCATATATCTCCATCTCTCGATGTATAGCATCTGCTATACTTTCATCAGGAACTAATCTGTCGATACAATCAATGATTCCTCGATTAACCTCACCGTCCCTTTTGAAGGTTCCTGAGTACCTGAATGATGGGTTTAGATAATATGCTGCTGCATGAATAGGCTGATGTAATTGTTTATTTCATCTACTATCAATTATTTTCCACACGGGCACATAATCTCTCTTTTTTCCATTAAAATTATTTCTGATGGCTTCTTTTGCCCTATCCATGGCTTAATAAAGGTAGCCCATAGATGGTTTCTCCTCGCTATCAGCCAATCTCAAAACTTTCACTAAAGGACAAGTAATTTTCAATAATCTGACACATGCATTCCAAAATGAACTTCTAAAAGTTGTTTCTGTAATCTCATTCAACTTTCTATTTCTTCTGTTTTGAGGAAACTCTACAAATTGTTGTCACTCATCTGAAGAGAACATTCTCTTTAAAGCTTTCTTCTGTCTCACAATACTTTGTACAGATAAGAAGCTTGTTGCAAACCGAGTTACAGCTGTACGAAGAAGCTCTGCACCTTCTGTATATCTCCTCATCATACACAAAACAAAGGCATGATTGTAAATGAATTTTGTAATATCTTGGCAACACTCAGTTGCTGCCTTTATTTCATCCATCTCACCAATGTCCTTGAGGATGAGATCTAAACAATAGGCTGCACATGGTGTCCATTAGAAAGTCTCATAAATATCAGCTAACTCCTTCCTAGCTGCTTTGTAGTTAGCTGCATTATCTTATCAAATTCTTCTCGTAGGATCTCTGCAGTATGCCTCTCCTCTGACATGTCTAGAGATCTAAAAAACATGAGTCCTTTAGGACAATATATAAAAAAGTTTAGCAATATCCTTCCTCACCTATCGGTTCATCCATCTGCCATAATAGTGCATCCTGTTTCCTTCCACGACTGTCTCAAAGTCGAACAGTATTGTTGCACTTCAATTACGATCTGATCTAATATCTTCCCTCTTAACTTCTGATAAGAGGGCATCTTATATCCTGGACCAATGTTTGTAATTGCATTTGCCATTGCTTGAAAATGAAAATTGTTTGCTGCTTTAAATGGAATGCATGCATCATAAAACCATCTTCCCACTGTAAAGTCTGCCTGATTATGCAGTTGTTCTGAAGCCATAGCCGCACAAATTCCTGATTGAGCACCAGGTATAGTGGAAGGAGCACCAGGTATAGTGGAAGGAGGAAAGAATGAATGTATGCTAAAAGAATAAGCTCTTCCTCTACTCTTTCTTGAACTTCCTCTTCTGCCACCCCCAAAGTTTTCAGCTGCAACCCTCTTTCCTCTAGTAGGTGCTCATAAACTGCTACTACCAATCTCTATTCGAGCATATGAAGGCAAACTATCAGTGAATCCAAATCTAGTGGCAGTAGCATCATCAACTTCTTCATACATCTGAAAATCATTCTTTTGTTATCTCCATTCTTGTATGTTCTCAATCATTTGCAGGCATTGCCATTTAATACCTTTTGGCAAACTTCTAACTCTGCCTGTGCATGGAGCAACTTCTTTTCTGGTTCCTGCTAGGTAGTGTTTCAACCTTGAAATTCCACCACTAACCACATTTTCACAAAATAAGCATATGATTTTTTACCTTAAACCCTCAACTGGTATACCCCACTACCATGCCGGATCATCAGATTTTGAATGAGAGTCTCTACCACCCCTTCTTGCATCTCAATGGAGTACTTTAATTCAAACAAAAACCTGAAAATAAAAGCACTTCGTAAATCCCCCAATCTTCAAATAACACTCAAATCGAGTGTCTCCCACTTCATGAATGCAATAAAAATCGTATACACATACTTAATAACTTCATATTTTGTCATTCAAAAAAAAAACTGAAATAACACAAAAAAACAACAAATATAAAGGAAAAAAATAGAAAAAACATTAAAAATATACCAAAATCCGAGTTTGGAGGCTTGCACGGACACCGTAGGGAACGATTTTGGAGCTTTGAACACTAAGGAAGCGAAAATCGGCTCTTAGAGAGCTTGAGGAACCTAAGAAGAGAGAGGAAACCCGCGAAAAATCGCGGGTTTCAATCGGTCCCAGGACGTTTCGCACCATACGATACGGTGCGATACGGATAACACTGCTCTAGACTGCTATCCTGTCATGTCTCTCTTGTTAAGTTTTAGGTTTGCCAATGTCTCAGGCCAAAGTAGTGAAGTTTCTCACTAATAGTAAAAACAATTTGTTCTTTGTGACTGTCAAAACCAAAAGGTGAATATATTGACAAAATCCCTACTTTATACACCATCTCCCAGTCACAAAGTCGCTGGACATTTTGGTGCAAAAATAAATTCAGCTCAGAGCATAAACACGAAAAGCTGAAGTTGAATATACTGATAACTTCCCTGTATGGGTTGTGTTTCGTTCCACTTTTTGCTCTCCTTGTTGAGGGGATCCATTTGCGCTGTTCTGATCTTGAGAGAAGACGGACTTCATGTTGCTTACTATTATCTGCATAATTAAAAGTGGTGGTCAATTACAGAATGATTGTTTGTCTCCTTTACCAGTTTCGACATGGAGTTGTCTCGTAGTAAAGTCTTCTTCTGATATTGGTATCCTTTGCAATTTTTCTTTTCTAGTTGTACCTGGTAGTGCTCATCTTATGCTTAATATGAACTTTTGATTGTTTAGTTAGGAGGATATGTATCTGACTGGACGTTTGTGGGCATTTTATCTTATTGTCTTTCGAATATTTGCTGCAGTTGGCTTCCTGATACCGTCACTCTATTGGCTCGGTTTACTGGAGAACCATCGCCAATAAAATCAACAGTCACCAAGGCAGTTGCCGAGTTCCGACAAACTCATGCAGACACTTGGATCATACAAAAAGATTCTTTCACTGAAGAGCAGCTTGAGGTCAGCAATCTTATCCGTGGATGTTGTTCACTGGACAACCGTTTTGTGTAGGAGTTAAAACGAAACAACACTTTGTGAGGCGACTAAAATATTTTGAGTTGTAAAACTGCCCATCTTAAGTGCATTATCTGACAACATTTAGTGTACGAGTTACTAAAAGACATCCTGGCGCCTAGGCGTTCCTCCACAGGTTCGACGGAACTAGGACAATAGTCAACGCATGTAGTTACTGCAATATCCGTCTGATGCAATTCATGGCAGGAGTCATCGTCGGTGATGATGAAGCTTCCTCATAGATGTCTTGATATTATCTAGTTACTTATTTTATTTTTGTTATCGCCTGAAGGACACAATAAAACATAATAAAGTTTTTTGCAGTTAAATGTTAATACGGTGTCATCTTAGAGTCCATCTACGGAACTCTACTTAGAGTTGGAAAAGGCTTTTGGTTTTGTAACTTCGTTGTGGTTAGAGGATATGCTTGTCAGATTGTTTTAACAAGGAAAAGAGGAGCTTTTGCTGGTTCTTTACACCTTATCTCCGATAATCCTATCGTTTCTCATCTTTTTGTCTTTTGAAAACGTGTAGGTCTTGGCCGACACATCCTCTTCCTCTTCTTATTTTGCTTGATTTTGTAATATTCAATTAAATATCGGAAAAGTAACATTGTACAAGTTTGCTGGCAACAGAAATGAATTTATTATAATCAATAAAAGTTCTATACAGAAAAGGCAATTATTTCTTCTTCTCCATCTCTTTGTGCGGAGGTATCTTCTTGTAAGTTTAACCTAGTTTTCCTAAACAATGGGATTCATGAGATCATCAGACAGTTCCCACAAGACACAATCTGAATTGAAGACAGCAGTGCCTTTCCCGGCATCATTGCCCCCCCTGCTGCTGCATTGTGCATCTTCACCGTCGTCATCCTCTCCCTTTAACGGCAGCATTCCTCCTTGCTGAGCGCCACCGGTGCATGTGCTTCCGGTACAGATGCTTTGATTCCAAGGTGAGGCCTCCCCAACATTGCCATAAGACGATGCAGTATATTGGAACTCTGCGGCCGATGTTGGGGCATTGATGGTAATACCAGGCAATCCTTCCATGTCTTCACCTACGACTCCCCAGGCTTTTGTTGACTGCATGCCTGTCTGATTCGGCTCCAGGTTGGTTTGGCCCTGCATGGCTCGCGACAGGCCAAGCTTGATTTTCTGAACCGTGTCATATTTATCATCTGGTTTAAGAGCAAGTTCCCAAGATGAAGAGTTTGTGGGCTTGCTCGAGAATGGCATGCTTGAGGCATCGTAACCTACAGTAGCCTGTTGAATTTGCCAATCTAACCGCTTCTTAGTGAGCAGATGGAGCATTTCATCCTTGAAGCAGCCGAGTGCTGCTTCGGCAAGGTGAGCCACTTGTGGAGGGGCCAAGGTTGTGGCAATCTCAGCCATTAGGTGGGAGAAAGGCTTGTGGGTGACGGGATCGATCCCCATGCCTGATAGCTTCTTCTTGAGCTTAGTGTTCCAATGGTTCTTGACATCATTGTCGGTGCGTCCGGGCAATTGAGCAGCTATTAAGGACCACCTGAAGGGCCAAACAGGATAAAGCTTGGGGTTTCAGAAGACCTTAAGTGGTATATATTCATGGAAAGAGACTTTACATCTGGGCTTTTGGTTGCTGGAAATGCACGTTGAGGCAAGTAAAACAGAAAAATTGATTTTCAAAGTCCTCTACTTATATGAGGTAGATTTTGACATGATTTTGGTGCTTTGAATGTGTCTTCTTTAATCTTCAGCTAGCGTTTTTCAGGTTAACAGATGCGAAAAACAGACACAAGAAACAGTTGGATTTCCTCTGTTACCTGCACACTTCAGTAGGTAATTAGCCTGCTCAATCCAGGCTTGTATCTTAGAGTTCACAATCCTGACTTTTCTTATCAAGCCTGAACATTCTTTTAGTGACTTGAGCCTTGGCCAAATTTAAAGATTTCAACCGAATCAATAAAGGGGTGATAAATCAAGAGAATGTGTTTATGCACGGCAGTGGGAAGGATTATAACACTGAAACTAGGTAGATGTATTAATTTCATAACAAGAATGCTAAATTTGCTTGGCGACACATGAAATGACACCCATTTAAGGCGACCATTGCCCCACTTCGGAGCAATTCCATGGTGAAATGATCTGGGGAGCTCGGTGTCGTGGATATCTTGCAGAGAAACTGGTCTGTACCTTTATGATGCAACACGAAGCACAGAACGGAATAACATGCAGTTAGAATGTGACCAACTTCACAAAAGTATGACTCTGAGCTCAGAAGTGTGACAACAATAAAAATTTTTCCATAGTAGATGGGTTGATTACATGGATTATTTTGTTTTCATAAGGTTCAAAGCTTAAGATTGTGCTGAACTTGCTTGGTTTAGCAGAGAGTATTGGCTGTTTTTTTCTCAGTACAACAGAGAGATTGAAGCCATGCACATCCTGGGTACTGAACTCATAACCTTCAATTTATGAGTCAACCGTTTTAGAAGTCAGTTACTGCTGCTTTTCTTTTTGGTTAGAATGGGAGGCAAAAGCTTAAATCGTCACCTGCATTCATGGGAGTCGGAGAGCCCTGCCAAGTGAGCTAACGCTCTGGGTGCAGGTGAGAATGCTTTTTGTGCGAAGTATCGGCTGCTTTGAAAGAGGTCTTTGATCGGTTTGGAAGTTGGTCTAGAAAGTTAGTAAAATTCGGTCTCAAACAAAGGATTAAGCCAGTCAAACTCGAGTAAAGTTTCATCACATGGTTTTATATCTCAAGCAACCGAAGATACCCTTTCCCGTAAAAATTGGAAAAGATAAAGCCCCTTGAAGGTGATGTACCTGTTGCCCACCACAGAGTGGAGTTTCACAATGGCCTGCTCTTCAGCTTCTGAGAACTCACCGTGCTTTAGGTCTGGACGCAGGTAGTTGGTCCATCGGAGCCTGCAACTTTTTCCACACCTCTGTAGCCCTGGGCGCATTTACACCAAGCCATAATGAGTAGCAAGATGGAAGTACAATGGTCAGCATAATGATTCAAATTATCTATTCTCTCTCTCTCTCTCTCTCTCTCTCTCTCTCTCTCTCTCTCTCTCTCTCTCTCTCAAGCTGGTTTAGATTATGCAATATAGAATCTCATTGTCAGTTCCATGATTGAACTTGAAAACCTTGAAGCATCAGAAAACGTGTCGTCTATAGGATATGGGTATCAATACAAAGTGGAAAGAGTCATAACTCTCTCTCTCTCTATATATATATATACATGTATGTGTCACGGAAAAGAAAGAAAGAATATTGCAGCAGTTGCGGGTGCCATGTTGAGCAATGTAGGAGGAGAGCTTGTTATCTTCCTCAGGTGTCCACTGTCCCCTTTTCACGTTGTCCTTCTCACAGCATGGAATACGGCCCATTTCAGTATTCTTTGTTGTTCTCAACTTGCTAATTTCTTCTATCCGAAAGGTGAGAAATGCCAATTTTGAGGGTAGGTGAGGACTAGAATAATGGAGGAAGTATCAAGTATAAGAATTGTCTTTCTTTTCTTCCACAACAACTTGTGAACTCTCTCTACCTGTCTTTCAATTCTTTGAGGCAAAAAGGGAAGACGTGGAAATATTTCTTTGGGTTGTTTTTTTTACTTCTGCCTATTTTTTGTTAGTGGCTCGCTATTCTTTATATATAAGGGTGTGGCAATTTGAATTGCATGGGATACATGGTAAAGGCCCAAAGGCATCAAAGGCGCATGATTTTATTAAAGAATTCAACGCCTTTGTATGGTACCAGCGGTATACTTGGGCATTCAGTAAATGAAGCTTTCTTCGTTCCATATGCTTCGCTGAGGAGCTCCGCCTTCACGAATGGAACGCATTGAATTTCCGTAGAATTATGAAAGCTATATGGTTTCAATTAGTAGTACAGCTCTGTCTGTAAGCCAAACACCATTACCCAAAGAAATGGAAACACAGTGGCAGACAGCGAGGTGAGGTGGCTGCCTCAAGGAAATCTGAAAGAACAGAGAAAAAATCGATACACTATATTTTCGAAATACTATATAGACCAAATCTATTAAAAAATCTCGAATCTTAAAGATAATTGCGCTCAATTAAGGTTCTGAGTACAGAATCCAATCAAATTTCATGTTGAATTCTTTATGTTAGCGTATAAGATCTGGACAAATCCCCAAACTTCGACCTGAACCAATCTGAATTACAGCTTAATCTTCATATATTTAGGCATAGATATAATTTACATGATCCGTATCCAAGGACTTTTACGATATATACTGCTCTACGCAGCAATCAACCCTCCTAGTCAACCGTCTTAATCAGAGGGGGTGGTGTCGCCACAACCTGCTCTCCCCATACGTATGAAACTAAATTGGAGGAAAGAGCTCTTTGGTTATTTGTACATAGAATATGAACAATCGCTATATATATATAAGCTAAAATTGCATGGTATCCTGAATTAGTTGCTGTCCTTAATTGAGTTTAACTGATAATAGGATGAAACTCAATCAAACCAAACTTATTTTATTCGGTTTAGTTCAATTAGACATATAATTTGATTTGATTTAGCTTGTCGAGTGCGTTAATTTGCTTTCTGGTTCGTTTTGGTTGTTGAAATGAACTGATCGGTGCACACCCTTGTTGACATCCCCAAGCAACCCTCCAACCAAGTGGGCAATTACGTCCTTTGGGGAGTCCCACTATTCGCAATTGAAGAACGCACTCGTTTAGACTTGTCCAGCAGTTCAAAGAGAAGAATACCAAACTTGTACATTGTACAACTAGCAAGCTTGTGATGTGCATGCCAATTTATTGAGAAGTTATCTTATTTCTTGGAAAACTAATTTTTGTATAACAAAGAAACTAATTCAAATGGAAAATAACTTTAAGATTATGTCCTTTGATTAGGAAAAAAAACTTGTGAACTAGTATCATGAGCGCGAGTCCGATACATTACTCACCTGGGATATGGTCACTTGGGTTGCTAAACCCATCAACCAAGCCATTCTTTGACATCATTTAAATTGCATTATTTCTTATTTCAAAAACTTTTATCAGCTGATCTACTAAGTATTATCAAAAACTTCTTCGATAAGTTTGACGAATTTAATTTTATTACTCCTGGTTTTAGTTTCAAATTAATTTTTTTCTAGTTCTTTTGTGTTAGGTTACTTGTGGAAGGCTTGAGAAATTGCTCATATAGGATAAGAGAGAGGACTCCATTTTTAGTTGATTTCTTTCTCCTTTTCGGCTCACAGTCGCTTTCCGTGAGAGTTTGATGAATGAATATCCTTTCGGTTTGTATGTATTGAGACACAAGCACACATACACACAAGTAGAAGAATCAATATATGAAGCTGCAAGTCGAACTGTCAAGCTTGTCTTCATATTACACAAGCACAGAACCTGAACCACATCATCCTCTATATTAGGTCTCAACAGATCTAACTAATAAACTATCTAATACTCCAATCTATCATAGAGTTTTCCCAGTTCGGGATACATATCAAAATCCACCAAACTGAACGTCCTAAAAGCTTAAAACTTATGTGATAGGGATAAAATCAAATCAGATGATTCACAATTCCGTTGCTTGTGTTTGTGTTGTATAAGATCTGGGCAAATCACCAAACTTCGACCTGAACCAATCTGAATTACAGCTTAATCTTCATATATTTAGGCATAAATATAATTTACATGATCCGTATCCAAGGACCTTTTACAGTATATGCTGCTCTACGCAGCAATGAACCATCTTAATCATAGGGGGTGGTGTCGCCACAACCTGCTCTCCCCATACTTGTGAAACTAAATTGGAGGAAAGAGCTCTTTGATTATTTGTGCATAGAATATGAACAACCGCTTTGTATATATAAGCTAAAATTGCATGTTATCCTAAACTAGTTTCTGTCCCTTCTCCTAAGTTGGATGATAAATACAAACTCCCAATCATATTTCGATTTGAACTCTTAGGGTCAATAGGCCAAGATCTGAATGTTAGGTTTTGCTCATTTAGCTACTGAAATCCCTCTTTGACATCATTTAAATTACATTATTCCTCTCTTCAACTATTTTTAAAATCAAGGAGACTCTTTCCATCCCAACCAGCGGACCTACGAAAGGCTAGTATAATATATTTTTGCAAAGTTTGTCTAATTTTAATTAATCATGATTTTAGTTTTCAAATCTATTTGCTCGAGTTGTCTTTCGTGCAAGGTTACCTGTTGAAGGCTTGACGAACTGCTTATCCATGGCATGCAGAGGGAACATCTTTGCTCCACTTCTTTCTCCATTTCAGTTACGCGGTAACAATTTCACAGAGATCAGTTTGATGATCAAATTATATCCTTTCTATTTGTATCTGCTGTGACACGAGCAGACACACATGCAGTGCGCAACAGTATATATATGAAGCTTCAAAATAAAGTTGAACTGCCATATGGTCATCAGATTACGCAAACCCACAAAACCTGAACCTGCGTCTAGATCGTGTCCAAACGGATCTAGTTAATAAACTGTTTATGATCTAAACTATAATAGCTTTCCCAATTTAGGGGAAAAGTCAAAATGCAATCAAACTAGACGACCTAAACGCTTTGAGATGTGATGCACACCAACTTAAATTCAATTGATTCAAAACTCCGTTGCTTGTTATCTTTTGTGCGTGTCTGCTCTTGAGTGCATGCATAAGCATACATTCTTCATAATCATTTATTTCACAATATGAAAACTCGATATATCCAATGCTCGGATTGATTCAGTGGCCTATCTATCTCTTGAACCTTGAAGGTGGAAAGTCGATGTAATATCGTCCTCGTAAAAATGTTGATGGATTTTGTTTTTGGACGGCTCCCTACATACCCGATCTCCGGCAGTCCCCACATTTGTTTCCCGGCATTTCAAAGACCATCATTTTGTTTGCAATGGGTATGACAGCCTAACAGAAGCACGTCGTGCCAATATATATATATATATATATATATATATATATATATATATATATATATATATATATATATATATATATATATATATATATATATATATATATATATATATATATATATATATATATATATATATATATATATATATATATATATATATATATATATATATATATATTAGGTGTGATGTCATATAAATAACGAAATGGAAAAATGACTCGATCTTAAATTATGATACTGCTGCTCCTTGGTAAGAGATTCAAAACTCGCTTGCTAACCCTAAGGTTCATGAGAGAGAGAGAGAGAGAACGAGCGGTAGTTAAAAGGAGTTAAAAGATGCGATATTTTAAAAGTAACGCATTTCCTAATAAACGTTGGAATTCCTAAGTTGGCATAGTAACTATTGATTAAGAGCATTTAAGTTTCTCTTAAACGAAAACGGTAAAACTCAAAAGAGGTGTGCACTGACAGTTTCAATAGAATAATGAAGACTAATTATGCAGCTCAATAGCCATGTCTTCTGGCTGCTAACGGACAGTATGAAACCCAAGTAGATTTGCATCATAAATACAATACAATTAGATCTGAATCAAGTGAAAAATCTTCCTTTCCTGTCGGTTTTTCTTTCCAAAATCTGTTTCTTCAAAACCTTTTAAAGTGCCCTCCTTTAATTGAACAAAAGGAATTGTAGTATTTAGCCATCTCAGTAGGTCAATATTACCTAACATTTGACTACTCTTGGGTAATAAGAGCCATGTGTTCTTCATTGTATCTACATGCCATCATATGGTCCTTTTTCGTTTGAAGAGCTAGAATCTAGAGGCAATGAAAAAGCCTAAACAACAGTGCTCGCCATAACCCTTTTAATAGACCTCTTCCTTATTAAGCGTCACCGACCTATCCCTTCATGACCACCTATTGCCATTTAGGATATGATTCATGCATATGCATATGCAATCGTTGCCGAGTCCCAAGTGGTTCATTTTCTGTCTCTAACGGTGTTGGTGTTGTTTGACGATTTTTAAGGTAGTGAAGAGGAAGTGTATCTTTTTTTGTAACCTTAAAAAGTTGCTTCCATCAAATCGATTAAGTTTGACAAAGAAGTCATCTCCTTTATTGGAGTTTTGGGGGCTTTGATGAAGAACAACTCCTTTTGGAGAAACCGGATTTTTGAGAGAAATCAACAATTTTTTTGTAAATATTAGCACACTTAAACTTGCAAGAAATTGGCCTTTTCATTCAAAGAAATCATAAAACTAGAATGCCACATGGTATCGGTAGTGAATGAGTCTAAGGAAAACATTAACAACAAATTAGAATTATGGAGAGAAATTAAAGAAAATAAAAGCTTTGTACTTAATTAAATAAGAACAAAATATATGGATTTGATTATTTGGTTACTTCAAACGACAAAAAAATTGAGATTGATAGGCATTACATCCCTCATAAAAAGTTTTAAATACCTTATATCATTTTTTCACAATGATCAAAAAATTGATGGAAATGCAACACAAAATAAATGCTCTATATTGTATCAACTGGATTGGTTTCCTCTAAGATCAATTTTCATAAACCCGCTCTGAATCATTGTTTTCTTCTTAATCAAGAAACGACATTGTGTTTTGCTTAATAATGCCGATAAACTTTGTTTTCTTGAGAATGCTTGCAAATAAGAATCTCCACTAGGGAACACCCACATTCTAACTCTTCATATGTAAAGGACCTCGACAATGGCATGCATGATACAATGGAGAACCTTTGACTCTCCTTATATAAGAGTAACCGAATGTTTGACAATATCATCACACCAAAATGACTAAGTACTACATTTTCTTTTGAGTATAGATTTTGTAAAGAAAAATTGAGAATTTTTAACAGGTTCACGTATGATTGTACGGTGTTGTATCTAATGGTTTCATAATGAATGGTAGCAGCCAAGAAACATGACTATTTAGTCACATAATAGGTCTTGAATGTGTTATTGAAACTGCCAATGCATACCTCTTTTTAGTTTTTCAAATAGTGAAAAACCAAAGCATTTTAGAAGTCAAGGCTTTTCACTAAAGAGCAACTTAAAATGCTCTTTATCAGTAACTCTTTGTATTATGATACGGCTTCTCAGTAAGTCATGACTTTTTTAAATGCTTCAATCTACATTATCATGTAACTCTTTGTTTACGAAAAAATTATTCATGTAACTCTTTGTTTATGAAAAAGTGACTTTGCACAGTTCACAATTAAACTCGGTTCTATTTTTGTTTAGGTCTCCAATATCGGTCAGGAATCTGATTTGAGTTTTAGGATCGGGTGTTCTGGTTTCATTGAATATGTACATAATTATATTATTCCTACTCTAGTATAAGAAAATATACAAATAGCTAAGACTACCAACAAAGACAATGAGGGATAGAAGTTGATAGATGCATACAACCCATTTATACACATACCCAAAGAATACCAGCAAGACAATTATTACCTCGTCTTCTTCTAAAGGTAGTCTCCAAGCTCGAGGCAGGAAATAGACTTATTAAGTGGAGTTTGATATCAAATGCAAGAATCAAAGAAAGATATAATTTCTGACCTTTCAAGGGAACTATTAATTTCACTTCAAGGAATAAAGATACAAGCTTGGTCCTACATAGGATGGAGATGCTCAAGGGGAAATCGGCTCAAGTTTTTTAACAAAAGCACAAGCAATCCAAACATCACACGTAAAATTCAGGTTTCAATAGGGGAGCATACTATCATGGTGTGCTAAAAGTTAGTTATCGGAAAATATCAATTGAGCTGGATAGGTAGGAGAATTGATGCATGTTCTATTTGAGAGACTATTAATTTGTATATATTAAACTTATTATTAAGTCTGTGATACAATGATCGTCTCATATATTTGAAAGATGTTCATCGACAAATCAAGACATTTAAATACCTTAAAGATTGCAGCAAGTAGGTATTTCTTTACCCATCCAAAGCAGGAAAGAAATCATGTAGAGCACAAGAAACAGTAAATGAAACAAAACATTGCCTTCTAACAAACAAACCAATGTAGATCATCTTTCTATTGAATGAATTGGCTTGGTCCTTATTCCGACAAGCTTCTAGGCCAGCTTCCAATCATGATCAAATTGCACATCAGCCTGGGACCTGCCGTAAATTGAGTAAAGGTGCTTAGGAGGAATGACAGTCAAGCTAAAGATCTTCTATTTTCTTTTCCATGTATATGAGAGAGAGAGAGAAAGAGAGGCAAATCATGCTAGATTGCTCAACCAATAAGTAAATAGCTTTAAGAGAACTAACTTAATGGGGCCGAATCACGTGATCTGAGACTGGAACATGAGAACTCAGCCGATCCCTTTTTTTCCTTTTGACAACAAGGATGTTAACAATATAAAATCAACCACCGAGGGCTACTACTTCTGCAGCAAATACTCTGCACAGATGCATCTGCAACAATAATTATTGCTATAGAATCCATGGATCCAACCTCAGCGTCCCTGAAGTGAGAAGCCTAATTGAAGGCAACAACTCCACGAGAGCATTCATACAGAGTGAGACAGGCCTGTGAGTGCGTGCTGGTGCGAATCTGCCTGTGTGTGTGTGTCTAATATTGCTGGTAAATTTAGAGAGAATTGAAAAGATTTCTCGTAAATTTGGAAGTGCTATCTTGAAGACAAGGAACTTACGTGGTGACAATAGTTGATGGGATGTGTTGATTTTTTCTCCAATCTTCACCGGTAGGAGCATCTTCGGGATCTTGAATTCTAAGCACTAAAGCCTGCGGTATGTCAACTAATTTCAGAACTTGCAGAGTGCTAATGCCTTTGAAAGCTTCAAGGATCTTCACCATCGAGTTGCAAGAGGCAATTCGCATGAACCTGAGGCGTGGAAAGGTCCCAGCGTCCAGTATCAGATCCTCCAAATGCTCCAATCCTTCCAAACTCAATACTTCAAGTTGAGGGAACCCATTTGTTCCGCATCCCATTATGCAACCCTGGTATGCTCTTCCACAGAGCCTTAAAAGCTTCAACTTCCTCAACGCACCTTGTAATGTCAGGAGCAGGTCGTCACTTGAAAGAGAATCAACAAGTGTTAGTTTCCAAACGCTTCAGTGCGTCCTATATTAATCCCCAGATGACCTTGTAGGTGAAGGCGTTCTAGATTCTTTAACTTGTTAATAGATTCCATTGTAGTGTTGCCATCTGATTCGCTTGTAACATGTATTCCCAGTGTAGTGAGGTTTGTCATAGTGCACTGGCCCTTTTGCACCCAAGCTCCTGACTTCACATATGAGAGTGTTCGGAGGCTTCGGGCCGAACCGTCTACTCCAAAATCGTCTGGCACAAACATCATGACAGTTCCATGTTTGTTTCCAAAACACAATGGCGCAAGTCGGTGAAACGATTCAAGTGTTTTGCCCTGAAATGTAGCTTACAGATTGAAAATCGAAATCCGGCAACGCCTCTCACATCGAACGTCTGCAACTTGAGTAAGTTCTTTTTGGATCTAGGAAGTTTTTTGATGGATGTATATCTCAGTCCCAAGTATGCGAGAAGGGCCAAGGTCCCGATCTCCGACGGCAACCTCTACACAAGTGACACCCAAGGTCCAAAACTGTAAGCAATTTGAACTTCTTGATCAATTGCTCGTGCCAATTTTTTGGGTGCACATCTTTTGCAAATGACATGAAGCAACGCGCAAGATGCAGCGAGAGTCTGTGGTGCTCGAAATGGAGGTGGGCCGCAAGGCGGCGATTCTTCTTCGGATCGGACGAGTCCGTGACGAAACACCGATCTTTCGCCATCGCCATACGTCAAATCTACTAATTCTTTGATTCTAGTTAGTAAGACAATAGGGATCTTGAACTAAGAAATAGATTCTAGAAGCTAAAAAAGCGGTATCTCGAGCAATTTCAATAATTGGGTTCATTGACATTCCCGGTATAGTAGATGCTATCACACGTAAAATCATACTCAATTAGATGGAATTACTTGATCTTAAAAGGGACCTTCTATAATTTTGCACCAAAAAACAAAATCAAAAACAAAAGAAAAAACTTATCTTTATGAGTCACCCTTACGGACTTGTCTTAGAAAAATCACCACCCCTTATAAGTACGTATGGGTACCACATAATAAAACACACACAACTTGAATAACGTGTATCTGACTTTGAGTCGACATCGAACACAGCTCAGTCGCCTATGGCTAGAGCAAAAAGAGGGACCACCCATAAGCAAAGAGATAGAACTACGAGGAGAGATGCAGAACCACGGGAAGAGAGAGAGAGAGGAGAACAAAATTAATTCCGTTATTAGGGAGGACCCCTAATCACCTATTTATAGGTGTGAGTGTGGGTTATGGATCATGGATCCAATCCAAACAACGCACCACTTTATCCTCAACCATCCCGCCTTATACTCAACCACCCCACCTTATCCAGAACCACCTCATCTTATTCCTATCCATAATCGTGAAAATTTTGACCGTTAAATCAAAAGTTTTCCGTGCAAAAAGATAAATCAAAACTCAAACCACAAGCCATAAGCCTAAGCCGAAGCCTAGCCCAACGTGTGTGGTATAGCATGTCCTCACAAAGCTCCTTCAACTAAGGTTCATGAGCTACCAACTATATAAAAGGATATGTTGGTTTGTCACATCCATCAATATGGGACTAAACTTTGTCTCCTCTTGATCATCTTTCGCAAAAGTATCTCATATATTACTTTTTACACTTTAGAACTTAATTAAATATATAGGAATACCAACATGCATTTAATGCACATTAAATCCAACAATCCCTACAAAGTCCTTAAGTGTAAAAGTGTCATTCTAATCCAATCATCATGTTATGCTTTCAGTAATAATACATTTTGGTTTGAACCGTTACGTGAGTTATCTGATATTACTCTTATAGGAATTAGGTGAACATACGTCTTAAACCTTAACCTTGGGTGTAAAGGTGTCTATTGGTAACAACATAATAAAAGGTTATAGTTTGATTTATAGGAGTGATGCATTAATGGTTGTGCATCCATATCCTGTATTATGATTGACTTCCGAGAATAACTCAATTCTCTAATTGCGGCCACACAATGTCAATCACTTAACTAGGCATCTCCAAGAATGTATTGCTAGTGTATTGTCCTAATACATAATCCCATTAAGAGAATAATCTCTTGCTAAACTTATAGTTATGACACTTTAGGTTTACAAGGGACATACATGCAATTACTAAAAATATCACATAATACAAAGTATCATCCTATTCATCCAAATGTTTGTTACTACCACATTGAACCTACTTCACGGGATCTCCACTCAATTAGGTTGGGTTGCCACTGCTTGTGAATACTAATGGGTTTGAGTCTTATCCCCAACCTAAATTTCTCAACTAAGGCTACGATGGACCTTTAGTCAATGAATCAATTGTGTTATCTTTTGATCATACAAAATCTATAGCCGTGACCCCATGAGACACAAGAGTCCTACATACTTCAGTTTGACTTTCATGTATCTCCATTGCTTTTGTTTGTACTTGGAACTATTAATCTTAGCAATTGTAGTCATGCTATCATAATGTACTGAAATTGTAGGAAGTGACTTCATTACCATCAGTAAACTGAACATAAGTCCCTTAATCTATTCAACTTCTAATCCAGTCACATCCCAAGCATAAAGTTTTACCTCAAAGGTAGAACTAGCCAATATAGTTGTTTATTTGATTTTCAGGTAACAATGTCATCACCCATAAAAAACATATATCCAATGACCCCATTACTCCTATAATTCTTTGTTATCCAATTATCATTATTAAATCCTTGAAAAACTAAATGATGTTTACCATAATGTAGTCCAAGGAAAATTGTTCCCTTCACATAGCAAAGTACTTTGACTAGAGCTTCCCACTGGGTTTTATACAGACAACTAGTGTATTTACATAACTAACACATAACAAATGCAATATTTGGTCATGTACAATTGTTTAAATACATAAAACTACCATAATTTGAGAATATTGTAGTTGAGACACAAGAATTTCACTTTCATTCTTATACAAATTCTTAGATGAATCATATGAGATCTTAACAAGTTTATAGTTTGTATATCCAAATCTCTCTAAAACTTTCTCAACATAGTGAGATTGAGAAATTACTATACCATCATTAGACCTTGTGATTTTAAGCCTTAAAATCACATGAGTTACACTCATATCCTCCGTCTCAAACTTACTACATAAGAATGACTTAGTCTCATTTACTATTCTCATATTGGATCCAAACAACAATACATCATTTATGTATGGGCAAAGAATGGTGAAAGCATTATTGATCGACTTATAATAGACACACTTATCAAAATCATTAGAAATGAAGCCAAAAGATAATATTACATAATCAAACTTTTCATGCCATTGTTTAGGGATTGTTTCAAATCATATAATGATTTATCAAGTTTAAACACCTTAGACTCATTCCCACAAACCACAAATTCCTCTTGTTGATGTATATAAATTTTTTCATGGAGGTCAACATGTAGGAAAGTAATCTTCACATCCATCTGATAGATTATGAGGTCATATACGAAGGCTAGTGCTATAAGCACTCGTATGGTGGTCATTTGAAAAACTAGAGAATAGGTATCAAAGTAATTTATTTCATCCTTTTATGTATATCCCTTAACAACTAATTTGACCTTTAACTTATTAATTGTTCGGTCTACATTCAGTTTCTTCATAAAGATCCACTTGCAACGTACAATACAACAATAAAAAAGTAAATCCATCAATTCTCAAGTATCATTGGAAAGAATTGACTAGATTTCATTGCTAATGGCTTCCTACCAAAATCTAACCTCAAGTGAGGTCATAGCTTCCTAAAAGGTGTGTAGACACGAAATTTTTCACTCCAAGCCTATGTAGAGACTTGAAATGATAATTTCTTATCTACTTGATGCATGAGCGTGCCAGCTAGTTTGCAAAAACTAGCAAAGTTTTAATAAATTTGACTCTTACTTGGCGATTGGGCTAAGCGAGCTCTTTTTGCTTTAGACCTTCTTAAACCGATACTCAAGGGTCAACCTAAGTACTTAGTAATTTCAATCTAAACAATGGTGAACTCCAATTCACGTGAAGATGGGGTGTTTTCAAAGCAAATGTAAAATGTGCTTATTTCAAGCTTGAAAAGATAAACAAGTGCTGGAAAACAGAATGTTATGTTTTCTGGCTTTGCTTCCCGAATCAATTTCAGTGTCTTACAAACCTCCTAAAATCATCAAAATTTAACAAGACTTAGCCTGTGACACTTTATATATTGTAATTCGAGTTGTATTGAAGCAAAATTAAATCATGGAAGTACCTCCACTCAAGTACATGGGACTGTTTTATCACAGAAATATAGAGGCTAAAAGATGAGTCTGTATATCAGTGCTCCGAGTTCCAAATTTAGTAAATTTAATCTTGATGGAAAGCTATGGATGTCAGCTTTTCCAATAAATCAAAATTCATCACATTTGGATGACTACAGACAGAGTTATGGGATGAAAACCCAAGCTATATTGTAGGAAAATAGGTTTGACAGACAGTGGACAGACATTAACCCGGATTTGTACAATTTTAATTACGTAGTTGAACCCCTAAAATTCTTGAAAATGGAGCACGGAATCGAGAATTAAAAATACAGCAACCAATGTATGCAGAGATGATAAAGTTCAATTTCAGGCGTTTAAGAACATATGTGATACAAACTCACACGAATTGAAATTGCATCAACACAACATCATAAAATTAAATTGCTGAAAGTAAATGAAGGAAAATATTCATATAAGCTTAAGCATAGAGGGGGTAGAGAGTATAGTGTGTTTACAAAGTATATTGGGGTTGAATCGCATAATAAAACACATAGAGTGCGTGTGTGTGAGTGAAAATTCAACAAGATAATGGAAATTCAACAATTCAAATCAATATTACAACATGGGGGGAGACGATGCTCCATTAATACAACCCCTTTTCAATTGAATCAATGTAGAAGAAGGATTAAAATCGAAGGATGAAAATACTTACAAATTTTGTATCAAGTGGCCGAGAATTCCAAGAGTGGAATCCGGCCTTCTTCTTCCTTGAAAACCTCTCAACTCACTTCCACTCAATGGTTAATACTACCCCACTCTCTTTTCCTCTCTCCTTCACTTCTTGCAGCCTATGACCCACTATTAGAGCAGCACTTCCTTGATTGAACCGACCCCTAACTCTCTCACCCAAGTGACAAGGAATCCTCACCACTCTCCAAGATGGCGAACCCGCCCCCCCCCCCTTGGCCCTATTTATAGGCCAAGGGGCTGGTTATAGGCCCTTCTTTGGGGTGGGTTGGATAAGCTTCAAGTCCAATTCGAGATCCATTGAAGTGGTCCCCTCCATGATGGTATGGACCAGCCCCATGTGGGCTGGTCTCTAGGTAAGTTTGGCCTTGACTAGGTTCCATCGAGTGCACCTTCTTGGTCGGCCCATGATGTGAACTTGATTTTCTTTGGCTCGATCATATGATGAAATCTTGGTAAGGCTTTAATTGCAACATTTCAAACCATGTCACTTGATAAAATATGATTTATCCTAGCCATGTATCTGATTTTGGATTGCCTTGAAGTGCTCCATCTGGTGAAGTTGATCCAATCCATAATTCTGGTCCAATTCATCCTATCTCCATGTAGTCTTTATCTTCTTATCCAGTTCTGATAAGCTTTAGAACTGGATAAGCCTCTGACTTGATATGCTTTGTTACTTGATTCTATCTGGATAGGATAGGCATTTGGAGAGGATAGGCTTGGCCCACCCTTCTTTTGACTAGATCCCGTTCTTGATTTGAATTGGGTCTCACTTGTTCGTCTGATTTGCTTTGAAATTCGTGAGCTTTTTAACTTGAATTTAAAACCTTTATCTTGAAATATTCTCAAAAAGACTTTAACTTTAAAAAGTTAGGGTTTTTTAATTTAGAAGTTTATAAAGGCTTTAAATTGATTTTCAAAATTGAAAGTTTTGAAAATATTTTAAATTTTGGGTGTTTAGAGATGCCCCTCTTTGACATTAATCCAAATTTATTTGGATAATGACAAAGAAGAAAACACCCTTTTTATATTTACTTCCCAAATTTTCTTGAAAATATAAATCATCCTTCATTTCACAAAATCCTTTTCCTTGAATTATAGAGGAGGGGATTTCAGCCAAAGGAAACTTGACCTACATGGGGTATATGTCCTAAGCATGATCATGCATGAACGACTTTGAGTGTATGCATGAATGGTGTGGGTGATGCAAAGTGAGGTTTTAGAGACTCAATCAAAAGATGAATGAGCTTGGGGAGGCTTTGAAGGTCAGCTGCCCCAAGTAGGATAATCCCATGTCATTTTAACATTTCGTGTTTTCAAAATTTATTTTCAAAAGGAAACTCCTTTTATCTTCAATCAAAAGGACTTCTAATTTTTCATATTTCCCTTGATTCGGGTTTCAATACATACTACTTGATAGAGGTTTTGTAGTAAATTTTGGAAAATATTTCAAAGTTCGATTTCCCACATAATAAAGTCGAATTCTCAAACAAAATGAAATCCAAATAAGTAGATTCTATTCCTACTTTAGGATTTTCATGGATAAACCTTTTAGCATTGGGATAAGTTGTAAGGATATGGGAAAGAATTATCACGATCCCTTCTGAAGTGTCCCGTGGTTTAAGGCAAAGAGACGGAAAATTGCTCTTTTCAGCTTTGGCTTTTCCTTTTCTATTTTTTTTTTCTTTTTCTCAATCAATACCTCTTTTGGAGGAATTTTTGTATTCCCTCTTTGTATCAGAAGAAAATACCTCTTTTTGGAAGAGTTTTTGTATTCTCTTTTCTTTCTTTTTTTTCATTCAAAGAGAAGACCTCTTTCGGAGGAATTTTTGTATTCTCTTTTCTTTCTTTTTTTTCATTCAAAGAGAAGACCTCTTTCAGAGGAATTTTTGTATTCTCTCTTTCTATTTGAAGGGAAGACCTCTTTTCGAAGGAGTTTTTGTATTCTTTTTTTCTTTTGACTTTTGCCAATTTTCCTTTTGGAGAGAGAAGTAAAATGGGGAGAAAAACTTATCCCTTTGGTTACTCGATCCAACCAAAATCATCTCATTTCTTAATAGTATCTACCATTTGAAAATATTTTGCTATTTTGAACAAGGCTTCATTTTGTAAGCCAAGGATTTTTAAAATATTACCAAATGATTTTGAAAACTCTACTTTTCATAAAGTATCAATTCCCTCATTCAGAGCCATACAATCAATCTTGATCCTTCTTTCAAGAAGTTCAAAGGAGACCTATTTTAAAATCTTTTCGAAAGAATTTCACATAGACCTTATACATAATATTTTTTTCAAGTATTGGGCATTTAAAGGGTCTACTAAATTTCTGCCCTCAACATCAATCAATATGCAATATCGATTCTTTTGTAGCCCCTTTTATGACATGGGGACATTCCTACTTGGACTGCCACCTTTTTGGGCCTCTTTGGGTGAATGATGTGCATGTGATGCATGACATATAAAAATATATTCCATGTGATATGATGGAGATACATTCTTTATGAGATGATAAATATATTCAGCCTCCATGAAAAGATTTTTAAGGAATACGAGAATACATTCTATATGCCCCTAGTTTGGTGGAAATGGGTCCTATGATGTTAAATGTCCATATGGTGAAGGGTCATGGGCTCACCATGGAATGCAAGGTGGACGATGGGATATGAATGACATGTCCATGCACTTGACATTGATGACATTTCCTAACATGATCATGATAATTCTTGCTAAGAGTGGACTGAAACAACTGGCCCTAAGTATCTTCATGGCCATCATATTTACATTGACATGGCCTCCACATTCTCCATCATGGAACTCATGCATTAAGGTCCTAGCTTCATCAAGGTCTACATATCTCAACAAGATGTCGGTAAAAATTCTTTTTATAAAAAATCCCTCCAAAAATCACATATCAGGTTGAAATTTCTCGAATCAAAGCTTTATCTTCAAAAGAAGCAAACTTGGGAAATCCTCCATTTTCTAAAAAGTTTTTAATGTCTAAAAACCAATATTGTTTTTAATATAATTTTGGTCATTTTGGCAAATCTCCAAATCGTGGGTGGATGGAGTGGGTGAGTGCCAAGTGTGCATGATTTGAAAGAATCGACCAGTCTAGTGGCCAATTCATGGTATGTTATGAGTTTTTCATTTTTGATTTGCTAAATTTTTGAAACTTGGTTCATAACAAGCATAGAATCTCCAAAGACTTCAATACATGAGGCACTAGATTTTTTTCAAAATTGTAGGCCTTGTATGAGTACTTCATATTCGGCTACATTCTTTGAGCATCCAAAATCTAGTCGAATGACAATTGGGATTTCTCCTTTCTGGGGAGATATGAGGATGAATCCTATACCTGCCCCTTGTTGATTCTTTGCACCATCAAAATATATTTTTCATACTTGATCTTTATTAAAACAATTTACTAAAACATGATTTTAAAATTCATTTGCAAATATGCCTTCATCGGGCATTTCATCAATTATGGGATATGTATTTTCAAGTGGCAATTCAACCATATGATCAGCTAGGGCTTGTCCCTTAATGGAGGTTTGATGATGAAATTTAAATCGTACTCCATTAAGAGGAGCTGTCTTTTACCAAGCCTACCCGTTAGGATAGGTTTTTTTCAAACAACTGCTTGATTGGATCAAGCTTAGACACTATCGAAATCTCATGATCAAGGAAGTAATGTCTAAACTTTTGACAAGCCTATACGAAGGCCAAGTACGTTTTCTCCATGGCTTGATAATTTCTTTGATATGCCAATAGAGTTTTCGAAATGTAGTAAATAACATACTCCCTCTAGCTATCATCCTTATATCAAGCAAAGTAAAGCACCCAATGCATTCATATGAATGGAAATATAAAGCAATAAAGGTTTTCCTCGCTTTGGAATTTTTTTTTAATAAAAAAATCGGAGGATTTTCCAAATAAGTTTTCAATCTTTCGAAAGCTTTTTGGCAGTAGAAATCTCATTCAAATTTAACCCCTTTTCTTGAAAGCCTATTGAAAGGTTCGCATCTTGTTGCTAAATTGGAGATCGACCTTGGAGGCTTCGGATTTGTGTCAAATTGGAGGGTGGATGCATGTATATGATGGCTCGACACTTAGAGGGGTCGACCTTAATGCCCCTTTGGGTTATCATGAACCCTTTTCTAAGCTTTTGCTTAACGGGTTTCACATTGGGTTCTAAGGGTAGATGATATTCTACAATTCTAGGGTCTAAACCCAGCATGTCTTTATAGGTCCATGCAAGTATAGGATTTCAAAAATGCAATGAATGATGCTCTTTTATATACATATGCACCTATTTTGGGTTAGACACTCCCTAAAAATCTCTTCCTACGGAATTTAAAGGTCTTTTCAAGTTAAGGATTTTATGAAATTTGGGAAGCTCGGAGGCTTGATCTTCCTCATGAATGAGGGGATCTTCCTCCTTGTTTTGATCATTCTCAAGTACTTTAATTTCTAGGGAAGTACTGGGCAAGAGAGTGGGGTTGTGAACAATAAACTTTGACGATATATACAATTTTGGAAGAATTTGAAAAATTGGCTTTGTACATGGCCAATATTTTTGGGATTTTCAAATTTTTTGATTTTTTTTATCTTTTCCAAAACACCAATTAAAAGGATCAAGACTTTCTTTTTGAGGCTTTTATCCAAACAAAGAATAGGAGAATGAATATAAACAATTTCCTTTTTGTAATTTTTAGATTTTTTCAAATGTTTTTGGATTTTTAAAGTTTTCCAAATTTTTTTGGTTTTTCCAAATATATAATTTTTTTGGATTTTTGAATAAGGAGGGTTCTTCCATCAAACCTACAAAAAAAACTCCATGAATTAGACTCTAAATAGGAGGTCTAGGCCATAGATTTCGGTTTTAGTTGGTTCTAGGGCACCCTTGACCCAAGTGGTCTTAGGTGGTGGCTCAGGGGGTATGGATGGGATGTAGCCCAATCTATATCGACTTGGATTAGAACTAGGTAGGATGAGTTCTAACCTTCTTTGATTATGGGCTCCTAGACCTTCGTAAGGTATGTATCTCATGTTCAACATAATGTTCCAAGGCTTCTTGAGTTTTAAATTTTTTTTATAAAGTGGATGGCCTTGAAATCGAGTGTCATCAATATCATGGATATACATGCGACTTATTTTGGGTAAGAGTTGGGAGGTATGGATGGTGGAAGACTTGGGCTTCCACATGAGGTGGACGATTTTGTTATGGACCCTAGGTACAATGCAGTGTGCCCCTAGGGGTAGACGGTTTGAGTATATACAAAGGGAGAGCATGTTTGATCCCTTGCAAAGTTAAGAGGTATGGATTCCAAGGGAAACCATGGTCGGTCCCTTGGTTGGTTTATGAACGTTGGGGAAAATCATGGCCGTAGGTTCAAGTTTATGATACAAACCTAAGCTCAAAGGCATATTTTTGTTCATAGTAGGGTTAGGTGTACCTAAGATGTCGATGCATGCCTTAGGAGTAACCATGTCTACAATATTTTCAATTTTATTTTGATATTGTTTTTCTTTTTGAAATTCTTTTTCTTGGTGCGGGACATTCGGCGCACCTTGAAAATCTATATTCTTAGCATCATTGAGTGGGTATGTGGGTGCATGAGTATGATTCGATGCATCCAATGTATATGAATGAATGGTCGATCCTACACTAAGAAGGAGAGGATCGAGTAGGGAGTTTGTAGGGGAATGAGATGCGGACATACCTTTTTCAAGCTTATCTACCTTTTCATAGTGAGAGTAAGCATCCTTGGAGTCGTCCTCAGGTGGCTCTAGCTCAAGCATGGCTTCGAGCTCCCGTTGCTTTGCGAGGTCTTAGATTTTATCCTCCAAGCCTATGTGTGTGCAACATTGATTCTCTTGTAAAACTTGCGAAATATATGGGTGATGCTCAAGGGATTAGAACCTGTTAGAGTGAATGTTTGTGAAGTGATGTGATTCTCACATCCCACTCTATGTGTGTGCCCGAAAATGTGGACTTCATTTTCAATTTTTGGACTTTCAAATTTTTGATTTTCAAGTTTTTTTTATTTTTGAAGATTTTCCAATTTTTTTGGTCTTTTGAAACATAAAAAAGCTTCTTTTTGTTTTTCAATGAAAAAGGGGATGCTTGGAGGATGGGCAAGGTTAGAAGATTCAATCTCAACACTTGTTGTATTTTTAGCCTCATTTCTTTCATCGGATTCTAGACTCAATTTGGTTTTTTGGTTATGCTTTTTCTCTCTATGTACCCGAGATGAATTTTCATGTGATCGATGTGACTTAACCTTGTGGCTTAGGGCATCAATTTTCTTTTCAATTTCCCTCATTATTTCCCTTAGGAAAGCAAGCTCTTCATCTCAGGTTTTAGAGGATATGGAAAACCGTTTTGAGACATGCGATGAGGGTTTCCTCAGCTTGTTTTCAAATGAATCATCTATGCTTGACATTGTTTTTGAAATCAATTTGTGCACAAAGGAGCTATCAACACCACGATTTTGAAAGCTTGGAATTTGAGATCACCTAAGTTTGAAGTTTCACAAGACTTGATTCCCACCGGGCGTGCCAATACTGTAGACACGAAATTTTTCACTCCAAGACTATGTAGAGACGTGAAATGATAATTTCTTATCTACTTGATGTGCGAGCGTGCCAGCTACTTTGCAAAAACTAGCAAAGTTTTAATAAATCTTACTCTTACTTGGCGATTGGGCTAAGCGAGCTCTTTTTGCTTTAGACCTTCTTAAACCAATGCTCAAGGGTCAGCCTAAGCGCTTAGAAACTTCAATCTGAGCAATGGTGAACTCCAATTCATGTGAAGATGGGGTGTTTTCAAAGCAAATGTGAAATGTGCTTAGTTCAAGCTCGAAAAGATGAAAAGTGTTGGAAAACAAAATGTTCTATTTTCTAGCCTTGTTTCTCAAATCAATTTAGTATCTTATAAACCTCCTAAAATCATCAAAATTTAACAAGACTTAGCCTGTGATGTGGAGGATCTGTAGCACTTTACAGATCGTGATTCGGAGTTGTATTAATTTCAGTATCTTACAGACCTCCTAAAATCAATTTCGAGTTCCAAATTTAGTGAATTTGATCTTCATGGAAAGCTATGGATGTCATATTTCCAATAAATCAAAATTCATCAAATTTGGATGCCTACAGACAGAGTTATGGGATGAAAATCCAAGTTATATTGTAGGAAAATAGGTTTGACAGATAGTGGATAGACATTAACTTGGTTTTGTACAATTTTAATTACGTAGTTGTACCCCTAAAATTCTTAAAAATTTTATTATGGGTGGGCTTGTGTGTGTAGAATGTGTACAAAATTTTGGATCAATTGGAGCAGAGGAGATAAAGTTTAGTTTCAGGTTTTTAAGAACATACGTAATGCAAACTCACACAAATTGAAATTGCATCAACACATCACGAAATTAAATTATTGAAAGTAAATGAAGGAAAATATTCATATAAGCTTAAGCATAGAGGGGGTAGAGAGTATAGAGTGTTTACAAAATATATTGGGGTAGAATCACATAATAAAATACATAGAGTGCGTGTGTGTGAGTGAAAATTCAACAAGATAATGGAAATTCAACAATTCAAATCACTATTACAACATGGAGGGAGACGATGCTCCATTAATACAATCCTTTTTCAATTGAATCAATGTAGAAGAAGGATTAAAATCGAAGGATGAAAATACTTACAGATTTTGCATCAAGTGGATGAGAATTTCAAGAGTGGAATCCGGCCTTTTTCTTCCTTGAAAACCTCTCAACTCACTTGCACTCAATGGCTAATACTACCCCACTCTCTTTCCCTCTCTCCTTCACTTCTTGCAGCCCAGGACCCACTATTGGAGCAATACTTACTTGCTTGAACCGACCCCTAACTCTCTTACCCAAGTGACAAGGAATCCTCACCACTCTCCAAGATGGTGAACCCGCCCCCCCCTTGGCCCTATTTATAGGCCAAGGGGCTGGTTCTAGGCCCTTCTTTGGGGCGGGTTGGATAAGCTTCAAGTCCAATTCGAGATCCATTGAAGTGGTCCCCTCCATGATGGTATGGACCAGCCCCATGTGGGCTGGTCTCTACGTGAGTTCGGCCTTGACTAGGCTCCATCGAGTGCACCTTCTTGGCCGGCCCATGATGTGAACTTGATTTGCTTTGGCTCGATCATATGAAGAAACCTTGGTCATGCTTTAATTGCAACATTTCAAACCATGTCACTTGATAAAATATGATTTATCCTAGCCATGTATCTGATTTTGGATTACCTTGAAGTGCTCTATCTGGTGAAGTTGATCCAATCCATAATTCTGGTCCAAATCATCCTATCTCCATGTAGTCTTTATCTTCTTATCTAGTTCTGATAAGCTTTACAACGGGATAAGCCTCTGACTTGATATGCTTTGTTACTTGATTCTATCTGAATAGGATAGGCATCTGGAGAGGATAGGCTTGGCCCACCCTTCTTTTGACTAGATCCCGATCTTGATTTGGATTGGGTCTCACCTGTTCGTCTGATTTGTTTTGAAATTCAATGGCTTTTTAATTTAAATTTAAAACATTTATCTTGAAATATTCTCAAAAAGACTTGAACTTTAAAAAGTTAGGGTTTTTGAATTTAGAAGTTTATAAAGGCTTTAAATTGATTTTTGAAATTGGGAGTTTTGAAAATATTTTAAATTTTAGGTGTTTACAAGGTGATAGAACCATCCTTGATATTGAAAGTAACAAAGTCACTTTGAAACTTTTCTAAAGCTATTTCTTTACTTTTAAGTAAGTAAATATAACAATATCTACTACAATCATCAATAAACGTGATAAAATATCTTTTACCATCCCTTATAGTCATCTTATTAAATTTACAAATATCAGTGTGCACCAAATCCAAAATCTCGTATTTCCTTTCAACCGTATGGAAAGGTTTTATAGGTTGTTTCGCTTGCACGCATATACCATATTTGTATTTTCTATCTATGACAGTTTTGGAGATAAAATTTGAATTCATTATTCTTTTTCATGAAATCAAGGTTTACATGACCCAACCTAGCACGCTATACATCAAACATTTCAATATTGTATAATAAAGAAGAAGATCAAGCGATAGAGGCTTGATTTGGTGTGTCTAGTACTAAAATCATACAAATCCTGTCCATCACACAAATAGCCCTTCCCAAAGAAACACCTAGTACTAAATCGTTTAATGACAATTTTATTATATTTAGAATCTAATCTTAATCCCTCCCTGACTAAAACAGGACCACTTAGGATATTTCGGCGAATCGTTATAGTGTGTCTAACTCCCTCAAAAGTTATAACATTTCTCAAAGGAAACTTTAAGTCTAGACTCACTTCGCCATTGATTTCAACAGTCAAATGATCTCCTAAGGTCACTGTTCACCCACAAACTGCCTGATAAAATACTGGTCAACACATATGTAAGAATTAGCCCTAGTGTCTACTATCTAGTACTGTGCTCATAAATAGAAAGGACATGAGATTTAAGGGATAGATAACATGTCACTAGCTGGTGTAGTGGTCATCACCATATTGATCATATCTCCTTCAACGGTCGTAGGTTTCTTAGATTTCTTGGAGGGACAATCTCTCTCACAATTTTCAACCTAATCACAAAGCCAACATGGTTTATTTTTGAGTTTCTTTTAGATCTTAGCTTTTGGTTTGTGTTTCACTTGTTTTTCCTTAGGATTACTAGGTTGTTTCTTTCTAACCGCTAAGTTAACCCTAGAGGTGTTGTCTACAAGCATACCAAGTTTTTGACTTATATGCTCTTTTTCTATTGATATGTCTACCACAATATCATCAAGGTTCATCTTACCCTTCTTATGCTTGAGATTTAGGCCGAAACCCTCCCAAGACTTAGAAAATTTCTGTATAATAAACATAACGATAAACTTGTCAAGAAGTTCCATTTTAGCTTTCTTTATACCATGGTATAAAAAAACTGAAACTCGTGAGCCTTTTCGATCACAGATTTTCCCTCTACCATTTGATATTTAAAGAACATAGTCATGAAATACTTTTCAAGACCGATGTCTTTAGTATTATATTTTCGATCCAAGGCAGTCTACAAATTTTTCGTTCTTGTAAAAGGAGAAAAACTATACACATCAAATAAAACACTTATGCTGATAAAATGCAACAACGACACAAAGTGTCCTCCTTCCACTTAGCGATTATATATGAGCTTATAAGGTTAGTATCATTGGGTTGGGGACAATCTGACTCGGTATACAGATATAACCCTAACATGATTAACCAAATTTTCATGGCCGTTTAAAATGTGGACCGACAAACTTTTTCGGCATCAAGGTCAAGTCGACCTTAGGTCAGAGAGTAGCAGTCGTTGACATGTTTACTATTGTAAAAAGTGATTTCTCTACGATTGTTGGGAAAACTGTAGATATACATGCATAATAACATAATATGCAATAAATTTAAACATGCGCCAATAATAAACAACAACCGCAAATATAAAATAAGCAATAATCAAGTCGTACAAAAAACAAAAGCAAAAGCAAAATTAGAAATTTATCTGTGTGAGTTGCTCTTGCAAACTTGTCTTAGAGAAACCAATGCCCCACTATTAGTATGTACGGGTACCTACGCTTTCCTCTTAGGATAAAAAGTACACACAACTTGAAAAGCACATACTTGGCTTTGAGTCTAACCTCAAACACACCTCAATCTCTTATGGATGGAGCAGAAAGAGAGACCACTCATGGGCACAAAAATAAAACCACGGGCAGAGATGCAGAACCACGAGAAGAGAGAGAAAAGAGAACAGAATGAATTGCGTGATTAGGGAGGACCTCTAATAACCTATTTATAGGTGCGCGTGTGGGTTATGGATCGTGATCCGATCCAAACGACGCATCGTGGATTCGATCCAAACGACGCATCGCTTTATCCTCAATCATCCCACCTTATCCTCAATCGCCATATTTTATCTGGAACCGCCTCATCTTATCCTTATTTATGATCGTGAAAATTTTGACCGTTACATCAAAAGTTTTCTAAGCAAAAGGATAGATCAAAACTCAAACCCAAACCATAACCACAAGCTCCATGGTATATGATGTGGCTTCCAAGATCTTTGAACTAAGGTTAATGAGTTATCAACTATATAAAATGACATATGGGTTTATCACATCCATCATCAATATGGGGCTAAACTTTGTGTCCTCTTAATCATCTTTTATGTTACTTTTTACCATTGATGTTTTTTACATATATTAATTAAATATATAGGAATACCAATATACATTTAATCCACATTAAATCCAATAAGATGTTTAGATTTTCTTGATAGGAGATAATTCTTCTCCTTTCTTGTAATATGTTATCTATCATGCCTTCATCTCTTCCACCATGGATGCTCTCCATGTCGAAGGTTTTCCTACCTTCGTCAATGTTACGAAGTTTCATCAATATCTTATCGATATCTAAACTTATGGTATGGCGAGCGCTCATTTCGTGGCTCATGTGGACGATTTTAGAAGTCGTTCCCCTCGCAGTGTAGCTTTCAACCTCAAGGAGGAAGGTGTCTATGGCATCCTCGCAATCGCAAGCAAGTTCGCGGATCTCGTCGACCCACCCTCTGATGACTTCATTCCTTTTGCTCTTGCCTTCTGAGTCTTTTAGGAAGTTCTGCATTCTTCTAAATTCACTCTCAAGCTCTCTGATTTTTCCGGGAACACAACAGATGCGCCCTGCTTCTCTTTCAACGATCACAACTAGCTTATGCAACACAAATGCTACTGCTTCCAGCGCCATCTCTCTCTCTCTCTCTCTCTCTCTCTCTCTCTCTCTCTCTCTCTCGTGTGAACCTTAGCGGTGGCAGGCGACTTGTGAATCTCTTATCGAACTTAATTATTGATTGTCAACGATTAATCAAGTATTTTATTTATTTTTATTTATTTTTCGTCATTTATTTTTTATTTATTTATTTTATTTTTTTTATTTTTATTTTTTTTTTTATTTTTGTCATTTATTTATTTCCCTTGATTTTGCTTTATCCAGAACTGGTCGAAAACAAATTTTTGTTATTTATTTATTTATTTTTGCTTATGATAATTTAATGATGGTGGTTGGTTAAACTTAGCTGAGCCGAGGCACCGTTTTCCAATTTTTTATTTGGTGGTTGGTTTATTACCCCACCTTTGTTTTTATATTAATTTATTTATTTGGTGGTACATGGTTTATTACCCCACCTTGCTTATTAATTTATTTAGTGGATTGGTATATCATTAATTTCCATGATTCAATATTAAAATTTGCGGTTTTAAAGATATCCCACCTTTGTTATTTTTTAATTCAATTTATTTGTTACATCCCACCTTTGTTATTATACCAAATTTATTCAATTCATTACCGGTTTACCAAAGACTACTAATCGCTTGATATTTATTTGCATGGTTGGTTTCTACCACACCAGTTTTGAATCATCTTTTTATATTGGTGGTTGGTTTATTACCCCACCTTTGTTATTTTTTTTTATCAACAAATACGCAATTAATTGCTGATTTCATTAATTCCACCTTTCGACCAAAGAGAATTAACTTTTATTTGGTTCTTATATTTATATCCTTGTATGCTATATTTTTATATTTTTTATTTGATGCTATTAGGATCACTTTAAGAATTTTGAATTTCATGTATAATTAATGTTTTTGTGTCTTCGGAATTAATTGGCTAACGAAAAAATGTAACGAGAAAAGTTGATTCCAAATTGACATGTATTAAAATTGGGAATTCTAAACTGTTAAAGCGATTTGACAAAGCATTTCTATTGCAATTTGAGTACTTATTATAGTTCATAATGCTTTTATGAATTGGCCACTCATAAATTAATTTAGTGGGTGTATTGTGTAACCCTAAAGTTTGCATATGATGACAAGATTAAACAATGAAAAGTGTCATGATTGTATAATGAAATCTAGGAATGAAGTGAAAGGTTATAAATTGTGTGGGAGTTTGAACTATGGTCATTGGGGATTAATGATAAAGAATGTCAATTTGTTAATAGAGTAAAAAGTCAGCTCTCTAAATATTTTAAATTACATTGATTTCAAAACCATACAAATTGAATGATTAGAAATTGATTAGAAGGACCATCAAGGTCCCAAAGCTACTCTATTAATTTATGATAGATTATTGAATCTAAGTGATCACTTCGACTCTCTAGTTTTCTAATTTCATGTGTTTTCATTTTAAAGACAATAAACTGCGACAAAAAAAACTTTAATTTCTTTTTCTTCTAATTTATGTCTTAGTGTTTGTTTTCATTCCATTTTCCTTTAAGTGTCAACTTTATTTTGACCTTTTTGGTCATTTGTCAATTTTCAACAAGTTAGTCTTTGTAATATCTAAAGGATTTTAATACTGGTGATTTTGTATTGCTTAAGAATCAAAAATGAGCCAAAAATGTAATTCTGTCCATATTTTCAATAGGCTCCCATCTTTTGAAATCATATCATAATCTCTAATCATTTTCATTAAATGAATTGAAGGGGTTATTTTCAATTTTATGTCATAAATTGTGATTCACATAATTGTCAATTTTTTCTTGTAAGAAGCGAAGTTGTAACTTTTGTGGAAATCATTACGCAAGCAATAAATTAAGTTTGATAATGTTCTAATATTTTTCTATTAAACAATGGAGGTGCATTTAAGGCAGACAATACTTGAAATAATTATTTTGACTCTTGTAGACTTTTTCAATAATACTATTGCTTCTATACATTATAAAGAACTTATTAATTTTAAATGATGAAAGGCAAGTAAAACATCAAAATATTGATAAACCAATGTTAATATGTCATTAAAAGATTCAAAAATTTCTGTTTGCCAATTTATTAATGATCTAAATTGATCTAAGACCACTTATTGCCTCGACTCATTAAAAGCGTCAGCAGTTACTGGATGTAAAATATGTTAGGAAGATGCAATTGAGCCACAATCACTGACTACATGTATATATTTTTTCTTGTATATTTTCTTCTTAATTGACCTGAACCAAATAGGGCACACTGGGCGAAGAAGAATGGTCCAAGGAAATTTAAATGTTATTGTACGCTAAGATTAAAGATACAGAAAAGAAAGTCGCTTGAGAACACACTCCATTTGTAAGAATAATTTCAATCTTTGGTAAGAATACTTTGTAGAAGAGCTATATTTGTGCTATAAGGTTGCTCTTGAAAATTAATTCAAGAATTACAAAATGTTTACTAAAAATCTACATCTCAAATCCCTTTCAAGTATTTATTAGCACCAATTCAAACATTGAGGACCACAAGTTTGATCAGATTTGAGAGCAAGGATCAAGTTGTGTGTAAGCACACAATTGTGTAAAAAACGTTGCTTGAGAAAAAAAAGAAAAGAATCATATGAGAATTGAAAGTGTGTTTGTTTGTTGTGTTTATATAAATTGTTATAATTTTCTAACCTAAATCAAGTATGATAGTAATTTTATAAATTAAATTTTACGTAGTGCGGTGCATTTTACTTTGGAACGATTCTAGATTGGGGTATATACCTTGTTTTGTAGAAGTAGCAAATGGATTTAGAGATTTACATGATTGAGTTAATTTTTTTATTTTTTTATCAATATCCAGAATAAAATTTTGTCTTTTTCTTTTATATCAAGATTTTATTTATTTGTATATATCTAATTTTTTGGATTGAGAATGATAGATATATCAATTCAGTGAGATTTCAGGCTTTATCGATGAAACGGATTGGAAATCCTGATACATTCTACTTCTATTCTTATTGTGATTTTTTCTCATGGAATTGTTACTCTAGAACTTGCTTAGATTCTCCTCTTGAAGGCTACATTTCACATGCATACATTGAAAATTGATGTATCGAGGCAAATTTTCTTGAATTAACCATTAGATATTCAGTGACATAAATAGCTTAACCTAATAATATTTTCCTAATTAATGCTTAAAGCTTATTTGACCATTCTTTGTTATCTAACTCATTAACGTGCCTTAAATGAAAATACCATTTTTTTTATTTATTTAGGGAATAAAGAGGAATTGACTTTGTTTTTGAACAAGTGCTAGTGCAATGTAAAGCAGATTTCTTATATAAATTAAAATGAAAAAAAAGAAAAAATGTAAAAAAAAATGATTAATTGAGTACAATCAAAATTAAACGCCAATGAAAATAATGCACCATCAGATTTATTTAATCTAGAACGTGGATGATTAGAAATTCTGGAAATAGAAGAGAATGTTCAAGCCTAATAAATGAATTCAATTACCAATTGATAAATTAAACCCAACATAAACCAATGATATGGAGTCATTTGTCCGAATAATGAGGAAGAACTAAAATTCGTTAGAAATTTAGGGAAATTTGAACTTTCTCAAACATCTTCTTATATGTCAATTCGTAACATAATGCTTAATTTATTCTCTTTGGTATTTAATATCTTCATCTATATTACTTCCACCTTTACCTTGGCCTGTTTATAACCTCGGAATAAAGTCCTGCATGATTTGTGTATATATGCTATTTTTGAGTCAGCGGTCTCAGAAGCTTACTAAGATTGTTTATGGCAAGGTGCAATTCAATTCATGATTGAATAAGGAAATACTTAACCTTTTAAACACTCGAGATTGATTAAGAGTGTCCTGAATTAAGCTGAGGATCTATCATTCTGATTCATTCTTTTCAGGTGAAGTTTCCTTTTGCTTGTTGGTTTGAAGATAACATCCATCTCGCAGGTGAAGATGATCATTAATCCCTGCTATTATAGGGATACTTTGATCCGCAGTTATCTGCTCAACTGTACATTGAATCGTACTTTTAGAGTTTTAGTTCCATAACATGCATCGAATCATTGTTGTGCAATTTTTCTTCCAACCGGTTTGTCAATTTAATTGTTTTTATTCCTTAGGCTGAGCGTGCAAAAAGAATTTTAATCTCCAAAAACTTGATGCACACTTTTTAATTGTTGCATTTACAAACCCATGTTAGATTTTTTTTCTCCCGAGTAATAAATTCTAAGTCCAGGAGTCGATGGAATTGATGAAGCCATTATTTAAGATGAGGAAATATTTAGTTATCTATAGTAAAATTATTTACTTGGTATTTCAATGATCCACTGTTGGTACTTGATCAGCAGTAACAGTAAGACTAAATTCACTTTTTGTAACTCAATTAGAATCGCAAACGGATGGTTGTCCTGTACGCGTTCCACTAATACACGTAATTATATTATCCTATAATATTATTATATGTCATGAATGGGATCAAGCATTAAAATAATATTTTGTAAATTAAATCATGATCCTGAATTAGATCAAGTTTCTAACAAGCATTTACATTTATAAATAGAAATTTAAAGCATTCATTGTGCAACTTTGTCTCTATAAATCAAGATCTACACAAGAAGTTTCTCCATGTTCCTTAGATAAATGGGTTAGCAGCATTCAGTCAATCTCTTGTTTACAACAAATCTCAAGAATCCACTTTGGAGCTTGATTGGAAAATACAATACGAAATAAAATATCGTATATACGTAATTATATTATATTTCACTTTAATTATTACCACCACTTTCTTATGGAGCCTTTAAAACATTTACTCATGCAGACAATACCTTTTGAGTTGTCTGAAATAAATCAAGAACTCTGTTATTATACAATGGTAATTTTAAATTATTAGAAAACAAAATATAACCTGCACGTTTAACTACTGGTTCTAAAATATAAATCATTAAAGTTTCAAGAGAGGAATAAATCTGTGGCCTTATTTTATTTGAGGCTGCACATTTGGACCTAAGTATCTTTTCTTATGTTACACATACTCACTAAAAGAGAAAAGGAGAAAAGAGTAGAGAAAAGAATTGAGGGTAGTTCCAAAGCCAGGGTTGCAAACTGGTCCTTAAAGCCTCTCTCAAGAAATTAACCTATTAGAGGCCAATTCTCTCAGAATGCTACAGTTTGATCGGTTGGGGCTATAATTCTGCCTCTCATGTTCATGATTTTTTCTAATGAGTGTAATCATTGTTCATATTGACATAAACAAACTCATTGCAAATTTTATGTAATAGTAATTCGATCTATCAAATTTCAATAACTACCATAAGACAGTTCACTGTAAAACGTTGATGAAAGACACGCCTTAATTAGATCGCATTTGCAAAATAGAAAGCGCAGTCGAAGCTATATAGATCAATAATCTCATGAGTCGAAGCGGATCATAATGAGATGGAAGTGATGAAGATTGGCAATTTTAAGCTGTAAAGGTAATAATTTACATAACGATGGTGGTAACAAGTTTGTCTCAATATGTAACCTTAAAAGCTTAAATCTTCATCAATTACTCCCACTCACCGAGAAATTATATACTCAATTGAACTCAACTCCAGTTTAAAGTATTACTGGCTGAAAAATGCCATAATTCAAAATTATCTCATTAGCACTTTACACTGCTGTATTTAACATTTGAAGTATAATACTATCTAGGCACACACTAAAAGTTATCAAAATACTAACATATAACTAGTGGGGGAATATTACGGTAACCTTTTTTAATTCTGTGCGTTGTTAGTCCTAATTTAGTTAAACCTAGTCACTTCTTTATTTTACAATGAACTTGATGGGGATATTTTCTCTCCTTTATTTATTATTTATTTATTTATTTTTTTTATTTTAACTCCTATGTGTATTAGCATATACCAATTTTTCTTCTATCTCTCTCTATATATAAGTAACTTACCTTACTCACTGCCAGTGCCAGCTATCATGGTTGGCACATCAATACAATTGTTCACAAGCAGGTCAAATGCTGACCTAGTCCAAAAGTGGGCCTAAACCATTTTGGTTGAAGCAACTTGCTTTATAAAAGGAAAAAGACTCTCAATGGATCCGAGAAGGTTATGTCAGGCATTCATAAAAGAAGTAAATATATTGCAAGCATCAAGTCGTTCATAAGTTATGATTCATAAATATGGTGATGGGATATGTTTCACAACGACAAGGCGCAGTGTGTTGGGTCATCGGTGGAGGCCCCCTTCAGTCACCCCACACTTTAATCCTCACCTTCAGAGGCCAATAATTTGTGGAAATGTCCCCACGAACCCGTGGCTTTACTTAAGGCACCTACTCAGTGGGTCAGCAAATTGATTTCTCCAGCAATCGAAGAACTATTCTTCGACGTAAGAGGATTTCTTTTCAATTTCCGTCGCAGGACTATCGGAAGCGAAGTGAGGATGTTGAGTCGCGTGTGTAACCACATAAAAGAGGATATTGGATCTACATGAGGTTATAAAGAAAGAAATCGATGTGTTGCTAATTAAAGATAACACAGGATATCCAGCACAGTGATGACATAGAATCCATATAACCGCATAACTTATATACTAAGTTTGAAAGAAGTCTTGGTTTTGATTTTATGTGAGTCTCTCTCTCTAACTTATATAATTCACATACTAACTTATATAGTAAGATAAGTCCGTAAGAGCTACTCACATAGATAAGTTCTTATTCTTATTTTGTTTCTGCTTTTGTTTTCTGTACGGTTTGTTTATCCCTTATTTTGGATCTATGACTGTTGTTGTCGATTAGAGTATGTTTACATTTGTTGTATATTATTTTATTATGCATGTATGTCAACATATTTTTCCAGCAATAGATGTAATAACCCTTAGGTTAATCGGTTCTTTTTTCTTTTTTCCATTTTACTACATGGAGGCCCAGCTCAAGTATGCAAGAAGATTTGAACTCACTACCTCAGGAACTATGCCAAGTGACGTAACACTTTGAATGCAGGTTGACCAATTCTTTGCTCTAATAGCTTCTTGTCTCGTGGAGGTTGAAGAATAGACAATTTAAATGATTAATAGCTCCATATGATGTGACATTGTCAATAATTTATATATATTTATATATATACTATAATCAAATAATATATATATATATGATTATAGTTCATGTGCACATTAATTTAAAATTAATTCTTAAAATCTTAGTTGTTTGATGTTTAAGATGAACGTTTGGGATTTTAAACGTAAAAAGTAAAATAATACCAAATGCATTTATCTAAGAGTCCGAGAGCCCCCTCGGATGAGCTCACGTCCGGCATGCAAGATACGTTTTTGCACGAGTTAGCTCATTTGGTATAGGGCACCTTGACTCCCATGACTTAGGTGTAGAATTCGATTCTCTGGGGGACGTGTGTATCGCTTCAGCCTGGTAACGAACGATTCTACTCACTTCATATTTGCAAGCCTTACCGCTACCATGACAAATGAAGGAATGGAGGAAGCTGCACGCTGTGACAATACTGCTTGACAAAGAGATGTACCAGTCGTATGTCGCCTCCCACCACTCTAACTAAAGTTCAGATTCACACACACCGAGAGAGAGAGAGAGAGAGAGAGAGAGAGAGATGGTTTTGGACACGGTAATGATGCTGGTGGATAGACTGGCTGCGTTGTTAGGAAGAGAGGCAGAACTCCTCCATGGAGTCCGCGACAAGATAGAGGAAGTAGAGGAGGAGCTCAAATGGCTTCAATCCTTCTTAGAAGATGCAGAGCGTAAGAGCACAAAGGATAGAATGAACAAGGGCTTGGTGGACGGGATACGCCAAGTAGTTTATGAATGCGAGGATGTCATAGACATGTTCCTCGTTGAGGTTGAATGCTACAATATTAGAAAAGATTTCAGGGGCAAGGCCAAGAAGTGCTTTCACAAGGGAAAAGAGATGATTGCCCGCCGTGAGATATCTACGGATATCAAAAAGATCAAGAAGAAACTTGATGACATTAAGGGGAAATTACAATCAAACTACTATATCAAATGCATGCACGGAACAGATGAAGGCTCGAGCTGTATTCACGTAGATGAGGGACTACAAGCAAGGAGGGAAAACGTGTCCTATGGAGAACTTTCAAACATCGTCGGATTACAGATCGAAACCAATGAGTTGATGGCAGTACTCAGGGAAACAGAACCGAGGCGCAGCGTCGTTTCAGTAGTCGGCCCAGGTGGGCTTGGCAAGACAACTCTTGCCAAGAAGGTTTTCCGTGTGGTTAGGAACGAGTTCACTTGCTCATATTGGTTGTATGTATCCCAAAATAGCAAGGTTAATGATGTCCTACGAGATCTGTGTAAAGCTTTTGTTCATGGCCTTACAGCAGAACAAATCAAACACATGAATGAACGTGAAATGAAAGAGAAGATATCAGAGAGTTTAGAGCAGGAGAGGTACTTGGTAGTTCTAGATGACGTTTGGACGCGAGATACCTGGGATGGTGTAAAAGACGCGTTTCCGCTGGGGAACACGAGGAGCAGAGTTCTGATCACTACGCGCAACGAGGACGTTGCTTGGCATGCAGAGGCTCGTACTCCTTTTCGTCTTCGTTTCTTGAATCAAGAAGACGGTTATAAGCTCTTCTGCAACACTGTGTTTCTTGAGCCTCATTGTTTTCCCCCTCCTGAATTAACACAATTGACAAAGGAGATCCTCTACAAATGTGGTGGATTACCCCTTGCACTTGTTGCTGTTGGAGGCCTTCTATCTAGAAAACCACGAACAGCTCAAGCATGGAAACAAGTGGTTTCAAGCCTTACATCCGAATTGACTGAAGAGAATTGTGACGTCTCCCAGATCCTATCTCTAAGTTTCCATGACTTACACTATTGCCTGAAACCCTGCTTGCTGTATTGTTGTGCTTTTCCGGAGGACTCTGACATCCCAGTTCGGAGGCTCTTGCGACTGTGGATTGCAGAAGGGCTTGTAAAGAAAAAGGAAGGAAGGACATTAGAAGGAGTTGCCATGGATTATTTGCACGAGTTTATCAACAGAAGCCTTATTCAATTCTCCAAGTGTGACTCGGTTGGTGAGATCAAGTCGTGCCGAGTTCATAAACTTTTGCGCAGAAGGTTGATTAGTACAGCGAAAGATGAGAACTTCTTTCAAGTTCATGACTCTGCACGTGATCACCATGACTCGCACGACCTGATGAGGTGTCGCCGCCTCGCGATCCACCGAAATTCCGTTGAGATGTTGCCATGCTCTCTGCATGCTGTTCGCTCCTTCATGTCATCTCAGAGTTGGAATGGTCGATTGATCGAGACGTTCAAATTGCTTAGAGTTTTGGATCTTGAAGGTGTTGCTTGTGTTCAGACCTTGCCGTCTGAAATCGGACGCTTAACCCTTCTCACATACTTGGGATAAGAAATACATCCATCACAACACTCCCTAGATCTGCAAAGAACTTGCTCAAGTTGCAGACATTTGATGTGAGGGGCGTTGAGGGTTTTCATTTCTCAAGCTTATTGAAGCTCCATTTCAGGGGGAAACGTTTAAGTCGCTTCGTTAATTTGAGACACCTATGTCTCGGGCACAAACGCAGCAATGCCATGATGGAATTGCCTGATGACTTTGGAGTAAAAGGTTCGCTGAATCTCCAAACACTGTCATATGTGAAGGCAGGTCCTTGGGTACAAAAATGCATGATGGCCAACCTTAGAAAACTGGGAATAAGTGTGACAAGCGAATCCGAGTGCAAGGACACTGTCAAATTTATTGACGAACTAAAGGACCTAGAAGCCCTGTACCTACAGGGACGTCTATGGACTCTGCCCCGTGTAGCTTTTAGAAACTTTGTCAGAGTAACACTGGTTGACTCCTTCTTATGTGATGACCAGTTGTTGATCTTACAGGGTTTGATGCAGAAGCTGAAGATTTTTAAGGCTCCACAGAAGAGCCTACCAGGGTTGCAGCATGATATGTCGAGAAGGTAGGTTCCCTCAACTTGAAGTTTTGAGTTTGGAAGGATTGGAGTATTTGGAAGACTTGTTAGTGGACTTTGGAGCCTTTCCACGCTTAAGGCTCATGCGAATTGCTTCTTGCGGCTTGATGGCGAAGATCCCAGAAGGTTTGCAACACATCGGCACTCTTAAAGTTCTGAAATTAGTTGACATGCCGTCTTTAGTGTCTAGAGTTCAACGTCCCACCAAAGATGCTCCTGCCGGTGAAGATTGGAGAAAAATTCAACACATCACGTCGATAATTTGCATCAGGTAAGTTCCATTTCTTCAAGATACCACTTCCCGGGTTCCATGTAAAATACTATTGCTTAATTCTCTCTAAAGTCACCAGTATATATCTTCTACAAAGTGAAATGCGTCGGATTCAGCTTGGTAAAGGTACGGTAATAAATTAATTAGATATCAACAGTTAATTATGGGAATGAATCTAATTTTCATGGTCCCAGTTTCAGGTCGGGTAACTCTCTCACATCAACTTTGTGTAGGCTCTTTCCTTGTTTGTTGAATAACTTAGTACTTCTCTCTCACCGTCCTCTCTGCAATTTGCTGCAGGTCGCAGGATGAGATGCAATTTAAAGAATGGGAAACTGACGTGTAGTATAAGTAATTTCGTACAGCGGGGTGGTTGCAAACGTCAAAGGCAGCAGTTGGCTTGATATGCTCGTTGCTCGTATATAGTCATAGTGATCTATTTCTCATCGAATAGATCATATGGTTGTAATGTTTTCCACTGCATTCCAGATTCAAATAAGCTTTCCTCTGACTTTATCGAATGTCAAAATACCGCCGTAAGTTCATTGGATGCCTAAAATCGAATATGGACATTCTGTTGTAGCTACCTTGCCGAACACCATTACTTGGTTTTCAGGCACTGGAATATTTATCAAGTGACGACGTTTGGCCATATCATGATTGAATCTGGCTCCACAAAACTCGGTCATATTCAATTTATGATCCAGTAGATCTCAAGTGGTTCCGAGAGCTGGGTTCACCAGCATCCCCTCCTTCGATCACAGATCTGAAAATTTTGACAACTCATTGTAATAGACGACAGGCAACTACTTCATGTCGCTGCAATGAACACTATCAATAAATGCGACGTAAAAAACTTCTATAAGTTGGGTCAGGCAACCACTCCTTTAATGGGATCAGGCAACTTCTACAGTTTTCCACATGATCTGCTCACAGTGGCATTATGTCGCACTGTGGAATGTGGATGAATGATTTACCGGAGGTCGTGTTGCGCTATGGTTCCATTGGTGCTTTCTTTTTCACCGGTGGTGGTGGTGTGCGGTTCCATTGGTGGTTTCTTGTAGAGTACGGTTAACCAACGCATCATTAGGCACATTATCTACGCTGACAAGGAATAGAGAACAGTTTGCTTTTAGTTTTCCATTCTGCTGTAATTGTTTTGGGGCCTTTGGCTCTTAAATTCTTGTTACCAAACAAAATGATGGGTTTATCTGTCAAAGTTTTCAGCCACCGCTCTCCTTCATAATTATGTTCGTTGTATCATACCTCTGTTCACGCTTTATCAAGACTAAGCATTAACAGCCCATACTGGATCATGTATTTACTTTTAACTTTACCAAGTAACAAGATGAGATTATTTTAATAACAAACACTGAGCATATGCTTGGACCTCTTTGTTTAGGTACTTGCACTCAATAAACAGTTCATTAGGGATCAAAACTGGAAACAACCATAGAAAGGAATGTAGGCAAAAACTTTTCTTGATAAGACTTACTCTAGGGAAGGGTGTAAATGACACGCATATTCTGTTGTGAAGTGTTCCAACTTTTCCATTGGGAGTATCATGGTCAATAGAAATAATAGATTCTATCATAGTTGTGAAGTGTTCCAACAATCACTCTGTGGTACTGACTCAGTATGTTGTGCTATGACATCCTTATTGTTGTTTTCATGAACATTGGAGAAAGTAACTAACTTTGACTTTTTAACCACACTTCCATCTTTATGAGCTTTGAGACCTCAGGAGACAGAGTAATAGGTAACTAACTCTGAGTTTTAAATTATGGAGGGCCTTGATTCAGTTCTATTGTTTTGGGACCTAGCTTATGTTATAAGAACTGGTTAGGACTTCCTTATGATTTTGCAGTCATTTAGTGTCCGAGTCAAGCACGGTTCATTTTCATTGCCATTTTATGAGAAACCAAATACTTACATCTTGAGAACAGTTTGGAGTGCAAGTTTGAAATAAAGATATAGGCTTAATGAACTTGATGTTCCAAAGTAAAGAATTCCTTCCTTCTCTTTTATTTATCAGATTAAATATTGCCTGAGATGGGCAGGAAGCCAAGTCTGCAGGTACGTGGCGATATCCGGACATGAGAGTAGTTATAGTGATACAGGTGGTCACCATAGTGTTGAATTGTCATGTTACTCAATCTTTTTCTTGGTATATATATATATATATATTTGACTTTTGTGACAATGAACTGTTAGAATATATTGGGAACAATTTCAAGGATTGAATCTTAGAAAACAATAAATAATTGTACAAACTTTATCGAGGGTCACGCTCTTATTTCAAACAGAAAAGCCTGATCCATGTTAGTCAGGTTCAAACAGGAAAACTAAATAGCAATATTGTATCAGACAGAAGTGCTAAATATTATTCTTGTACCATTCAATGTTGAAGCTCATACTACGTCATTCTAAGAGCAGGGTACAGTAAGAATTTGAAGGAAACGCCTAACAGAAGCAACTTAGTGCTCCACGAATTGAAAATGCCATACTTCTCTTAAATTGTTTTAATGGAAAACACTGGGGTTATCGGGTATAGGAAACCCAGCACCAAGGTTTTTCTCTGCAACATATGGATTCAACTTCTTTATTTCCACGAAATATAAAACAAGGAGAGCAGCGACACAGCTCTCTTTAAAGAACTCAACAAAGGGGAGACCCTTTTTGCTTCTATTCGATCAATGAGATGATGATGATTAGATCTTTAGGTCGGAATTGGCTTCATGGTAGTGGTCATGATCACGCACCCATTGGACATGATATGTGTGTGTGCGCATGCACCCATTGGACACGGTCGAGTAAATGGCAATTCAATTGAAACATTACCTAACGCGAGGTTGGCGTACGAGGAAGGAGTGCCCCTCTTTATAAAAAGCCAACCGAGTCTAATTCTCGAAGTAAACATATTGCATACCATTGCTAAATACATGTTTAACAAAGAGAAAAGATTTGTCAACACCGTGCAAGAAGTTGAGAAGTTTAAACCAGAATGAATAATTCCTCAGCAACCTTCACCACCTCCACTGCCACCACCACCCCCACCTCCTCCGCAAGCTGAGCCACAGCCACCCCCACAGGCTGAACCAGCGCCATGATCATGACCACCACCATTATGGCCACAACCATTGTGAACACCACCGCAACCGCCACCATCAGCGCCAGTAGTAGAGGTGTATATGGCACCAGCAGTAGCAGTGTATACGAAAGTGTTGACGACCGAACCATGACCCTTCCTTCTTCTACGTGGTGTCTTGCTCCCACCGTCGGCGCAGAAGAGGATGACCATGGATATGGCTGAGAGCACCACGACGGCGACACAAATCACCAAAAGGCCTCCTCCACCTCTCATAACGAGGAACGGATCATCCCTACCGTAAAACCCAAGAAACCTTGCCATGGCCTCCATGCTTAAAGTCCTCACCGATCAGCTGCCTCCTTTCTTGGACTGCAGATCTGTAAAATTTAAACAGTTTCACGTCAATTCCTTCCCGCGGCTATGGACTCTTTTAGATGGAAACTCTGAAGGAAATACCGAGCTGCCTAATATTTTAATTAGTAGGGCTGCCTCATCTGAAGGTATGTCAAATAAATACAGGTGCCATAAACGGCTATATATATATATTGTGTATCTATATATACTCCCATCCGTGATAGATAATAACGTTACATCAGCTTCATCGTTTGATCTTAATGACACATGATTTTTATAGCACCTTGGAATTATTAGTATTGAATCAATCTTTAGAAACAATTAGACTTGGTACATAATGGAGCCCACGAAAAAAGTCAGGCCCTTGATGGTCCTCCAGTCTAGGGGTTAGCCAATCAACAGTTTGGTTCGGTTCTAAATGTCAAGCAGTTTGGTTCGGCTTGGTTCCATTAAAATCAGAAAATGGCGGTTTGGTTCTCGGTTTCAATATTAGAACCGAACCATTTGTATACCCATGGAACAAAAAAAAACCTGGACATAAGGCATACAGCTCCCCTACTCTTCCTCCTCTCTTGAGTCTACTTCTTCTCCATCAGGTCGACGATGATAAGTGATGATGAGCATCCGACTCTGGCACTCTCAATCCCTCCCCCCACCCCAACCCCTTCTCCTTCGTATCGATGATGACCTAAGGACCGACCGCCTACATAATAGGCTCACAATTGAAGTTACAAATAATCTCTTCCTTCTTACTTTCTCTTTCTCTCCATCATATCGTCGACAATTACCCCACTCTCCTCTTTTCCATTAGATGATCGATAATGACCCACTCTCTTCCTCCTCTCCATCAGGCATCAAATAACCAACCAAGGAAAGAAAATGTTGTTAGTGGGGTGCCATTAAAATATTATTGTAATTATTATGATAGATGTTATTCTTGTAACTCTAAGTCGGGAACTAGTTCTAAGTAGAATCACCCGAAAACACAATGCAAGAAATCTCTATTATATAAGAGGTCTATAATAAAGAATCAACAAACTCTTGCTTTTAAGAAGTTAACCTCTATTGACAGAAGTAAAAAAAAGTAGAAAAGAACTTTTTGCTCATACTTTGATAGTAAAAGATGTAGAATTTACTTGATTAAAACGATTGTTACGAATGATCTTTCATTCAATTTTGTAGAGAAACAATGTTTTAGACAATTTTGTAAAGAATATTCATTATTTTGGGGTTTCATCTTGTATTACTATTGTAAGAGATTGTTTCTCATTTTACTTAAAAGAAAAGCAAAAAATTGAAGAAGTTATTGGCAAAACCATTACAAAAAATCTATGATACATGAACCTCTATTCAAAATATCTTATACATGGTTTTGACATCTCATTTTCTTGATGAAAATTAAAATTATCATAAGAGAAATATTAATTTTTGTCAAGCAACCAACTATAAAAGGGAAACAATTGGCAAACTAATTGAATCTTATTTTCTTGAATAGCGCATTGAAGAAATTCTTTTGTGACTCCAGATAATACAGCTTCTAATGATATTTCGCTTGTTTCATAAAGAAAAAGGTAAATGTATGTGTCTTACTCCTAGACACTACACCCAAGGGTAAAGTGGTTCAACACCCTACACCCATCGAAAGGGTTAAAATGGTCCAACACCCTATACCCAAACATTAAAGACTAACTCATGGAGCGAAAGAAGATCACACATGCAAACAAATACTGGGAATGAGACTCAATTGTTTTCCAAAAAGAATATTTGAAGATTTTGTTAAAACTCTATGTTTTCAAATATATCGCAAATGAAATGGTTTTAAATAATAAAAAAGAAAATATTTGAAACCAAAAATCTTTAATTGAAAAGATAATCAAGCAAAACAGAATTCCTGAAGGTAGGATTGAATGAAGCATCCAAATCAAGCCTCGAAGCAAGGTCATCCTGAGTTCAAAATTCAAGTCGATCCTAAAGACGAGCCAGAAGAAGCTGACTCAAGCCAAGGTAGATTCAAGTCTCAAGTTCAAAGAACAAATGAAGATCACACCCAAGTCAAGACTCGTCTCAAGGTAATCCATTAAGATCGAGGAAGGGGTAGGCTATGGTAAGTCGAGCTCACCTAGCCTAGTCTAATAAAGGAGTTGATCCATGTGAGCTGCACCAAACCTACATGGGCTAAGAAGGGTCCACCCTCCCAACCCACAAGCACCCCATGTACATGAATGGGTCAGCTATTTGGATCGGATTGGGTTGGAATGGCCCCAAAGGCCCTAGAGGCCCCCCTTGAAATCTATAAAAGGGGATATTGGGGATGGGTTTTAGGCATTGAAGGAAGTGAAAAGAGAGAGGGAGAGTTGCAGCCAAAAGAGGAGAGAGAGGAAGAAGCTTGGAGGTGCTGCCCACCCCAAGTCATGTTCATCAAATCCGCCCAAGGAGCCTCTGATTAAGGTCAATCCTCCTCCCTTTTCTTTTATTTCCTTACTCCTTTCTTTCATTCAATTGAAGGGGTTGTAATTAAGGAGCTGCTGACTCCATTTAATGATGTAATAGTCAGTTGTTATGCTGCCCAATTTCATTTCATTAGATATATTCTATGTGTTTGATTTTCAGTTTCTTCTACCCCTTATACATTGTAATCTCTTATATCTCCTAATACCCTCTATGCTTAAGTTATGATTATACTTTACTTTTTGTTGTGATTTGTTTTTAAATTTTAGACGAAATGCATTTATGTATGTTCTAAACACGAAAATCTATTTTTCGCATCCTGCATCTGTCTAATATAGGATTTTTAATTTTCTGTTCCGTACTTCGAATGATCTAAAATTTTTTACACCAAATCCTCACACACCAACCCACTTATAATAAAATTTTCATAAATTTTATGGTCGTGCAGTTATGTAAATAAAATTAGAGAAAATTGGATAAATCTATAACCAAATTTATACAATCTTGTTTCCTATAACAGAGGTTGGGTTATCAATCCATAACTTCATCTGCAGTGATCCAATTTTATTGAAACTGGTCTCATTAGAAAGCTGACATCCATAAATTTCCAACAATACTAAGTTCATAAAGATCAGAGATATGTGCACTGAGATACAGTCTTTTTCTAAACCTTCATATTTCTGTCACAGATTAGTCCTAAACGTCTGAGCAGAGTCAAATGTTTGATTTAATTCTGCATATTCACAGCACCAAAAATTAGAATAAAAATAGTTTCTAAATCTCCATAGTTGTTTTTACTTTCTATAAAATTTTTGGAGACTAAGAATCTATCCAAAAAAATCCGAGAATAAATTTTGAAAAACAGAACCAGTTTTTGTTTTTCAGAACTTTGGAATATTTTCTTTCAAGACCTAGTTTCATGAATTTTGAAAACACACCGGACTTAAAACAAATCCTCAAAATGTCTAGGTTGACCGTTGAGTGTCGGTTTAAGAAGGCCTAAATCGAAAAGATCTCACTTTCCCACAATCGCTTTAGAAGTCGGAATACAACTTTGATAGTTTAAGTGAAACTAGCAGGCACGCTCGCGCACGATGTAGTGTGTGAAAAATTATTTAAAGTCTCTACATAGACTTCGAAGTAAAATTTCCACATCTACACAAGTGAATATAAGTTGGAGGTTGAGAAATACTTGACAAAGAAATTTCAAGAGAAATTTGATGATTTCGATATATTGAGTTGGTGGGCATCAAATTCCAATAGATATAAAATACTAGAAATGATAGCAGTGTGATGTTCTTTCTATTCTTATCTCTTTTGTTGCCTCATAGTCGGCCTTTAGTACTAGTGGTATAATGCTTGATCTATTTAGGAGCTTTGTTATACCTAAAATCGTGAAAGTCCTCATTTGTTTCGAGGATTGGTTATGTTATAAGATTAAAGAAAAAGATTTTGTGGAACAAGCTAACAATTGGGAGGAATATGAATAAGGTATAACATCAAATTATGTATTTGTTTATTTTCTGTAAAATTTATATTCATAGTTGATTTTAATGGATGTTTGGTGTTTGTTATTGTCCTTTTGCAAAGGTTTTACTAATAGAAGCTTAAGAAGATGATACCTCAAATAAACAAATAGCATAAGAAGTATATTTGACTAAGAAATGGTTTGTTATCCTTGTTTAAGATTTTCTCTTCTTTATTTGATATATTCATGGTATATATTAGTCATTCCTAATTTGGTAACATGTAGGGATAAAAAGGAGTATGTGAACTCAATGCGATGAAAGAAATACATAAAAGACATTTAGCTTGTTATTGTTAGTCTATATTTGTTGTTTTTTTTATATTCTGCTTGTTATTATGGGTCAATGGTCGTAATCATGATTTCTTCTGTTAGAAGCACACTATAGTGATATATTGGTTAATATCATCATAGGTTTTGTAACTCTTCTTTTGTGCTTCTGTTGGCATAATTTGGAAGTTAATTCAAGATCATATAACACCACTCTTACTATAATAGTATTGATTAGTAGGAAGTAGAGGTAGAAACTTTTCATGTAGGTATTTGTGGTGGTGATTAGGGCGCGATATAGCTTCCACTCATTCAAGTTAGTATATTGCAGTAGATAGATAATTTAATCTAATTATAGGTGCTTGTATCGATCACTGCACATAACCACTAGGTTGTTCTGTACTTTTGATAATGAGAAAATGAATCTCTGATTACGTTGGGGTGACTTTCTTTGTACTAACACATAACAAATCATTGTAGTTGATGAGCCATGTCATGTTAAGTTGGTACTTATATTGAATCTTTTCCAAACGCCAGCTTCTCTTTTTCACTTAGTGTCATAATGCTATGACATTGAGAGTATTGTTCAATGGATCCTAATTTGATAGAAAAGACTCTTTATATTAGGTGAAATGTGTAATGATCTCTTGCTTGGTCATTTTCTTTTATGTAAATGGGAAAAATATTTTAGATATTCTTCTATGATTCATGCTCTTCATTTTTCGTAATTTTGCACTTATTTTATGGAGTTTTGGACGCCCATTGTTGTAGTTAAAGAATATCTACATCATAGGAACTCTTGCAACGGGGAGAAAGAAACATATAAAAAGTTTCAGGCATGATCTTAAACTGTTGGACCTCTGACCGTCATGAATCGTATCACAGGTAAGAACTTTATTGTTAAGACAAGCAGTGATTAAGTGATGTGTGCAATTATATGATATTCCATTTGTAGATTAAAGACCCAGTTTCATTGATAAGATTGCTTTTGTTTTGTATTTTTTTAATTTCATTCAACTCCATTTGATGGTTTGATTTTTTCAGGATTTTTTGCTATAATGTTAACCTTAATAATATATGAACAACATCATAGTTGCTTTTGACTTGTGTTTTATAATAGTTTTCTTCAAAACAGTGTGCACATAACTAGCAACTAGTATTCTTAATCAATGAAATGATGGAATTACATCTTTCATACATCTGATCCATTTAACAATTAATCTGCATTTTAATTGTCATTACTGAATGCACTTTGTTTATATTTACTGAAGTAGATGAGTTAGAGTCGAGACCTTCTATACTTTCTCCTCATAGTTGTTGCATCTATGACTTCTTTCAAAGTTCACCATGACATATAAGTATTCTCCGAAAAATCAGTACTCTACTTGAACATTCATAAGACAGAGTCCAAGAGGAATGGAAAGGCCCGAAAGGGTGGAATCGGTGGATGCAAGTTGTATGGCTTGTGCTTAAGTGATTCTTAAAACTATGAATGCAAGTTCAATATTTAAATAATATGAACTATTTAAGAGAATTCAATACATTTGATCCATTATGGTTGACTTTATTATGGGAGTTTTTTAATGTTTTGGTTGGCCTATAAGTTGTTTGACATGAACTATTCAAGAGAGCTTAGTTGCTTTGATCGATTTGTATCGAATTTATTAATTATTATGATGAATTCATTGTATTATTGATTGTATTTTTTATAGAATTTAAACTTTATAATGATAGTTTCTTAATGTTTCAACTTATAAAAAATTGTTAAAACATCTTATGTTAGCAGTCATATAATCATTTTATATAAAATCCAGAACCGTGATTCAGAATTGAATTGAACCGAAACCATCGATTCGGTTCGGTTCTAAGCAAGCTAATGTTCGATTCGGTTGTGTAATATCAAAGAACCAATGTCAACAATTTGATTCAAGGTTCAAGCTAAAACTGAACCGTGAACACCGCTACTCCAACCTTAGCAAGACTCACTAGGACACCTATGAAAGTATACCTCTCTCACACACACACAATGGAAAAAGTTTATAAACCAACCAAATAGTTAACAAGAGAGAGCACTCGATTTTGTTTCCCTTGCTTGCAAGAGGAATAAAGGCTAAAAGTTAACTGCTTTTTAACGCAAATACAAAAGCTCTAATCTGCTTTTTAATGCACATACGAAAGCACTAATGAGATAAATGTCATGTTTCGTGTTATAATCATTCAATGATTTGGAACTTGTAATTGGTATTAGGTCGAGTTCAACCAAACAAACCTTTACTAAGGTGATAGTAGTTTAACGGAAGCTTAAGATTAATGATTGAAGAGGATTGATTGAGAACAAGTAAAAAAAACTTGAAGAAAACAAAGTAAATTATATTGATAGCAAAAAAGTGTGCAACCCACGACATACTTATAATTCAAGATGTGGGACTCTGGTGTGTCCGTCTAGGGGGCAAGACATCGCCGACGATGGCGGATGATAGGCATCGATGATTCAACGATTTGCTTCTTCATTTCATTTTTTTCTCAATTCCGTTTAGTTTCTTTTCTTCGGTGTTGTGAATCTGTAAACTATATGTTTAATGAAATGCTTCAACGAAATGTCGAGACCTATTTAGTGAGAACTGAGGTTCCTTTTCATTTTGTTTTGTTTTCGTTTAGTTATCTTTGATGAAATTCTTTCAAGGTCTCTATTTGTTTATGATATAAGTTGAAAGATTAGATGAAGACCAATTCGGAACTTTACCAATTTTTTCCTTTGAAAAGTAGTATGCACCAGGTACTTGGTTCAATCCATATTGAGCTTTTATTGTTCGTCCTACACTAGTAGCTGAAACAAGCTATTGCTTAGTCCTATTTGTTTCCTTATCATCTTCTTCATTAGAACTTGTTATGATTCGTCTTATCCAAAAAGTTTCTTGTCATTATGAAAACTTGAATCCCAATTGATGTGAATTTTTTTATAGTAAAATTTGAAAGATTTTGATTGATAATTAAAACTTGTCAACTAACAAGTAGGGTAGCGTTCCTCTTTGTGCCTAGGGACATGCATACAGAATACACGAAAAAGTTCTAAAATGATCTACCACTAGCTCTCATCCACTCTATGCTTTCTCAAGAAGCATGTTTGGAACAAGTAGTCTAGCGCTTCTATCTTAAATATGTTTGTGATCATGCCTTATTTGTTCTTGATATTTGTGATTATATTTTTGTTTATTGATAGTCAGATATTTGTGATTCTATCGTGTTTAGAATATGAATTTTGATATGAAAGTTATAGGTATACAATTGAAAATGTTATTGAGTGAAACTTTTTTGTTTTCATATGATATACTTTTTAGTTAGTATTGTGTTATATTTTTTGTGTAAATTTATCTTTTTATTATATTTTTTAATAGTGGCGTACTCATACCCGCACCGGATATGGGTACTGTACCTGTATCCATGCAACATAGGTGATCTGTAATCACCGGAATGGCACAACTGATAATAATCAACTATTGCAGGAAAGGAAAGGACACCACAAAATGCAGATATATTAGCTTAAATAATCAGGCAAATCAAATAGTGAGATCATTCACTGAATAGTATCTGCATGAACAATGGAAACAAAATGAAAAGAGCAATCTGTTTTGAAATATACACGAATCAAACAGGCAAAAAATGTGCATCGATGCGATGTCTGCAATGGGAGAAAACAATCAGAGAAGAGCGATCGTTTGTGAATATACATGGATAAAACCTGCAATTTTATGGTGCCTGATCTAAAGGATTCTGTGCGCCTCTCAAGGATTGATATTGCAGTCCCGGAGATATGCTTGATCATAATCGACATGCTTGGACCAATAATGCTGGTATTTCGGAATCGCAATATCTAACCAAGGTTTCATGTTTCCGTTGTAATGAATGACAGCTGCACGCTCGACTTCCTTTCGGTCGATCGCTGGATATAGCCAAGCCCGAGGACATGCCATGATTTATCCAGTGCAAATGTTCTCTTCCAAAATGTTACCAAACCGGGTGGCAAGGTTCCCATCCTCCAGAGCTGCCTACTGTGATTCTGCACACAGAAAACTCTAATTTAAGAAAATGTAGCAGATTAAACTCAAAAGAGAGAAAAAATACTAATTAAAGATGGATTAATTAAATAGTCCAACATAATCATTACCAATTTTGCAATGAATGGTACACCTCTGTTATTTTCTGCTTCTTCCATTCTCTCAAATCAAAGATATTCATTCCATAAGCCCAACCACATGCCCGAGGATTAAAGTGATTGGCAATTAAGGGACTTGAAAAGTTTAAATATCTATCAAATCGATGGAAGTTCCCCTGACATGTTTCGACTGCCCCATTCACCATGCCTTTCAAATCAATTGACCAAAGACGGCTCAGATCCTTCCGAACAACAATGTCGTCATCCAAGAAAAGCACCTTGAGGTCTGGGAAGATAGAAGCGATGGTTCAGAACTGAAAGGTACTTTGGATTGCGATACTTCAAGTTTGGATCAGAATTCCCGCGATCAGTTTTGAAGTAATAATCTACCGTAGCTGACGAAGCAAGTTGCATGAGAACCGGACTGTAACTTGAATTCAACCACGCAAATTCAGAACATTTTGAATCTGGATTGTACCATTAAAAGGCGGATTGCCAAAAACCACATCCTCATAGCTGCGTAATTCAGCCTATCAGTAACAATATGGAAAACATGCTTCTCGGGTTCCTGCGAAAAAAAAGAATGAGAATGATGAGTAAGAATTCCAATATTATCAGTTACGTTTTCTTTCTATTTTGCGCTTTAGAACAAGCAATTAAAACTTTTAGTACCTTGGCATTAGTCATGGTTGAGTTCACAACTACAGCAGTAGCTAATATGTTGTCTGAGAATAACGCATAATGATATAGGGAAGAATCTTGTAGATTCTGTTGGTTCGCAAATTCACGTCTGTCTGAGTTTAACGAGTAATATTCTGTGGTTAGGCGGAGCGGCAGACAGTGAAAGCCATTCGGAAGAGTTTTCGCAGCAAGCTGAGTTAAGAACATAACCTGCTTCCTATGTGCTCGAAGTTGCTCCTCTGAAGAGTAAACCATAAGTCGGAGCTTTTTCTTAACAGCAGAGCAATCGTCTTGCATCTACTTACCTTTGGCCAAAGTCAGCTCCATTGCCTTGAGTCTTTCATAGGGACTATGTGTAAAGGATCAACAAAAAGATAACCAGATAATCGACATAAGCAGACGCATTTAACTGATTTAACCAGGTACACAAAGAGAGGGCATCTTGTTAACATGGATCCCGAAAGCTACTTCCTTCGCAGCTCAGAAACTTTTCTCGCATCACCAAGTGCTCGCTGGACCTCCTTTATCCTAAGTCTAATCTCTCTCATCAAGTGTGGATTGTTCCGAATGGATACAAAACTTCGGTAAACCCTTGCCCTGATCAACTGATCATCAGACGCGAGCATCTGGCACAGGTGGTGGACTGGTCTGCGTTTCATTGATGGCCTTATGTGATCCTTTTCGACCAGGCTTCTCCAAATCATTTGCTTCCTACTTGTCAGACCAAAGAAATGACATTTTAAAGTCAAACACACAAAATTCATGCCCACGCCCACGCCCACGCCCACGCCCATGAACACCCACATGCACTCACTGCACAGCACCCGTACACACTCACTGCACATGCACAGAGGCACACATGCTCTGCTTTTGTTAGTTTAAGGTCACACACACGCAAATACCCACTTGCACCATAGCATGCACACTCATGCCTACACCCACACACGCATGCACAAACATGTATGCACCTACACATACACACACGCAAGAATGCACACACACAGACTGCTTTTCTCTGCAACATAATTAAGTGTATTTTTCACTATTTTGAAAGGGACACTGGCAAGTGTAAAAAAAGAAATATGATTGAGATAATTCGGAATTACTAGGGACCAATAGTTATAGACAAAGAAGGGACCAGAAGAACAACACAAAAGCAAATTGTTTTAGATCTAGATGGCATGGAAACCAAATAAGCTAACTGGCACAAAAAACATTAACATCTGCCTAAAAGAGGGGTGTATCACCTGTGCGAGAGAAGCAAATAAAGTGGCCCTAAAATGGTACCATTACAAGCACAATCCCTTATAGGAGAAAAAGAAATGTACAAATGAAAACAGTTCCTACTATACACGTATAAATAAAAATTAGAAGATTGAACAATTCTATCCGGTGAAACCAAAATCAATGAATTACATAAAGCAAACAAAAACTGGCACAAAGAATAAGCATAAAAAATCTTTACCAAAAAGGTGAAAAATAATAACCATAAGAAATAATAAAATATTGTAAAACAGATAGCGTGAAGATAAAACCTCTAACCTATTACCAGTACAATGTTGTGATTAGATGACAAATTATTCTAGAACAGCTACATTATCATTGTAAACTATTTGTACAGATCTCTTCTGAGAGAGACAGAGAGAGAGAAGTTCCATATGGAGAACGCATTCTGCTATCTGACAACAGCCTACCGCTGTGGTTAAGATTTGAATGTAAATGTAGAGTTGCTTTATATTGAACTAAAGCAGTTTTCAAAATGACAATGGCGCCTAATGTTCATACACGAATTTTTGGTAACCAATGATTACGCCAAGAATATAAAAAAAGGCACATTTCTACTTTTGTTATGAATGAACTGATGAAGTATGTTGAAGATGAAGTGCCTTGATGCATGCCATTTGCAAGATTCTTGCTGATGGCTAAAACAAGACAAAGAATTACTAAGCAACTTGAAGTGTAGAGGTAAACCTCAGAACACAAGGATTATGACTTAGTAAAACAAAATAAAGAAGATGTTGAACGCAAGTTGAATATTTTGGCAAAAACCCAACTATACATAAGTTGGTAACAGTTGCTTATTTAAGACAGATAATTTTAAATGCTTGTCCTTAGTAGTTTAACAAGATAGAACAAAATCACCATACAAAGAATTAATGCAGGTTGGCTACGATAGAAGTACAGCATGTGTTCTCTATGTGAAGAGACCACTCAAATTGGAAAAAAGAATATTATAAATCAATAGAAAAACATGAGCCGAGTGTTTGGAATCAACCATCAAGACGTACAAAAACATCATATATGTCATGCACCTACAATCAACCATTAAGATAGAAAGACAAACTATAATCAGGTTATTAGAAATAAAGTTGGTTTCATGAACGTAACATATAAAGTGAGAGAGAGACACTTACAAGGCGGTTTAGACATTTGGAGACAACTAGATGGAGTTACATTGATAAGACCTGACTAAGTGGCAGAGAAGGCTTAATTCTCATTGGATTTAATTCTAGAATAGATTCATGACTTCAACAGTTTCAACTATAAATAACAAATCGTTTGTGAATGCTTTATTTGAAAGATCCATATCAAAGTTATGGGCAATCGACATGGTTTACAATCCTGGCTGAGAATCAGACAGACATTGTGTGTAGAAAACCTAACAGTGAAGCAACTGGAAATGATAAAGTTTACCATTTTCTTAGGTGCAATCCATAGACCGAAGAATTTTCGTAATTTCATATGAAATGCATACCTCACCTCGTTCTCTACTGTGCACTCATATGAACTCATACTGATTCCTCGAGACATGTTCTTTTTATACAATGGGGACGAGGAAGCCAGGTGTGCATGCCTCCGGAATCGAACTCACGACCTTCATCTTGCAGGTCGACCGCCCTGCCAGGTGAGCTAATCCCTCTGAATGCATTTCTTGAGATTCTTCTTGGGGTAGTGATGCAAGCCTTTGAATCCCATAATTAATTGCATAAATAGGATAAGACCTGATTATAGAGAAAGTAATTAAAAATCATATTGTGGTTTCGACCAAGCTTATTGATTAACAAGTTAGCTCTTTACTCGGCTGAAGATAATGCTGTAGTGGTTACCAACTATCGATTCGAATTTGACTCGAATAATTCACTAGCGACCTTATTAACTCCGATTAGTTGGTCCGATGATCCAAGCCCAAGGACTTGGAATACTTTTCTTATCTTTTGCTTATTTAAATTGATAGACTTTCTGTGGAATCTTTTTGATACCTAGAGGATCAAACATAAGTAAATCATGCAAAGGAAACCAAACCTACTATTCGACCGCCCTTCAACCAACAAGCTTTGTTTGTGTATATGTTTGTCTACCGATTCGACTAAGCTAGCCTACTGAGCCCCGGTTGCTACATCTGGGTTCGTGAATATGGGAGGTTTTCTCATTGCTTTTCAGGTTTTGATAGAATTTTTTTGATAATTTCAGTTCTTATTTTAAAATTGCATTCTTGTATAATATTTAAATATATAGAAACATTCATATAAGGTAAGACTGTATACATCATGAAGTTATTAGAAACAAATTGATAGTAACACTAATAAATGATAAAATATAAAAAATTTAAGATGATTTAACTACGTGGTGAAAATGTTACAACAACAACAACTAAGCCTTTTCTCATACTAGATGGAGTCGGCTACATGGATTCTTTGTTTCCACAGATCTCTATCGTGTGCCATGTTAGCAGATAACTCACAATAAGCTAGATCATTTTTTATTGCTTCTTTCCAACAATAATAATACAATAATGACCTAACTTATGTTGAATTATAATACAATAAATAATGACCTAACTTATGTTGAGTTAACTATGAGCACTACCTGAAATTCATATAGCTGACTCCATCGGCTTAATTGTTGTTGTACACGGAAACATCAGCAGGTCTATCATTCTTGTTTCAACATGACACGAAATAGAAACATGAACAAAAAGTTCATTTAACTATGATATACGGAAACATCAGCAGGTTGATCATCTTGTTTCAACACGACACACGAAACAAAAACATAGAAAAAAGTTTCATCGATGCTTCCTGTTCCGTTGAAACTTTTGAGCCATTTTTATAAAATAAAATAAAAAGCTTGAAGAAACCGTGCCTGTTTCGGCCGCCATTCCGACCTCCCCTGCCCCATCTACCAGCGACTTCACTGCACCTCCGTTGGAGCGTTCATGGTCCGATCCTGACCTCATCCTCGAACTAAGCCAAACCAATATTTGGTTGTCAAATTTTAGACAACTTAACCAGACCATTATGATACATAAAACCAAACCATCGGTTGCAAAACACGGTTCTATACATGTTAATCTTATGCTAGTATATATGACGATTATATAACAAATAATCATAGCACGAGAAAATGTTCGAAAGATTGCTATAATTAAAAACACACACATACAGATTGTTATGGATTTTAGGTTAAGAAGACTGTTATGGGTTTTTTTTATGGTCAGGATTACACAGGAATATAAACATATATATATATATGTGTGTGTGTGTGTGTGTGTGTGTAAGCATGACCCTTTTCGATATGGTGAGTGTTTTTTATTTGGAAGGGTTTTGAAAACGTCGGGCATGAGTGAAACCGTTTTGAAAAATTTTGACAATATTATTACTCATGCTCTTAAAAAAAGTTTACAAAATTCGAATGTAAGCATGAGCAGAGTTAGTAGTGAGCATAATCCAATATATGTATATATATATATATATATATACATATATATATATATATATATGTGTGTGTGTGTGTGTGTATGTATATATGTATGTGTATGTACGTACATACATATGTATACGTGTATATATGTGTGCAGCACAGGCATGCGTGCGTGCACACACACAGGATTAGCAAAGACCCAAACCCAACATATTGTTCAGGGATTTAGATGTATTAATGCGATTTAGCAGAGACTCAAATATAAGATATTGTTCTTGGATTTAACAGCGATGAATGATTGCATTGTCGACCATGATTACCGTTCTTATTATGAGTAGCATCTTACTGAAAGGGGGTGACTTTATTTTCCCTTCATTGATTCGCAACTTTACTGCAAGTATCATGACTTATTAAATGTACCCAAATTAATAATGTTTTGATCCGATCCAGTTGCAAAGGTTTAGATCATGGATCAACATGATCCAATTGGCTTCTTTCTGGATCTCACGCTGCTGCTTTCTTTTCTTCCAAGTTACGAGATTTCGAATCTCACACATCTTCAAAGACTTTCTTTAATGGCCAGCACATGACTACATCAAAATATTCTCCTGCCTCCTTCAAATATATGCAAATAAATACATGTACACATCATGATATGCAACTTTATAACAGACCGATAAATAAACCAGATTAAGTTCCCATGCTTGAGCCACCATTTACACGATCAAGAGCTGCAGCCTTGGAAGATGGTTTATTTATCACAGACCGATATATCCAAGCGAAAGCCAAAATGCCTGCAGACGCCATGACCACGGCAAAAGCGAAAGCGACGACGGCAGCACCGAGGACGATGGCAGCTGGGACAACAACCGGGCTGAGGATGAGGAAGAGAGGAGAAGCCAAGAGCAGGATGGTGAAGGAAGCAAAGAGTGAAAAACACACCATGGCTATCAGAGGGCAGGCGATGGCCAGAGAGGCCATGATGGCGTACAAGACGGTGGAACCCCTTGTTCCTTGAACTTGCGGCCTCTTCTCCGCCATCTCCAGACTGTGTGTGGACTTGGGGTCTTGCAGGTTTGTTGATTATAGCCATTGAGGTTCGGGGAGAAAGGGTAACGTGTCAAAGGTAGAGAGAGACGTGTTAGTTTGGTGGCACAGGTGTTTAGTCAAGCTAGCTTCGTTGTCACAAGTTGAATTGAGTTCAATACTCGGGGGATGCATCTGGCTATGTCCTCCACACTCTAGCGGAAAAAAGAAGTGTTTCGTAGAAGAATTTAGTATCACAAGCAAACATTCATCATGCTACACAATGATCACATGCTACCATCATTATCTCATTATGGTGTATTCCCTTCTGCTTTGCTATGAATCTTTAATTTATTCATTGGAAAAAACATGGATTACCGTCATGATAACTTGGTCATCTACATTTAGAGCGTCATCAAAGACAAGAATAATACTAACAATTTGAGTTGGAAACTAGATGAATACTCAAACTCTAACTGCTGAATTATTCTAAGAGGACCTTGTTAAGTGCCTGAGACATTTGCAACTGCAGGCTGTTTATAAAGGAGACGCGACGATGCCCAACTGCCTGAAATCGTATACAAAATGGAACCAAATGATTGAATTCACAAAGTTGAAGAGGACAAAATTTGCGCTGCAACCGTGTTCTCAATAACAAACTTCTAATTTCTGTGATCAATAGAGCGAGATAAATGAGTCCGTACTGAAGGTTACTTACCTTCAGCATTATCTGTAGAAACTGTAACAGCAAACAAAAAATTTCTTTTGCCAAATTGATGCACCAATTCTAACCTCTAGTATAATATCATGGACTTTGACTATCAAGAGGTTCGGCCGATCAACCTAGCATGAAAAAGAAACATTCATTCATCAGCCATTATTCAAGGTCAAATACATGCAACAGAATTAAACCGAGTTACAGTTGACCCACCAGACTTTGATATTGAAGCCAAAGACTTGAGAAGAGCTGGAGACGGCTTCCTCACTGTGTGGCCAAGGATGACCATCATGGTTAACAAAGTCAGTGCCCCGGCTTGGTGTGCAGTTCCTAGCGAAACAGGAACGTACGAAAGAAGAGTAGAAATCCCTAATGTAACCTGCCAGTTTCAAATGAAGCAGATACAATTAGAAATGTTCATGCCGAGAAAGACCACTCCTAATTGAAGGAAATGCATACCTACACCATACAATCAAATCGCTTGGGGTGACAAGAGATCAAGTGACCAGCACAAGGAAAGCTGAATGGCTCATCAATTTCAGTTACTAAAGTTGATCTTAACCAATATCAGCTGAGTCCAACTCATTAGGCTATCCAAGTTATTAGCTCCAAGAATATGCTCTTTTCTTAATTCAGAATTTCATGCATCTACAAATGGCTCGGTGAATAAGAGATTTATTGGGTAAAAATCATCCAATTCTTGCTCGACATTTTGATAAATTTCTCAACTGAAGATAGCATGAAAGTACTCGGTCAGCAAGAAATTCAACCATGAAGCTGATAAGCTGCACGTTGAGATTCACTATTCAGGCTAAGATCTTAGGAGAGAGGCCAAGTGATCTGAGATTCAATTAGCCCCATATACACGGACAAACCAAAGACTATAGAGTCCATCACATACCGTGATCATGACTTAAATTCTCTTTGCAAATAGAAAATCTCTCATGAGTACAAAATCAGTCCTTTCAACATGCCCTACGATTTCTTTTACCTAAGAAAAAAATGAGGGGAAAAAATTAAAATAGATCTTATTGGAGGCCAAACAACCATTAATCCCTCTAATGGCCCAAACTCTTTTTCCAACAAGTTGTAATCTTTATACAATGAAAACATAAAATAAGGTGAAATCTAATTAAGAACCAAAGAAAATGTTGAAGGATGTTTTGGTGATTAACGAAATTTTACCACATTAAGGAAGTGAAAGAGCATGTTGGAGATGGAGACAGTGATAATAATGGTGGGATTAGAGTACAAGGGGCACCTAAGAGGAGATGTGCATTATTGAAGGAGATTACTATTTGCACACCCCTTTTACTATCCACAAACCCATATCATAAAATTACCAAAAAGACCTTTATTCCTCTCTCATCTCTACACGCAATTTCGATATTCCTTTCTTTTTACTATGGCGATTGGCATTTCGTTCGTTGAGAACTATCGTTACTTTCTTCGCAACCAATGAATACCTTATCATTTTCTTACGAACCTCATCGAAGTCAAAAAAAGAAAAGAGACAATTGGTCCTACTGATTTTTGGATTTTTTTGGTTTTGAGGAGTTTATTCTTATTAGCATCTTTGTATTTTTGTAAGTTTGTCTTGTTCTTTTAGTTTTCTCTATTTTGGCGGAGCTAGTTACAAAAGGCGGCCAAGAGATAATAAATCATAGTAACTAGCTCCACAAAAGCACTTATTCAAGCAAAATCTCTTGGACGGTTCTTTTAGTCCTAGATAATAAATAATTCAAGCAAAAGCACTTATCAAAGAGACACCGCCTTGGCCGCATCAAAAGCAGGAGCAAATATGAAGGTTTACCGACCTCCTCATTTCAAAAGTGAAGAAGAAGAAAAGACATTATTTGCCATCATTGTAGAGAAGTCGGGCATATAAGGCCAAATTACCCTAAATTGAAAGAGAATGTGGCCTTAGTAGAAGAACATGCTTCATCTTCCATCCTTACACTTAAACAAAAATTAAAGCAACTTGAAGCTCAAATGAAGGAGAAAGCAACAGTTAGTGTCGCTTGCTCCTCTTTAACAAAAGAAACTCAAGGTATAATCTCTTGGATTCTTGATTCGAGTGCTTCGTTTCATATGACTTGTAATTAATATATTTTAAAATCATGTGTTCAAAAACCCTTATCATGTGTTTATACTGCAGATGGGACACAATTAAATGTTGATAAAGTTGGTGACTTGCAAAACAAAAATTTTGAAGTTTTTAAAATTAATGTTGTTCCAAAACTAAATTTGAACTTACTTTCTGTATCCCAAATTTCGAATAAAAATTGTGTTATAACCTTTTCATCCACGGGATGTATTGTACAGAATCGCCTCTCGAAGAAGGTGATTGGGCTTGGCCATAGAGTGGGCAGACTTTACATTATGGACTCTTTGCATAATATAGGATATGTTAATGTTTTGACAAATGATGCTCTTTTATGGCAAGAGACTAGAACATCTTAATGCTCAAAAATTTTATCCATGTCCTCTTTGAATGAAATTTAAGGAATCCTTTTCTTGTAAAGATTGTGTTCTTGGTAAAATGCAACATCTTCCATTTCCAAACAAAACACATGTTACAACAAGACCCTTCAAAATAATTCATTTGGATGTATGGGGTCCGGCACCCGTTTTGTCTAAAGGAGGCATTTTCTATTATGTTATTTTTGTAGATGACTTTACTAGGTATACATGGGTATATCTCTTAAAAGCAAAATCCGATGTCTTTCAAAATTTTGTTATTTTTCATAATCTTGTAAAAAAATCAATTTGATTCCGAAATCAAGATTTTTAGATCTGATTCAGGAGAGTTTATGTCAAAGGATTTTTAAAACCATCTCAATACGTTTGGAATTATACATCAAACTTTTTGCTATAAGACTGCTCAACAAAATGGTATTTTCGAACGAAAGCATAGACATATTTTGAAAACCACAAGAACTTTGCTTTTATCAAGTGGTGTTTCTAAAAATTTCTAGGCAAAAGTTATTGTGACTGCAGTCTATTTAATTAATCGGATGCCCTCTTCAGTTTTATAAAATATGTCTCCTATAGAAAAACTCTTTAAAGTTTCTCCCAACTATTATAGATTACGTGTTTTTGGATGTAAATGCTTTGTTTATACTAACAAAGATGATAAATTATCATCTCCGGCCATAGAATGTGTCTTTCTAGAATATGGAATAACCAAAAAGGGATATAGGTGTTATGATTGTAAAAATAATAAGCTTTAATGTATCTCGAGATGTTAGATTTTTTGAAAATGAATATATTTTTAAAAGCATGGAGGATGATAGTTCTCTTAATAACTCCTCCTACTCCTTCTTGAATGATATTTTAGGTGAAGAGGTAATTCATGAAGAAAATGATCTTGATGAGCATATGATTACGAGATACTATTACACCTTTTTATCAACATTACAATAGGAGATATGTGTCTATTCCTAGAAGGTCAAATCGTGATTCTAGACCTCATGAAATATTTATCTCATATGATAGTTTTTCACCAAGACATAGAGCTTTAGTAACAAATATTTCAACTATAAAGGAACCTAGAACCTTTAAAGAAGCCAAATTATCACAAGAATGGACTCATGTAATGAACAAAAAGTTGGATGCTTTATTTAAAGCCCAAACTTGAGATATAGTCTCTAGACCATCAAACAAAAAGACTATCGATTGTAGGTGGGTTTATAAAATCAAGACTAATGGTGATGGCTTATTAGATCGTTATAAAGGTAGATTGGTTGCCAAGGGTTATTCACAAGAATATGGAATTGATTATGAAGAGACCTTTGCTCCTGTAACTAGAATGACAATTGTTATAACACTTATAGTTGTATGTGCAATTCATCATTGGAATATCTTTCAGTTAGACGTTAAAAATACTTTTTTGAATGGTTGGTTGAAAGAAGAAATATATGTGGAGCCTCCTCCTAGTCTCAATCTTCCTAGAAACTAAGTTTTAAAGTTCAAAAGAGCTTTATATGGTCTCAAACAAGCTCTCAAGGCTTGGTTTGATAGAATGACTGAATTCATGACACTGCATGGTTTTACTATTTGTTATACTGACACGGTTCTGTTTATAAGAAAATCCTCTGCAGGTCTTTTGCTCTACGTCGATGATATGATTATTACAGGTAGTGATAACACAGGTATCCAACAAATCAAGCAAGAACTTGGTAATATGTTTGAAATGAAGGATCTTGGTCAACTATCCTATTTTCTTGGCATTGAGGTAACTCGTGATGATAAAGGTTTCTTTTATCACAAACTAAGTTTACTAATGACGTTATTTTTAGATCAGGTATTACAGATGACAAAGTTGTTGAGACACCTGAAGTAATCAACCAAAAGATGCATCTAGTTTATGGTGAACTTCTGAGTGATCCCACACCTTATAAACAGATCGTTGGAGCACTCACCTATCTTACCATAACACGGCCTGATATTGCTCATGCCGTTCATACTTCATACTGTAAGTCAATTTCAGCATGCACCCACCTCAGTGCATATGAGTGCTATTATGAAGATTGTTCGTTATATTCGACAAACCTCAATTAAGAGAGTATTTCTATCATCTTCCTCGTTATCTCAGTTGCTTGCATATACTGATGCTCATTGGGGTGGTGATGTGAATGACAGGCACTCTACTACTGGCTACTACATATTTCTTGGTCACTCACTCATCTCATGGAGATGCAAGAAACAACAAAAGGTGTCTCTTTCATCTACCGAAGCCGAGTATCGTGCAATGGCCAAGACTACTACAGAACTAACTTGGTTGCGACGACTACTTCAAGACTTGGGCATACAAATGGAAGCTCCTCCAATAATGTTCTACAATAATAAAAGTGATATGTATATAGCCAACAATCATACCTTTCATGAGCGCACAAAGCACATAGAGATGGATTGTCACTATGTTCGTGAAGAGCATCTACAAGGCAATTTGACATTACAGTTTGTAAAATCAGAATATCAACTTGCAGATGTGTTCATCAAGTCCTTATCTGCTCCTCGGTTTCAATCTTTAATTGACAAACTTTAGGTCATGGAGTTGTCAGTTTGAGGGGGTGTTAGAAAACAGGGCCATTCGGGCCTAGCCCTGGCCCACTGGGCCAGGGCCACTAGCAGCCAGCCCCCCTTCTTCTCCTCCCTTTGTACTCTCACTCTCAAGTCTCCCTCTTCTCTATAAATAAGCCTAAAACCTCTTTGTATCAATTTAAGCCTTTTGTGGCTAATGAATAAAGATTATTTATTCAAGTTTGCTTTGTGTTCATTATCTTTTTCGTATGCACTTGTTGCTCTCGACTATATCCTTTTCTAAGGCTTCGTGATTATTACATTGTGGTGCTATCCATTCATCAATCTTTCGCAACTATATTGAAGCATCGTCTTCATTATACAAAGTACTTATTATATTATCGAGCCTAAGGAGAGTAAAAGTTATTGAGTATATTAGATGATGTATTCATTAATTGGTTGGCCGATGATGTAGAAAAATAATTTGTTCATTGTGATAGCGATGAATTTGACTATGCATATATGTTTGTGACAAAGGATGTGTTTAAGAGTCGTGATGAACTTAGTATGTAAGAAATATAGAGAAGAAGCATAATATTGTTATTGTTATTCTTCGTTTGAAGAGTAAAGGTATAACAAGCAAAGTATAGCTTAGGTGTGAAAGGAGTTACAAAAGTAGAGCGAGTAAAATATTGATGTTAAAAATAGTAAGTAGATGAGAACTATGAAGGTGAACTGTCCATTTTTATTAAGAGGAGAAGGTGTAGTCGGTGGTTATTGGACGTTGAATTTAGTGAATAAGACACATAATCACCTTCTATATTTGTATCTTGAAGTGCATGCTTTTGTAGGAAGATTGAGTAGATTTATCTATATCGCCCCATATCGTACGATACGAGTGATACACCCTATTTCTTTTAAAACAATAAAAGCGACAAAATTCTTTTACGATAGTAGGCAGGAACTACGTACACATAATAACCAAGTTCATGTTAGCATAGAAGACCAACGTTATCACGATGGTAGGTGATATGCAACGGAGAGATAAGACAACCAAAATGCACTGCAGCATATTAATAACAAAGAAATTAACAGAATTCACTAATAAAAATTACACAAAATAATGCTTAACCCTAATGATAATGTCCCTATATCACTTTGTGCACTAACAAAGTAACTATATTGGAGTGCAGATCACTTGATAGGTAGTTTTCAAGAATAAAAAAGGTAATTTACTGTATTAATAAGAACCATAAAAATAACTAGTTTTCAAAGTTCTTAAGAATTAAAAAGGTAATTTACTTCAATAACTTACCAATTACGACCCCGTCTAGCATTGGTAACTTACCAATTATAACCATGTCTAGCATTAGTTATCAATTATGACCACGTCCAGCATTAATAGGTTGCACAACACAACTATCTTACCTTAAAAGGTGACCTCGCAAGAATAACAAGAACCATAAAATAAGCAATTTCTAAAGTTTTTAAGAATAAAACAAGCAATTTCCTTCAATACCTTATTAATTATGACCACATCCAACATTGATACCATGAATTAAGAAACTAGACCAACTTAGAATAGTTCTTGATTTTTAATGATTTCTTATTTCTAAAATATTTTAAAAAGTTTTTACTAAACATTATAATATGCTGCTTAAATGCTTTATACATTGAAAATTGAATGGTGATCGATGAATATTTACTCAACTTATGAATTATATGAATTGTTTAGAATTATCGTGTTTTTTTAATTTTATGATTTTTTATTATTTTTTTCAATTTTTTAGTATTAAAAAATGATACGGTGTGATATGATATGTATCATATTATAGACCAAAATGATACATGATACTATATGATATGATATGAACAACGATGGATCTGAGTATAGTGGGACAAAAAACCTTACAAAAAGTCATTGCAAACCGAAACATATTTTGATGAATTTGAAGTGGGTTGATAAGACAAATATGAATACAAGACATATTTATAATGTATAAATGAAAATTAGGAATGAAGATAGGGTTCTTAAAGTATTCCATAACAACAACTACACGATCTAGACAATTATCAATATTATACAACAACTATTACCTACATAAAAAATGATGTATAGTGTTGCCTAGCTGAGACAGGATGAGTCGAATAGCATTGACTCATAGAATCTCTAAAATGACTTATGCTACTCATTTCATCTTTTTGTATACATGGAATTACCTGCAGAGCAGCCATGCCCATGGTACTTCCAATTAGAGATCGAATTCCTGGATGCATGTCCAATTTTCTTGTCATAAACCACATTGCTCCAACAGCAGCCAACATTCCTGTCGCAAGAATGCGATGATTTAACTGCAGAAAAGGAACCAGTTAAATATTTTATAGAACTAGTAAAGAACAAATATGAAGAATAATAAAACTAGGATTTTAGTAACTTAAAATTGGGGACTGGTATTCTTTTCTTTCAATTAAAATAATGCATGAAAAGGACCAGACAGAACTCTAAGAATCAAACTGCATAAGTCAAAAAGGGCGGCCTGTTTAAACCGATTCCTATTTATGTAAGAAGTATTTACGATATATAATCTTAAAGAAGCACATTTTCTGAAACAGACAAGTGAACTAGACAAATGCTGAAGGCTAAGATTGACAACAACTGCTACTCATAAGGAATCACAACTCTTAGTTATTACCTGAACCATGGACGTATTCTCAAAGAAATTACGAAACATTGGTTTCAGCTCGAAGATGTCATCAGGAATCCAGGTATCTCCCATCTTTGGGAATGTATTGAAAGCACGACCCTGGGAAAATATAGATAACAATGTAAATGATCCCATCTTGCAGCACAAAATCATCACAATAACTTGAAATCTTGAAAATTTCGTCAAACAATGAAGAGATTGACATTCTTCCATACCGCATCGTTTCCTGCAACAAAGGCTCCAGAGATGGCAGTAATGCCCACCAAAATGCTTATAGGTAAAACAAATTTGCGAATTCTAGCAGCTCCATGAACCCATTTCATGCTTCCAGCAGGGGGTTGTGGCATAACAACTGAAAGACCGGTCCACATCAAGCCACAATAGATCACGAAAGCAGACGTAAGATGTGCAGCCAGACGGTAGGCACTAACCCTTGGCTCCACGTACTCAGAACTTGGCTCCTACAAAAAAGAAGAAGTCTCGAGATGAATAAACAGCTGAATTAACTCATTTTGCATCACTTACGACACAAGAAAACCACTTCACCTCGAGTCCACTCTTTACCATCCACCAGCCAACAAATCCTTGCCCAGCGCCAAGTGCAAAGAGAGTAGAAAGCCTCAATCCAAGTTGACGGGTAATATAGCCTTTAGCAAGAAAATATGTGCAGGGAAGTGCAAAGACTAGACCAAGAGCCCTTCCCCACATCCGATGTGCGTATTCCATCCAATATATGAATTTGAAGTTCTCCAGAGTCATTCCTCTATGAACCCTGCATTTCATCATGTGCAAAGTAGTGTGACCACCAGTAACAACCGTGAAGCCTATAAGAATTTCAAACGAATAAGCTATCAAAGGAAACGCTTCTCGTATGTAAATTAATTAGTTCTGCATCGTTAATGAAGTATGGTATATAGAAATAATTTATCAGCCAGCAGAAGATAATTCATTGTTAATTGACCAACAATGCCCTTCTCTCTGTTTCTTGGTGCAATACAGATGCTAGTACTACTACTACTAAGCCTTTTCCCATTTCCCATACTAGATGGGGTTGACTACATGTATTCTTTGTCTCCATAGAGCCCAATCCTTAGTTACGCTAGGAGTTAACTTAACATAAAGTAGATCATTCTTTATTGTTTATTTCCGATACTTTTGTAATCTCCCTCTTCCTCTTTTAAGATTTTCACAATCTAGTTTCTTATACCTTCTTAATTTAGTTTCTTATACCTTCTTACCAAAGCTTCCTTTGATCGTATATTTACGTGTTCAAACCATCTTAAATGATTTTTTTCTCATTTTATCATCTACTATACAATAAAGAGTGTATCATACCGTATTATGAGAATCACGATACGATACACTACACTGTTTGCGATACAGTGTATCGGCCTATATCACTTGTACCATACGATACGAGTGATACGCTCCCATTTTTTTTAAAATCTTCCTTGAAATGGGATGTGATGTTTCTTTTGGCAAGAGAGACTTCCTGTCTTTGATCTCCCCACAATAGGAACAAGCACTTTTCAAAGTTTTCATTAACGAGAAATGCAATTTCCTTTACTAACTCATCAATTATGATCACGTCCAGCTTTGGTCGGTTGAAAAACTATTTATGCCTGAGTTTAGAAACTCCAAGGGCAACTCAATACCTTCCCAATTGAGTTCTACCATACCACAAATTAGGAAATTAGTCTAACATATAATAGTTCCTGATTTTTATTGAATCTTTTGTTTCTCTTGATTTTTACAATATTTAAAAAGTTACGATACGATACGTTACACCTATCTCCTGAAGAAAAACGATACACGATACTACATCGTACAAACAACACTGCATGAAACCAATGTGAATGCTTGTACCTTTTTGTTCAACCACTTTGAAATATGCATGGACAAATACTCTAACAAATTGTTCTATTTTTTAGATACCTTCATTCCAAGCGTAAAAATCACCCTTGCATTGCCGGTCCCAAGCCCAAATAAAGGAGGAGGGTTGTGTTAGGCTTCCGACAGCCAGCGTAAAACTTTGTCGGATTTTTATACCATAGATTACACAAATTATGAGCACTGCTTTGGGGCGTCCCCGCCTAGCGACGCGCTGTAGAGCCCGAATGCAGTAATAAGTAAGCAAGCGGCACTATATTTTTGCCCGGATGTAGTGAATCGATTATAAAGAGGGTTCTCACATCATGGATGGGTGTGGGTAAAGAAGTTAATCCCGCTACATTGCCGCCCAAATGTAGTGAATAATTTACAGAGAGGGTCTCCGCATTTTCAATATGGACGGATGTGGGGGTAAGGAAGCTAGTCCAATATAATAAGATTTGTATTGGTTCTTGGAATATCGAAACATTATCCGATAAGCTAATGGAGGCGATAGATACTATGAATCAGAGAAAGATTCATATTCTATGTTTACAAGAGACAAAGTGGGTTGGAGGAAAAGCCAAGGAGATATTGGATACAGGTTTTAAATTATAGTACTCACGTAAGGAAAAGGCTTGAAACGGAGTTGGTATTATCATAAATAAAGATTTAAAGGAGAGTGTAGTAAACATACAACGATATGGTGACTGAATGATGACGTTGAAATTAGTGTTAGGAGCAGAGGTTTTGACATAGTTAGGGCTAGAGATAAGAAAACTAAAGATCTTAATTATGTTAGATGCATAAAAGACGAGGATGAAAAAATTTTAGTGGCAAATGATGATATAAGAAATAGATGAAAAAACTATTTTTGTAAGCTTTTAATGAAAATAAAGATGTTAGTATTAGCTTAAGAGAGTTAGCCAAATCAAAAAAGTATATAGACCACAATTTTTACCAATGTATTCAAAAGAATGAAGTCAAAGAGGCTCTTAAACATATGAAGGGTGGTAAATTGGGAGGACCAGACAATATTCCTATAGAAGTTTGGAAAATACTAGGAGAAATAGGAATCACTTGGCTTACAAGACTATTAAATAAAATATGAAGAAACCAAAAGATGCCCGAGGAATGGAGAGTGAGTACACTTGTACCCATATATAAGAAAGGGAGACATTCAGAATTGTGCGAATTATCGAGGTATCAAGTTAATGAGCCATACTATGAAATTGTGGGAAAGAATTATCGATCGTAGGTTAAGACAAGTATGAAGTACAACAGAGAACCAATTTGGATTTATGTCAGGCAGATCTATTGTTAAAGTGATTGACCTTTTGAGACATCTTATGGAACATTTTAAAGCAAAAAACAAAGACCTTCACATGATATTTATTGCTCTAGAAAAAACTAACGTTAGGGTACCAAGGGAGGTTCTTTGGAGAACCTTGGAAAAAAGAGGTATACCATTGACATACGTTAACCTTATAAGAGACATGTATGATGGTGCAAAAACATGTGTGAGGACTCATGAAGGAATGACAGACTTCTTTGAAGTTAATATTGGGTTCCATCAAGGATCAACTTTAAGTCCATACTTATTTATAATGGTGATTGATGAGTTAACAAAACATATTCAAGATGAAGTGCATTGGTGTATGTTATTTGCATATGACATTGTTTTAGTGGAAGAGTCTAAGGAAAAAGTTAATAGAAATTTGGAACTATGGGGAGAAGCATTAGAAAGCAAAGGCCTCCGACTTGGTGGAACAAAGACAGAATATATGGAATGTAAGTTTGATCATTTGGTTACTTCAGAGGACATAGAAATTAAAATTGCCACACATTGCATCTCCCAAAAAGAAAGTTTTAAATACCTAGGGTCAATTTTTCAGAGCGATGGAAGAATTGATGGAGATGTTACGTATAGAATTAATGGTGGTCGGTTAAAATGGAGAGGAGCATCACATATTTTTTGTGATAAGAAGATACTATTAAAGTTAAAAGGTAAATATTATAGAGCAGCAATTAGACCTGTCATGTTTTATGGTTTTGAGTGTTGGGCAGTTAACCATCAACATGTACAAAAGATGTCTGTGACAGAAATGAAGATGTTGAGATAGATGAGTGGTCATGAAAGAAAAGACCGTACACAAAATGAGGTTATTAGAAACAAATTAGGAGTGGCACCAATAGAGGATAAAATAAGAGAGAATATCGTTTAAAATGGTTTGGACAAATAGAAAGAAGATTAAAAGAAAAACCTATAAGAAGGTATGAAAAACTAAATTTGGAAAGTATTAAAAGAGGTAGAGAACGACCACTAAAGTGTTGGAAAGAAACAATAAAGAATGATCTAGCTTATTGTGAGTTAACTGTTAACATGGCACATGATAGAGCTCTGTGGAAACAAAGAATCCATGTAGCCGACCCCGTCTAGTATGGGAAAAGGCTTAGTTGTTGTTGTTTATTGCTTGATAGATGCAAAAAAGGATGGATTTCCTCTCCTATACATGTGATAATGTGAGTGAATTTCTTTACCCACCACTACAACTTTCTAAAGCTGAAAATGAATGACTATTTGCTAGTATTTTGCCATGAGAGTTCGAAAAAGTAAGAATATATGCAATTGGTGCAACTAGCCTCAAATTAAAGCTTGTGAGAAAAATGTGAAAGCTTGCGTCTTTTCATTCAACCACTTGTGAAGTATGCATGAACAATTGTGCTGTTGACATACCCCCATTCTGCTAGATGCAAAAAAAAGATGGATCTCCTCTCCTAAATTCAAGAGTGTTAATGTAAGTGAATTTCGTTACTCATGTCTACGACTTTCTTCTGCTTACTGATAACAAAATTATGCCTTGGATGACCTCTGGCGTTAACATTTATACCCGTCAACAACAGAGACGGACTATTAAAAACACAAATCTTCATTTATAAGTAACGACCGTAGAAATACAAGGCACCAAGAAAGGTAGACACAACCTCAGGAAAAGAAAAGGAGGACCATCAAAGTATACATTTACACAATTTGCACCTTTAGCAAAGTAAAGGGAAGTCGTTACTCTAGTCAAGGAAATATTGAAACTATGGTAGCAAGTCAAAGAAACAAAGCACAAGCAAAGGTTTTCAGCTCGAAAAAGGCTTATATTTTTCTGGTAAAGCACCATGTACCACATCTCCTGTAATATCACAATGTCTCAATGAACTCTCCTTTATCCTCTTTACCGAATACTCATTATCAATATCCTTCATCTTGTTTCGTTCTAATATATATACAAGTTGTCAGTGAGAACCTGCTGACAGCACAAACCAAAAATCCATGATTTAAGCGTCTGATAGTGAAAGAGCTTCTGGCTATTCTTCATTTGCGTGAAATTGCTAATCACCGCCTGCCTACCACATTTGTCAACATAGAGATTAATAATTGATGAATGTCTTCGCAACTAAAGCCTATCTTGAATTTTCTAATTTATTTCTACACTGTTTCTTCACAAACATTACAATTACCATCTTATATCATAACACCACCAAGTTGCAGGCTCTGATTCTCTAATTTTAAGTTACATTTACGTCACAATATGACTTGTTTCATCAACCCTAACAGGGTTCCTTTAATGCATCATACCAAAACCAAAATCAAGCCTCCTCCCACACAGTGGGGTTGGCTACATGGTTTCTGTGTTACAGAGACACTTCTATTTAGGCACTACACCCATGAAAGAAATTCCAACAATCAACACATATTCTTTTCCATGTCCAACACAGCATGTATATATACATATATGTGTGTGTGTATATGTATGTTCGTATATATGTATGTATGTACTCTGTGTGTCACTGAGAAATTTCATGAATAATGACCAGTTATTACCTTATTAGTGAATTAATTTATGAAAACAGTATTTTGCTTTTGCTTTTATGAGATGTTATCAATTATATGTAATAACATATATAAATGATATTGTTTCCTGCGCATATGATTTTTGAAGATTGTGGTGTCTTGCACCAGCACGTGCACCGATGTGATAACATGGTCTCTGTATTATCGTGCTCAATGTTGTACCATTTGCATTTACCTCCAGAAAACAAGGATCTTATTTTACAGTTCCCTTCCCATTTTTTAGACCCTTCCATACCTCCTCGGAAGCATTCATCATCGAATTTCTTTTCCTTCTCAATAAAGCTTATACAACTTGCCATTTTAGCCAACCTCCACTACTTCTATCCGTGATGCCTCCATCTCATTCTGTAAACGCATGGACCCTAAGTATTCATATTTATCTTTCTTGAAATTGCAATTAGCCAAAATATTGAGTTGCAAAAATATAGATTTTTCTATTTGTTCCACTATGTTGAATGACTATTACAACACAGACCAGTCAAATTGGCCACCGTACAGGCTAGACTCAATAAGTCGATATTCAGAATTTAGGATGAACCAGAAAAATAGTGTCTTGGGACCAACCATTTACCTCCCACGATTGAAAAATGCAAGTTGTATGAATATTCAATATTCTAAATATAAAGAAACTCTACATGGAGTCTGACTAGTGAATCCAAAACTTTGGATTGTCCGAAGACATGCAGTGAAGAGTGTTGAATTGAATTACAATTATAAAAATTCAGGCTGGAAATAATAACCCCCCCCCCCATCATGTCATTTCTGCATAAACTCTTGTACAAACTACAAAGTATAGTTCCCCCACACACAAAAAAAAAAAATAGTATTTACTACCACCAATTATTTCACAAGGCGCATAACAAAAGGTAAAATCTAACCATTTCTTGCAAAATTAAAACCGTATCAATCGGAAAGGAGAAACATCAGTGCAAATGTACAAACAATATGCAACAGAGAACACTACGACGTGGACAAAAATCAAACGTGGTACAGCCAAAAACCGAACCATACACATCGGTAGACAAATCGCTAAACAACCAGTGTAGCTTCAATAAAAAAGGGAAACAGGAACCCACAAAAGCCAGAAGTCCTCTAGACGGCCTGCCATAATCACCACCGTCCTCCCTCAAATACACGAGACTAGGGCAGACAAACCTCTCCATATATGGGGTGACCATATATGGTGATACGATGGAAAACTAAACGGAAATACAGATGCTAGTGGAAAACTAAATTCTGCATCCCATGGAACAGAGTTGGCATTGACGAAACCCAGTTAGACTGTGATGATCAAACAAAAAAGAGGCAAAATTTCCGCAGCAAAAATGGTGATACGAAAAGGTATAAGAGTCTAGATTGCACTGACCTTTTGTACTCAGGAGTCTGCTTGTACTTCTCAAATTCGGCCTCCCACTCTTCCTGAGAGAGAGGAGGAAGCCTGCCCGTGAATTTCCAATCAGTCATAGAGAGGCCCGACCTGGTGAGCCTCGTGACACCACCAAGCACCACCATGCTGAAAACCCAACCAGCGCAGCAAAACAGCCAAGTTCCTACCTGCCTCTGAGCAGCTACTCCTTTCGTGACGAGCATCGTCACCCCAGAATTCGCAGCAACTTCGGTGGACGATAGCAAAGTTGACGCAGTAGAGGCATTTCTTTGAGGTGGGGGATAGAAGCCCTAGTACCATCAGCACAAACAATAGATAAAGAACAAAAACCCTAGAAGAATAAAAAAACCATGGGAGGTGAAAGCGTGTGACGAAAAAAAAAACTAACCTTGTGGACAAATCGATGGAAGAAGAATGAGGAGCTTCGGCCAGAAATCTCCCCTCTGGCGATCGAAGGAGATGAAACCCTAGAAGCAATCGCGGGCTCACCGGAACCCCTAAAGAAGAGGGGAGTTCGGCTCCGGCGAAGGAACGCAACCAACCGGCTCTGGAACATCGCTTCCTTGAACTCTCTCGCAACCGAACGGTAAATCGAGCAGACCGTGACTCCCTTCCCTCTTCCTTTGTTCTTCAATCCACTTTAATTTCTGCTTTTCGGGATTGAAGAACAGAGAGCACACGGGAAGGAGAAAGGGAGTAAGCGCGAAATGGGCTGACTGCTCTCACACTGTGATGATGAAGATGCAGTCGGTGTCTAGGGGCCGGTTCGGTTACCCCGGAACCTGGAACGGACTCTGGTTTTGGAGTAGTTCTCGTTAGAATAGAGAAAAATATTAAAAAATATCATTTCGAAGAAAAAGTTTAAATAGTATTGTTTGAGAAATAGAGAGTGAGTACACTTATTTATATATATATATATATATATATAAAAGAGACATTTAGAATTGTGTAAATTATTGGGATATCAAGTAACGAGTCACGGCATAAAATTAGGAGAAAGAATTATTGAACATAGGTTACGACAAATATCAAGTACATCATAAAACCAACTTAGAATCATGCAAGCCAGAGATCGACTATTGAAATGATTTACCTATTGAGACGACTTATAAAGCATTTTGCACTAAAACATAAGAACCTTGGTATGATATTTATTGATTTAGAAAAAAGTTACGGTAAGATGTCACATAAATATTCTTTAAAAGTTCCTTTAAAAAAGAGGTATTCTATTGACATATATAAATCTAAGATGAGGCATGTATGATGGTGTAAAAATATATGTGATGACTTATGAGGGAATGATAAACAAGTTAATATTAAGTTATATGAGGGATTAACTTTAAGTTCATATTTATTTATATTGGTTCTTAATGAGTTAACAAAACATATTTAAGATGAAGTACCTTGGTTTTTTATTATTTGCAAATGACATTTGTTAGATAGATAATTTTAAATAAAAAGTAAATAAGAAATTAGAACTATAAAGAGAAACATTAGAAAGTAAAGTCTTTTCACTTAGTACAAAAAAGATAGAATATATATAATATAAGTTTGATCATTTGGTTACTTATAGAAATTAAGATTGACACACATTGCATCTCTCAAAAAAAAATTAAATATCTAAGGTTAACTTTTTATAATGATAGAAAAATTATTGAAGAAGTTATGTATAAAATTAATGTAGGTCAAGAAAATATCATTAAAGTTAAAAGTAAATATTATAGAGCAGCAACTAAACCTGATATATTTTATAGTTATGAGTGTTACAACTAATTATCAACATGTATAAAAGATATTTGTGACAAAAAGGAAGATATTGAGATAGATGAGTGGTCACACAAGGAAAAAACTCATAAATAATAATGAAGTTATTAAAAATAAATTGAGAGTGGCACCATAGAGGATGTTTGTGGCAGAAATGAAGATGTTGAGATGGATGAGTGGTCACACAATGAAAGAATACATAAATAATAATGAGGTTGTTAAAAACAAATTGGGAGTGATAATGTTTAACATGGTTTAAATGTGTAGAAAGATGAGCAAAGGAAGTTCTATTAAGAAGGTACACAAAATTAGATTATGAAAATGTTAAAAACAAGAAAAAAACAGCAAAAGTGTTGGAAAGAAACAATAAAGAATGACCTCTCATGTTAAGTTAACTGTGAGTATGGTGGCACATGATAGGGCTATGTGAAAACAAAAAATTCATGTAGCCAACTCCATTTACCATGAAAAAGGCTTAGTTGTTATATATATAAATATTGAATCATTCAATTTTTAAGATCAAATATTGAAATTTGAATTAAAAAAGTAAAAAGTACCATTGACTTTTATACAAAGCATTTAACATGCATATTAAATATTTTTTAATTTAAAATTCAAGTGTTGGAGATATTTATGTAAGATCATGTACAAACATTATGCTTTTGAAACTACCTCTCTCTCTCTCTCTCTCTCTCTCTCTCTCTCTCTCTCTCTCTCTCTCTCTATATATATATATATATATATATATATATATATATATATGTGTGTGTGTGTGTGTGTGTGTGTGTGATTTGATCATGGGTGACGTGAATATAATAAAATACCTTTGGTACTTTTCAAAAGCTCTTTAGAAAAATACTTTTGAAATTAATTTTTAAAAATAATTTTTATACTTTTAAAATTATACTCATGCTACCGATAAAACAATGCTCATGTGATCTCCGTCTTTCTTAGAATTTTCTATACTTCTATAGGAATATGATCTAGTCCAACAAATTTACTAATCTTCATATGTTTAAGAACGTGTTTGATTTCATTATTTTGAATACATAAGTAGAAACGATGGTTTATAACTTTTAGGAACAATATGGCTATACATATTAGGAAAGTGGTGAAAGATGTGTTAGGTGTATCTAAAGGAGGTGTACCGGCACAAAAAGAAGCTTAGTGGTGGAGTGAAGTAGTGCAAAATAAAATCAAGGCAAAGAGGGCATGTTACAAATTACATTATGCTAAGAAAACTAGTGAAACTTTAGAGGCTTATAAGAAAGCAAAGAAAGAAGCGAAAAAGGTCGTGGGTAAAGCAAAAGCTAAAATTTGAGAATATTTATATAAAAAAACTCAACTCAAAAGAGGGTAAAAGAGATATTTTTAGGATAGCTAGGGCTAGAGATTTTAAAACTAAATATCTTAATTATGTTAGATGCATCAAGGACAAGGATGAAAAAATTCTAGTGGCAAATGATTATATAAGAAATAGATGGGAAAACTATTTTATAAGCTTTTTAATGAAAATAAAGATGTTAGTATTAGCTTAGGAGAGTTAGCCAAATCAGAAAAGTATATAAACTACAATTTCTACAGACGTATTCAAAAGAATGAAGTCAAAGAGGCTCTTAAACATATGAAGGGTGATAAATCGGTAGGACCATATAATATTCCTATAGAAGTTTGGAAAATACTACGAGAAATAGGAATCACTTGGCTCATAAGACTATTTAATGAAATATGAAAAAACCAAAAGATACCCGAGGAATGGAGAGCAAGTACACTTATACCCATATATAAGAACAAGGGTGACATTTAAAATTGTGTGAATTATCGAGGTATCAAGTTAACGAGCCATACTATGAAATTGTGGAAAAGAATTATCGAACGTAGGTTAAGATAAGTACGAAGTACAACAGAGAACCAATTTGTATTCATGCTAGGCAGATCTATTGTTAAAGTGATTGACCTTTTGAGACTTCTTATGGAATATTTTAGAGCAAAAAAGAAAGACCTTCACATGATATTTATTGATCTAGAAAAAACTTTTGATAGGGTACCGAGGAAGGTTTTTTGGAGAACCTTGAAAAAAAGAGGTATCCCATTGACATACATTAACCTTATAAGAGACATGTATGATGGTGCTAAAACATGTGTGAGGACTCATGAAGGAATGACAGACTTCTTTGAAGTTAATATTGGGTTCCATCAAGGATCAACTTTAAGTCCATACTTATTTATAATGGTGATTGATGAGTTAACAAAACATATTCAAGATGAAGTACCTTGGTGTATGTTATTTGGAGATGACATTGTATTAGTGGAGGAGTCTAAGGAAAAAGTTAATAGAAAATTGGAACTATGGAGAGAAACATTAGAAAGCAAAGGCCTCCGACTTAGTAGAACAAAGACAGAATATATGGAATGTAAGTTTGATCGTTTGGTTACTTCAGAGGACATATAAATTAAAATTGCCACACATTGCATCTCCCAAAAGAAAAGTTTTAAATACCTAGGGTCAAATTTTCAGAATGATGGAAGAATTGATGGAGATGTTACGCATAGAATTAATGTTGGTTGGTTAAAATGGAGAGGAGCAACCGGTATTCTTTGTGATAAGAAGATACCATTAAAGTTAAAAGGTAAATATTATAGAGCAGCAATTAGACTTGTCGTGTTTTATGGTTCTGAGTGTTGGGCAGTTAATCATCAACATGTACAAAAGATGTCTGTGACAGAAATGAAGATGCTGAGATGGATGAGAGGTCATACAAGAAAAGACCGTATACATAATGAGGTTATTAGAAACAAATTAGGAGTGGCACCAATAAAGGATAAAATGAGAGAATATTGTTTAAGATGGTTTGGACATATAGAAAGAAGATCAAAAGAGTAACCTATAAGAAGGTATGAAAAACTAAATTTGGAAAGTATTAAAAGGGGTAGAGGACGACCACAAAAGTGTTGGAAAGAAACAATAAAGAATGATCTAGCTTATTGTGAGTTAACTGCTAACATGACACACGATAGGGATATGTGGAAACAAAGAATCGATATAGCCGACTCCATCTAGTATGGGAAAAGGCTTAGTTGTTGTTGTTGTTTGTCCTAAACTAATACTAATATCTGTGTTTTTGCTAAAAGACTTATAAAAATAATTTTAAGATCTATTTTTTATATTATCATTCATTTGCCACTACAAAAGTAATAATCTTCTTATCCTCGTTTTTAATACATCTAACAAAAGTAAGATCTTTAGTTTTTTTTGTCTCTAGCCTTAATTATCCTAAAAATATATCTTTTACCTTCTTTTGAGTTAAGCTTTTTATATAAATTCTCCTAAATTTTAGCTTTTACTTTACTAATGACCATTTTTACTTGTTTCTTTGCATTTTTATAAGTCTCTCAAGTTTCACTAGTCTTGTTGGGATAATGTAATTTGTAAAGCTCTTTTAACTGCCTAGTTTAAATTCACTTAACATATCTTTTACGCTTTTTAATATACATAGTTGTATTGTTTCACATATGAGAAGGCATACTTACGTAATTCTAAACATCTCTTTGAAGAACTTTTATTTAAATATATATTTTTTCTCACTTTTAAGGTTCTACCATTCGGTATGAAAAAACTCTATGTACTCTTTTATTTTGTGTTAATTTCTTTACTATAAAATCTGCAACTAAAAGTCGATGTTGGGTAGTTACACGATCTATCTATTTTACTACAAACAAATAATTAATTTACAAATAGAGAGAGTGTGCGTGAAAGAGAGGAAGATGTGATTTATAATTGAGGAAGGCAAAAACATCCGCCTTTTCATGAAGAAATTTCCACATTTTACAAGCAGGGTGGTTTATGTTCTTTTATTTAAGGGCGATTGACACTTTTGAACACCTTTTTTCAACATTTAATTGTCACTCAGTTCAGAATGATACAGTCCATGAAACAAGCGATCAGGTGTGGAAGCTAATTTAGAAGAAAATCGTGCAGAACAAATCTCCAACGCATTGCACTTAATTAAAGAGAATTCAAAGGTCGAAGAGCAAGGAGTGAAATGTTAGATTCAACCAGTTTGGTTCGGGTTCATGGTCTCGAGCTAACTAGAATAGATGGTTCCGGTTTATCCGGAACCCAGACATCTTTAGACCCAACCTTTTAAGTGCATATTGGATATATAAAGCAAAAGAAGTTTTAAGGACCAACACATTTTAGGATTACTTTTAGATTTTATATGAAGCAATATTGTTTTGAATCACTTGATTTAACATCTAATGGAGTCATCATAGCTCAAAGTCAGCCATCCAAGAAATTTCGTAATGATAAGGGGTGATGGGTTTTAGTTCCTCTAAGATAAGTGCATCTTTCCAGGGGCACTGCCAAACTTTTCAAAATCGAAGGGTTGAGTTAAGTCCTTGCATAATCTTGGCTCCGATTTCCATTAGAATTGACTTCAACTGAATGCCAGTGAGAAGAAATTGTCAGGCCAGACATGGCTGATTCCGGGGTACCAGGAACGAAGAACCATAATCGGACTGTTCAGCGGACAGTTCCGGTTTCAGTTCCGTTTTCGGGGCAGTTTTGGATATGGTTCTAAGTGGTTTCAGATCCAGTTCTAGGTAGTTTTGAAACCGGTTTTTGGATGTTTCGAATTCAATTCTGAAATGCTTCGAATTCAATTCCGAAATGCTTTTGAACTCGGATCCAATTTAGTTATATGACTATTAAACTATATAAGACTATAAGTTATATAACTATATAAGTATATAAGTATATAACTTATAAGACTATAAGTTTATATAATACTAAAAGTTATATAACTAAGTTTATAACTATACATACATACATACATTACATTAAAAAGGATATAGTTACTTTATATAAGCTCTTATAAGTTATAACTTATAAGTATTATATTCATTGATTAATTTGTGTATGCATGATATATTACATTGCAAAATGTATGTAAACTATGTAGTAGTAATATAACTATTTAAGTATATATTAATATATATACATAATATAATTATGTAAGTATATAGCCTATTACATATATGATATATGTAATGTAATCATAGAATTATTATATTATATGTATAAAATAATAAGACATTAAACTTAAGTTATAATATAATATATGTACAAAAATTCATACAAGATGCAATATATATAATAAAAATGAAAAAAATAATGAGCTTGATAAGAATTTATTTACTTATGAATTATGCCTCCTACGTATACTCTTGGGTGAAGAGGAATCAAAACTCACATAGTTCTCTTACCTTTTGGTAAAAGCTCACTTATCTAAGGTGATTGACTGTGAACTTAATCATCATTGTTACTCCATGCTTGCATAGGATGAGTGTCAATAGTATTCGTACTAGTTTCTCTTTTAATAGCATAGTCTTTGATATACATGTCAATTGATATTTTTTTATGTTTCTCTGCTTGACGCCTTACTCTTGTCTAATCATCTAGGCAAGCCTGAGCTTCTAAGGTCTCAAGTTGTAAGTTAAAATGGTATTCCTCTAATATGTTACAGTTTGCACTAAATACTTCCTCTACAACAACCGTTGATGTTAAAATATCTAAATTTTCTCCATTTAATCTTTTCAAATTCATAAAGATTATAATGAGTAGCATTATATACCTTATACTAAGTTGAGTCCATAGATTTTTGCCGCTTTCAAAGTCTATATTTCAAAATGTGACTAAAAAACTTATCACTAAGAGAGGAGAATACATGGTTGTGACTGCTTTCTTCTTCTACTTGTAGAATAAGATGATCATGTGCATAACTATAATCGATACATAATTTATTAATCTTTAATCTTATATCATCGATTATTAATATTCTTAAACTTGTTTAATGAAAGGTCCTTATAATAAACATTCAAAAATGATTCTAAGCCTTCTAATTTTAATCTAGAATTTAATGCAGCAATAACTAAACTAATTGTTGGAACATTTATAATAATTAAGACATTTTTCTATCACCTCTTACACAATATGAGATAAGTAAGAACTAGTACGAAATTGTGATAATGTATGGACTATTTCTGAAGCTTGATAAACAAATAAATAACAAGTCAAATAATAAACACCACATAATACATTTGTACTATTATTAAAAATAGAAAGGAGATCTAAAAGACATGTACACACATCTCAATTAGATTCAAACAAATTTGATTCTAGAAAATAAAGATGCATAAACTCCATTAATAAGTCTCTATAGAGCATAGTTATGGACAATATTTGATAGGTTGAGTTCCAATGATGTACAACGTCTTTTAGAAAATTTCTTAATTTTCTATCATTTCATTTACAAAAATCTACTCATCCATTTTTAACATTAGGACTATTCCAAATAAAACTAAGTGTGTTTCTAATAAGTTATATTTAAGATCTATAATCTTCAAACCATCTTGTACATGTAGGTTAAGTACATGACAAGCACATCGAATATGAAAAATTTAACACCTAAAATAGGTTGACATATTCTTTATAATTCAGAAATAGTACATGTATTTCAACGATATTATCTAAGTGAAATTGAAGTTTTTTTACAAGATAATCGATACTCTTCACAAACTGATTTTAACATATAACAAATATTTTGTGCAATATGTGATTTATCAAAACAACGAAGTATAAAAGACATTTTTTTTATTTACTAACTCTCGTCTATCTAATGAACAGTAATATGATATATGCATGCAACTGCCAATTATCAATCTATATATCAGCACATAAAGACACTATGCTCAAATGAACAAAAAAAATGAAACTAACTCTTTTTTCTCTCTTTATATAATTTATAAATATTTGTACTAACCGATTGCCTAGAAAAAAGTGCAACTAAAAGATTATGAGCATTTTTAATGTACTCAATAAATCAATTTTTTTATCAAAATTAAAAAAAATATTCTACTAAAATAAAATGTGCAAACTCCTCTCTATCTCGAGTGAAGTAGTGAAAAAGCCCCATAAAAGTATATCCACTAGTAGAGGAACTTCCATACGTAGAAAATTAAGTTTGATGAACATCTAAACCCATTATTATTGGATGCTTTTTTATAACATGATTTCCTAATGTGCCATAACTATCTTCTATCTTAAAATTGTATATCTTATCACGGAAGTTGCACTTCACCTGATTCATAATGCCTTATTCATAATATAATTTTACAAAGTTAATTTTAAATAAATTGGATCCCTATGACTTAGCTTTTGGAGGGCGTTCTCTATGTGTAGGTTGTATTTGTTGAACTTCCAGTGATGAAATAGTTTTCAACATAAATGATATGTTAATACCTGTATCGTTACCTATATCTGTCGTGCTTTCTTGACTGAGCGGTATTGACATCATAGATCTTTGAAGAATATGACAACTCTGATTTATGTTCAAAATGACTTTTCTTTTATTTTTGAAACTAGAAGAACCATCACCACAATAAGCTATTCACTTAATAAAATAAACAAAATTAATTAAAATTAATAAGTTACACTAATATGAAATTAGAGAAATTAGAGATAGAAATTGAAGGAACACTCAAATGTGCTGGTGTAAAACTGTAGAATGTAGTCTTTATCTCCTATTGAAATAAGAGTCACATAAATAAAAATAAAACACTAAAATGAAACGAGAATGAGATTGAGTAAAAAATATTTTTAAAAATTTAAACTAAAGGCAGTTAGTGATGCTGTCTGCCTATCCAGTACCTCGGTATCATGTGACGCCCAAATGCATATTGAGTGACTACGGGTGCCACATGGTGCCTGCTTGACCAATTGACAATTGATGTGGCTGTCAGCAACTGGCATGCAGTTGTTGACCGGTACCCGCTTATTAAATTTTTGTACTGCCAGTTATGGGTTGGAACATGCAATTATCTAGATCCAAACCCCTAGTTCCAAAACTGGCAGTTTGGTTATAGAATTGGTGCGGCGGTTCAAACTGAAATTGAACCACCAGCTGTAGTACCGATTCCGAACCGGTTTTTGAAATCCAAAAATCGGGACCTACCCGATTGCAAACCAGTTCAAACTGTCAGGCCGGTTCTGAATTGGCCATGTCTAGTCAGGGCCACATTCTTTATTTTTGTAGACTTAATATATATATATATATATATATATATATATATATATATATATATATATATATATATATATATATATATATATATATATATATATATATCAGGATCCTACCCACTTTTGACATGCCTACTAATATCCACTCATTGCTTTTACATGGTATAAATATAATTTTAAAATTTTTAAGAAATTTTAAAAAATATGAATGATATTATTATTACACTAAAAAATAATGTGCAAAGATGATCCAATCAATCGTTTGTGTGTGAGAGAGAGGAGAGAGAGAGAGTTGCTGGACTCTTGTTCATGGTAAACTCTTATTGATAATTTGAACCATCTGTTTTTTTAAATTAGACGGTCTAAATTAAAAATAGTTTTTTGAAAAGCAAAAGTACAAAGAACATACATACATAGATCTGGTCTACCTTGTGGACTATGAACTCCACCCTAAACAAGAAAAGGGCACGGCAAAATGTTGATTAGAATGATGATGTTGAACAATCCTACTTCATTTTCATAAATATCATGCAATAATTGATGTACAACAACAACAACAACTAAGCCTTTTCCCATACTAAACGGGGTCGGCTACATGGATTCTTTGTTTCCACAGATCCCTATCGTGTGCCATGTTAGCAGTTAACTCCCTATAAGCTAGATCATTCTTTATTGTTTCTTTCCAATACTTTTGTGGTCGTCTTCTACCTCTTTTATTACTTTCCAAATTTAGTTTTTCTAACCTTCTTACAGGTTCTTCTTTAGATCTTCTTTCTATATGTCCAAACCATCTTAAACGATGTTCTCTCATTTTATCCTCTATTGGTGCCACTCCTAATTTGTTTATAATAACCTCATTATGTATACGGTCTTTTCTTGTATGACCACTCATCCATCTCAACATCTTCATTTCTGTCACAGACATCTTTTGTACATGTTGATGATTAACTGCCCAACACTCAGAACCATAAAACATGACAGGCCTAATTGCTGCTCTATAATATTTACCTTTTAATTTTAATGGTATTTTCTTATCACAAAGAATAACGGTTGCTCCTCTCCATTTTAACCAACTAGCATTAATTCTATGTGTAACATCTCCATCAATTCTTCCATCACTTTGAAAAATTGACCCTAGGTATTTAAAACTTTCCTTTTGGGGAATGCAATGTGTGCCAATTTTAATTTCTATGTCCTCTGAAGTAGCCAAATGATCAAACTTATATTCCATATATTCAGTCTTTGTTCTACTAAGTCGGAGGCCTTTGCTTTCTAATGTTTCTCTCCATAGTTCCAATTTTCTATTAACTTTTTCCTTAGACTCCTCCACTAATACAATGTCATCTCCAAATAACATACACCAAGGTACTTCATCTTGAATATGTTTTGTTAACTCATCCATCACCATTATAAATAAGTATGGACTTAAAGTTGATCCTTGATGAAACCCAATATTAACTTCAAAGAAGTCTGTCGTTCCTTCATGAGTCATCACACATGTTTTTGCACCATCATACATGTCTCTTATAAGGTTAATGTATGTCAATGGGATACCTCTTTTTTCCAAAGTTCTCCAAAGAACCTCCCTCAGTACCCTATCATAAGCTTTTTCTAGATCAATAAATATCATGTGAAGGTCTTTCTTTTTTGCTCTAAAATGTTTCATAAGACGTTTCAAAAGGTGAATCGCTTCAATAGTAGATCTGCCTGGCATAAATCCAAATTGGTTCTGTGTTGTACTTGATACTTGTCTTAACCTATGTTCGATAATTCTTTCCCATAATTTCATAGCATGACTCATTAACTTGATACCTCGATAATTCACACAATTTTGAATGTCTCCCTTGTTCTTATATATGGGTATAAGTGTACTTGCTCTCCATTTCTTGAGCATGTTTTGGTTTTTCCATATTTCATTAAATAGTCTTGTGAGCCAAGTGATTCCTATTTCTCCTAGTATTTTCCAAACTTCTATAGGAATATTATCTGGTCCTACCGATTTACCACTCTTCATACGTTTAAGAGCCTCTTTGACTTCATTCTTTTGAATACGTCGGTAGAAATTATGGTTTATATACTTTTCTGACTTGGCTAAATCTCCTAAACTAATACTAACATCTTTATTTTCATTAAAAAGATTATAAAAATAGTTTTTTCATCTATCTCACCAACAATAATGGCACACATGTACCTTTTGGTAGTCGAACTCCCCACCAGCAACAACATCACACATGTACCTTTTAGTCGAACTCTCTACAATGAACCAAGGCACACATATACCTTTTGGTAGTCGAACTCCTCACCAGCAATAACTGAACACATGTACCTTTTGGTAGTCGAACTCCTCACCAGCAATAACGACACATATGTACCTTTTGATAGTCAAACTCCCCACCCATAATAACGACACACATGTACCTTTTGGTAGTCAACTCCCACCAGCAACAACAACACACATGTACCTTTTGGTAGTTGAACTCTCTACAAGGAACAAAGGCACACATGTACCTTTTGGTAGTCGAACTCCTCACCAGCAATAACGACACATATGTACCTTTTGATAGTCGAACTCCCCACCCACAATAACAACACACATGTACCTTTTGGTAGTCGAACTCCCCACCACCAACAACACACATGTACCTTTTGGTAGTCGAACTCTCTACAAGGAACAAAGGCACACATGTACTTTTTGGTAGTCAAACTTCCCACCAGCAACAACAACACATGTACTTTTTGGTAGTCGAACTCTCCACAAGCAACAACGACACACATGTACCTTTTGGTAGTCGAACTCCCCACCAGTAACAACAGCACACATGTACCTTTTGGTAGTCGAACTCTCTACAAGGAACAAAGGCACACATATACCTTTTGGTAGTCGAACTCTCCACAAGCAACAACGGCACACATGTACCTTTTGGTAGTCGAACTCCCTACTAGCAACAACGACACACATGTACCTCTCCCCACAAACAACAACAGCTACATGTACCTTTCGGTAGTCGAACTCCACACCACCAACAATGGTGCTAGAGCGCTCTCGATTGAGCTAATGCTTTGGCTTATTATCTTTTTCTTAATTAAACGGTAATGTGACATAACATAGAATCTAATGACAATTAGAAAAGTGTTTGAGATAAGGTTTTGGTGTTCAAAGTCAAAAGGAAGGAAAAGAAGTGCTTTTGGAAGAACAGCTGAATTTGACAAAACGGGCAAAAGGAACCAAATTTTGAGCTGACTTCTAATACACACATGCAGTAGTACACTAGCGCTGACAATTCAATTTCTGTGGGAGACAAATAAACCCGTGCAACCCCTACCCACGTGCTAAACTAAGGTTTGCAATATATTTATATATAATATGTGGTAAATGCTTACAAGACATTTATGCTTAAATGCTTAAACTCATGAATCTCTCTCTACATTAAGTTGGCGAGATTGGTAGTTGAAATTTAAATTTTAAAAAAGAAAAAATACATTGATACCCTTTTTTAGATACAATAAATATGTTTAATACTATTTGATTTTTTACATAAAGATTTCAACAATCATTAAAGATTTCAATTGTTCGACTGTGGACGAGTGTGTGCATGGACTATGCTCTATGTAGACTTGGTTTTTATAAAAGATATTCTTATTATAATCATGTATTTTAAAAGGTAAAAGATAAGCATGAATATACATGCATAAAAAGATCAAGATTTTACCTCTCCCTCTCTATCTATCTATCTATCTATCTATCTATCTATCTATCTATCTATATATATGGTATCTTAGGTATATAATGCACTTTGGTGCATAATCTTACTAAAAAATCTTCATCGTTCGATATTAAAGATCAACAATAGAGATTCTTATCACTTTGCATTTAATGTATGCATGTGTATTAAATGCAAGTATACAAGGACAATTTGAATATCTATTGCCAATCTTTAAAATTATACATTGGAGATGTTTTAATAAGATTATGCACCAAAATGCATTATACAATTAAGACTCCCTCTATATACATATATATATATATATATATATATATATATATATATATATATATATATATATATATATATATATATATATGCTTGACCTGTTGAAATGAAAGTCAAGCTATAACGGCATAAAATGGATTTATCCACATGATCATCTATTTATGCTTTTGTCCAAAGCCGCATGTTATACCATCGCCATTAGATGAAATGAAAATCTAGATTATGATCCAATGATTGAAATAAATTGATGAGATTGAGCCCATCATATCTAAACAATTTTGTTTTTTAAAAATAGAAAAAAATAAAGAAGCCATTGTAATTGTCGGAAATAATAAGTCTACTAAAAGCCCAAAATCAGAGGAGAATATAGAGAGATATGTATAAATGCATAATGTCTTTTGGTACATAATCCTATGACAGAGATGTGTAATTATTTTTATTATGTACCTTTAAAGTTTGTATAAACCATTAGATCTAACTCGGATCAAATTGATGAAAGCAAGGTGCAGGTTGGTGCATGAGTACTCTAGTGCTTTAGCCCAAACTCGGCCTCTAAGTGGGGTCCAACCTAAAGAAATGTGTAAAAGCAGACGGAAACACAAGAGCTTATAAAGTGTTCTAATCAAGCGACACTTTTGAGAGGAAGCGAAACCAAAGTCCAAAAAATGACGAAAGAAAGTGCAAACTCTATACTCAATACCTATAGTTGTTGAAACTAAATAAAAGGTCAAATTATTTATCATAAATTAGTTCTTCTTTCCACCAAATAAATTCTCTTTCAATATTATTCTTCAAGAGCTTTTTCTCATTTCTTGCGACTGTTAACCAATGGCTCAGCCATAGACATTAGCAAACTGCCGGTTTCGGGTTGTCTGGTACCTAAAACCAGAATTGAAACCGATTCCGAAACTATCAGTTTAGAGATTTTTTCAATGGTTTCGGTTCTGGTTTCAGAATCATCTTTGAACTATTTCATTTTTTACTGTTTTGGAGTCAAACTCCTCACCAGCCGAAATGGTAGGAAGTGTCCTATTGTTGACCCAACGAGCTGTTTGTGTTAAAGGGTATTGAAAAAATATATAAAACTTAGTTAACAACAGTTTGGAATTGATAGTTTCGGTTTCGGTTTCGGCTCATGCTAGTTTCTAAAGATCATGAACCGTAACAAAATCGATAGGTCTCTGTTCCAATTACGGTTCCAGTTGCTGCCGGTTTCGCGGGTTGTGTGATTCCCATTCAAACCAACAGACTAATTCCAAAGTCGTCATGTCTAGGTTCTAAATTTGATGCCCTTGTTGTGCACATCTAGAAAACTGGTAGAAATCTCCCTAACCACTGGTTGTCTATGGAGAGGAAGGAAAGGAAGTGAAAGTGGGAATGTTTGGATTTCGTGTTGTTTTTGTGTCATTTGAAAACGACCAATTATTGTGTTACTTTGACTGTTGGGACACAAACACATGCTTTTCGTGTTGGTTATATTGAGTTTGTGTTTGCATCGTGTCACTTAATCTTTGTGTCAAAGCAGGTTTACCCAATATGATACGTATTATTCGAGTAACATTACATGTCGTGTCTGACAGGAGGCTTGTGTCTGAGGCTTGCCGACCACTTCTAGACTGGGGTTTTGAAGTTTCTGTTTGGCACGAAACACAATAATGCGGACCGGAAAACGTGTTTTTCGCTTTCCATTCACGCACGGTTTCCGAATCAGAGGCTTCCTTCCTATCCCATGCTGAGTAGGCACCACGTCAGTCCGATACGTCTCGGTAAGGATGCAATCTGTGAACCGAACCGAGTTGAGAACATGCTACTCCAGCGGGCTGCGTGGGTAGTAAATTATCAACCTTCTAGAAGCTCCCTATCACGTGCCTTGTGTTGTGCCTTCTAGAAGGCCTCACTGACGTGGCAATTAGATCCCCCTTCCAACTTTTCACTGAAACATCATTACGTGCATCCCACAACGAAAAGCCGAAACGTAGCGGGAAAGATTCTTCTGTTCTATCTATACCCTTGATCTTTCTCCATAAAGACATAATACTCCTTCCTAACGTCGCGGTGTTACAATTCTTTTTTTTTTTCTTTGTTATTTATCTACTTCGGACCTGAACCCATTTATACTGCCTTGTGCAGGACTAAACCAAAACCCGACTAGTTTCAGTGACAGTTTGGATTTTCCGATTCTGGTTTCAATTCGAACCTGAAACCAATTACAATAATAAAACGTATAAAAATTAGAAAAATAAAAGATAACAGAAAAGCCAAACTGCTGATTTCGATTTCGGTTCTACAAAGCAAAGAATCATAACCGAATCGGGGAGGAGAGAACAATTTGGTTATGGTTTTGGATCCATTGGTTTCGATTCTGCCAGATTTCACTCGATTTATTTCTGATTCGAGTCACTGGTCCAGTTCCGAGGTGAGCAAGTGGGCATGTCTATGTAGAGCTGAATCCGGATCCAACCCATACCTGACATCCAAATGGATTTAATCCTGTTCGTATCGGTATGTGTGTGGACGGTGGACCCACAAAAAGCGACGCGGATTTCGTGAAACGGTGTTCGGACGGTCCGTGGGGCGCCCACCATTCATAACACCGAACCCTTTTATAAGGAACCCCTCCCCTCTTTTTCCAAACCGCTTTTGGCTATCGAACCCTAAAACCAGATACTGCTTTCCTTTGTTTCCCCACTTTTTCCCTTCTCTCGATGTATGCATCCCGCACCTTTTCCCCCCTAGTATCCGGTTTCCCGGTAGCCCGGGCCACCGGATCCGCCCGCTTCCGCCCCATCGCGGCCTCAGTTCAGGCAGCGCCCGCTGTCGTCCAGCCGCGGACGCTCTACGAGGTGCTCCGCGTGAAGGAGACGGCCTCTGTCGTTGAGATCAAGGCTGCCTACCGCTCCCTGGCGAAGCGGCTCCATCCCGACGCTTCCCGCGGGGATTCTTCCGACGGTTCAGTCCGCGACTTCATCGAGATCCATCGGGCCTACGCCACGCTCTCTGATCCGGACGAGCGCGGTCGCTACGATCTGTCAATTGGAGTCGGGGTTTGGCCCTCGTTTGCTTCGTCGCGGGGGAATCACAGTGGTTTCGCGGCGAGGTTCCAGACGCGCCGTTGGGAGACAGATCAGTGCTGGTGATCCAAGTTTCGTCCCTGTCGACGATGCTTTTCTACACATCTCTTTGTTTTAAAAGTACTAGGTGTGAGAAAATGAAAAGAATTCTATAGTAGGTAAAAGAAGCTAGCTTTTATTTGGCTATTGCTCGATAGAGAAGGGTATTTCCTTGTCTCTTGGTGTAAATCTTGAATTTTGTATTTTTACATTCACTTCTGAACATCTCTCTCTTTCTGGAGATCAAGTTAGTCAACATTGGTATGCAGCGTGCTTATGGCTGTTGGATTTATATTCACATTCATTTTCCAACGCTGGGGACGGTCAACTAAAGCGTGCTTATCACTGTCATTGGATTTATCGTTGATCGTGGAACTTCCAAGTTTTCGATATCCGGATTCCTAATACTTGTTCTTGATGATCTTATGGATTGTTGAACTTTGGTTTGATTCATGGTGTCAGTAAGGCGCAGATTATGATTTCTTAATAATCTGGATTTCATGATTTTCCATCTACTTGAATTTGATTTCCTGTCCAATTACAAGAAGCCGTTGATTCTTAAACGGGACTCTGCACTCCGAGGACAGAGTTTCTCCCATGGAATACTGAGGCGGCACTATTTTGCTTTTCAGATCTCCGAAGAAATCCTGTTGGCCATACTATTGGACACCTTCCCACTCCTGATAAAAGATTCAATAATGTGTCCTCTTCTCCATTCTCTTGTGCGCGCTCAATATTTGGGTCGGTGAACTAGTCGGACAAACCGAACCTTTGTCTGTTACGGCGTCACCTAATTCTTTTGATAGGCAAGGCGGGTAGGCAGATCCCTACCCCGCTGGGTATTGAACTTCTGACCTCGTCACACCCCTAGCTGAAGCGAGCGGCACTTACTTAAGATAACCCTCTTTCTTCATAAAACTTGAATCTCTAAAGTGACCATCACCTACTTAACATAACCCTCTTTCTTCGTTCGAACTTGAACAGTGTAGCTAGTTGGAAAAATGCATGGTTTTGGCCAGAGGAAATCAACACAGGGCATTCGGTGGATCGACTTCATCCGGTGTCTACACTCCGGCTAGGACGAACCACCGGAGACACCTTCCACAGCTACGTAAGGAGCTTGACAAAACAAATTAGGTGTCTCTCCATTGTAACCCAAAAAAGAAAATAAACAATAGATAGGGAAGGAATACAATCGTGTTCGATCTCATGTTTCGGTGAAAGCCAAAAACAAGACAAGTGAAAGGCAATCACATGACCCATCTCCAGACTGTACACAACACTAACTAGCAAACTTCTCTACACCACACCTCGTAACTTGATGCTCAGTGGCGCGTAAACTATAATCCAAAATCATTAAAGGACCAATCCTTTGAATCATCGTCATTTACAGCTTTTCAGTGTGGAGGATATCACATGCATGATCATGCGAATGCTGCTCAATTCACTTGCGGCTGACGTCGCTACCAATTGTCTTCCCAACATTTGGTATACTTGTTCAAGGATCGGCCGAGCATGCATTACGATCAAGGGGTCGGACGGGTTGAGAGCTATGGCCACCTCTGTTACCCATGACAATTTCAGAGAGGTATCGTTGCCGAGGTCGCATGCGAGTTGCTGAATAAGGGATAACAGGACTCCTTGACTCAAAGGCAGTGACTTAGTTGACAAAAGCGCCATCAAATTCACCTGTAGAATAAGAATGACTAGATCAAATAATCAACCAGAGTAACAAAAAACAAATACACTTCTTGGAGAATCAAGCGCTCATAGTCGATGGAAAAATCAGACCACTAATTGTTAAACCCTCCAACAGTGCCGAGTTCAACATCCTTCATCAAACCAGTACCAAAACTGAGGTTTCTCCCAGCTAAGTGGGGTCGCCTACCTGGATTAAGAAGTCATCATTGTTCTCATTCTTGTGTCAAAGGAAAAAGAACGAGCGGTTGCAAGTGGCTTGCAATGGCTTACACTGTATCATTTATTAGCTTAAACCAAATAGCTAAGAAACTACTTTCAGAAAAGCTTTAAAGATGCAGTGTACGAACTATTAAATTGCTGCTTAGAGTCACTTGGCATTGACATACAATATGCAATGTTATGTCTGTCTATTTGTTTTCAAGGAAAGCGAGTGCTTTGTCAAAGAAAGAACAATTCAATCACAAATAAAGCACTTGCAGACGCTAATCTTGGTTACATCTCGATCACGGTGAAACACACCATATAAGATGTATTGGACAGTACATGTGCTTTATTGGAAACTCCATTCATCGTCTTGGATTTCCTCAATGAGGTTAGATTGCATGGTAACCCTTAAAGCCTCAAATAACACCACAATAGAAGAAAATACATGATCAATAACATCATCATCTCATTATTGTTTTAAACATGAACAAATATTTTAAATTATCTATTTTTTTGTATTTTATATATTTAAGAAAATATGCCTCCTCACGTCATATCCAAACCAGATGAAAAAATTAAATGAAACCTTACTTATGGCCTCGCAGTAGGAGAAAACATACCTGAGAGCATAACCAAGAAACAAGCGATAGATCAGTACTTTGGAGAGCTAAAGTGAATGCCTCCTCAAATTTGTGTTCAGAAATAAGCCTAGTCAATTCTTTGGTGGGATCAGGAGGTGCCTCCACCTGTAGAGTAGGAGGTTCCAGCTAAATATAGTTGAACATAATCAAAATGGTGAACTAGGCTAATGCAATAAGATCAACTTCAATTAATCTATGACGAAAAGAAAAACAAACACGTGGAACCTGCATCAAACCTATTTAAACCAACCTGAGATCCATTACTGAGATGTGCATTATTTATTGCATCCATTACGGGATGAGCCCTTGAAGCTGCAAAAGCTAAAATCTTTCTTTGACCCTCAGCCACTTCACTATTTAAAGTTTGGACAGCAGAAGCCAGCGAGCTGATTCCATCCTGCACAATGAAAAAGGTATATGGGTGATTTACGATGAAAAACCATTTAAACTGAACATTAATGAGAACTTATAATCATAACTGGCTAAGATTAAATGTTAAACCACCGACTACTTGCACATGGAAGTGCCCGTTGATTGGAGACAAATCAGCAAGTGATAAATCATATACACAGACAGAATATCTGGGCTACCGAGAGCTGATAGTTTTAGAATGTTAATATGTCAAGAATACAGTTAAAAACGAGCTGAATGAAATGACAGGCAGCCGTAAGTTATAGTCCCGTTGGTCATCCTCCCTATATGCAACGACAAACTGACAGAATTCCAACATAAGGGATCCTACTTGTTTGGGTTATAAAGTTAATTTTTAACAAGTCCCACTGAGAAAATAAATCCCTTACCATCAGCTTGTTAATTAAAGGAAATGTTGAACTTCGGTACAAGTTTCGTCGTGAATGAAGCTTTTGAAAAAAAGCTTGTGTAACTAACATATGTTTGGTGTCTTCTCTTGACCCATTTAGGTTTTTCTGATCAGACCCAGGTCCTTGGGTTTAAAATCATTTTTCATACGTGCCATTAAGAAGATAAACACCTTCACATCAGCTCCTCATCTTAGATAAAACATTTAACATTAGATTTACAACAACACAACAACAACAACTAAGCCTTTTCCCATACTAGACGGGGTCGGCTACATGGATTCTTTGTTTCCACAGAGCCCTATCATGTGAACATTTAACATTAGATTTTAAAAAAAATCATTATAAACTGAAACTTTTGAAAGCTTGTGTATTTTAAGATATCTTTGGAGTTTTGCCCATTTGGTATTTCTGTTATGTAGGATTTTGCTTTGTCCATGCCTTCAGTTTTCACAGAGGATGAACGGGAAATTCAATAAATTGATACCAAGGTGCAATTTCAGCTCAATGATAATGCATAGATAGCTCATGATATTATACTTATGCTACTACATCATTGCCACCACCTCTCGTGGTTAACATATGCAAATTAACCATCTAGCATTTAGCTTCATAGTCAGTTAGTATTCCATAAAGTAAATCAATATCAAAGGTGCATAGAAGTTAAGGATGATTCTGTAATGCTATTTTGATAGGATTTGCAGCACTTGGTGCAGAGGAGAGCCTTCAACATGGGAATCTGCTCTTCAAATGTATCCAAAACTTTACAAATTTCCAACATAACTGGAACATGCTCCAAGAAGCAAGTTGAGTTTACTGTTAAAGACAGTAAGTATCTTGTACCTGGAAGACATTTAGATGGGAAAAGGTTTCTTGAGTTCTTGCATCGTACTTCTGAGAGATCAAACTCATGTTCCTTATGTGGTTTCAGGTATTAGGGGGGCACAGGCAGAAGAAGGGGCAAAAAGTGCTCCTTAATGTTAAGCCTGAATGTAAGCTTTAACATATTTTTATCTTATAACCTAGAACCTCCTATGATTCATGAAAGCTTTGATTGGTCTGGCAGATGTGGAAACTGTAAAGAACCAAGAAGTCTGTTCACTGGGTCTACTGGTTGAGTATGGTGAACGCATGAACTCTAGGAGAGCAATTTGTAGCACCAACTGGTGGTCGAATGCAGTAGCAGTGACTGCTTTTGTACTTTTCTTGGCTATGCCCGTGAGACTGTCTTTTTTATCCTTATCTTAAACTCTCTTACTCATACTAAATAAATAGAGAATGCATTTTCATGTTTAATATGAGTGGAGAAACAGATTTAGTCAATTGATTAGAGAAAACATGACTTTGAGAAGGGAAAACTTGTTGGTTATTGATTTTTGACTCCCCTTGGCTCTAGTCGTGTATGCTTCTCATCAAAGTCAATTTGTTAGTGTCCCACACGCAGTGATGATGTATATGGTAAAAAAATGGAGAATCTGGAAAAATACACTTTGGGTTGTTATTTGGTATGACTGCCATCTTAAGCTTACTTGCTATGTTTTTATGAAGGGTTCATGTTACATTAATTTTACTTGTTGATTTGACTGAAATATTACTATTAAAAGAAATCAAGGGGCACGTGGTCAGACTAGACTTAGATGTTGCACTTGCAGGAGAAAAGATAGTTTGTGTTGTAAGGATTGTAAGACAATTATAAGAGAAAGCTTAACTACCCAATATTGATGTTTAGTTATGGATTTGCAAGTAAAAAAGTGGACAAAGAGTACATAGAACTACTCGGACTAAATGGTGAAACCTAGAAAAATGAAAAAAAGATATATTTAACAGAAAATTCTTCAAAGAGATGATTGAAATAATAAAGGTACACCTTTTGATATGTGAAATAATATGGTTAAGTATATCAGGAAAGTAGGAAAAAATGTGTTAGGTGAAGCTAAGAGGAAGCTTGGTGATGGAGTGAACTTATGTTACAAATTGCATTATGCCAATAAGACTAATGAAATTTATGAGGCTTATAAGAAAGCAAAGAAAAAAGCGAAAAAGGCTATTAATGAAGTAAAAGTTAAAATTTAGAAGGATTTATATAAAAAAACTCAACCCAAAAGAAGGTGAAAGAGATGTTTTTAGGATAGCTAAGGTTAGAAATAAGAAAACTAAAGATCTTACTTATGTTACATGAATTAAAGATGAGGATGAGAAGATTTTAGTGGTAATTGATTATATAAAAGTAGATGAAAAAATTATTTTCATAAGTTTTTTAACAAAAATATAGATGTTAATATTAGATTAGGAGAGCTAACCAAATCAAAAGAATATATAAACCGTAATTTCTACAAACATATTCAAAAGAATGAAGTCAAAGCTCTTAAATTTATGAAGGTTGGTAAATATGTAGGACCAAACAATATTCCTATAGAAGTACCATACAATATTCTTATAGAAGTATGGATAACTTAGGAGAGACATGCATTACTTGACTTACAATATTATTTAATAAAATAAAAAAAACCAAAAGATGCCTAAAGAATGGAGGAAGAGCATAATTATACTCATATATAAGAATAAGAGAGACATTCAAAATTATGCAAATTATCAAGGTATCAAGTTGAAATTATAGGAAAGAATTGTTGAGTGTATGTTGAGGCAAATATCAAGTCCAATATAGAACTAATTAGGATTCATGTTAAGAAAATCTATAATTTGAGGCTATTCATATATTGAGATGGCTTATACAACATTTTAGAAAAAAAAGAACTTTCACGTGGTATTCATTGATCTAGAAAAAGTTTGCAATAGGGTGCCAAAATATATCTTTGGAGAACTTTGAAAAAGAGAGGTATCCCATTGGCATACATCAACCTTGTATGAAACATGTATGATAGTGCAAAAGCATATGTTCTAACCCATGAAAGAATGACAAATTTCTTTGAGGTTAATATTAGATTACATTAAGGATCAACTTTACATCCATATTTATTTGTTTTGGTCATTGACGAGCTTTCAAAACATGTTTAAGATGAAGTTCCTTGGTGTATGTTAACGCAGATGACATTATATTAGTAGATGAGTCTAAGGAAAAAGTTAATAGGAAATTGGAACTATGGAGAGAAATATTAGAAAGTAAAGACTTTCGACTTAGTAGAACAAGGAAAAATATATATGGAATACAAGTTTGGTTATTTGGTTACTTCAAATGGCATAGAAATTCTGATTGACATCCCTTTTAAGGAATGTTCTAAGTACCTAAGGCTAGTTTTTCAAAATAAGAAAAATTGATGGAGATGTTACACATAGAATTAATGCATGTTGGTTAAAATAGAAAGGTGCATCAGGTATTTTATGTGACAAGAAAATATCATTAAAATTGAAAGGTAAATAATATAAAGCATCAATTCAACCTGCTATGTTTTATGGTTTTGAGTGTTAGGCAGTTAATTATAATATGTACAAAAGATGTTTGTGGCAGATGAGTGGTTATACAAGGAAAGACCGTATACAAAATAAAGTTATTAGAAACAAATTGGAAGTGACACCAATAGATGACAAATCATTTAAGATGGTTTGAACACATAGAAAGACGACCAAAAGAAGCTCCATTAAGAAGGTATGAGAAACTAAGGTGTAAAAATGTTACAAGAGAAAGAGGAAGACCACAAAAGTGTTGGAATGAAATAATAAAAAATGATTTAGCTTATGTTAAGTTAAACAAAAGTGTTCGAATGAAATAATAAAGAATGATTTAACTTATGTTAAGTTAAATGTTAGCATGACACATGATCTAGCTCTATGAAAATAAAGATCCATGTAGCCGACCCCATCTAGTATGGGAAAAGGCTTAGTTGTTGTTATTGTTTTGAACAAGCAACCTCCTTCTCACTTAGACGTATCACACACCTAAGGAATGTGCTTTGTTCATACACCAACTGGTTAACATTCTTCACAGAACTGGACTAGTTGGTGGACATCCTTTAGTTTTCTCATTTTCTAATCCATTGTAGTATAGGTGGTTGGCATACTTGTATATTACTCCTTGTATTTATGACATTTATCAACCTTAGAAGAGACATGGGAAAAGGCTTAGTTGTTGTATTTATGACATTTATCAATATTCAAATTCTTACTGTGAAGTTTTATTCATGACTTGAGAAAGATATGATTACATAAGATTCACTTCACAATCATGCTAACTGTTGCTGGAGAGCAGCATACTTAGATTGTCTAAATCACAACCCACTTTCCTTTTGAGGAACAGCAGATGAGAACTCACTGTATTTATAGAAATAAGGATGCAATCTTCTGAACACTAAGACCCAAGGGCAAAATTTATCTATTCTCCCACTTCGTCTTCTTTGCATGTGCTATTGTTTATAGATGACATATCGCATAACTACTTTAATTTGTAAGATATTATTGCTCACAACCATCCAGAGAGGAACCCCTACCAGATGCCAAGAGGGTGACAACTTTCACTACCACTGAAAGTTGACGCTACTTATGCTAACCAGAACTTGTCCAGGGAAGTGCTTGTGTGAGATACCAACCAAATTAACTTTAAGGAGACAACTCATGTCTGTGACTGATGGAGAGCGACCAGCTTTTGTTGCAAACGAATACCACAGGTGAGAACTTGATGAGAAAACCTCTCTTTGTGCCCGGTATGAAATCCATGCTTCTGCTGTGCAAAGATTAGTAGATTACTGTTGACAATCAAGAGTATGGTGATTTAGCATGCATACTCATCAGTGTTCTATTTTCCACATTTTTTCTAGTACATCAACTCTATCGTACTCCCTGTATTTGATATAGCCAGTCTTGAACAGCATGTCGACCTTCATTGCATAACCTCATTTAAGAATTAACTCTTTCATATTTCCTCCCTCTTATCTCTTTGCCGTGAAACAAACAGTTTAACCCTATATTGGTTTGCCCTATCATAGATCATACAACTAAATGTCATAACTTTGGCTGTCTCTATTTGTTGTCTGCTTTTGTGAACCAGTCTTTTGCTTAGTACATCAGTTCTTATTGTATCACCTTAGACTGCCCATCCATTAGGAACAGGCAGTTCCACTAGTACCAGATAAAGAACGCAAGTTTCTCTAAAATGGATCAAGCATCAAGAAGACAAAAAGAAAAGATAGTACCTTTACAAGCATTCAGTTCATAAAATTTCTTTTTAAAAGAAAACCATGTAACCAACCAGCAAAATTGCTCGGTGCTAGCAGCAATAAAAAGGGAATTTACGTACCCTCAGACCAAGTGCAAGGCTAGCATGCGTGGATTCAAACTGCTGGTGAACAACAGCAACATACTCCCCTATTCCTTTCTGGAAGGTGGCATCAACTTGCTCAAACATTGACTTGCAGGAAAGTTCAAATGCTGGAATCAATGAATTCTCAATAGATGACTTTACTGCATCCTGCATATCATCAATATTATGAAGGCTTAAAATAATGAACCGAATATTTTCACACACAGGAAGGTTCTCTACCTTTTTTTTCAAAAATCTTAAAATCAACAGGCTTTGATTTAATAAAACAAACATAAAATATATAAAAGACCAGTTAATTTAACTGACACAGATTACAGAATTTAAAAACTTGTATACATCGCATCCCCAGTTTAAATACTTCATAATTGGTGATCCAAAATCATGGGAGAATTGATAGGGGATGAGGTATCACCACGTAATTAGGATGAATTAGTTTGAACAGAGAGATGCATCACGTTCTATGTAATAAAAAGAAGATGACAGTGAAAATTAAAAGATAAATATTATAAAGCAGCAGAAATAAGACCAATAACGCTATGTGGTGCAAAGTGTTGGATAATCAACTATCATGTGCAAAAGATGCTGGTGAGAGAAATTAAGGTGATGAACAGATGCATGATAAGACAAGGAAACAAGGTATTCAAGAATGTATATTCATAATGAGGTTATTAGAGATAGGTGGAGTGACACCAATAGAATATCAGAATAAGAGGCACAGTTAAAGATGGTTCAACTTATTGGAGCACAGGCCCAATGAAGCTCCAGTTGAAAGGCATGAGGAATCAGAAGGTGAGCACTTCAAAAATGGGAGAGGAGTGCCTGAAAAGTGTTAAAGAAAACAATAAAACCTGACCTTGTTTTCTTAGTTAAATGCTAAACATACAAGATTAAGCACGACAAAGACTAATAATCCATGTAGCGACCCCACTTACTGCGGGGAAAAGGCTCAGTTTTGGTTTTGGTACCCAAAATAATAAGCATATAAAATCAAACAAAATGTTTTCACTTTCCCGATTAATAATTAGTTCAATTTTGTCTTTCGGAACAAGGACAAGGGAGGAGCAAACAAAACTACTGTAAATGATCTCATTCCAGTTATAGATGAGTGGCATTTGGCAAGAAGTAAATATACTGAAGAATGTCTTTACATTACCTACATGGATAAGGGTGGGCTTAGAAGTTACCTGGAGAGCTTGCTCGATACAGGTCTGAACTTGTGCCTGAATTTGCCTGGACACTGCAGTCTCAAGCTTTGAACAGATTGACTTTTCCAGCTGGTTCATTACTTTGTCACCAATCCCTTTCTGCAAAGCAGGTATCATTAGTATCCAGATGAAGACTTAGCTTGCTACAAAGCATCTTGCACAAGAATCAAGTTGAAACCTGAAAAGAGTCTGCAACAGCAGAAGGGATTGTCTTGTCAAGAACAGAGACAATGCTTTTGATTATGGTTGGACCAATAGCAGCAATTTCCTTTTTCAATGTTCTATCCATCATTGCAGGAAAGTCCTTGTTCATAGCATTAGATATCAATGTTGTTATCTGCTGAACACGGTCACGCTCAGCCTTCTCATGTTTAGCGTTCTCCTCTAACATGCGAGCCCACATAGCATCGACATTTGCTTTTATAATTTTCTCCATGTGACGAACCAAAGCTGCTTCAATACGTTTCCCTTCTTTAGATATAGGCATCGTGACCATCATGCTCATCTGCTTCTGCATCTCCTTGTGCATTGTCATCAGCTGCCAGTATTTCAGAATTTTAGATTAAGTACATGAACTATCCATTTGCAATAACAAGGTTATAGCAGACAGTGATGAATATGAAAGGTAAGATTGTGGAGACTTAAGGCGTGGCAGAAGATACCCTTTTTTCCTTGTGATAGAAAATACCAGATCCTTTTTGTCATTCTTATTTTGCAGTTAAGAAAACATCTTCTTCAAAGTAAGTAAACATTTGGTTAGACCTGGTTTGCTTTATTTTTTCATTAGAAGGACAAGGAAACAAATGTGCAAGTTGCTCAGATGATATGCTGGAAGCTAAATTTCTTCTACAAGGTACATGAGAATTCTATACAACAGCGACAGACTATTCTCACCTAATGAGGCACTACCTACAAATCTACAGGTAATGTGATGCAAGAAGTTCTAGACGCCTTTATTTCTGGGAGTGAGTTCCTTAATGCGAGTACTACACAATTGTTTCATATTAATATAACAGAAGCATATTTAGGTTTAGGAAAGGAAGAGATCATAGATTAGTTTATTTTCAAATTTCAAGTTATAGCCTGTGATCAAAAGAGCCAATTAAAGAAGGCACTATAAAGTCACGATCCTACTAGAACTTATGCAAAACATGTGGTTGCAGAAAATAAAGAACGTACTATTGTTTCTCCAGCTGGATTCAGATCCTAATTACAAACCTGTACCTGAATCTTAGGAATAAAAACGCACAAACCCCAGAACAAGATTGTCAAATTTACCTGGTTTAGAGAATCTTGCATGTGTAGAATCTGTGTATAAGACACTTCTGCAGGAGACCCAGAGCTGCTACCAGGATCACCATTCGAGGAGTCCGTAGAATTGAAGGGGCTAGGACTAGCTGAAGATAGCTGTGATGGTTGAGAAGGTTTTGTTTTTTGCTTCTTCCCCTTTGTAACTGCTGTAGGCAATTGTGGTACTAAAGTATCCACAGATAACTCGGTAGATCCTATAGGAGCATCCTTCCTAGAGATTTGGCCTTCTTCCTCACGTACAACAGATGGTTGATCCTCCTCATTCTTTACACCAGAATCTTCTACTTGGAGAGTTTCCTCCAACGTAAGCATTTCACTAGGTCTGGAACAATATTCTCTGGTCATTTTGGGGTTGATTTCAGAAGCTTGAGAATAAAAAGTTCTTTCTCTTTTATCTTCAGTAAGAATGTGGGCCTCCCTTTGCATTTCTGCTTCATTGAGATTCAGTCCACCAGCCTCGCCAACAACTTTGACTTCCACCTCCATGCTTTCAATTTCATGGTTAGTGGCAATATCTTGGACGAACTTTTCTCCTGCCTGCAAATCATCTGCAGCCGATGCCTTCTCAGAGGACAGACCCATTGACAATATCTCTGATGGAGTAATCAAGTGTGTCGGATTACTTTCCAGATCAAAAGTAACAGCAGCAGAAGGTAAAACAAATCTACTCTCATCTGCTGTCTTAAGTGTGTCATTTCCACGATGGGCATTTGAGGAAGCAATATCAGGCAAGTTGTCATGAGTACTTCTAATAATCTGGTCATCACTGACTTCAGAAGGCGATGCCCACTGTTCAGATCTTTTTGGTGGACTCCGAGGATCAGAGAATCTTCCTGACAGTCCTGGACTCTGAGGTAGATTAGGAGATTGCATGTGACCATTATCACCATCGGAGCGTGAGGATAACAGAACATTTGGATTTGATTCACTCCTAGGAATAATTACCTCTAAAGGAGCAGAGAAGGCATGTTCTATATCTGCAGATGCATTTTCAGAATTTCTCTGACGCAAGGGAGATTTAGATCTGGAATTTCCTACTACCATTTCCTTTACCAAATCTAATTGTGGCAAATCAGCTAGAGTTAAGCCATCTGAGCTGGAAAGTGCAGGACCTCCGGAGGAACTCAAGTCTGAAAGAACATGCTCCACATGTGGTGGCAAACACTGAAATAGATCAAGAGTATACTGTTGAATGGCCTGTGTCTGAACACAGTAGATTTGAACTATGCACTCCCTTTCTGCAAGGCAATCACTGGTGCCAGTAAGGCTCAAGATAGGCATAGTAACCGTAAACTCTGCTATGTAGTTCATGCGCGTGGCAGCTGGATTTGGTCCATATTCCAAGTGGACAGCATATATAGCATTCTTTTTAGCATTGGCCAGTAAAATAAGTCCCACACGAGGCAACACCACAACTTGATTAAAAAATGCATTTTCAACAGATGTTTCAGAAGAGCTCTTCAGTTCCAGTGTGTGCATACACAACCAATCTTCAACTTCACTGTGCAAAAGCCAGCCTTCTGGACTTGCCGATGCCCAAAGCTTTAACTCACGACTGAAAGGGCCCTACAGAGAACAATGAAATAATAAGGGCTACAACCAACATGAAGAGCTATAAACCTGAATAGAAACCAAAAGTTGGATTTAGCACCAGACTTTGAACTAGTTCTTCAACCACCCGCATGTTTGAGCAACACAAAACACCCTTGTTTTCAATGTTTTTGTCAATGTAAAATGATTTTTATAATAAAATTGGCAGAGAAGGATAAAGGCATAAAATTATTATCAGCACTTCATCAACCATTCTCATCAAAGTTTGTAGCTAGGAATTAAGAAGGGGTACACTTCCTTCAAAACCAACACCTAAACAGTAAAAGGTAGCTCACATTCCCAGAACAACAGGTTGGATTCAATTCATAAAGCAACTCAGGAACTAACAACAAGAAGTCACTCCATTAAACAAGAAATTAGGATGCAAAAGGAGTCCAGTGGATTGAGAAGAATCAGTGAATGATCACTAATTGTTGACAACTTTGCACCAGCTCAATAGTCAAAACATTTGATGCTGCAAATCTTTTTGAAGAAAAAAGTAGACCTTAAGCTTTATAAACCTCAAAGACTTTGATCGGAACTTCTGTAAGGCAAAGACAGTACATGATTCCAATCATCACATGCATATCTCAGTACTAAGAAAAGATAAAGGATGATACTCTACTTAATGCTAGTTTAGCGCTGCAAGAAAGTCCACATAATGGAACTGTGATATATACATAGAAGGACAAACAACCAAAATAGAACTTATTACCGATGTTAGAAGAACAATGTGATCAGGGTGTTCAGGTGCTACTAAGAATGATACTGAGTTCACTGGCTGACCATCATGGGGCCTCAGCACAGCAAGAGGACTTGATCTTTTCTCTCCCCATATCTTGACCTGTTTATAAGTAAAATGTCAAAACAAACCAGTAAAAAATTACGTTAGCTTCACTATCAAGTTGGTAAAACAAGTACCTAACAACAGCAATACAAAGTAAGGAGGAGGTTGGTTACATCAATGGACGTATCAAGGAATAAAAACAAAAAGGAACTTCTACACTCTAGCACAAAAATACATAAAAGAGAAAAGAACGGATACTCATTTTTATCAGAGAAAAAGAGATCTTATACTCCATCTATTTGTATGCCCTTGGGCACTTGAATAAAGAGCCCACTAGTTTGTTTTCTATATACACTAAGCACTAATATTTACTGGTTCTCTGTTTTTGTTGCTCCCTTATGCCGAATGAACCTTCCACCGTTAAGAAAGACCAAAAGACCTCCTACAAAGCCTCATTCAGTCCAACCTGACTCCTTCTCTCCTTCTTCCCTGGAACATTATGTCATGAAACTAATATCGTTGTTTATTATTTACAGATTTCATGGGCCAGACAACCTGAAGCTGACATGAACCCAGTAAAAAAGTCAGATCCACCTAAGTTGCTTTTAACTTTGGCTTTCAAATTACACATGCAAGTTGCAGTTTGTTTTGTTGGCCATACATGAGTCTGATTCTGATTAGTAGGATCCAATAAGAAAAACTGGATTTCAGTTTGCAATTTCTTTTGTCTTAGCTCAACGAATATGAACACTGCAGATACAGAAATAGTTATTATGATATGGCAGATGTTGTCACCCACATTGTCCTAGTGCCTACAGTAAAATACTAGAAAGTAGAAACACAAAATCTTGCCCAAAGTTACAAGATCATTAGGTAATATTCGCAAAAACTTAAGTTTGTAGTGGAAACTGATAGTCATCATCAGAAATTAATAAGCTTGCTTGGCTTATATCTGGTAGATAGTCTGATTAACAATCTACCGAACTAACTCAAGTCTAAGAACAGCAGGAAGACTCATCAGGGAACATGGAACAAGTACTGACCGTGCCATCTGTTGATGCTGATGCCAAACGAGATGACATCCATTGGCATATTGACAAATCAGTAACATCACCATCATGTTTGCCGATACAGGAGATTCCATTAATTGGCTTGTCAAGGAGGCACTTGATCGGTTCTTCCTCTGGAGAAGCATCTTCTTTTGCTACTTTTGTCGTATCGATTCTAAGAATGTAGTTCCCAATCCCAACCATCAAAACTTCCTGTTCAGGAAACATATCTATTAAATAGTCAGGGCATTAATAGTAAGATGCCCTACAAGTTAATCAGTGAATATTCACAGTCTTTGCAACCATCCTTTAGTTTAACTGATATGAAGTTTCTAAAATCAGGAAAGGAGAACAGAATGTCGTAATCATACAAAAGTAGCATTCCTACATGAGATAGAGCGAGCAGGTAACCATCACCTGTTTATGAGTGTGCCAGCACACACGTGGACAAAACAATTCCCTGTCTCCAACCATCTGTATGGCTAGGATTACCCTCCCCACCACCTGTGGCTTATCCTCCTGATCAAGGCCTTCAGTAATCTTCCATATGAAAACCCTACCATCCATGCTTGCACTGTACAAAATAACCAATCTTAGTAACAAATAATAGAAAAACAAGTATGAACATTAACACAAAGGGGAGTTTATAGGAGAGAACACAATGAAAGATGACATACCTGGCTAGAAGATGTACATCCTCTGCAAAGAAGGCCATATCAGTGACCCTCTAAAAGAAATTAAGATGAGAAAATCCATTAGCGATTAGAATTAGCTAGTAGATTTGAAATAAGCAAAAAGCATACTTCTAGCATTTGAACATACGAGCAAGCCTCTGATGTGCTAATCTATGGGTCTCATGACTGTGACATTGTACACTATTAGAAAAACCAAGTACTTTATCATCCTCTATAAAGCTTCACTTGGCTGGCTGAACAATTTTGACAATATTTACATTTCGATAAGGCCTGTTAAGTAGCCTCTTCTGATATTAATGAATTGGCACAACATTTTAGAAACTTTTCCTTTCTTATGAGGTGCTTACTTTATAAGAAGTAAGATATAACAGTTTGGACACAATGTCCTGCTTCATTCCGCATTAAGAATCTTTGGAAGACATGCAAGTGAGATTCCAAAGCATTGTGCATGTCAACTGAAGCCAACAAACTATCATGTCAGGAACATCAAAGTTTGAAAATAAAAAAAATTGTTAACAAGGTTGTATAAGGCCTGTAAGGCCCAGCTAGATCCACACCTATCTAACTTTTGGATGCCATCAAGAAGAAGATTAATAAGTGACAGGTTTTCAGAAAATAGAATCAGATTCACGATATCCCAGATAGATGGAGCCGGACACCATAACATCATAGGAACCTATACATATACAAGGTGTGTTTACAATCGTGTGGTTAAGTTGGTTCTCTAAGCAGGCCTCATTCCTGAATCAAATGCAGAAATAACAGTGAAGGAACAAATTAGACAAGTGCATCTCCCACACATTCAAAAAGTTCTAATTAAACTAAATTACAAGGGTGACTTGCTGTAACTCTGCCCATGAACCCGAATAAAGGAGGAGGGTTGTGTCAGGTTTTCGACAACCAATGTAAAACTTTGTTGGATTTTTATATCATAGATTATACAAATTATGAGAATTGCATTGGAGCATCACCTCTTACCGACGTACTGCAGAACCCAAATGCAGTGAAAAGTAAGCAAGGTTCTCTATATTTCCGCCTGAATGTAGTGAATCAATTGCAGAGACGACTCCCACATCATGGATGGGTGTGGGCAAAGGGATCTCCGCATTTTAAGTATGGATGGATGCAGGAGTAAGAAAACTAGTCCTAGATAATAAGATTCGTATTGGTTCTTGGAATATTAAAACATTGTCCGATAAGCTAATGGAGGTGGTAGATACTATGATTCAGAGAAAGATTTATATCCTATGTTTATAAGAAACAAAGTGGGTTGGAGAAAAAGCAAAGGAGATTGAGGATACATGTTTTAAATTATGGTACTCAGGAAATGAAACGGCTCAAAACAGAGTTGGTATTATCATAAATAAAGATTTAAAGGATAGTTTAGTAGACATACAACGATATGGTGATCGAATCATGATGTTGAAATTAGTGATAGGAGTAGAGGTTTTGAATATAGTTTGTGCTTACGCACCCAAGTAGGACTAGAAGATAGTATAAAGACGGCTTTTTGGAAAGAGTTAGATAAGGTGATTCAAAGAGCTCCACAAAGGGAGATGATTTGTTTAGGAGACTTAAATGAACATGTCGGTAAAGGGGCATTAAGATATCAAGGTATTTATAAAAACATTGGTTTGGGGGATATTAATGAGGAAGGTAGGGAGATTTCAAATTTTGCTATAGCATTTGATCTCTTTATAGTCAATACAATCTTAAAAAAATGAGATGAATATTTAATTACTTATAAGAGTGGCTTATCACAAACACAAAATGATTATTTTGTTTATAGGAAAAAAGATACATCGTGTTGTAAAGATTGCAAGGTAATTCTAAGAGAAAGTTTAACCACCCAACATCGACTTTTAGTTATGGATTTAGAGGTGAAAAAGTGGACAAAGAAGAAAAGAGTGCATCGAGCTATCCAAACTAAATGGTGGAACCTCAAAAGGGAGAAAGAAGGTATATTTAAACAAAAGTCCTTGAAGGAGATGCATGAAATTATGTTGGTACACCATGTGATATGTGGAACAATATGGCTATACATATTAGGAAAGTGGCGAAAGCTATACATATTAAGAAAGTGGCGAAAGATGTGTTAGGTGAATCTAAGAGAGGTGTACCGGTACAAAAAAAGCTTAGTGGTGGAGTGAAGTGGTGCAAAACAAAATCAAGGAAAAGAGGGCATGTTACAAATTTCATTATTCTAAGAAAACTAGTAAAACTTTAGGGCTTATAAGAAAGCAAAGAAAGAAACAAAAAAAGTCATCTTAAAGCAAAAGCTAAAATTTGGGAGGATTTATATAAAAAACTCAACTCAAAAGAGGGTGAAAGAGATACTTTTAGGATAACTAGGGTAGAGATAAGAAAACTAAGGATCTTAATTTTGTTAGCTGGATCAAAGACGAGGATGAGAAAATTTTAGTGGCAAATGATGATATAAAAAATAGCTAAAAAATATTTTTATAAGTTTTTTTTAGTGAAAATAAAGATGTTAGTATTAGTTTAAGAGAGTTAGCCAAATAAAAAAAGTATATAAATCACAATTTCTACCGACGTATTCAAAAGAATGAAGTCAAAGAGGCTCTTAAACATATGAAGGGTGGTAAATCGGTAGAACCAGACAATATTCTTATAGAAGTTTGGAAAATCCTAGGAGAGACACGAATCACTTGACTCACAAGACTATTTAATGAAATATGGAGAAACCAAAAGATGCCCAAGGAATGGAAAGCGAGTACACTTATACCCATACCCAAGAATAAGAGAACATTCAAAATTGTGTGAATTATCGGGGTATCAAGTTAATGAGCCATACTATAAAATTATGGGAAAGAATTATCGAACGTAGGTTAAGACAAATATTGAGTACAATAGAGAACCAATTTGGATTCACGCCAAGCAGATCCACAGTTGAAGCAATTCACCTTTTGAGACGTCTTATGAAATATTTTAGAGCAAAAACGAAAGACCTTCACATGATATTTATTGATCTAGAAAAAGCTTATGATAGGGTACCAAGGGATGTTCTTTGGAAAACCTTGGGAAAAAGAGGTATCCCATTGACATAAATAAACCTTATAAGAGACATGTACGATAGTGTGACAGAAATGAAGATGTTGAGATGGATGAGTTATCATACAAGGAAGACCGTATACATAATGAAGTTATTAGAAACAAATTAGGAGTGGCACCAATAGAAACAAATTAGGAGTGGCACCAATAGAGGATAAAATGAGAGACTATTGTTTAAGATGGTTTGGACATATAGAAAGAAGATCAAAAGAAGCACCTATAAGAAGGTATGAAAAACTAGATTTTCAAAGTATTAAAAAAGGTAGAGGACGACCACAAAAGTGTTGAAAAAAACAATAAAAAATGATCTAGCTTATTGTGAGTTAAGTGCTAACATGGCAAATGATAGGGCTCTGTGGAAACAAAGAATCCATATAGCTGACCCCGTTTAGTATGGGAAACGGCTTAGTTGTTGTACAAGGGTGACTTGCTGTACAATGTAAATACTATGGGTCTATGCTCTAGTATTTCATCCATGACTATACAACCACTCAATGTTTCTAATTCTCTTAGAATTCTATGATCTTTCTCGACAATACTTATGTTACCGACGTATGAGCCAAAGCCTACTTTTCACGAACTTTGGCCTTTTAAGACCTTTTTTCTTCATTTTCCCTCCATCTACACTTGTGTGGAAGGAGATTTTACTGCTTGACTTGCGAAACTACGCTTTTTCAGCAACGTGGGTGTGATTTATTCACGTTTTGATATAAACTTTTGTTTTCTTTTATTTTTCACTGTTTTTTATGCATTTCTTGTATGAATCATTGTTTCCCTTTATTTCACACTCATGTACACACACACACACACACACACACACACACATATATATATATAAACCTTTATTTTCCCTTCCTTTGATTTAATAATAGACTAGACTGATTGCTTGATTATTTTTCATTATAAGTTACCTTATTTGTTTGTTTATAATTATATTATGAACTTATGAATATTATTAGTTAATGATAACTTAATGTAGCCTATGTAGGTGCTTACTACCATATTGAATAATTAAAATAAGTCATATACTATTGTTTTGATACAATGTTAAAATTTGCCCTGCTCATTTTGATTCATAAAATTATTTAGAATTTTTTTTATCTTTTCTATTTTTCTTGATTTCTACGAGTATTTAAAAAAAAATTGATACGTTACGATACGATATGGCCATATGGTAGTATCATGAGAAAAACGATCCGTGCTACGATACGCTACAAACAACATTGTTTATGTATTTATTTTTATTGGACTTGAGTGATCTTCTCAACAATTCTTAGATGTTTGATTTCTTTCAGAGATCATGCCAGCAACATTTGTGTCAATAGGTTGATATGCTATGTTCATGCAAATATATCACATATATTTGCCTAAAATACCAATTGCATTGAATCCAGCACAACTAGACAGAAATGGCAAGAAAAATGGATGCTTTCTTGAAGAGAAACCCACCAAGATATCCCTATAGGCACTATCCTTATTGGCTAACCTAGGGTAACGAACCGACTCCATAGTGTTGTGTGAATGTATTTGGGTATCCTAGAAGGATTGTAGTCACACTCGCCACAATCATGATTCCCTTAGGCTTAACCAATTAAGCAAATCTACAGGAGAAAAGAAGCTAATCTGCCATGTAAAATAGATTTCCAGCCATCTCATTTTAAAAGAAAAAAGGACAGAATTGCAGAAGTTGCAAACAGCACGGAAATTCTCTAGATAAGACAGACTTGCTGTTATCAAAAGACAATTCCTTTTCTTTTTCAATTTTGACGTTTTATGTAGATAAGAGAAGCCCCTTTTCTCACTAGCACTTAGAAACCAGAAATATGACGATTGAATCGAACTACCAAGTTGAACCAGTGTAGTCAGCTTCCAAGATAATACAGGAGGACTACAAATGTAACCAAATTGGCCTCATTAAACAAAATACCCACTTCTGTATCAAGCATAACAACTACACATGATAATGCATAGAAGGATCCATTGCAAATTATCATTCCTCGAATAAAACAAAGCATCATCAGTCAACTAAATCATCATCCCATCAACAAGCATAGATCAGTGAAACCAACCAACATTTCCTTCAAGGAAGAAAGACCAACTTCCAGATCTAGACAGGGGGAACATACAATCTAAACCAACCTGTGAATGCCCCTTAAGCAAATGCCGCAATGCCGTGTTTATGTTGAGCACCCGAATCGCGCCAGGCTTCAATCCATAGCATATATACGTTCCGTTCACAGCTATCTGCCGGCCAACCACAAGTGCGGGATCCGAGACGTACTTGGTGATGGGATTCACCTCTAATTGAGGCTGTGCCTCACCAGGTAGCCGTTCACCGATGTCATAGACCACATGGTCCCCGCTGATATGGCGACCCTTAGGCGGTTTACTGCTCGGCAATCGAGCCGGAGCCACTGGAACCGGCGGCAGCCCAGCTAGATTAATCGGAGGCGCGGTCGGCATCTTAGGCAGAACCCGAACGCTCGCGGGCAATTGTGTGTAAGACTCAGCTGAAGAAACAATAGCAGGAGATGAAAATTCCAGACTGGTAGGCGTCACGAGAGGATCAGAACCAGAGGATTGCGGGCCCAGGAGAGCCATGAGTCGGGCTCCCGGGTTCGGCGCCGGCCCGGAAGAAGGAGGAAGGTGGGTTTGATTTGTGGGTAGCTGCTGTTGTTGGGGGAAAGAGGGAAGAGGGGCGTTGGTGAAAGCCGGTCTCAATGGAGGGTGGGTTTCGGGCGGGTAATGCAGATAGTGATGGTACGGTGAGGTCTGCGGCGGGTATGAGAACGGTCCTGCCTGCAAATTCGAGATGTTGGGGTGTTGAGGAGTCGAGTAAGGAATTGGGAATTGGGGGGCAGAGGGAGTCGCTCCATAGCCAGGAGGAGGACTCGGGTTAGGGTTAGGGTTTTGGGGATTGCCTGGCTTGAAGAGTTTCTGCATGTCAAAGCCACCCGATTGGTTGGGGTTCCCAGATGAAGCCATGGATCGATCGTTCCTGAAATCAAGACGCCACTGCTTACAGGAAGCCTATTCCAGAAAGGAAAGTAGTCCAGAGAGATTCAGATCGATGGAGAAGGGGGAAAGAAGAAGTGGGGTCGCTACACAAGGCGGTATAATTCTTCCACCATGCGGATGAATGAATGACTCTCTTTCTCTCTCTCTCTCTCTCTCTCTCTCTCTCTCTCAGGAGAAAAGCTAAAATAGATTATAGTCTACGATACCCCCTAAAGATTTAAGACTCCCCCACAGTACAGAAATCTAATTGGATTAAGAGGGGGAAATGAGGAGACTAACCAATATTAATTAGACCGATAATAGCTGTAGCGAAGGGAGGAAGAAAAGAATGATTGTCAAATCTCAAGGGGGGAGAGAGAGATGTCGTAAATAAGATGTATATTTCTGGGGTGATTTGTATGTCACCTACGATTAAAACAACGTTTCAATCAAATTCCATACTAAATGAGGTAGATAGCATGAACTCTTAGGAGATTCTAGTAATCCAAGTAATGTTCCAAGCCCTTCGAGATCTAGGGCTGGCAAATGAACCGAACTGCTCATGGTTTCGCCGATTTGTGTTACGTTAGTACGTTAAACAGCTCGTTAAGCTATATGACTAGAATAATGCCTGATTGGGTTTGCTTTAGGGTGATTAGCTCTTCAATCCAAGTATATAAGAGCTCTCTCTCTATATATCTATATATATACACGGAAAACTTACTTTACTGAAAATTTACTTTATTATCCTAAATTTAACTTTTATAACTTAAAAGATTTAAGTTTCAAAAATTATCACTTTAGTACTTCGAGCATGACGTTGACCATCCCACATTACAAATGGGAGCACGTGCCTGTCGCTTGCTCAATATCAACTGGATAGTAAGATGGTGATCTGTTTCATATCTAATATCCAAAAAAAACTAAGTTCCAACAATCCTCCACTCTCTCGATCACCATCTTCCACCTCTAGCATTCTTTATTACAATGAGATTGCAACTCAACTCAACCACTTTCTCTTTCCCACTCTCTTTCTCACTCTTCCTATGTCTTATCATTCTTTCTCTTAATCCTTTTTCCTTTCTCTATCATTCTCTCCAGGTTGGGAACAGCATAACCCACACACTACTAGTGGTCTCCTTATAAGATCCGTGAAGATACGATTTGCTTTCTATTTCACATTGTACATGCTACATTTATAATAAAACTTGAAAAATCGTGTCTTTGAAAATCCACCAAATTTTAAGAAAAAAGTGATTTAGAAACCCGAAAGTGTGAAAATCATTTATACAAGATCACATATTGCTCTATTTCTATGATTAACAACAGTCCTATAACAAGAAATCCATGACACCAAATAAGAAATGTAAAAGTTTGCATTTTCTTTTCACGAAGCAGTAAATATTAGATATGGTATTCCATGGATTGACCATTTTCATTTTAGTACTTTAGTACCTTGTAGTTTGTTATCAAGCTATTACTTGTGGTTTTGTAATATATAAGTTTGTCTGCTATGATGTTCTTATCGTGTTCTTGGCTAGAAGTAAAATAAGAAAAACATATTGTGTATTTGATTTGAGGTTTTTAAGCATGTGCAAATATTGAAAAGATTGTCAAAGTCAAATGCGCAAGTATAAAAAACTTTTGTATTGTTCATTTCAATATGTTCATGATGCAAAAGTTACATTTAGAAGATCCGCTAAAGAAATGTTATGGTATAAAAAGTTTTTTTGCATAAGTTTATACCAAATTTCAGTTCAAAATTTCTAAGTATTGAGAGACAACCGAACACCATTTTTTCATTGTTGAAACAATGTTAGTATTATCAAAACATTGTGCCTTGTTACATTTACTTTGAAATAGTAATTAATTGTGCCTTTTCTTATTGTCATTTCAATAATGTAGGTATATAATATAAGTGACAGATAAATAAGCAACATTAGGTCTCATGTGAGTCAAATTGAGGATATTTTGACCACATCAAACTCTCGTGAAAATTATAAGTGCACAAGATGTCATGAACTTGAGATGGAACATCATAAGACCAAGAAGGAATAAGATCTTGTAATTGAGAAATATTCATGTATAAAGGTATATTAACTATGATAAAAAAGTTTAACAATGAAAATTGTTGAATGTAGCTTATATAGTGCAACATGCTTTTGTTTTATATCTTTCATTTTACTTTATTGAAAATAATGTACGTTTAAAGTCTTTTATATATAGGACAATCAAATAAAAAATTTACAACTTCCATGATGGCTACTGCAAATCTCTTCATATTGAACTAACTTCTCCCTTTTGTTGTTCTATAGAATGGATGCCTCTCCCTCACCCCTTACTTACAAATGTGGGAAGACTGATATTACTCTTGTAATGGATGTGTGATTAAATATTTTCTTACGGTATACAACTATGACTAACTGTAAACACCTCAAAATCAAACAAATTTTCCAAAACAAACACCTGGTTTGAAAATCCATTTCAAAACCATATTTTGAGTTTTTGAAAACCCAAGAGTTGCAAAAGCTTTAAACTTCTGTTTTAAACCTCGTTCGAAATATGAATTTTTCAAACTCGAGCCAAGTCCCATTTTGTATAAAAGCCAAAACAAACAAGTGGAGCCTGATCAAAAGTTGTCTCAAAAAGCATGTTCAAAAGCCCATAATGCATCCTGGCCTGATAAAAGCAGGAGCAAAAGGCAAAAGGAGAGCCTAGGCTAGAAGCAGACTTCAAGCCCGGAGCATCAAATGCCAAGCCAAAAAGATCCACGAAATCATAAGAAATCCAAGCTTAAAAAAATCGAAAATATGACAAAATGAAGTACAGAAAGGTGAGATGGAGTTCGAACAAAAAGGTTGGGGAAGACCCAGCCCAAGACGGAACACTGATGAAGCTAGGGCCATAGAAACTGTCCGTCTCAAAACGCCAAGAAGGATTGAAGAAATGAAAATTTGGATTGGATCTGGACCCAAATATCCAGATCTAAATCCAAATAGTGTTTGGATCAGATTTGGATGTCAAAGTTCAAATCCAAGATCCATACCCAAGACCCACCTCATTTGCCTATAAATAGAGGTGAGGGGGTGCCATAAGTTCATGTGAAATTCAAGTGGGCTTGAGGAGAGCTTGCATAAAGTAGGTGAGAGAAAAATGGTGTGCTAGATATTTTCAAGTGGGCTAGTCTTGTGGGCTTGATTAAGGGCATGGGTTCAAGCCTTGTATGAACCTAGCCTCAAACCAAAGGACTGCACCAACTTGAGGAAGGGTTGCACAAAGGCGTGGAGGCATGGGCGATGTGTGGTGGACCGGCTCCAAGAGGTAGGTCTTTCAACCTCACCCTAACCTAGCCTAAACCACCTAATCGACCCCCCCTAAATCTAACCCAAAACTAGCCTAGACCTAGCCACTTTCACCTAAACCAACCCAAACTCCCCCTAACCTACCTAAATATAAATCCAACCGAGTGCAGCTGCACTTGGTTTGAACCCATTTCCTACCCCATTCGCCACCCTACATCCCTCACCTCCCGGCGCACCTAGCTCCACACTACCCCAACACCCGACCACATGCCACCTTCCTATCGTGACCCTCACCACCTACCACCTTCCAACACCCAGCTCCCTCACCACCTGCCACTCTCCCTAACCCCAGCCAACACCATCCCCCATCACCTTCCTATCGTGACCACCCACCTGCCACCTTTCAACACTCGGCTCCCTGCAAGCGCGCTTGCCGTCCCTGCCGTAACCCCCGCACCACAACCTAGCGCCACACTCCATTAGCCCATGCCCCATCACTCCGTGCCACCTTACCGCATCACTCCCTAGCGCCCTGCCATAGCTTACCGCGCCACACCACACCCTCATGGTACCCTCTCCCAACCGAACCCCCTACAACCTCACCTTGGTCGTGACCTACCTAGCTCCCAGCCCATTACCTAAGACCATACCTTAGCCGAGGCCTAGCCAACTGCATCCCTTCTCCTTAGTGCCGATTAGGACCAGCCCCACTTAGGCCATGACTTACCTTAGCCAACCCTACATCTTGGTTGAACCAAGTCTTTCCTAAGCTCAAACACCCAGTTGCCCCCAAGCATACCCTAAGCCTAATAACTCACGTCTAAGCCCACCTAGGGAGACCCATCTCTTAGCTGCCAAGGTGGACGAACCCGAGCATGATTGAGAGGAAAAGCCAACCACTTGTAAGTGTTTAAATTCAGTTTTTACCTTACTCATTTCAAATTCAATTCAATTCGATACGGGGTTGTAATAATGGAGCATAGTCTCCTCCCGAAATGTAATATTTGTGCTTGATACACAAAACACACACGTACACTTGAGCCATATTGCTCTTAGACATACACAAGACACTCACGTGCACTTGAGCCTTTCCGCTCTTAGTTGCACACGATTGCACACACATTGAGCCTTTCCGCTCTTAAGCTAAAGTATATATTTCCCTTTGGGTATTTACTTTAGTGAAAGCTGTGTGAGTTGCAATTCAATTTGGGTTGTTATATTCACGTCGTGTGAGTTTGTCATTTAAATTTCACACTCACACACAAGAAGTACTCGAGCACTTGCTCCACACTCTCACGCACATTTTGAGCCTTTGTTGCTCATAAGATATAGCATACTTATATATTTTTCAGCTGCGTGAGTTTTACATTAAGTTGTGTACGCACTTACATTTTCGGGTGGTTCAATTCAAGTTGTGTGAGTTGTCTTTCCATTTACACACCAAGAACACTCACTCACAATTGAGCCTTTCCACTCTTACTATATACTTATATTTCAATTTCGGCAAGTTCAATTCAAGTCGTGTGAGTTTGTCATTTAAATTTCACACTACACACATGCGTGCATTGAGCCTTTCCGCTCTTAAGATATAAGTATATTTCAATTCTGCAATTTACATTTAAGTCGTGTGAGTTGCTTTCAAGTTCAGGTATTTCCCTTAAGCTGCGTGAGTTGCACTTCCATTCGGGTATTTACATTAAGTTGTGTGTGTGAGTTGCTTTCAATTCGAGCCTAGCTTATATCATCATATCAAACCCGAAAAATATTTGTGCATCTTTGTATTTGCGCGTTTTCAAAAGGAAACCCCGAATCTACGCTCAAAATCGCTGAAATTAGGCCACTTGTGCACACACATATCTGGCCTAAATAGCTTAAAAACTCAAAAACTTGGAATCGTCCAGCCCCGTACATAAAACTTGCAAACTTAGGCAAACTCGAGTTTTCAAAACACTTGTCTCCTTTCAAAGAGTCAAAATTGTTTTATCAAACGTCTATAAGCGCTTAAACTGACCCTTGAGCACTGGTTCAAGAAGCTTTAAAGCGAAAAGATCCCGTTTGCTCACAATTGCCTTTAAAACGTTATATATTTCAAAAAAACTTCGCTAGCTTGAGCAAGTTAGCTGACACGTCCATAGAAACGACGTAGACGCGAAAAGGTTCATTTCCGCCTTCAAAACTAGAAGTGACAATTTTCGTGCTTATACTAACCCATGGCCTCTTGCTCCTTTGCCTGCCACAAACCTATATAATATAAAAAAATATCATGAGCATGACTATATAAAAAAATTAGAAAAGGTTGCAATAACAACAACAACAGCTAAGCCTTTTCTCATACTAAATGGGGTCAGTGACATGGATTCTTTATTTTCAGAGAGCCCTATCATAATTTGTAGAATCCATGATAAATAAGTTCGACAAAGTTTTACTTTAGCTGTCGAAAGCCTAACGCAACCCTCCTCCTTTATCTAGATTTGAGACCAGTCATGCAAGGGATCGCCCTTGCATGGGCGGAGTTAAAAGGTTGCAATAATGATATGTAAATAGAGGAAGATGTATTCCCTTGACGCTCCTTGTCCTACATTATCGTATGATGATATGAACTCTCCTATTTGACCCACTTTGCATGATCTTGAATTGTACTTAGGTTGTTTGTAGTGTCCACAATCTTATTATGTTGTTGATCTTTTATACCTTATCAACAAGTTATGGTTTATCTAGTCTTCTCCTCTTCAATTTCTTGGGTTTATCTATTGACTTTCTAATATTAGAAGCTACACATCATGTTGGTCGGCCTGCACCCAATGATCACAAATAAGAATGTGATGGATTACTTCATAAATAGTAAGGTAGGTCTTCTCCATTAGGCAACCCTCTTTGTGCACATATGACAACTGCAATACGTTCACATGGAAGACTACTCAATTGTCACTTATTAGAGTATCGTTGATGCTTAAGTAGATTTATAGAATAATTTTTATCGAAGAATATAACTTCATAAATATCATGTTCAAATTATAGGACCATACAATTCTTGCTCCTCACCTTAGTCTCCTCTATTTTTTATTATACTATATCATAGAATCATGTTCTAATATGTCTTCATAGCACTTATAATACCAAACCATAAATAACATTGACAAAGTACAATAAACTATATGATTGATAAGAATATAAAAGAGATCATCAATAGCTTTACCAAAGGGAAAAGATAGCAATAATCAAAATCATAATACCTAGTTATCAATAATCTTCTAATTGTCTCCAACATGGTTAGGATAGGTTGAGCTCTTGTTGATAAGATAAGAACATTGAATGACTCATATATATATATATATATATATATATATATATATATATATATATATATATATATATATATATATATATATATTGTTGACTAGAAAATCTGTTTTAATGCTCCGAAAAGTATGAAAAATACCTCCTCATTTTACTTCTAGCCAACACTTGGATAAGAACATCGTAGGCCAAATTGACATATTAGAAGACTATGAGGTACTAACTTGATAACAAACTATAAGGTATTAAAGTGAAAACTATCAATCCATGGGGTACCATATCAAACATTTAACTGCTTTGATTAGAGAAAATGCAAGAAAATGAAAACTTATATATTTCTTGTTAGATGTCACAATTTTTTGTTATACGACTGATGTTAATCATAGAAACAACTAAATGAGCAATGTGTCACCTTGTATAAATGATTTTCACATTGAGTTTCTAAATCACTTTTTTCTCGTTTGTTGGATTTTCAAAAGGACACAAAATTTTAACTTTTATTGCAAATATAGCATGTGTAATGCGAAATAGAGATCAAATCATACTTGTATGGATCTTGGAGAGAGGCCACCGATAGAGTGTGGGTTGTGCTGCCACCAATCGAGAGGGGGAGAGAAAGAGTGATAGAGAGAAAGCGGGAGAGATGAGGAACAATCACGTTGTGTTAGAGGATGCCCGAGGTGAAAGAGAGAGAGCTTTGTATCTTTGATTTTTTAGACATATTTGAAAGGAATGGCCATCCTACTATATGGTTGACATGGATGTGTAGTCAGCGACATACATCCACTCTCGTATGCCATATCGGACCAGAAGGTAACTAATAGTGTCACGCTTAGGATACTAAAGTGATGAGTTTTTCATACTTAAGTCTTTAAGTTATAGAAAGTAAAAATTAGGGTACTAAAGAAGATTTTGATAAATCACAAGGTATTAATATGAAGTTTTCCAATATATATATATATATATATATATATATATATATTTATAATTCTTGATTTATATGTGTTTCTAGGTATGTGTTTGATCTCACTTGAGCTCCTATTTTTTGTTGTTTCAGAATAAGGTTTATGAGGTTTTGTAGTTCAAAGCTTTAGGGAGAGTGAGACTTAATTCACTAGGATGCAAATATATAAGTTTCATCCTTTTCGATACTTTTTCAGACCTGTTGCTGATACTGAGTAGCAGTCACAAATTTGCATCCTCCAGATTAGGTCTAAGAGTGGCTTCTTTTCGTTGGTACAATGGGGAGGCAGATAGCGGGTTCATCCCCCGGGTATGGAACTTACGAGTATTTACTTGTGAGTAGACCCCCTAACCAAGTAAGCTATTACTTTGTGTTCAGTGGCGGATCTACATTGAAGCTAAGTGGGAGGACTGTCCCACCTAAAATTTGGAAAACAAATGGAAAATTTATAAAGCACAATTGAATTCCTGGCTATTATACATACTTTGTCCCACCTTAAATGGATCAATAGACTGTTTGTCCCAGCCCACAAAAAATTCTAGATTTGTCGCTGGGCGTTACTGCACAGACTGTGCAGTAACGCCCGTTACTGCACAGGCTATGCAGTAACAACCATGTAAGATGAAGGGCCTTTAAAAAGGGCCCTTCATACTACATTGTCCAGGGAGTTGGGGCAGCCTCGAACCAGCCGGAAAACGAGAGGAATCGGCCGGAATCCGGTAAGTTGACTTATTTTTAAGATTTTTGTTTTTTCTTTCTAATTTTTGATGAAAAACTTATTGAAAATCATCGTTTTGGGCTTGGATTGGAGGTTTGAGGTAGAACTAAGTGTTTTGATGGGGTAGGTAAGCAATGGCGTCGATTTGGCCAGAAAACGGTTGTGATTCGTCGGAAACCGACGATGATGCCAAAAAAAAAAAAAAAAAAACTTTTGGGCATGTCCTTCATTTGCGTGTCGTGTCATGTCTGAATTGTCATGAACCGACACTGGTTCGTGTCGTGTCCTCGTGTCGCGTGTTAAGAACCAGTTCTGTGTCAAAATAGGTTTTGTGTCGGAAATTGGTCTAGTTTGGGTCGTGTCTTGAAATGGGTTTTTGGGTTAAGAATAAGACCTGTGTCAGTAGTTACAGGTTCTGTGCTAATACAGTGACACAAACTACCTATTGGGTCACTCATTCGGATTAGGTATGAAATTGGGTATCGATTTGGATCTCGGATAGCTTAAATGGATCCAAATTGGGGTTTGGGATTCGATTCAGATATAGTTTGTTTCGTTAGACTTATAGTTAAATAAATTTTAATGTTTCAATTATTTATAATTGTTTAGAGATTAAAATTGGAAGATTTGGTGGTGATAAGAGTGGCCCAACAGCTTGGGGACTGGATCTTAGCGCTCCTTCAGGTAGGGGGTTACTTATTCTTTTACAGAACCATGCTAGAAGTGATTTTACTATTTTAGATAGATTTAAATGTGCATGATTGATAACTGTTTTATTGAAGTTTGTGAAATGTTATTCGCAATTATGGGTTATTTGATATGCCTTTTAAATAGAACATGTTTATGACACTGTTTGATAAAGAGCATGTTTTGATATGCATGTGTTGTGTGAACATGGTATTTAAATGTTGTTTAAATGTTGTGTGGATATGAGTTTGATTTTGGATATTCGTGGATCTGGATATGATTTGTGAATGTGATAAAATGTAATTGGTTTTAAAAATGTAATGATGTATGAATATACGAGCCGTACTTGTGTGGTTTGTGAGGGGTCTCTAGAGACTTGCAGGTCCCTCAGGCGATCCAGCTTGGGGCGAATATAGGGTGTGTTTTCGGGCACTCTGCCGTGAGAGTCGCCGTGGTTACCGTCGTGGACGGGGTTACCGAGGTCACATTAGGGAGGGCCGGACGACTCCCGTGGCCTTTGGGGCAGACACAGTATGGGCTGTAATTATCGGAACTAATGATGTGCGTGCGTGTGTGTGAGTGTATGTGTATGAATTTGAGATCATGATTTAAAGGTAAATGTGTTTTGCTATGAAATGGTTGCGAACTATGCATGCTTTTAGTATGTTTTCTGTTTAAAGATGCTTAACCTCCCTACTGAGCTATGTATAGGAGCTCACCCTATTGTTTTACAGCTCATCCTGAAGCTAGCACTTCGAAGGCACACGGAGCAAAGTAGGAGTTTGATAGAGCAGCATTTTTATTTTAGATGGTATGATAAGTGTTGAATAATTTAGAAAGTCTTTTATTCGGGGTTATTGTTAGGTGAGCCCCGCACCATTTTGGACGTGTTGTTTAGAACTTCGATATGAATATTTATTTCAGTTAGATATTTCTTGAGTTTGAATTAAATTGGTATTGTATTTGTTTAATACTCACCATCACGCCCATGCGAGAAGTGGCCACGTGGCATCGGCTCGGGCCGGGTCATGGTTGCGACTCGTGCGGGTGTGACAACTTTGTATCACCACGAAGATTGGATCTTAACTTAACTCCAAGCGTTATGAGTGATGATAACGAGGAAATGCCATCGTACGAATCTGCTATAGCAGTGGAGGTTCCATCCGATACACCTCAAGGACCTATAGAGCCCCCACATATTCTTCTTGTGCAAGGTGATCAAGATGCAACGATATTACTTGGTCAGATGATTAACTTATTGCAACACGTTCCGAGAGAATCCACTATAATCATTCAACACTTGACAAAGAACGGTTGTAAGGAGTTCAAAGGAGTAATTACAGACCCATTGGAACCCTATGAATGGATTGACAAATTGGAAAATGCTTTCGACATATTGGCTCCTATCGACGAGGAGAGGAGGGTGCAGTTGGCGTCGAGTCTTTTCGAAAGAAATGCAAAACAGTGGTGGAGAGCACAGAAAGGGACTCGTAGCACTCCGTGGACTTGGTAGGCATTTAAGAAGGCATTTTTCAGTCATTTCTTTTCTCACAATGATTGGATGCGTTTACAACTTGAATTTAATCAACTGTAGTAGGACAATTTATCAGTGAGAGAATATACCAACCAATTCCTAAGGTTATCACAGTTTGACCCGGGTATGGTAATTCCTGAGGCACGAGCAAATAAATATTTCTGGGGACTTTCTGATCCGATCCGTAAGTCACTGAGAGGAAAGATATATACAGATATTGATGAATTACAAGCTGCTGCTACTCATGTAGAAACAGATATGTTGCATTATAAGGGTAAGAAGAGGCCAGCAGAACCAACTTTTGGCAACTCACATGAAGGCACGAAGAAGAGTAAATCAACCCAAGCTCATCAGTGGACAAATAGGGGTAGTCAGACTCAGGCGAGAAGTGGGCCTTCACGTGAGCAAAACAACCAACAAAATCGAGGGATCACATGTTATAACTGTAGAGGCACGGGTCATAGAGCTAGAGAATGTCCTTCAGAGAAGAACTTTAAGCAAGTTCAGACTCAGACATTTAGCAGTGTACAGAAGGAAGACATGAGAGGTCGTTGTTTCATATGTAAAGAGTTCGGTCATCGTAAGGTTGATTGTCCACGGGCTACGTATTTTACTTCTTCTTCAGTTCAGAGAAGCACTATGGGGCCTCCTCGTCCTCTAGTACCTGTTCGTCAACAAGGACCACCTCGATTGCCTCACCCTCAAGTAACTAACCAGGGCCGCGTTTATGCTATAGAGGGCCATGAGTTAGGTACCTCTCATTTGGTTATTAGTACCTTATCAGTTTGTGGTTTGCTTGCGCGTGTTTTATTTGACTCTAGTACAACGCATTGCTTTGTTTCACCTACTTTTGTAAGTTGTACGGGTTTAGATCCGAAACCATTAGATGGATTCTCTTTATGTTTTCCTAATGTAGATGTTATTGTGCCGCATCAGATTTTGTGAGATTGTTCTGTATTGGTTGGTAGTCATGACTTGAGAGCCGACTTGGTTTTATTGAAGATTTCGAACTACGATGTAGTTTTGGATATGGATTAGTTATCTAGGAATCGTGCTGTGATTGATTGCAAGAAGCGAGAGATTACTTTCTCTATTCCTCGAGAGACTACTTTCGTTTTCTAAGGTCAGCGAGAAGAGAACCCAGTATCAGTTATATATGTTCTTCAAGCATATAATTATATACGAAACGGATGCGAAGGATACTTAGCATTTGTTATGCAGTCTTGTGCTGAAGAGAAGTTATTAAATGATATCAGTATAGTTAATGAATTTTCTAATGTTTTTTGTGATGATCTACCGGGATTACCTCCGGAACGAGAGATAGAGTTTGCTATTGACCTTGTCTGGGGCCGAACCCGGTGTCTATGGCAACACTAGGGAACGCTTAGACAGAGTTGACCGAGATCAAGAAGCAGCTTGGAGGGCTTTGTTGAAAAGTTAATTTGTCGAGACCCAAATATCCATTACCAGGATCGATGATCGATGGATCTAATTGAGGAGCCGTAATATTTTCCAAGATTGATTTAAGGTCGAGGGGTATCATCAAATTAGAGATACATGTGAAAGGTGGAGGATATTCCCTAAGATCGCATTTTGGACTCGGTATGGGCATTATGAATATCTTAGTGATGCCTTTGGTGTGACTAATGCACCTACAATATTTATGGACTTCATGAATAGGATTTTTCCGCTCATACTTGGACAAGTTTATTGTTGTGTTTATTGATGACATTTTGATTTATTCAAAGTCGGGAACATGAGAACATCTAAGGAGTGGTTCTTAGACGATCCTGAAGGAGAATAAGTTATATGCCAAATTGTCCAAATGTGAATTTTGGTTAATGAAAGTTCAATTTTTGGGGCATGTTATATCTAAAGATGGATTGAGGTTGACCTTCAAAGGTGGAGAGGTAGTTGTTGAATGGGAAAGACCGAAGACTATGATCGAGAGATCAAGTAGTTTCATCGGATTGGATAGGCTATTATCAAGATTCATAGAAGGGTTTTCAAAGATAGCGTTGACCTCTTACCCAACTTACACTAAAGAATCAACTTTTGTAGTGGACAAATGCATGTGAAGAAAGTTTCCAAGAGTTGAAAAAGAGGTCGACTACTTCACTAGCTTTTGATTCTACCTGATCCAGAATGAATCTTTTCAGGTGTATTGTGATGCTTCATATCAAGGTTAGGTTGTGTACTTATGCAAACAAGTAAGTTGTGGCATACGCTGGTCCATTTGAGGGTAGTTGAAAGTGCATGAGGAATTATCCGACTCATGACTTGGAGTTTGCGCTATGTAGTGTTTGCATTGAAGGTATGGAGACATTTTCTCTATGGGGCAACGTTCACCTATTTTGTTCAGTGATCATAAAGTTAAAGTATCGTTTGCTTAAGAAAGAGTTGAACATGAGACAAAGTTGGCTAGAGTTTTTAAAGGATTATGACTTTCGCCAATATCATCTCGTAAAGGCGAATGTAAGTAGGGATGCTTTAAGTAGGAAAATGCTTAATGCTTCGTTATGATGATTAAGGAGAAGGAACCGATAGAAGAGTTTCGGGATATGTGATTATCTGTGAAGTTGACACCGGGAAGATGTGTTTGAACATGATCACTATTTCAAATGATTTGATGGATAGAATACGAGAAGGACAAAACAAAGGATCGTATTTGCAAGAAGCAAAAAGAAGCAAGAAGTCAAGGAGCGTAATTGGAATTCAGAAGGTGTTGATGGAATTTTGAAGTTTAGGAAGAGTTTCAGGTGCCAAACGATCGAACTTAGGAGATGATTTTGGATCTGAAGCTCATCACAAAGCAAGTTGAGTATGTACCATAGGAGCCAACCACTAAGATGTATCAAGATTTGAAATACCATGTATTTGGTGGCAAGGAATGAAGAGAGATGATATCGTGAATATGTATCATCCACACGATGTTTGTTTGTCAAAAGGCCAAAGTGGAACATCAAAGACCATCAGGAATGTTGCAACCTTTGCCTATTCTGAATGGAAATGGGATGACATAGCAATGGATTTCGTAACGACTACCAAGAACTCGGAAGGGTCACATTCTATATGGGTAATTATTGATCTAAGCTTACAAAGTCGGCGCACTTTTTGCCGATTAATATTAAGTACTCAATGGAGAAGTTAGCTCAACCATACATCAATGAAATTGTTAGACTTCATGGTGTACCATAAGTATATTTCTGATCGAGATCCACGATTCACATCAAGATTTTGGAATAGTTTGCAAGAAGCAATGGGAACAAAGCTACGTTTGAGTTCTGCTTACCATCCACAAATAGATGGTCAATCAGAAAGAGATGATTCTAAAGTCATTGGATAGACTTGTTGAGAGCTTGTGTTCTAGAGCAAACGGGTTGTTGGGATGAATTTCTACCATTGATAGAGTTCACCTACAACAATAGTTTCCATTCAAGCATAGGGATGGCACCCTATGAGGCTTTATATGGGAGAAGATGTAGAACACCATTGTGTTGGTACCATGATGGTGAAAGTACTGTGGTAGGACCTGAATTTGTGCCAGACAACACTAAGAGAAGGTGAAGATGATCCAAGACAAGATGAGGACAACTCGTAGACGCGACAAAAGAGTTATGCAGATAAAAGACGAAGACCACTTGAATTTGAAGAAGGTGATCATGTGTTTCTACGTGTGACACCTATGACCGGGAGTTGGACGAGTGATCAAGTCGAGGAAGCTCACTCCGAAGTTTATTGGCCATATCGATACTTCCGTCGGGTAGGTCCCAGTAGCTTATCGAAGTTGCACTACCACCATTCTTATCAAATCTTCATAATGTATTTCACAAAGTAATCTCAGAGGTAAGGAGATCTCATTAGTGAAGGTTTGGGGACGACGATGTAGGTGGAGAGGCCACATGTGGGAGCTGGAAGACAAAGATGGCGAAAAGCAATTATCCATGATTATTGTTAAGTTATGTCAAGTAATTTTGAGGACGAAAATTTCTTTAAAGAGTGAGTTGAGAGTCAGGAATGTAATATCAAATTTTTCTCATGTTAGGCTAGTTTATGGCTACAAAGGTAGCATAACCGTTTCTTGACATGCCCCGTTTTCATTTTCATGACAAAATAAGTTGACTGTTTCCGACACTTCGTTTTTTGGATTTTTTTGTGTGATTTGCTCCTGTCAAAAATAATAGTTTAAAAATGACTCAAAAAGTGACATAAATTTAACACCCAGGACTATGAAATAAATAAAGAAACTTTATTTCTAGAGTGAACATATATAGTGGAACCTCACAGTAAAATTTTTAGGATTTAACTGTAATAAAATGAGTTAATTATAATATATTTTAAGCATATCATTTGTAGTATGACTTTAATGCCTCAAAATTGAGTAGAAGAATTGCTTCAATATGGATATTACTCCCGACAAGTCTCATGTGTGAAACAATATTTAGATGAAGGGGCCAATAGGATTTCCGACGTGGGACTAAAGTTATAAGTGCATAGGAACAAGTCAACGAAAGTGGCTTGAAAATTCTAAACCATCTAAGAAATTGGTTAACAGAAATGAAGTATGGACTTCAAGACAAGGATCAGTTTAGTTAAAAAGTTTGACCTTAAGATGCTCTTATTGATCATAACCGTTGGATCAAATCACGCCCGGTGCTGATCAGCAATGAGAATTAAAAGTGGAAACAAAAGAAAAGAAGAGAAAATGAAGAAGGCTAGGAGTTAAAGTTAGAAATCCAATGAGCCAAGAGGAGAAGACAAATAGTAGTAAGATTGATCATTACTATCCATTTGAAGTAGGGGAATTCTGTTAATCTAATTACCCAAATTAAAGAACTTCAGTGTTAACTTAGTTATTAATTAGTTATAATCTCATATCTAATAGGTATTAGAATTAGATAGGGCATTTGATGTATAAATGGTTTCTTAGCTAAAACTTGCTATCAATGGCTAAGTTTAGTTAGTGGATCTTAGCGCTCCTTTAGGTAGGGGGTTACGCATTCTTTTACAGAACCATGCTAGAAGTGATTTTACTGTTTTAGATAGATTTAAATGTGCATGATTGATAACTGTTTTATTGAAGTTTGTGAAATGTTATTCGCAATTATGGGTTATTTGATATGCCTTTTAAATAGAACATATTTATGACACTGTTTGATAAAGAGCATGTTTTGATATGCATGTGTTGTGTGAACATGGTATTTAAATGTTGTTTAAATGTTGTGTGGATATGGGTTTGATTTTGGATATTCGTGGATCTGGATATGATTTGTGAATGTGATAAAATGTAATTGGTTTTAGAAATGTAATGATGTGTGAATATACGAGCCGTACTTGTGTGGTTTGTGAGGGGTCTCTAGAGACTTGCAGGTCCCTCGGGCGATCCGACTTGGGGTGAATACAGGGTGTGTTCCCGGGCACTCTGCCGTGAGAGTCGGCGTGGTTACCGTCATGGACGGGGTTACCGAGGTCACATTAGGGAGGGCCGGACGACTCCCGTGGCCTTTGGGGCAGACACAGTATGGGCTGTAATTATCGGAACTAATGATGTGCGTGCGTGTGTGTGAGTGTATGCGTATGAATTTGAGATCATGATTTAAAGGTAAATGTGTTTTGCTATGAAATGGTTGCGAACTATGCATGCTTTTAGTATGTTTTCTGTTTAAAGATGCTTAACCTCCCTACTGAGCTATGTATAGGAGCTCACCCTATTGTTTTACAGCTCATCCTGAAGCTAGCACTTCGAAGGCACACGGAGCAAAGTAGGAGTTTGATAGAGCAGCATTTTTATTTTAGATGGTATGATAAGTGTTGAATAATTTAGAAAGTCTTTTATTCGGGGTTATTGTTAGGTGAGCCCCGCACCATTTTGGACATGTTGTTTAGAACTTCGATATGAATATTTATTTCAATTAGATATTTCTTGAGTTTGAATTAAATTGGTATTGTATTTGTTTAATACTCACCATCACGCCCGTGAGAGAAGTAGCCACGTGGCATCGGCTCGGGCCGGGTCATGGTCGCGACTCGTGCGGGTGTGACAGTTTGTGTTGGTGTTGTTCGTCTTGATTGTCAAATATGATCCAAGTCTTCTTAAAAACTCCATTGAAAAGTTAGGGCTCATGTATAAACGATGGGATTTCCATCAGCACCCGATGTAGAAATTCTTTTACGTTGGACAGTGGTAGAACTGTATGATTCCCACCCGGCCCAGCGGTTGAACCATATCCAAATCACACACAGAACCGGCCAAAATCAGAACCAGGGAAATAGAAACCAAAACCAAACAGTAACAATGGACCCTGCGGTTTGAAACCACCAGTCCCAGGCCCTTTTTGGTTCTGATTATGAACTCGAAATGGAAACCAAAATCGAACAGGAACCATATAACCCACAGTTTGAAACAATCAGTCCCAATCACTTTTTAGTTCCATTTTGAACTCTCACCTCTGGAAGTAAACCTAAACCAAAGCAGAACTTGGAACTCATGAAATATAAACCGAAAACAGAACTGAGGGGGTTGGCTCAGTTGCAGTTCAAGGTTTTGGTGGAGCCGAAACTACAATTCACAAGTTGATCCGTGGGTTACAGCTTTCTTGTTATCTTTTAATTCTTGTGTTGGATGGATGCCTCACCTCGGTTCAATGTAGATCTAACAAAGACTTTGATCTTCTACATACACCACGAGAGATACGCATTGAGGTGGTTTGGACACTTCAAGAGACGACGAAGATTGTTCGAAGTCTCGGTCTACAAACACCCTTAAACCCAACTAATTTAGAGTTTTCATATACAAAGGAGCGGGTTAGCGGAGATAAAGTTGGTGTCATACCTAACACAACATATAAGAATTTGAAGATTTCAAACAAATGGTAAGCTTTTTCGAAAATGAAAATAAATTAGATGATGAATTAAAGAAATGAAAAACGAAATGCTTTTCGTGTGATCCTTTTTTTGAACTAATTGTCAATTTGAGACAAGATTGATGACAGCGATGGCTAAGTTGGTTCCTCATCGATGAGGAATTATTTACAGAACATTGCTTGATGCTGTTTGTGTGCAAACCAACCGAGTTAGGTTTACAAAAAATGAACTGAATATGCTCTCTAAGTCATTTTGGCCCGTTTGACCACTCATTTGTACAAAGCAATTAAACCTAACCATTGGCAATGACTAATGACATTTATTATCTAATCTAGCTAAGTGCAGTGCATCCTCTTGAACTCAACCTGGCTGTAGGTCCGACCCCCTTTTCTCTTGTAGATGTTGAGCAAAGGCCCACGCCGAAGGTTCGGTCCTCTGAACCATTTACATTTCTTGATTCGAGGCCCCTAGATTGATCAGGTCCCTATCACCATCGGAAAAAGATGGCAAGTGGAACCCATGCTTAACCAAGGAACTCTTTTTCCCACTTCCCCAGCATTAATAGGAGTCGCTGAAAATGCGAACTTAAACCATAATCAATGATTAAGTCACGATAATTAGAAACCAAAATTAACACTCTACATCTTCAATTTCCACTGAACTATGTCCTCTTAACCAATTGGCCACTAAAATCCTTTTCCTAACACCCCAGAGTAAGAGCCTAATTTTAAAATAAAATAAAAGATATGGAACCAACAATGTGGAACCTCCAATTCCAGTTTGATGGGACATGAAACTAGAACCAAATTAAGTGGTTCCTGATTTAGGGTTCCATTTGACTGGTTCCAGTTCCAATCAATTCTATTCCAATTGGAGCTACTGGGCCGGTTCCAAACCGACCATGTCTATGGCTTTATGAAATAATGTTCGCAAGGCACTTTGTTCATGACTCGTGTCCCCATCTACCTAGTGTTTGTTTGAAGAAGGTTCGTGTCATAAAAAATATACAATAGAACCAACTTGTGACCCGATTAAAGAAACAAGCTATGTCGGCTAAAAAAATCATCAAATCAATCACATCCGAAGGACTATTAATGGGGTTAAATGTTAGAGGGTTCCTATGTCCACTAAAATTAAGGAGCCATGCCAAGTTAAGTGTTATTAAATGCATAAATCCAATTTTTTAAGTATATCCTAAGACATTAGACCTGTTGGTTAAAAAATTAGATGGTAAACACTTTAAAAAAAGAGAAAAAACGTGAAAAGTGTTGAAAGAAAACAATAAAACATCTTGTCTTTAGGGTTTGATGGCTTCCATAAACACGATTGTTTTCAGTTACTTTTTAACCAATGATTAAAATCATCTAGTCATGCACTAGCCAGGGGACTTCACTCACTAGTTGCAGGTTGTGAGGTCGATACAAGGGGCATGCATACCTGGTTTTGGCCTCTGTTTAGTCAAAACAATACCTGGTTTGCAGTAAGAATCATGTAAAGTTAGCTAAAGTAGGTTAAGGTTAACTTTTATTATTAAATGTAATGTCTGTGTTTCATTTTTCTTCACCTTATCAATAATGGGTGCATCTCGTTCGTGTCGTTCTCATTTTTGAGGTTGAGCAAGACCATGACCTAGTTCAAGATGAGCTCAACTAAGCCTGTGGATGAGATTGGTTAAGTTGAGCTTGATTTAGCTCATGTGTGAGTGCAAACTTGAGCTCAAATTTGACCCCAACTACTTAAAAGCCTAAATTTGCAAGATAAACAATAGTTTTAAACTTAAAGAAGTTTGTTGATGTTACTCTTCTGTTGGATTCCTCCTGGCATACTGGTTCTGTCTGATTCTGACCGAACGCTTCTGACTGATTCTGGCCTACTACTTCTGTCCACCTGATTCTGGCTTGCTGTAGGTTGCTGATCTGCCAAGTTCGGCTGCAACGGAGTATGGTATTGGGTATTTTCTTTTTGAGGTTTCCACGTAGGGGTTTTTCAGGAGAAGGCTTTTCCTTTTTTTTGTTCTTTGTATTCTCGGTATGTTTCTTGTATGCGCTGCTCTGTTTAAATAAAGTAGTGTTCTCCCCCTTTTCTTTGATTTTCCTCCTATAACTTTCCTCGTTTGGAGCGTTATTATCTAGAGCGTTACCACAAATCCCGATAACGTCCTCTGACTGTTATGGTTCTTCCCAATCGAAGATACAGGTAACGGTCTGGATGATCAGTCTAGTTGTAACCTGTGTTGGATTACCGAGAATGGCCATAACACATAATCTCCCACTTGGCCATTTGAGCCAAGTGTAGACATACTGGTTTTCTCCCACTTTTGCAGGGTTTACCTAGTACTGTCTTTCCATGATTGCTACTGTAATCAATACCCGTTGTGTGGTTATTTCTCTTCACAACAATCTATCCGTTGTATGGTTGTTTACCTATACAACACTTTTATCCATTGTGTGGTTATTTCCCTTCACAACAATCAAACATACCTCAAACCCATGTTTTGAGAAAAGTTCCTCTGTTATGCCTTTAGTCAAGGGGTCTGCCAACATATCATTTGTTGGCATATATGAGATGGATATTTCTTTTCTCGTAACCATATCATGAACATTGTGGTATTTCACCATTATATGCTTACTTTTTTAACAATCAGCTCTACTCTTGATAAGAGTAATTATTGCATTGTTATCACAGTAAATAACAACTGGCTCGTCGGTTATTTCCAACTTCAAATCTCGTATAAAGCGGCTTATCTAGACCGCACTCGTTGCAGCCATACAACAAGCTACATACTCAGCTTCCTGTGTATGCAATGCTACACAACCCTGTTTCTTACATGCCTAAGAAACAACACAACCTCCAAATAAGAATATTTGTTCCGAGGTTGATTTGTTGTCATATTTACTCCCAACAAAGTTAGCGTCTGAGTATCCTACCACTTTCAGTTCATCTGCTTGAAAACACAGTTTCAAGTCTTTTGTTTCTTTCATATATCTTAAAATCCTTTTCACAACTACCCAATGCTACCAACCAAGATTACTTTGATATCTACTTACAAGACCAACAACAAAGCTGATATCAGGTCTTGTACACCACATAACATACATCAAGCTACCCACAGCTTGTGTATAAGGAACATTAGGCTTATTGTCTCCTTCACTAGGACAATCAACCTTACTTAATTTGACCCATTTTGCTAAAAGTGTATTAGTAGACTTGCATTCACCCATTTTGAACTTCTTGAGGATATAGTCAATATATCTCTCCTGACTCAGGCATAAAAGTCTAGATTCTCTATCTTAAGAGATCTTTATTCCCAGGATATAGGATGCTTCTCCCATATCCTTCATTTCGAACTTTGAGTTCAACCATGACTTGGTTTTGACAATCATCTCGTTGTCGTTTCCAGTCAACAATATGTCGTCTACATATAATGATAAGATAACAAAGTGGCTCCCACTGTTCCAGACATATATACAATGATCAAGTTTATTAACCATAAACCCAAGTTCTACAATGGATTTTTTGAAAAGTCAAATACCATTGGCGAGATAACTGTTTCAAGCCACATAGGGATTTTCTCAACTTATATACTTTATCTTCTTGGCCTTCAACCACAAATCCTTAAGGTTGCTACATGTATATGATTTCTTCTAAATATCCATTTAGAAAAGCTGTCTTTACATCTAACTGATGTAAATCCAAATCATAGTATGTAGATATTGTCAAGATTATACGTATGGATGCAAATTTCACAACTGGGGAATATGTCTAAACATAATTTATCCATTCTTTTTGCGAAAAATCCTTTGCAACCAACCTCGCTTTAAACTTGTCGATTTTACCATCGACCTTATATTACTTTTTCAGAACCCATTTACAGCCTATGACTTTCCTTTCTTTTAGCAAATCAGTCAATTCCCAGACTTGGTTTTTCTCAATGGATTCAATTTTCTCATCCATGGCTTTTCCCTAGTTTGTTGCTTCTGATAGTTTATAACTTGTTGATAAGTCAAGTTATCAGTCAACTCATCTAAATCCACCGAGTTACACACTTCTTCTACAAGATAAGTGTGATAATCCTTTAAGTAGGATAGAGTGGCTCTTGGCCTTTATGTCCACTTAAGGTTTCGGTAGTTTAAGGAAGATCTTCAATAGGCTCAAAAGATGATTGATCTAGATCTACTAGATCATCAACACATTCATCATTATTTTTCAGGATGTTATTCTTAGTATCTTCTGTATCTTCTAAGAATTCAACATCTCTGCTTTCAATGAGTTTGTGGTCCTTATGATAAAATCGATATCCTTTTGAACCTTTTGGATATCCAATGAATATGCATCTTAAGGACCTATTGTCTAGCTTATCTCTAGACTGATCAAGGATCTTTACGTGTGCAACATATCCCCACCTCCTAATATGACCTAGGTTGGGTTTTCTTCCAAACCACATCTCATATGGTGTAGTGAATACAACTTTACACGGTATTCTATTGAGTATGTAAACCATTGTACTTACTACTTCCCTCCAAAATACCCTTGGTAGAAAGGCATCTATCAACATAGACATTGTCATATTCAACAAGGTTCTATTGTATCTCTCAGCTACACCATTTTGTTGAGATGTTCTAGGCATTGTATTTTACTTTGCAATACCAAAGTCTTTACAGAATTTAAGAAATTTTGTCGAGGTATATTCACCACCTCTGTCTGATCTTAAGACTTTGAATGAATACCCTAATTGGTTTTCCACTTCTTTCTTATATTCTTTAAAAATATCCAGTGCCTCAGATTTATATGCCAAGAAATATAAATACATATATCTAGAGTAATCATCGATAAAGGTTATAAAATAACCCTTTCCATGACGTGACTTTACTGTAACAGGCCCACATAAATCCGTATTATTAACCTCCAACATGGTTGTTTAGTATCTCAACTTGGTAGAGAAATTGTTGGAGAAAAGGTCTTTGATGACTTGAACACATGTTTGGAAATACAACCATCTTAACAAGAGTTTAAAAGTAATGTGTGTGTGCGCGTGGGCATGAACCTGTGTAAGCAGAAAGGTTATTTACAATTACCAAGGTAGGTCCATTCAGATATAAGAGTGCTACCAGGCATGCAACTCGAATCAGTTTGAGTAGGGCTCTCCATCAACAACGACCGCTAAAACATGGACAAGGAAGGCTCTTTGTTTATACGAGCCGCATAACAAGCTGACCTCAGTTCATATTAGCTGTAGCCCATGTATTGATAAGATTCATTGGTGGTCTTTGGAAACATATTGTCAAATGCTCCATTCCACAACTAAATATCAGTCTGAATGGTCAAATGTACTTGAGTCGAGCCCAAATAACAAGAATTATGTTAGAACGATGCACAATATCATAAAAATGTATTAAAAATATTTTATAAACTACTTGGGACAAACATGTAATTTTACCAAAGAATTCATGCCTTTAGAATTTTCAAATAATATCAGGGGTAAAACTATAATTTTAACTATCTATCCACTTTTGAAATTTTTGAAAAAGCCCAAGGACAGACTTGTAAAATTACTCTTTAGTATTTATGTAAAATTCATAAGTAATCAGGGTTAAAACTATAATTTTAACCCTCAACCCGAATCTGTAAATATTCAAAAGTAAAGGGACAAACTTGTCTTTTGACATAGTGGCAGAAAGAAAAATATCTCAATCTAGAAGGGCAAAAGTGTAAAGTTAGAACACGATATTTCGTAATTTTTATAAACCGTCAAAGGGTAAAACTGACTTTTTGCATAGTAAGGGCAAAACAATCTTTTTACCCAAAAATATCTGAAAACCGGTGGGGGCATAATTGACTTTTAAGTCCGCTGCCCGAGGCGGTTTCGGGGAAACCACCGATTTCGCCCCATGGTTTTCTGAAACCACCTCGCGGTTTCGGGTTTGGTTTAATAGGGAAGAGAGAGAGAGAGAGAGAGAGAGAGAGAGAGAGAGAGAGAGAGAGAGAGAGAGGGAGAGGGTGGAGGTTGGCAGAGCTTCGCTCCTTGGCCTGCGGTGCGCCTCCTGGCCTTTGTGGTGGTCGCGACTGGTCTCCTTTATGGCCTTACGACCTCTATGCCAGTCGCGGTTGGTCCCTCTACTAGCCTTACGGCCTCTGTTTCGGTCGCGACTGGTTCTTTCAGGCCTTTCAGCCTTTTGGTCGATGGTGCTAGTTCTTTTTCAGCCTTGTCAGTTTTTGTGCCAGTTGCGACTGGTTTTTTTCTGGCCTTTCAGTTTTTGTGCCGGTCGAGACTGACTTTTTCTCCTGGCCTTTCAGCCTCTCGGCCTCTCTTCCTTACCTTTCTCTCATAATCCTGTACCTGAGTAAAATTTTTTTTGCAGGGTTAGATGTTGGATTCCTCTCGGCCTACTGGTTCTGTGTGATTCCGGCGGAACGCTTCTGACTGATTCTGGCCTACTACTTCTGTCCACCTGGTTCTGACTTGCTGTAGGTTGCTGATCTGCCAAGTTCGGTTGTAACGGAGTATGGTATTGGGTATTTTCTTTTTGAGGTTTCCACGCATTGGTTTTTCAGGAGAAGGCTTTTTCTTTTTGTGTTGTTCTCTGTATTCTCAATATGTTTCTTGTAAGCGTTGCTCTGTTTAAATAGAGCAGTGTGCTCCCCCTTTTCTTAGATTTTTCTACTGCGGCTTCCCTCGTCTGGAGCGTTATTATCTAGAGCGTTACCGCAAATCCTGGTAATGTCATCTGGCTGTTATGGTTTTTCTCAATCCAAGATACAGGTAACGGTCTGGATGGCTAGTCCAACTGTTACCTGTGCTGGATTGCCGAGAATGGCCATAACACATCATCTTCTTCATGATACTTGATCTTAAAGACTGCGATATGTATGCATATTCTTGATGCCTTCATTCTTTACTTTGATAGTGCTTTGCTTCTCTTTTCCTGTTATTATCACAAAAAATTATAGCAACACGAAAAGTCATGAAGAGGTTTATCCAAACGACACTAGTTGAAATCATACAATAAGCCACGTACTCAGCTTCATGTGTATTCAACGATACACAACTCTGTTTTTTGCAAGCCCAAGAAATAACTCCATCTTTAAATAAAAATATTTGATCAAATGTTGATTTGCTATCATCCTTGCTTCCAACAAAGTAAGCATCGGAGTATCTTACCACTTTTAGTTCATCTACTTGAAAACATAATTTCAAGTCTCTTGTTCCTTTAAGATATCTTAAAATCCTTTTGAGAGCTATCTAATGTTGTCATCAAAGATTACTTTGATATCTACTCATAAGACCAACAATGAAGCTGCTATTAAATCTGGAACATAAAATAACATATATCAAGCTTCCCATAACTTGTGTATAAGGAACATTAGGCTTATCGTCTCCTTCACCAAGATAATCAACCTTACTAAATTTAACCCCTTTTATAACTGGTGTAGATGTAGACTTGCATTCACCCATTTTAAATTTCTTGAGGATATAATCAATATCTCTCTCATGACTTAGGCATAAAAATTTAGATTCTCTATCTCGAATAATCTTTATACACAAGATATAGGATGCTTCCCCATATTCTTCATTTCAAACCTTGAGTTTAACCATGACCTGGTTTTGGTAATCATCTCATTGTCATTCCCAATTAACAACATGTCATCTACATATAATGATAAGATGACAAAGTGACTCCCACTGTTTTAGACATATACACAGTGGTCAAGTTCATTAGTCACAAACTCAAGTTTAATACTGATATTTTGAAAAGTCAAATACCATTGATGAGGTGATAGTTTAAGGCCATATAGAGATTTTTTCAACCTATATACTTTATCTTCTTGGCCTTCAACCCTGTATCATTCGGGTTGTTGTATATAAATGATTTCATCTAAATCTCTATTTAGAAAAGTACTATTTACATTTAACTGATATAAATCTAAATCATAATATGTTGATATCATTAGAATTATTCTTATGGATATAAATTTCGCAACAGGAGAATATATCTCAACATAATTTATCTCATCCTTCAACAAAAAATCCTTTACCACCAACCTCACTTTAAACTTTTTTATTATTCTATCAACCTTATATTTTCTTTTGAGAACTCATTTACAACCTATACCTTTTCTTCCTTTAGGCAAATCAACTAATTCATAGACTTGGTTTTTTCAATAGATTCAATTTTTTCATCCATGACTTTTCTCTAATCTGGTGATTCAAATGAGTCAATAGTCAATCGATATATTAAGTTATTGATCAATTCATCTAAATTTACCGAATTGCACACTTTCTTTGCAATATAAGTATGATAATCCTTTAAGTAGGATGGTGTGATCCTAGGTCTTTTATTTTAACTTAAAGTTTTGGTTTTTTTAAGAAGATCAAATATGAGTTCAAAGGATAATTGATCTAGATTTACTAGAATGTCAATATATTTATCATTATTTTTAAGGATATTATTTTTTGTATCTTCTAGGAATTCTACATCATTTTTCTTTATGAATCCATGGTCCTTGTGATAAAAATGAATATCCCTTAGATGCTTTAGGATATCAAATAAATAACCATCTTAAGGACTGAATATCTACCTTATCTCTATATTGATCAAAGATCTTTATATGTGTGATAGATCCCGACTTTTTAGGATGACCTAAGTTTAGTTTTCTTCCAAACTGAATCTCATATGGTGTAGAGAATACAACTTTACATGATACTCTATTTAGAATATACACAGTTGTATTCACAGCTTCTTCCTAAAATACCCGTGGTAGAGATGGATCTATTAACATAGACCTTATCATATTTAGTAAGGTCCTATTATATCTTTTTGCTACACCATTCTATTGTGGTGTCTTGGGCATTGAATTTTGCTTTAAAATACCAAAGTCTTTACCTAATTTTAGAAATTCTGTAGAAGTATACTCATCACATCTATCTGATCTCAAGACTCTAATTGTATACCTCAATTGGTTCTCAACTTCCTACTTATATTTATTAAATGCTTCAAGTGCCTTAGATTTATGTGTTAATATATATATGTATATCTCGAGTAATCATCGATAAAGGTTATGAAATATACCTTTTCACGATGAGATCCTATCTTAAAAGATCCACATAAAGCAGTGTGAATGATTTCTAACAGGGTTATTGTCCTTGTTATTTTCTTGAAAAATATTTTTCTTGTCATTTTTCCTTATATACAAGCTTCATATTTACCATAAGTGTTTTCCTTAAATTCTAACAATAAGTCAAAGTTGGATACTTCCTCAACTTTTTCAGATTTATATACCCTAAACGTCTATGCCACACATTCACGTTAACATAAAAGTCACAATCGATATAAGTAGAAGATCATTTTTTTTCACTTAATTTGAACAAACCTTGTTCATCGTTGAATAATCCTGAGAAGGTTATTCTTTCATGCTTCTCTATGATTATCTTATTAGGGACAAACCTGACTTCAAAATACTTCTTAACCAAGGTAGGAACTGAGACTAAATTGCGCCTTATAGTTGACACAATTAATACATCAGTTAGAATAACCTGTGTGCCTTGTATATTAATCCTAAAGGACCCACACCAAGGACATCTGAAAATATGTTATTTGCCATATACACCCTATGTTCTCCTAATTTATATTCCTTTAGGTCCATAACTCATTCTTTGCTCTTCGAGATATGTCTTGTTAAACTAGAGTCAATCAACCAACCAAATATTGGGCGATCCATGTAGAGGTATTCCGAAACCATGCAGATTATATCCTACTTATTAGATTAATTGCATTGTTGGGTGTTTTCACTACCAATATTCTTATTGTAGCAATCTCTTTTGTAGTGCTCCAACTTTCCACAATTGAAACACTTGACCCGAGAAACGATTTTCTACGATTTCTTAAAAGTTTGACCTTCTTTCTTGTTATTTTTGCCAAACCTTTTAATTGGTTTATTCTTTTTCTGGTTTGGTCTAGAGTTTGTCTCAATCTCTTCTTAAGCTAATAAAAACTTGTCATTCTTGCTGCCTTTTGGTTGGGTCGGCCACTCCATACCGGTGTACCTTGTTGCTTGCCTTTTGGCTAAGTTTTCCACTCCGTACCGTCACTTGCCTTATGTTTTCCCTTTTTGTTATGCCTTTCGGTTGAGCATCACCTCTACTTTATTTTGTTTTTCTTTGCTCTGCCTACTGGCCAAGCGTAGCCTCTATTCTCTCTGTTTTTTCTTTTGCTCTCCTTTCTCGCTCAGTGTCACCTCTATTCCTTTTTCTCTACCTTCCTACCCAGATATCACTTCTGGTTTTCTTTTTCTGCCAAAAAGAACGTTCAATCGAGTTTCCTTTTTTTAATATCTATGTTGTATGTGCAAGTTCCCGACAATCTAGTTCTGATACCAATGTTGGGCAGTCTCTGACTATGCTTCTGTTCATTGCCTTAGACATTGTCGAAATTTATAACAGAAAGTGATTTGGGTCAAGAAGCCCTACAAACAAAGAAGGAAAATAAGAAGTAGGTGATGGTATACGTTGTCCCTCTCATGGCTTACACAAAGAAGATGTTCTATATATTTTTCTAGTATTTTTCACTATATTTATTGTACAATATTTATATACGGCTTCATTTCTTGGTTTTCATGTCTGGGCTTTCCGTTAAAAGCCGTTTTGTATTTCTATAATATTTTTGTTTAATTTCTTTAATGTTACCGTTTCTTTTTTCTCATATAATGTTTTACGGCTTGAGAATGACTATTTTCTGTTACATACATAAATCCATAAAAATGACGAATAGAAGAATGCAATCATCTACTTCTCTTTCATCCCGAAAAGCTTGTGGACATTATGCATCTGTTTACGTAAAAAGAAGGGGAAGCTCATAAGTTTATGATTGTGTGCAAGCACACAATTATGTGTTGGAACCTTACACAACACATACTGACCCTTGCATTGAAGTACGGTGACAAACCGTGTTGATGGATCGGGTCAATAGTAGGTCAATCGGACCGTGGCCCCATTAACGTATAACATATGTACATGTACATAATAACACATATATAATGTATATACACGCATATATGCACATTTGAATATGTAGTATAAATGTATAATATGTACAATCTCTATTTGTATCTATTTATTTCTATATATATATATATATATTATGGATAGAGAGAATAATCCATGTGCATACTCATTCATGATATAATCTTCTTAAAGATCTTGAAAAATCTATTTATAAGATCAACATAGATATTTTTAAAGCAAAAAAAAATAGTGGGTGCATTTAATGTATCTCCAAAAGTATCAATATACTATTTTTTTACTTTTGAAATATAAATTTCAACTATCAATTTTAGTGATCCAACGATTGAGAATCTCAACCATTCTATTGATAAGATTGTCGGTTGAAATTTAAATTTCAAAAGCAAAAAAAATACCTTGATATTTTTGTAGGTACAATAAATACACCTTATATTATTTGCTTTTGACTTAAAGATCTCGACAATTAATTTTAAAGATCGAATGGTTAAGACGTTTGTGCGTATAACATCTCTCTCTTCCCCTCCCTCTATATATATAACCAAAGTCAAATCTGGGCCAAGTTCCGGTTAACGAAAACCAAAATTTCTAGATACATGTTAAAAAATCTTATTAGTTATCTTAAGACAACCCATGTTACGATTAAGATCCATAAAATTTCATCCTAAAAGTATAAAAAGCCTTTACAGATTAATATAATTGGATATAGTTTTAAAGTTTTTAAAAGATCTGGGTATGGTGCTAACTGTATAAGACTGGATTAGATCCAAAACCAAATCTGGTATTCAAATCCCAGAAATGGTCCATCTTACCTGGATCTGCACCGGATCCAACACATTCCCCACACGCCACTCCACCATTCAATGTCCATCGTCGCTTCCCAGAACACACTTATCTTGCTTAGTTCCTCTTTTTGAATCTTGTCTTGTTCATCCCGAGAGAGAGAGAGAGAGAGAGAGAGAGAGAGAGAGAGAGAGAGAGAGAAGCCATGTGTTGTTTCCCAGGAAAGCTGTGCAGGATCTGCACCTGCTTGATCCTTTTGGTCATCCTCATTGGCTTTATCCTCGGATTCGGAGTCTTCGCACATGGTTTTCAGAAGATCAAGCAATGCATCAACAATGGCTGCAGTAGGAAGATGCAGATTTACCCGTCACCTCAACCCCCCTTCCATCTCCGTGGAGCCCCAGTTTATTATCCCTACCACTAGCAGATCATGAAATGGTTCCTTTTCCCTCTTCGCCCTCGCTTCATTGTTCCTCTCCCCTTTTCTCCTCATGATTCTTGCTGATGGGTTCGTTTGACATGTCGTAGAGATGGCCTCGTGCGTTTTATTTTGGTGTCATTTTGTTGTTTGTGTTTCATTTGGGACTGAAAATATCGGTTGTTCTTCTGATTAAATTCTTTTTCTTTGGTTGTGGATGTGAAGTTCTAGTTTGTATAGGATTATGTATTTGTCATTCGAAAATAAATGAGTAGCTAAGCAATTGTAATTCAGGGATTTCAAATGGTTGAATCTGACTTATAGGATTCCTTTGTTGATGGACTCGAATTGCAAATAAGTTCCTTCTTTATTGTTGGCACCAGAATTTTGCAATCCGGTCGAATGCAAGCACTCTTGCCTGCCGATTTATCATGTTTTTGGATCTGATTGTTGTTGAGAGATAGACATCTGATTGTTGTTGAGAGGTCATGGTTTTGTGGGCAAGGCTAGCCCCTGAAATTTAAACTCATTAGTATAGTTCTGCAAATCCTAGAAAGCCCAAAAAGTTTTGAACCCTTTATTTTTAATTTTGAAGATGCTACATAAATGCTCTAAATCTCAACCATCCAATAAAAAAAGATTAGATTTGTTTATAATTAAAATTTTAAAGTAAAAACTAGGCATATACCTTTTGTTTTTAAATTCCAAAATAGTTACTTTTAAAATTTAAATAAGTTGAGTGCACCACTTAAATTCGGATTATATATGTATATATATATATATATATATATATATATGTGTGTGTGTGTGTGTGTGTGTGTGTGTGTGTGTGTTGAGCTCGAGCAAGCGTCGTTCTTTTTCTCATGGGTAGCTCTTAATTCGATGGTTACCAAAAACAAGTTTTTGGAAAGGAGCTTGTAGCATGAAGTATGTTCGTATTTTAACACACAAAAAAAGGAGATATTTTTAGTGATTTTTTTTCTTTTTATGAAGCCATCGGTATCGTGGAGCCCAAGAACTGCAGCTAATCCGGTTCGAGTCAGGTTGGCCCACTACAGGGGTAAAACTTTTCCGGTGCTGGTTTTCTGCGTTTACTAGACTTGAACTTGAGACCCTGCTTTAGGGCAACAAGCGCTGAACCAGTCGAAGCAACTAAGTTTTGGTTAGTTGATTTTCCTTCCAGTGAAGTTCTACGCTGAGTAACATGGTTTAAGTCGTGGGTTGTGAAGCTCCATGAATTCAACCAGAGGCTTCCTTTAGTTTCAAATATCAAAGAGGAAAAGGACATCCCCACCTTTTGCTTCAATGTATCCACGTTTGCGGTTTGAGTTCTTATATTATAATTTATGTACTTTTTTATGATAAGAGAAAGCCGAAGCCTAACACACACTCACACATACACCCTTCAAGAGTGGAACTCCCCACCAGCAGCAACAACACTAGAGCACCCTGTCATTGAGCTTATACTTTATTTTGAAGAGAAACACCACTACATAGTTAAAAGAAAAGCAGTTGTGATTTCGGAGCAAATCATTTCTGCATAAAATCATGGGTTGGTGACCAATTGTTGGTTGGTTTAAGTGGTTGGGCACTTGTTCCCCTCAAGCAAGTTCTCGAGTAAACCAGAGCTGGGAGAGCTTTACACCTCTAGTGGACCAACCCGGCTCCCTCTTTGGCTTTGTTGTTTAGATGAAAAAAAAATCTGATTCGTGTTTGCAGCAGCCATTTTTTTGAAATATGAAGTTGGAAGGATTTGGATTTGGTCTTTTTAGTTGAAGAGACTTGTTGCTTTGTCTTGAAGAGAAGGAAAAGGTCGCAACTACGGCTTTTCCAATACGATGGAAGGGGATTTTCACTCCAACCATTCTTGTAAGCCGTTCATACATCATGAATAAGATGGATGGTTAGGTTTAGTATTGACTTTTTCTGAGAATTCTTTTCTCGATTAATCAAGTTCTTCATATCTGAATGTTGGAAGTCGAATTTCGCCTCGAGAATTCTTTTCTCAATTATTCAAGTTCTTCGTTTCCCGATGGGAATTATAACTCCGGTGGATTAATGGCCATCAGACCTCATATATAACGGTCATGCAATAAGAAGAGAGACCCTACAAAATAAAATGAAAGCGATAGAGGACCGTTTCTCCTAGGTGTAACTGATATTCAAGAAAAACAAACAAGATACAAAAACATATATACAAGAAAAATTCTCTCCGAGATCTCTCTCGCTCTTAGAGCATTTCCTCTCAAAACCTCGTTGAAGAAGCCATGTGAAGCGATTCAAAGTCCTACGATGCTCGCTCCCATTGCACAAGTAGACTACAGGGAATTCGTGTCTCGCCTTGAGATTTCATAAATTCCAAGAATTGGAAACTCAAAATGACAAACGAAATGGTATTCAAGAAAGCTCAGTATAAACTTCTCTAGATTACATCTTTTGATTGCATTAAACTTAATTGGAACCACTTGAGGGGAATAAGGTAAATAGGTTTCATTCTTCAAAGACTTAATTGCACAAAGTAGAGGCAATTTCCAATTAGGTGTTTTAACTTTAGACTTCTATGTTTAACTACCCGAAATTTTAAACACCTGGGTAGGTATGACCTAACCTTTCAGAGAATTGCTCAAATAGCTTCTTGTGCTTCTTTTTTCTTCAGCTGCCTTCTAGAGTTCGCCATGGATTTTACTTTTTTATTTAATTAAATTAAGGTATAAATTCTTCAAAATTTCATGATTATATGAAAAGTTTGACGAAGAAATAAATCTATCAAAGAAAAAGGACTTTGAATATTTTATATTCGTACTTTTAGATTATGGAGCAAGTTGAGAACCAGTGGGGGATGATCCTTCCAGGTCCTTCCCACCAGGTCGGTTTGACTTAATGAACCAAAATTAGGACACACTTGGTGTGGGTGGTAATCTCAGATACGACATGGATATCATTTAGAAAGGCCGTGTTTGTGTCGACCCAAGGTAGTAGTAAGAAATCAGGTCGTGTTTGGTTTGACATGTTTGTGTACAAGTCCAAACGACACAACAAAGTGCAACCTTGGCGTGGCCTATTCCGCTTTTCCAAGAACCAGGAACCAGAGCTAGGCTGGTTCAAGTTCCGGTTTTAGTTTGAGTTCTAAGTCACTCGGAACTGGAAAACATAATAAACTTTTTGAAATTTTAAAAGATTAAAAGTGTTTTGATATGTTGGTTTAGGGCTGCCCGTTCCAGTTCTAGCTTGGCTTCAATTTCATAGAAGGTGGAACAGGAAACCGAACCAGGTGGTCCTCAGTTCCGATTCCGGTTTGACTGGTTCTTGGTCCGGTTCGGCTCTGGTTGAAACTATCAAGCCTGTTCGAAATTGGTTACAACCCAATATAATAAAGAAATTTCTTGCAATTTCAGGCAAGAACCTTGGACAAGCATGACACGAAAAATTGATGCTCGGTTCCCACCATGGTGAAACGGAATAAATCAGGTCACGTTTCGAGTGAACTTTTTCCAACATGAACACGAATGCCAATTAAGGGCATAAGTAGAAAATTTTCCAGAGTTTGTCAAATAGCCCACTGTTATGCCTGTAACTGGTTCAACCCTGAGGCGGAGAATCTTTTAGGACAGGGCAAATAGCACAGTGTAACTGTGGCCTTTGTATTTTAGGCCAGAAATTCAACCGTGGAGTATACCTTATCGTCCTAACTCGGCTGAACATAGATATGCCACTGGTCCAATCATCAGCCAAGTTAAGACCAGTCTCACTAAAGTTGAGCTTGTATTCTATCAGAATACATGCTTCAACATTCACTTACCGTCCCAACTAAAGTTGAGCTATATATATATATATATATATATATATATATATATATATATATATATATATATATATATATATATAGAGAGAGAGAGAGAGAGAGAGAGAGAGAGAGAGAGAGAGAGACTCTACCTAGCTATGGATCCTAGAGTACATTTGGAAGCTAAGTGTATTGGGGCATTCACCAAAGCCTCAAACCCGTTTGGAAACTCAGAGTGGGTTGACCGAGTAGTATATTGACTCTGTTGGTTTTTTTATTATAGCAGAGTGCAGCCGTTAGGCTTGACTCACGCTTCATCGAGAAGGTTCTTACAAAGGATTCAACGAAAGAGTTCGGGAGAGAGAGAGAGAGAGTTTGTAAACTTTCTTGTGATTATGCACATTCTACTCTCAGTTTCATCCTTGCTTTATTTACCTTTCTTTGATGCCCGTTTCAACTAAGAGAGACAACACTCTGCCTCTTAAGTTATTTTTGTAAATCGAAAATATTTAAATATATTTTATTTTAAAAGTGTAAATGAATCATGCAACATGGAAGGAGGGCTCCTTTCTATTGCATGATTGTTATGTTGAGGCCTTATAACTATTGTTGTAACAAGGAGTTATCATCTCTCACTTGACTATATGAGTTGAATTATGTTTGGTTTCTTCTCACTATTTAGTAGTTTTTGCAACTGTATGTATTATCTTCTGGTTATTCATTATGCGATCGAGCAATACCAAAAGGTGATGCTTTCTTGTGAATTTTGAGATAGCCGCCTGTTCTCTTTCTCATAGGTACACAAGTGCTTGCGTCAAACTTCTTGCAAGAATTTTGATGTTCATGGTGAAGCACGACCAACAATGAGGGTGGTTCATTATACTTATTGTTTCTACAATGTCTTTATGCAGCTTTACAATTAAAAAAGATATATATAGTCCTAATTATTCCGCAAATTAGCTAAATTTCATTGAAGGAATCCCATTTGATAAGCTGGATAAGATTCACCTTTTGCATGGCAAGAAGACAACGTACATGGACTGTGTTTACCCAAAATGACACGAATAAGATTAGATTCACCTTTTGCATGGCAAGAAGACAACGTACATGGACTGTGTTTACCCAAAATGACACGAATAAGATTAGCTTTGTTATGACGTTGGTCTTCCATTCGTCATGTTATGTTATAAATTTAGTAGTGATAAGTTCACGATTCCAAACTTTCAGGTTTTAGAATGGCCATCCAAGGCGTTGATCACCATAGTCTACCTGGAGTTATCGAGAGAGAGAGAGAGAGAGAGAGAGAGAGAGAGAGAGAGAGAGAGAGAGAGAGAGAGAGAGTTCAGTAACTGTAAAGACACCTGTTACGTTTTCTACTGAAGGGATTGTGACATTTTGCTTCTCTCTCTCATGGCAGATTCAAACAGGGATTCAACGGTTGAGACCCAAATCCAAGTAGACCCACGTCCCTGATTGATCGGGTCAGATAGTCGAAACTAAGACCCGGTAGATCTGATTTTGGAGCGTGAATGGAGCATTTCATACAAGTGCGGTGTGCCACAGAAATATATATATATATATATATATATATATATATATATATATATATATATATATATATATATATATATATAAAGAGAGTCTAATGTGCTTGCCACTTGTGACAGTTCAATTTCTTAGAATCAATTTACACGTTCTTGACTAATCTTATGCAAAACTAGCAGATATAAATGCAATGAAGATAACAGAACACTCTAATTTTCCTCTACACCAACACTAACCACAATTGGACTTTTAACAGAATGCTTTCCATCAGACCAAGTCACTCTCCCGAAGACATGGCCATTCTTAGACCATTTCTTAACTTGAGCTGTTACTGTGAAACTCTGCTCTTCATCAACCTTTTCAAAGGTCAATTTCTCTGGTTTCACTGTAATGGAAACTCCAGGAGGTTTCTGAATCTTGACCTTGTAAGTTCCCGGAGTTCCGACATTCTTGACGGTTCTAGAGACGCTATCTGATCCGACGAGATTCGTGAAAACGATTGAAGGGTAATTGAGGTCTCCAATCTTAGGCAACTTAGAGGGACAGGTCTCAGTTTTTCCGGTGAAAGTGGTGATCATTGTTGAGTTGTAACCATTGGCACAGAAGAACTTCACATAGTCTTCCATCCCACTGTCGTAAACCAAGCCAGGGTCCAGAGCTCGGTTCGGATTAACATGACCCGCTCCAAAGCTAAATGGTGTTGCCTTTACAAGGTCAGCATTCAGGGTTGGTTCCTTCTTGTTGTCAATCCCATTCGCTTTCAAAACAGATAAGAAATCAAGAATATGAAGTATTAGAACTGATTGAGCATGTAGATAGGCTGCATCTACATATTAAAGGGATGAATCAGACCGTAAAACTGCATACTAATTGATATGATGAAATTTGAAGTTGCAGAATGGAGGACAATGCAGCGTACCAACTTGTATCAATATTTTCCCATTATGTCATATAGGCACTTCTACTAGGACGCCTCAGTGATATGGGATACTCTGATGCACGATACTGATACTTCCTCTGTGTCTGACTCATTGCTGTTGGCTTTAAATAATTTTCAGTGATATGCAATAAGGCACTGCATGAATATTGACTGATTATTGTTTATTAGTAAATTAACTTATGTTTTCTTTTAGCTTTATAAGATATTATTAATTATGTGTAATGCCCAATGCACACATATAATATATATATATATATATATATATATATATATATATATATAGACATATGCTTACCATGTTATATACTATATCCTTGAAAATATCAACCATCCATCTCTTAAAATGAATGGTTGAGATTTTCAAGGATGAGCAAACATATAAAGCAACATGCATGCATCTTAGACTCATTATATATTTATATATATATATAGAGAGAGAGTTATTTATATGTTTGTTTAGTTAGTCATGTTCCAGCACCCAAAAATAACCATGTCCAGCATTGGCACTCACATCTGTGGATTTAGCTTTCCAATATGATGCTATATTAGGTTGTATCTACTACACACAATTGAGAAGTTGATGGAAAGAAGCAAAACTCACCGGTGGTCATAAGTGCAGACTTGATAGCAGCTGGACTCCAGTCAGGATGAGACTTCTTTATCAAACCAACAATACCAGCCACATGTGGGCATGACATTGATGTACCGGACACCACATTGAACTTTACCCGGCGCGGATCGTTCGCATTCTCTGTTGGGGATGTAGCACCGGTGTAGGCTGCAAGGATGCTCACTCCAGGTGCAGTGATATCAGGCTGCAATGAAGGTCAACCAAACTAATTAGAAGCTTTTCTAATTTTCCTTGACAGATGCTTATAAGTTATGCTTGTTTTACTAATGAAAACCTTGAGAATCTGTGGAGTGACTAAGTTAGGCCCTTGAGATGAGAAGGCAGCCATCACTGGTGCAGGTTTCACATTCAATTTGGTCGTTGGCTTCGTGATACATGCTACTGGTGACCTGCATTTGTTCATAATTCACATGGTTCTTAGTTTATACATCATATGCGAACTTTATTTCTGAATATCCACTCCAATTGAACTTCTTCAACATATCTGGTATCACAATTACATAATAAGGAGCACTATACTTTGTGGAATTGATGTAGCTGAAGACCTTCTGCACATCCGATGCGGTAAGCAGGGAAGCTGGAAGCATGTGAGCATCCGCGACGAGTTCGTTTCCATTTGCATCACTATTGCACAAGATCATGCCAACCCCTCCTGCCTTCAGTACTGCATAACCCTTCTCAACCCTTGAATTTATTCCGCGAAGGCATGCAACGATCTTGCCCTTCGTTTTCACTGGATCAAGGCTATCTACCAAGCAGTAGCGACTGAAAGACAGCCATTTCTATTAGTTAGTGCACCACTAAACAAACAAATGCTTATTTTGAGGTAGATTAAGCAGAATTTACTCACCCCGAAGTAGCATTAGAGATTGCGAGGTCATGGCCTGCAGCTAATGGGTACAACTTCTTTGGCAATGAATCCTCCGAAAGGCTTTGTCCCTGTCAACAGAATTGGTAAGGAAATTATACCCAAGACACCTGCTTCCAGCAGTCAACAGCCAGACTACGCAGAAAATGCTAATAAAGAAAGAAAGATGTTAGGCTAGATGTGTGGGCATATAGGAAAAACCCGATCTTTAACGAGGATATTAGGAAAAGAGTAATTCAATATAATAGAACAAAAAAATTGCAAACACTTTATGCGAGTTAATTATTTCAATTATTTGGAGAGGCAGCCACAGACGAATATCTGCAAAGAGGGAGAAGAGGGCCTCTAAAATGTTAGGAGACAGGAAAATAATTTTGCTCATTTTCATGACTGAAGATTAAGCAGGATCGAGTATCTATTTAGCCGATCCCACATAACTTGAGAAGAGGCTTGAAGTGCGTTTACATAAAGTTATTTAAAATACAACACCAAGTTCATGAGGTCATACTATACTGCCAAATATACAAAAACTTCTAGTGAAACAACAACAACTAAGCCTTTTTCCATACTAGACCGGTCGGCTACATGGATTCTTTGTTTCCACATATCCCTATCGTGTGCCATGTTAGTAGTTAACTCACAATAAGCTATATCATTATTTATTGTTTCTTTCCAACACTTTTGTGGTCGTCCTCTACCTCTTTTAATACTTTCCAAATTTAGTTTTTCATACCTTCTTAAAGGTTCTTCTTTTGATCTTCTTTCTATATGTCCAAACCATCTTAAACGATATTCTCTCATTTTATCCTCTTTTGGTGCCACTCCTAATTTGTTTCTAATAACCTCATTATGTATACGGTCTTTTCTTGTATGACAACTCATCATCTTAACATCTTCATTTCTGTCACAGACATCTTTGTACATGTTGATGATTAACTGCCCAACACTCAGAACCATAAAACATGACAGGCCTAATTGTTGCTCTATAATATTTACCTTTTAACTTTAATTGTATTTTCTTATCACAAAGAATACCTGATACTCCTCTCCATTTTAACCAACCAGCATTAATTCTATGCGTAACATCCCCATCAATTCTTTCATCACTCTGAAAAATTGACCCTAGTTATTTAAAACTTTCCTTTTGGGGATGCAATGTGTGCCAATTTTAATTTTTATGTCCTTCAAAGTAACCAAATTATCAAACTTATATTCCATATATTTTGTCTTTGTTCTACTAAGTTGGAGGCCTTTGCTTTCTAATGTTTCTCTCCATAGTTTCAATTTTCTATTAACTTTTTCCTTAGACTCCTCCACTAATACAATGTCATCTGCAAATAACATACACCAAGGTACTTCATCTTGAATATGTTTTGTTAACTCATCCATCACCATTATAAATAAGTATGGACTTAAAGTTGATCATTGATGTAACCCAATATTAACTTTAAAGAAGTCTGTCATTCCTTCGTGAGTCCTCACACATGTTTTTCATGTCTCTTATAAGGTTAATATATGTCAATGGGATACCTCTTTTTTTCAAAGTTCTCCAAAGAACCTCCCTCGGTACCCTATCATAAGCTTTTTCTAGATCAATCAATATCATGTGAAGGTTTATCTTTTTTGCTCTAAAATGTTCCATAAGACGTCTCAAAAGGTGAATCGCTTCAATAGTAGATCTTCCTAGCATGAATCCAAATTGGTTCTTTGTTGTACTTGATACTTGTCTTAACCTACGTTTGACAATTTTTTCTCATAATTTCATAGTATGGCTCATTAACTTGATACCTCGATAATTCAATGTCTCCCTTGTTCTTATATATGGGTATAAGTGTACTTGCTCTCCATTCCTCGGTCTTCTTTTGGTTTTTCCATATTTCATTAAACAATCTTGTGAGCCAAGTGATTCCTATTTTTCCTAATGTTTTCCAAACTTCTATAGGAATATTATCTGGTCCTACTGATTTACCACCCTTCGTATGTTTAAGAACCTCTTTGACTTTCTTTTGAATACGTCGGTGCAAATTGTGGTTTATATACTTTTCTGATTTGGCTAACTCTCCTAAGATAATACTAACATCTTTATTTTCATTAAAAAGCTTATAAAAATAGTTTTTTCATCTATTTCTTATATCATCATTTACTACTAGAATATTTTCATCCTCGTCTTTGATGCATCTAACATAATTAAGATCTTTAGTTTTCTTATCTTTAGCCCTAACTATCCTAAAAATATCTCTTTCACCTCCTTTTGAGTTGAGTTTTTTATATAAATCCTCCCAAATTTTAGCTTTTGCTTCACTGGCGGCCTTTTTTGCTTCCTTCTTTGCTTTCTTATAAGCCTCTAAAGTTTCACTAGTTTTCTTAGCATAATGTAATTTGTAACATGCCCTCTTTGCCTTGATTTTATTTTGTCCTACTTCACTCCACCACCAAGCTTCTTTTTGTGCTAGTACACCTCCCTTAGATACACCTAACACATCTTTCGCCACTTTCCTAATATGTGTAGCCATATTATTCCACATATCACAGGGTGTACCAACATAATTTCAAACATCTCCTTGAAGGACTTTTTGTTTAAATATATCTTCTTTCTCGCTTTTGAGTTCCACCATTTAGTCTGAATAGCTCGATGCACTCTTTTCTTCTTTGTCCATTTTTTTATTTGTAAATGTATAACTAAAAGTCGATGTTGGGTTGTTAAGCTTTCTCCTGGAATTACCTTGTAATCTTTACAACACGCTCTATCTTTTTTTTACAAATAAAGTAATCAATTTGTGTTTGTGATAAGCCACTCTTATAAGTAATTAAATGTTCATCTCGTTTTTTGAAGATTGTATTGACTATAAAGAGATCAAATACCATAGCAAAATTTAAAATCTCTCTACCTTCCTCATTTATATCCCCAAAACCAAAGTTTCCATGAATCCCTTGATATCCTAATGCCTCTTTACCAACATGTCCATTTAGGTCTCCTCCTAAACAAATCATTTCCCTTTGTAGAATCTTTTGAATCACCTTATCTAACTCCTCACAAAAAGCTGTCTTTATACTATCTTCTAGTCCTACTTGGGGTGTGTAAGCACAAACTATATTCAAAACGTCTACTCCTAACACTAATTTCAACGTCATGATTCGGTCACCGTATCATTGTATGTCTACTACACTATCCTTTAAATCTTTATTTATGATAATACCAACTCCGTTTCGAGCCTTTTCTTTACCTGAGTACCATAATTTAAAACTTATATCATCTATCTCCTTTGCTTTTTCTCCAACCCATTTTGTCATAGAATATAAATCTTTCTCCGAATCATAGTATCTACCACCTCCATTAGGTTACTGGATAATGTTCCAATATTCCAAGAACCAATACGAATCTTATTATCTAGGACTAGCGTTCTTATTCCCCGCATCCGTCCATAATCAAAATGCGGATATCCTCTCTGAAAATTATTCACTACATTCGGACGGCAATGTAGCGGGACTAACTTCTTTACCCACACCCGTCCATGATGTGGGAACCCTCTCTGCAATTGATTCACTACATTCATGCGAAAATGTAGTGGCCCTTGCTTACTTATTAATGCATTCGGGCTCTGCAGCACGTCGCTAGGCGGAGACGCCCCAAAGCAATGCTCATAATTTTTATAATCCATGTTCGACAAAATTTTACGCTAGCTGTCGGAAGCCTAACACAACCCTCCTCCTTTATCCGTGCTTGGGACCGGCAATGCAAGGGTGATCCCTTACATGGGTGGAGTTTCAAAAACTTCTAGTGAAACATGGCCATAAAATTTATGGATTCTTTAAACAGATATGTGTGCATGTTTTGTGGGGTGTGCGTGTGCGTGTGTGTTTTTCCATTGTATCTGGTCCAAATAACACGCAGCCGGTGTTGTTTTGATATAAAAGATTTTCTAATATAGTGCCTATGGAAGTCTTGAACAGGTTTCTAGCAAAGGTTCACCATGGCAACCTTGTTCAAAACAACAACCTGTGTGACTTTGAATTATAACTTAAAGAGATAAGCAAGATCATAAATTAGGACACAGAAAATGAAGACTAGTTTGAAACTCAAGATATTTGATATATTTCTCTTTCGGATGAGATCTCACCGTGAGAGTGACGTTATTGCCGAGAGAAGTATTAGCAGGGAACTGTCTGTCCAAAGTGCTAGCAGCGATAGTGAAGATCCATGGAGCGAAGTTCTCGACGGAGCCGGGCTTCGGCCCACTGTTTCCGGCTGACATGACCACTGCAATCCCCTTGCTCACGGCATGAAACGCACCGATGGCGATCCCATCTTGGAAGTAATCTGTCGACCCACCTCCCAATGAGCCTGAGATCACGTCCACGCCGTCGGCGATAGCAGCGTCGAACGCAGCCATGATATCAGCAGTAAAGCACCCACCCTCGCCACCCACCGAAGACCAGCAAACCTTGTAGGCGGCGACGCGGGCCTTCGGCGAGCCGCCCTTGGCCGTTCCCGTAGCAAAGCCGAAGACACTCGCATTGCGTGCGAAGTTGCCGCCGGCAGTGGAGAGCGTGTGCGTGCCATGGCCTTCATGGTCGCGAGGAGAGACGAAGCCCTCTTGGTCATGGTGGCCAACAGCGCTCACGTAGCCCTCGTCGAAGTAGCGGGCACCGATCAATTTCCTAGACGAGCCAAGTGTACACGTTACCACGTGTCAGCTGGAGGAAGCTTTACAATTTAAAATGACAATATAGCGATCATTTTGGCTGAGACTGACGATATAAGAGAAACCTGGTACGGACACAACTGGAAACCTTTTGTGTCCGTGTCGATATGAAGTAACACGAAAAGAAGCAGATTCGTGCTTGATTGACCCGTTTTTGAAAAAATAGTAAATAACATGACCAAAATATAACCTGGAACACGAAATTGCTGCGAAAGTGAAACGAGACATGGAAGTTAAACATGGACAAGACCCAATATAGTTGTAGTATTAGGAGCCAAGCACCACGAGTCAAACACACCATACAGAAACACTATATAATCAAGAGGGAAAATGGTTCTATCATGAAACTTATGACCAACATCCTACATCAGATCTTAGTCATCCAACTAAATGGACCCGAACGGCTGTGGTTCTGGTATTCCTGGATATCCAAATCAATATGCATCTGGATGGCTGGGATTGCAGAGGATACGAGTCATGATATGTCAGATGATGGGAATTAATCTGTCATCTAGAGGCTGCACTTTTCAAATTATGCCTCAAAAACCGTCGTGAGGAAGAGGTTTATAAGCCAGCAGTGAACCTGTTACATTTAACACCATTTTTATCGGTGCTGTTTTGGCACACTCCTTTCCACCTTGCAGGCACAGGTCCGAACCCATTGTCGTTAAAACTCTCGGATTCCGGCCAAACACCTGCGTGAAACCAAACAATCGGATGCAGTAAATAACAAAAAAGTTGAATAAATTTAGTATAACCATGTATTGTTTGCTGAACAAGAACCACAATAAGGTAAAACAAAACTTAAAAAATGGTATTTCGTTGATTCTTTAGATATTTCTTTGATTGTTTGTGTAAAATACATAAATTACCTCCCCACAATATTTCAAAGATGAACCTTTTATAGGACATTACATTAATAACGTAACAAAGGTTGGGTAGAGTCTGGCAGATCCAACCCGAAACCGACCTGATTTTATAGTAGACACGCACACACACAATATGTACATATCACACATATACACTATGAAAATACATGTAATATATACACATGTATAGTATATACAAGACTATGTATAAATATAATGTACACATTATACACATATATATTCTACATAGATAATACACACACTATGCAAATACATATAATATATACTCATGTATGACATATACAAGCTTATATATAAATATAATGTACATATTATACATGTATTCTACATATATAATACATAAAGATACACATGTATAACATATGTACATTATAATATACACACAAGCAATGTATGCAGTACTTATATAAAACAATAACAACAACAACTAAGCCTTTTCCCATAGTATGTAGTACTTATATGTTTATAATAAATATTGGGGGGGTCATAATCAGGCTGAACCGGACCCACCAGGTCAGGTCTGGGTTTAAAGAATATGGCCAAAGAAAAATTGGGTTCAATCTGGGTCATCCAATTTTGACACGAACCCAAAGTAACTCGAGCCTACAAACCGATTTGCCACAACTGTGTGATACAAATGCAACACGACACGGATTTCTGATATGATATATACTGAATAAGGTCGCGAATATTAGCGTAGTCATACCAGTATCAAGATTTGCAATAATGAGGTCTTCTCCATAGTTTACTTTCTCCCATATTGAGTTGGGTACAGTCTTGCCATCTTTCTCCAGGCCCAAGAATTCCCAACTCCGGGTCGTATGAAGATGATGAGCCCTGTTTGGTAACACAGACACAACTTCCGGGTGCTCTGCCAAGCAACACACATAAAAAAATTTGCTCAAGTTACACACATATATGCATTTACTCACTCAAGACCATACACACTCACCAAACAATGACTACAATAACAACTAAACCTTTTCCAATACTAGATGGGATCAGCCGCATGAACGCACATACAAGTACTGCAAAAATATCAAGGTGCACTCGGGAGCTGAAACTCATAGCACCATTTGTATCATAAAAAAGCTAACAATTAATTTCTAATTTGATTTAAAGCATCAAATAAAATTATTAGTTTTAACTTACAACCAGTAAGAGTTATTTTCTTCAATAACACATAATTTACAAGTACAATTCTTTGCAAATAGCAAAGAAAAAGATATTTACATGGCAAATTACAACTAAGGTGTGAACCTAACCATCTGATACAATGATGAGAACAAAGAAACGCTTTATATAAATTATATATGTATCTGTGTGTGTGTGTGTGTTTTTTGCTTAAACAAGAAGCTATATATAATTACTTGCTATTTCAGCGGCTTCTTCCTCCTTGAGGTGGGCAGCAAATCCGTTGATATAATTTGTATAGGAGTAAAAGACAGCATCTTTCGCCTTCTTGTCACTGCATAACAGTAAAAGCAAACACTCACAAGTACAGAAAGATCGTCTGCTGTCATGCATGAAAACCAGCTACGATCAGCCTCTCACCTCCCCAGAAATTTACCAAGAAACTGGCAGTGCTTATTCCTAACATCTTCATGATCTACACCATCAGGTGTTGCATGATTATGTTTCCCAAAGTACACTATATACGACTGCAATCATCACAAGAAAAAATACGATTAAGGAGAGAGAGAGAGAGAGAGAGAGAGAGAGAGAGAGAGAGAGAGAGAGAGAGAGAGAGAGAGAGAGATTTATATGAAACCTTTTCAGTTGCAAATGTGGGTGTAAGGAATAAGCAGAAAAGAAGAACATGAGAGAGCCAGAAAGTTGAAGCCTTGTCCATCTTATGTTTTCGACCATTGACGTCTTCAGGGTCCGCTTCTCCACCACAAACCAATCGAAGTCTCCTTTTATATACCCTTTCGGAAGTCACCCCACTATATTAAACTACTATGACCTTTGAATTTATGAGCAATAAAACCTGCATTTACCAATAAAATGGACATGAATACTTACTTTTAGTTGAAAAATTAGCATCATTTGCAACTCATTTCTTTAAATAGAAGCATGTAACAACCAGGGAAGCGTAGATGGTAAAACTTGGGCAGATTTTTAAGGCGTAGGTCCTGGGTTTTTCCTCTAATTTTCTAAGTTTAGAAGTTCATTTTGATATGGTCTCTTTCCATGAATTTTGGGACGTAGACTTTTCTGTTAAAATAATGACCGGTGCAAGTCAAACAGAAAAAATGGTTGATATAGACACTGGTACAAATCGGCGTTTTTTCATTGCCGGGAACATCATTTCCGACGGTTCTAATCATCGGTAATAAGGTCAAAACTCTCAGAAAATGTCTGCAGAAAATAAGACGATGGGAAGAATCTAAACAACTCTCAAAAATTCGTGAGAAACTGTCCGAAATAATCTACCATGTCGAAAACGACTGTCAGAAGCTTTTTTAGACTAAAATTTTGAAAACCATCGGAAACTTTTTTTACGACCGTTCAACCGCCCGAAATAGAGTTAATGCTTGAGAGGCGCAAGACGGAGCTCCGGTCAGAATGTGTGAAAATTACACGGTCAAATGCTTTAAAACAGGCACAAGAAGGCGTCAAAAGCAAAGAAAATGAACACTCTTTTCCCTAAGGGTTAGCATCAGGGTCACCATATTTCATGTATGGTGAGGGAATGCCATGCCAGAGAGTACCGGCTGGCCGGATAGAGGTTTGGATCCAAGTTCATCAAGAGAATGGGTCTGATTTGAATGTGTTGGCTGCCTTTTGTGGATCTCAAATAAGCTGTGAATTGTAATGTGATTTGGATTTGATAACTAAGTTTTGCATACAAGTCCTAGCTAATACTACTCTCATATTTCTCGGCAATCAGACCCTCCATATCCGATTAGTGAGTGGAATCCAGATCAGAACTTATTGTATTGGACCCAGTAACCAAATCCAGATCCACTTTGGCTGATCAAGTCCAAGTTCTAAAGGTTGAATCATGACTAAGATCTGATCGCTTACCATCTCTATGCTTAGATATGTCCAGTTCTAGGTAACTCATAACCTGAAACTGTTGGTTCCAGTTTGAGTTCGGAACCATCTAAAACCAGTAATTTTATTTAAAAAATTAAGAAAATATCAGAACCAAAACCAGACTGGTTCGGGGGTTCCAGGTCGAGTCGATTCCTAGCCCGATTCAGTTCCGGTTGGAACCGTCGGGCCGGATAGAAAACAGTCATGTCTACCTACACTAGTATAAATCAAGGAATTCCCTACCATCTTTACTGAAAGATCAAGAATAAAACTGTAGAGACTATTCCTATCCAAAACAAGACAAAACCATTAAACATTTTTGTAAAAAAATAAAAACATTTTGAACCGCAGGGTTTGGTTCCGGACCTGTTTCAGCCGAACCTGGTGATTTTTAGTTCCGGGTTCCATTTGATCGGTTTCAGTTTCAATTTTTGGCCCAGTTTGGGCGACCGGTTCCAAACCGGCTATGTCTAGGTGAAACAAAAGGATTCGCAAAATCTCATTTCCCAACTAGTGCTAAATTCAGACTTAGGTATATATGACAACCAAATGAATGCCTCCATTGAGTCCCTCTCTTGTGTTCAGTAAGCCGAAGGAATGCAATCTCAAGTGATCAAATAGCTATACCATACGGCAGAGCACTCTAGCACGGTTGTTGTTGGGTGTTAGACTTCGGCCTCCTCTTGTAACAAAAAAAAACTACATAAGGGCATATTCAAGTCATTTTTATAAAGTATGTATTTATTTACCTTCGAAAGTATGACATATACATGTATATTTAGATTAATTAACATATAAAAAATCGAAAATACACATTTGACATTTTGTTCTTTTAATTCTTGCCTAGAAAAACTAGCAAAGTTCATCAAATTCATAAAGAGTCGCTCCTCGCCAAACTTCCAAAAGAGGTCAGTAGCTACCCATTAGGGTCTTTCTTTATTCTCCCTCAATCAAAAGAAGCATCGCTTCATTTATGTGAAGGTGTTGAAATCATAAATGGGGATGGCTTAGTGAATTACCTTCCTTACACAAAAAAATTTACTTCTCCCAACTCGACACACACACATACACACAGTCACGCATAGGGGTTTGGTTCTAGCTTCAACCTCGAACCAAACCGCTACTTGCGGTTCTTGGAATTTTGAGAACCAAACCAAACTGTGGCATGATCAGAACCGAACCGAATCGATAGTTCCGTTTCGGTTGTAAACTATGGTTTTACTTATTTAGGGTTTGACTAAAGTTTGTCGTGAACGGCACCGTCTCCCCAAAAGAAATTAATTTAAAATCATGTAGTCAATGGTTATGTATCATATATTAATATGATAAGAATAGATAGTACACTTATCTTTGCCAAGAAAGTCATGCTTTATTGGAACCATTAAGATCCATTTTATAGTTGTCATGGATCCCGCCGTTGCCTGCCTGCCTTAATATGGTACTAAAACTACCTTTTTTAAAAGGTTTTCCCAGCGATTCTGTTCGGTTCTAATACTGGAACTGTGAACCAAGCCGTCCATTATTTCTCTTGATAGAATTGAACCAAACCAAACCATTTAACATCTAGAACTGAACCATAAAAACCAAACTGAATCACTAGTTCAGTTCGGTTCTAGCAATTCCTTGAACATCCCCACACTCACACGCACATACATGTATGGCTCAAAACACAGTTTCTGTGTTTCCAGTTCACAACATAAGTTATATTAGTCTACGGTTGAACGATATTCTATAGCTCGTCTCACGTAAACAATTCCGTGGGCTATCCTCCCCTTGCCTGAAAGAATTGTAGGTCTACCACTGTATAAGCCTGTTAGTGATGCCATTGATCATCACATCAAACAAGTTTCAAAACTGCCATTTCTAAGTGACGCGTCAAGTTTCAAAATGATTGATATTTAGTTGTGCTCTTTGAATTAAAGGCCTCTTTTAATGAATTCATTTATTTTGGAAATTGTTGCAGAGTTTCAAGCGACTAAAGTGAACAATCTATAAGCAGCAAATTACTCACGCCTACAATCTTATTAGAATGCAAGTGGGTACAGAATCTACTAGGCGTGTTCACGGTTTGGTTTAGTTTTGGCTTCAACTTTGAACTGAACTGCTATTCGTAGTTCCTAGTATTTAGAGAACCGAATCAAACCGTGACATGATTAGAACATAACCAAACCAAACCAAACCAATTTCGGTTCTGAATCACAGTTCTACTTATTTAGGGTTTGGCTAAATACTCAATATTATGTCATCTTATTATTGGATCTATGATCTAAATTTAATATATATGAGGTTATAAAACTTATAAACCTATGAATATACATGTATATATAAGGTTATAAAACTCATATATAAACTTATAAACTTATCAAGATTTATATGTATATACGTATTATAAACTTTATATATATACGTACATAGATACATATGCATACACACATATATACACATATATATATACAAGTATGTATTAAATGGTTCGGTTCCAACACTGAACCGTGAATGAAACGGCCAATTATTTTTTCTTCTATAACTGAACCGATCCAAACCTCCGCTTTGATTCGGCTCCAGCGGTCACTTGAACACCCCTAGAATCTACCATCTAAATTATGTTATAAACGTTGACGGGGCAGATGATCGAATATAATGAGGCTGGCAGTCAGAAATCAAATTTTATTCTTGAAAAATAAAGGTCGACAGAGTCACCATGTTCTGAATTTGACCTTTCTTTTATTTATTATTTATTTATATTGATTCACTCGCACATGGATTTCCTCGACAGCTCACTCTCAGAAATTGAGTTACACCATTGACGGGAATGAGAAGATCCTGAGCTATATATTGGTGGGAGCAAATCAGGACCAAAGCTATGAAGAGGAACAGTAATGAGTGACGAATCATGCAGAAGATGATGGTGCAACTCAGTTGAAATCTGCTGTGGGAAAAGGTTCTGGCTACCAAAATATTATCTTGGTCGATCTGAATATATGTATCTCATGCAAGGCTGACGAATGTGGTGAGTTTTCTACTGTTAGTATTCCTTTTCATTTCCTTGTTCGACGTTCGTTGTCGGTAGCAATTGAAAATGGATCGTCATTTCAAGCATACTAAGTCTGAAAAATCGTTGGATTCATCTACTGTGGATGGATTTGAAGAGGGACTCAAGAACCTCCAATCAAGAGATGAAGGGCAGAAGGAAATGCCTGCAAATCTACCAGGGGGCGTGCTCATAGATCAGCACTATGTGAACTCATCTTGGGATCTCAACTTTCTTCTTTTTGCACCGAATTCGAAATTTTGGAATACCTTTCTAGAATTGCAGGGAGCAACAGAGCTGGTGGAAGGGCCATGGGAGCTTGAGGAGAACCTCAAGAGAGTGATGACATTCGCAAAGCCTGGTAAGACTTTCTTTAAGGCTGTGAAAGCTATAGTTGATCATACTTATCTAAGAGCAGACGGACAATCTTTCGCGATTTTAGAGGTCATGAACACTCCTGGTGTACCATGTGGTAGTTGTTTCAGGCTTGAAGTGCTTTACTGTATAACCCCTGGACCTGAATTGCCTTCAGGGGAGAAAACTTCTCATCTTGTCATTTCTTGGCGTGTGAATTTCGTTCAGAGTACGATGATCAAAGGCTTGATTAAAAGTGGTGCCAAGCAAGGGCTCAAGGAACTGTATCAGATCTTTTCTAAGCTTCTTGCTGAGACTATTAAGCCACTGAACTTGGAAGAAGCAGGTTTAGAAAACAGGTCAATTCGAACATGGGAAACAGAGACGATATTTCATGTTCCAGGTCATGTTCGTGTTGTGTAATTTCGTGTTCATGTGGGAAACAGGCCGACCCAAACACAACTCGGGTTCTTTCTTATTTGGGGCGGTGATGAAGATGGAGTTTTCCGTGTTCTGTCTGAGTTATATTTCAAGCAACTTTATGTTTTGGGTCCTGTTAATCTGTCAACTCGACTAAGAGCCCATCATTTTCCTACGGTGTTGATGAGATGAACACGGACTTGTTCTGGAGCAGTGTTGTTTGTTGGTTTCCTGTCGTGTCTTAGTTTCCAAGTTTTACATGGGAATAAATAATCATCCAATTTTCAATGAGGATTCCTTAAAAGAGGACCTTGTGGTGTCCTAGATGTTAAAGCAGTTAGAACCCAGTATACATACACGTGCATGCGCGCACACACATAAAAACTGATAGTTGCTGATATGTATCGTTCATGTGATCACACAAATGATGCAAATCAACATTGACACGAAGATGGATGTCATTTAATACGTATAAATACATTAAATGCATCGCGAGATTATTGTCTTGATCACCTTCGTCTCATCAATCGCACGAACGTGTCTTGATCACCTTCGTCTCATCAATTGCACGAACGATGGTAAAGATTAAGTAATTGCTAGACTCGCTCATTCTACCATCCATGTCTGATTAAAAGATAATGGCATCGATGAAGTAAAAAGTGAAAAAGTAAATGTTGTACTTTGTATATATTTTTTTCATTGAACAACTTTTACCGTTTTTTATCTATAACTCCTATTAGATGGTCAAGATTCGTGCGGATGGTCCACAATGAACAAGAGTGCAACAACTACAAAGTCTTTTACAACATTTGCACACAAAAATAGCTAGTACAATCAACTATCATCCCGATTTATACTTTGTGAAAAGGACATTGATAATCACCTTTAGATATAATAAACGCCTTTGATTCGCCTTAAGCAAGTTCAATCAAGTCCTTTTCAACATTTGTATACAAAGATAGCCTAGTACTACACTTCTTTTGCACACTTGAAATGCAGTATGGGCGCACTTGAGAAGTAAGAGATGAGGTAAATGCAAGACAAAGACAACGGCTCTCAAAGTTTAATAATTTCTCTCGTCATTTTCACGCTCTTACAACTGGTATTAGCGTGCCAAGATATATATATATTACGATTGGATCCTATTCACCATTGAATGTTTGATCTATATTTTTTTGGGAGGTGTTCACTCATGTTTAATCATTGTTTTTTGAGAGCATCAATGCAATTGCCTTCCATACTCACACCACCGAAAAACATCAGATCGACACGATATATATATATATATATATATATATATATATATATATATGTCTACTTTGACATGGTTAACTCATGCTCAAATCTTTTGTATTTTTTCAAGAATTTAATATTTTTTAAATTATACTTGTATTACAGAAAAATAAATAGTGAGGATGTCAGAGACACTAACGATATGGTTTTCATATATATATATATATACATATAAATAGTGAGCATGTCAGAGACACTAACGATATGGTTTTCATATATACATATATATATATATATATATATGAAAAGAAAACAACACTAACCTAATAAAAGAACTGCTAGAAGTATGTCACTTGACATGAAACCTGATACAAAGCCGCCAAATAAAGGTGGTGAAAATCAGCTTTTTCTGTATTAAAGAAGGCAATTTTGGAGAGAACATTAAACCAATATGTAAATGGCGTGAAAAGCCACTCGTTGTGATCACAAATAGTAACATACAAAGGAGGAGTCTGTGTTCGGTTTACTTGCTTTCCTTTACATGAATAAGAAGAAGAAAAGCTAGATCACGTTCAAGTTGACCAGTTTCTGACATGAATAATATAGAACACAATAACATTAGCATGACCTGAAACACGGATTATCTTCGCTAAACAACAATTGCTTATTACTAAAATTAAAAAATGGACTGCAATAAAAAATTCATTCATAATAGAGAGATGGGTAAGACAGGTTGTGGAGAGGTTGCTCAGAGATTTCAATGGTGACCACGTTGGGTCTTAAAGTAAGCTCTTAAATTTATTTGGTCTTGACCACTCACATTCATATAATACAACCTTCAATAACCCATGGCAGTAGCTCAAAGGCAGGGCGCTCTGACACTCTTACAGGCGAGAGAGAGTTTGACTCCTCGAGGGTGCAATAAACAACACTAAAAAACGACCTCCAACAGCCAACCACTTCTTTCATAAACATTTTAAGGACTTACGGACTTTGATTTCCTCTCTCTCTATATATATAATATAAATTATATATACAGAGAGAGTCTAGATTAAGGGAACCTATTAATAGAATGATAAGAAACTCATCACAACCATTTGATCTTTGAGAGAAAACGTTGATATGATGAAACAGAAAGTATTTATGAAACAAAAAGTATTTAATATAAATATAAAAGTGAAATTATACAATTTAAATCTTCATTGTTGTTCATACGAATTGGACAGTGAAGATAATCAATTTTTTTGGTTTTTTATTTTGGTGGGTTTTTTTTATATAAAGAGAAATTCATATAGCATATTTACATAGATCATTGAAATTTGAATTTAAAAATAAAAATGAAAAAAGTTTAATTATAAAAAAGTATACATGTATTTTAATTTTTAAATTTAAATTTTAATCATTCATAAAAAATGATAGGCTGAGATTTGCTGGGATTTACTAGTGCCTAAGTTTGCTATCATATACCAATTTCTCTCTCTCTCTCTCTATATATATATATATATACACACAAACTGGATCTTACCCACCTAGACATGGACACCCATTGCTTTTGGGTAAAATGAGTGTAATTTCAAATTTGTTAAGAGACTTTGAAAAAGTATAAAAAGATATTTTTATTATACTCAAGTCACTTAAAAGCAACGAGTGAGCATGCAAAAGAAATGAATAAATACTCTATGTATATATACGTGTATTACATATATAAATTATGTGTGTGGGATGTGCCTGCGTTTGCGTGCATGCATTTCATGTGTATGTTTATTAGTTCTTTCTGAATAAACATGTTTGGTTTTGAATCGGGACTTTCGATTCAAACTCGAACCTAATTGGATCAAAAACTGAGACCCTCAGCCCTGATTGAATACTCTGTATATAGGCTACTTAATACAATCCTTCAACTTTATTTGGACATGGGGTCGGACTTGTAATAGTGGAATGGAATTTCACATCAGTCAATTGTCATTAATTTAATAAATTGGAATAATTGAAGGCCATGTTACTCACAGATCGTGCAAGTAAATTACGTGTTTTTGTGTAAGTGCCTCAATCGTGAAAGAGATACAGGCCTGTCAAATACGGATCTCAACAGAAGTAATTGATACCATGAAGAAGTTAAGTTGTTTGGAAAATGAGTAGAGTTTCAAAACGACTAAATCTAGTTCTTCTCTTTGAAGAAAAAGGCCCCTTCAAATAAATTTGTTTATTTTAGAAATAGTGGAGATTTTTTAAACGACTAAATTTAGTTCTTCTCTTTGAAGAAAAAGGCCCCTTCAAATAAATTTGTTTATTTTAGAAATAGTGCAGATTTTTTAAATTACAATCTTATGCTTTTGCTTGCTTTTTCAAAAAAACAAACGCAATTATATGATATGTCAGAGTAGATAAAGAAAAATACAGACACACACACGGAGAGAGAGAGAGAGTGACTTTCTCGCTTGAAGTGAAAACGACAGAGAAGTCAATTAAAATCTCCGTGAATTCAGATGCTTAGTTAAGAAAGCCACTCTAATAAAATGAACTCCAGCATCTCAAGATTATGGTCGAAAGGAAAGCTGTACTCTGCCTCCTTGCAACTCGTCATCGTCCCATATTTTAAGCAAGTGAGCAACCGATAACCATCTATCGAGTCAATACCTACAATCTTATTAGATAGCAAGAGGGGAGACAGAATCTGCACTCTTGATTATAGTGTACGCGTCAACGCGGTCAGCTTCCATACAAATCGAATTTAATTGCTGGAAATCAAATAAGCACCAAGTTGCTGTGCTTTGGATTTCACCTTTTGTTTTCCATTTTGATTCACTGGGTGAAGAACTTCTTTGACCGGACAATCCAGTGCAGAAATTCAGCGGCACCAATGAACCTGAGCTAAGTATTGACTGGAGCAAAATGGTTATCTGAGTGATGATTTCCCGTGGAGAAGGGTTCTCAGTGCCAAAATGGTATCTTGGTTGATCTGGATACCACTTATGCGAGTCTAAAGATTGTGGTGGGTTTTCTATCGGTATACCTTTTCTTCACTCGAACGTTCGTCGTCAATAGTAACTGAAAATGAGTAGACATTTCATGTATACAAAGCACAATGCTTGTTAAAACAAACGCATTGCATTGTACCTGAGAAAAGTCTCAGTCTCTTTCTTCTTAACAGGATTTGAGTTGATGGGTGTCTTTCTATATGACTATAAAATGGAATAAATGGCTTGCGTATTGATTCCTCTTTCTGCAAAGGGATTGCCTTCATTGATTGTTTTTCTGCTGTTTGCTTCCATAACGTTTATTGAAGCATCACTAGTTCACAATCCCCATTTATGTTTCTGATAGAACTTTCAGGGATTTTTCATGTATAGAACTTGCTATTGTATTTGCAGATGAGTTTCTTGCTCACTGTCACAGCAGCGCCCTAGCAATCAAATATAGATCACCGAAAGGATCTCGGACGACAATTTCAGACAATTGCTATTTGATTTCTTATGAGCTTGTAGTTGTCCCAGGGTGACAATTTTCCAATTGTTGCTAATGGGGGAGACGGCGATCTCGAGGAAAACGTTGGCCGTATTATTTGCCTGTGATAGTGCTGTAAAATCTGTGTCTCCTTCATGCAAGGAAGCAATAGATTCTAGGAAAGAAGAGAAATACAGTACACGGTCCGTTCCTGACCGTTGTCCTCGAATCCCACATGATAGAAATGGTAATTCATCTGCTACAAGCAGTAGCGAGAGAGAAAGTTTCACATCACTGGTAACAGAAAGTTCATCCAGTCGAGATACTAAGTCTGAGAAATCGTTAGATTCATCTACTGTGGATGGATTTGAGGAGGGACTGAAGAACCTCCAATCAAGAGATGAAGGGCAAAAGGAAATGCCTGCAAATCTACCAGGGGGCGTCCTCATAGATCAGCACTATGTAATCTCATCTTGGGATCTCAACTTTCTTCTTCTTGCTCCGAATTCGAAATTTTGGAATACCTTTCTAGAATTGCAGGGAGCAACAGAGCTGGTGGAAGGGCCATGGGAGCTTGAGGAGAACCTCAAGAGAGTGATGACATTCACAAAGCCTGGTAAGAAATTCCTTAAGGCTGTGAAAGTTATAGTTGATCATACTTATCTGAAAGAAGATGGGCAATCTTTCGCGATTTTAGAGGTCATGAACACTCCTGATGTACCATATGGTAGTTGTTTCAGCCTTGAAGTGCTTTACTGTATAACCCCTGGACCAGAATTACCCTCAGGGGAGAAAACTTCTCATCTTGTCATATCTTGGCGTGTGAATTTCGTTCAGAGTACGATCATCAAAGGCATGATTGAAAGTGGTGCCAAGCAAGGGCTCAAGGAACAGTTTGAGCATTTCTCTAGCCTGCTTGCGCAGACGATTAAACTACTGGACTTGGAAGAAACTGGTTCAGATAAAGAAAGGATTTTGGCATCTCTGCGGATGGAACAGGAGTCTGAGTGGAAATTAGCGTGGCGAATTCTCGGGAACTCTACTGTGGTGTCGACAATTCTGATGGGCCTTTTTGTTTTCCTGCATATGATGGTAACCAAGACAAACACAAGGCAGGGATTTGAGTTCGATTGTTTGGACATGCCAGATTCAATTGGCGAAGCATTAGTTTCAGTTTTTCTATTTCTTCAGGGCCGCATTGCTCTTGAGATGCTCTCTCGGTTCATGCGTGCAAGGAAACAAAAAGGTTTCTCATTTGCTTCATTCATCGTTCTTTTTATGCATATGGTCTCTTTGTCTGAATGTAAATTCACTATGCTTTAATGCAACATCAGGCCGTGATCATGGAGTAAAAGCACAGGGAGATGGGTGGTTGCTTACTGTTGCATTGGTAGAGGGAACCAAATTAGTTGCCATTGATTCATCGACCGGATTTTCAGATCCATATGTTGTTTTCAATTGTGGTGGAAAAACAAAGACAAGCTCAGTCAAGTTCCAAACAGTGAATCCTCAATGGAATGGTATGTATATTCTCTCAGAAGTTCACCCCATTGATAATTATATCTCTTAATTGGTGGATGATGAACTTTTTTTTACAAGAAAGAGGAGTTTAAAAGTAGTATTGAAACTCCGGAAATAACAATGGCTCTTACTGTTTTTGTTTTTCCAAAATATAGAAAACGTTGTTCTCATGTGCTGTTTAATTGTGATTTCCTGAATTTTGACCTTCAAACTGACATTATGTTTGGTGCTTCGTTTCTTCTTCAGAGGTGTTTGCTTTTGATGCTATGAAGGATCCTCCATCTGTCATGGATATTGAAGTATATGATTTCGATGGACCGTCAGATGAAGCCATATCACTTGGACATGCTGAAGTCAATTTCTTGAAGTCCAATTCAGAAGACTTGGCTAATGTGTGGATACCCTTGAAAGGAAAATTGGCTCAGTCCCACCAATCAAAGTTGCACTTGAGGCTCTTCTTGAACAATACAAAAGGAGCTGAAGTGGTTAAAGAATACATCTCAAAGATGGAGAAGGAGGTCGGTAAAAAGGTAAGTTGCTCCTCTCGCATATTGGCTGCTTTCCTGAGTTTCATATAGTAAAGTTCATAGGCAAAGTTAAACGTATACCTTTTGCAGATTAACTTACGATCAACTCAGGCAAATACGTCATTTCAGAAACTGTTTGGATTGTCATCAGATGAATTCCTTATTAATGATTTCACTTGCCACTTGAAGCGCAAAATCCCACTTCAGGTGCCGTTAGCATGCTTTCATACTATGATTGATCATTGTCGGATACAAACTGTGTCATATTTTCACCCAACGATAAGTTAATGACTGGTTATCTGTTTATGAAGGGACGTCTCTTTGTATCAGCAAGAATAATAGGATTTCATGCGAATTTATTCAGTCATAGAACTAAGTTTTTCTTCCTCTGGGAAGATGTTGAAGATATTCAAGTGTTGCCTCCAACTTTGGCATCAGTTGGTAGTCCTTCTTTAATGATTATCTTACGAAGAGGCAGGGGAATGGATGCTAGTCAAGGTGCCAAGTCTCAAGACGAAGAGGGAAAACTACGTTTTCACCTCCAATCATTTGTATCCTTCAAAGCAGCTAACAGGTGAGAAATTGAAATTCTCGGAACCCATCAGTAGCATTTATCTTACTACTTGAGACATGATTGTGTTAGTTTTATCTGACAAATTTGTAGCAATATGTAGTTTTTCTTCACTATGGGACCGTAAGATGATACGATCCATCATAAGATCATTGTCATACTACATGTGCTAACAGGACAATCATGGCATTGTGGAGAGCAAGGTCCTTTAGTCGAGATGTGAAGATGCAGATAGTGGAAGAACAGTCTGATACGAATCCTGTTCTCACTGAACAGCACAGATCTTTTGCAGCGGAATGCATCATGAAGGAGATCTATTCTTCTCAGCATTCTATCCAAGTAAGTGCTTGCTTCTGTTCCTGCTCTGTGTATGTGAGCGTGTGCACATGTGAGCGTGTGTGTGTTAGAGAGAGAGAGTCCAGTATTCATAATAACTTTTGAGAACTTTGATAACAGGCAGACACGCTAATGGAAATGTTTGGTGGAGGTTACTTGGAAAGGGAAGTGATGGAGAAGGCTGGGTGTATTGATTATGCATGTACAGCATGGGAACAAGTAAAACCTGATGTAAGACAGAGGCAGCTCTCTTATAAGCTTGAGAAGGGTGTCTCTCATTTTGGAGGAGAGGTGAACAGCATACAACAGATCTCTTTTCTTGATAATCAAAAGGGATGGTGGGTCGACGAGGTGATGGCACTTGAAGACATCCCATTCAGTGACTACTTTAATGTATGGATCATGCTTTTCATATTTTGATCTTTCTCTTATTTGATTACTGTGACCTGTTGTTTATAACATTTGAAGTCACGACTGCTCGATGAATGACTTGGAATCCACGTAGCCAACCTCATTTAGTGTGGGAAAAGGCTTCGTTTTGGTTTTGGTTTGATTTTTCGTCCGTCACCCTATCATGCATCTATCTGATCTGCCCTCACTTTTGAGCTTTTGTCGCTTCAAAGATGTAGTCGTTACTTGGTGTTTGTTCAACATATTTCATTTATCTGCTAGATGACTTAATATCTTCTTTGAAGAGTGTTCTATTGTCCCATTTTGCAGATTCATTTGAAATACCAGGTTGGGAATGTGCCGTTGAGATTAAAGGCATGCGATGTGCAAGTATATTTAGGCGTTCAATGGCTAAAAAGCACGAGGCATCAAAAAAGAATCAGTAAAAGCATAGAGTTGAAGCTTGCAGACCACTTCAAGAAACTCTTTGACATAGCTGACAAGAAACTTCTATTGCTAAAGCCTCCAGATCCATTGTGTGAATCACAATCAACTTAATGATGTTGAAGGTCTCGACACGAATCTCAAAAGAGCTCCAAAGAGAATTCTGAGTTATCTAAAGGACACTGCTGTTTACTGATCGAAGATGTCAAAAGTCTTTAACAAAGAGACGTCCGTCATACGTGAGTACAAAGCGGGGATTAGTTTGAAGACGTGCCCCGAGAAGTCCTCGTAAATGAAGGGTGTCTCGGATAAGTTCCCCACCTTGAGAAAGAGAACTCTTGATGCTAAAAGTACTCAAGAATACACTGTTATCTTATTGTTACAACAAATTCATCGATGCGTGCCTGTAATTCTTGGAAGCTGTGGCTTAGTTGCTATCTTTTTGTACCCTTGGGGAAACACTGTTGATGTGTAAAATCTAAATAGAGGATTTGAAAGATAGAATTCAAATTGTCAATGTTAAAGTGAAACTCAAACATGAGAGCTTAACTTGAATTTATCTTCCCCCACATTTACTCCAATCCAAACACCCTGCAAATGTTAATTGGGGTTGTTGATCATTTCTCCCATTTTCCTTAGATTGGTTGAGTACTATTGCAATGTCGACTCCAGCGTCAACCTTTTCAGCCTCTAGATTGTTAAACCGTACTCCCAAAACATCTTTTAGCTCTCTCCTTGTGTGTGTGTGTGTGTGTGTGAGAGAGAGAGAGAGAGAGAGAGAGAGAACTAATTAAAACCATAGCAAGGTTGTACTGTTCAATTGGATATACTGGATTTTGTAACGTATACACTGGTGGCATATATGATGGAGTGATCCGTACGAAATTAGTGAGCAGTCTCTAAAGAAGAAAAAGTAAGGATCAAGAAAGACAATGAAAGATCTTAGAAGCCAAAGACTGATAACAACCATCTCGAATTCATGAATATGAATATGTAGGTTGGTTGAAATCTAAGGTTTCAGCTAACCAGCTCATTATGAGTTCTTGGTTCTTGTTTGTCTAATTCATGTTCTTTGATCAATAAAACATAGTCACTAAGGACGGGATTGATTACGAGACTTGGGACTCCGGAATTGGAACTACAGTTCTAGTTTTTTACCTCAGCCTACAGCAAAAGTCAGGGTCATACAATCCTGCTTTTTACCTTATTACGAGACCCATCAATGGCCCAGCCCAAGGGTGGGCCTCTGGAATTGGAACTGGAGTCTAAGATCCTTAGTCCCAGCCTTGCAATCAAATACCCCCTAAAGGGTTGAATACTGTCCAAACCACAATGCGGAACAACACACACGCACAGTAAAATACATTAAGAGAGATCAACCCTCTAAGCAAACCAGGTACCTTGTTTGCTTAGAGGTTTAGAACCATCGGTTTCGGTTCTGGCTCCATTTTGGTTCCATGAAAGGTGGAACTGAAACCAAACAAGAAGGACTCCTGGTTCAGTTACGGCCCAAGTTGGCCTCTAGGCCTCCACCACGACTGAGGTCAGCCGGCAGACTCCGGTGACTGCTGAAGTCGTGCACTACTCCTGCATGTTAGCTGATTGACCATGAACTCGGTGCTGCAACGCGCGGTCAACTTTTTTCCGAGGCCACCTTCTTATTCCTATTCTAAATGAATTTGCGGTGGTGAAGTCTGTTAGGCTGAGAAGGTTTAGAAATTGTGGTGATCGATAGAGAAGGAAAACGCATACATTGTTCAGAAAGCCAAAAAAATCGACCTAAACCTCTAATTATTGGATGAATAAGAAGAGCAATTCAGGTAATACGTTGTATCACATCTCGAATGCATCTTGAAATCTCAGCCCTCCATCTTGGCGATGGACAGTTCTTATGTTCTCATGTCAATTATGGCGGGCAATACGTGGCATATATATATATATATATATATATATATATATATATATATAGAGAGAGAGAGAGAGAGAGGATGAATTATTGAGATTTTTAGGAAGATTTTAGCTCTCTCTCTCTCTCTCTCTCTATATCTATATCTATATATATATATATATATATATATATATATATATATATATATATATATGTGTGTGTGTGTGTGTGTGTGTGTGTGTGTGTGTGTGGTGTGGACGGTGTGATAATGAATTGTGGTGTTTAACGTGGGTGTTCCCATTTCATCAAAAGGACATGCATCCAAGCGAATTCCTTTTTTTTTTCTTTTAAAAAATTGCCTTGTTTTCTTGTAATTAATATATTCAATATCATTGACGATAATGACGCAAGCATTATAAAAGTATATAAAGTGGATGTCAATGTATAAGTCACTCACAAACATGCACCTAATATTGCATAAAGGTTGCACAAGTATGCTACAACTTCGATAAGATTTTGAATGGGTTCGAATCCTATCTGAATTGAGTCGCAAATGAACCCAGAAGAGTATGCTTCAAAGTGGTTCGGGCTGGCGTCGAACCTAGCCATCAGACATCCTCTTCTTTGGCGGTCACAAGGTCGGCTGGGTTAGCTCGATCTACCCTCGGGCGTGCTTGGTGCCAAGAATTGTATTTCTAGAAATCAAGGCTCGACTTGGCGACGATTGAGTCAGTGGGCTAACTCATAGTTCGTGCATGGCTCGTCTTGCATGAGCAAATGATACAACTAACCAACCAAGCCATAAACCAGCAAGAGCTTAAGAAAAAAGTCTAAACCATATTTTAACCATAGGCTATAACAAATATAAAAGTTACAATAATTAAACCGTATTAGCATGTAGAGGCTTAGCTTGGTGAATTTAATACTTGGGTGTGCGTGGGCAGACATGGCTAACTCAGCGATTCCAACTAGAACCGAACTAGACAAGAAACCGACTGAACTCAAAACTAAGGACCACCTGATCTGGTTCCGGTTTCATCTTTTATAAAACCAGAATCGGGTGTTCCAAAACCATCAGTTCCAGTTTTTAAAAATTTTCTATGAATTTCAATTTTTTAACAAAATTATCGGTTTCTAGCGGTTCTAGACTCAAACCAAAACCAGTGGTTCGAAAACCGTAATGGAAATTGGCTCCACACCGGATTGGTCATGGTTACAAGTTGTGGGTTAACCAAAACCGACGGTTTACAATTTACTCGGAACCTGACATGTCTATGTATCAGCGTTTGTTAGGCTTCAACCTCCTCTTTGCAACAAAGGAAAGAAGAAATCCCTAGAAGAACAACAACAACAACAACTAAGCCTTTTCTCATACTAGACGGGGTCGGTTACATGGATTCTTTGTTTCCACTTAGCCCTATCATGTGCCATGTTAGTAGTTAACTCACAATAAGCTAGATCATTCTTTATTGTTTCTTTCCAACACTTTCGTGGTCGTCCTCTACCTCTTTTAATACTTTCAAAATCTAGTTTTTCATACCTTCTTATAGGTTCTTCTTTTGATCTTTTTTCTATATGTCCAAACATCTTAAACGATATTCTCTCATTTTATCCTCTATTGGTGCCACTCCTAATTTGTTTCTAATAACCTCATTATCTATACAGTCTTTTCTTGTATGACCACTCATCCAAGAAATCCCTAAACTATAAAATCTTGAACAGTTGAATTGCATTTACATGCAGATCGTTAGATCATCTTGGCAGGGCTCTCTAACTCCCATTAAGTAAGTTTGATACATAGGGGTGTGCATGTTATTGCCACACCGGAAAAGTATCACACACCGTGGCAGATCCAAAAACTCTTTTGAGGTTTGAATAGGGCAAACTATGTATTGTAGTCCATGGATTTTGTCACGAGCTATAGACTTTTAAGTTGTTTTTCCAAATTTCAGGTTGGGCAAACACCTCACCTCGGCTCAATGTAGATCTCCCACTGCACACATGCAACCGCTTGAGAATCGAACTCGCGACCTGCATCTCCGTCTGAACCGAACTGTAGTTTTGACCCTGCATCTGTATTACATCGTTGGCTTGGTTTTACCGTCATATCTTGTTGTTACGCGGATTAGTCGTCCATTTTTGGATGTGTGGTCATAGTTTGAACAAGCTATCGGTGGGCCCCTTAGAAGCGGTTGACAGTTTTAATCTTTGTTGAAGGGCGGGTGGTATCCGTGGGGGTCCCAATGAGATCCACCTTTTTTAGCCGCTGGCTCCTTCTCATTGAAGTTGGCTAGCTCACCCAGCCCGAAGTTGAACGAAATTTCGCTATTCTATTTGTTCTATTATGGTGTCAGTAATTCTGTTCCCGAAAAGCTAAATGTTTGTAATCCAAAGGTACCCACTACCCCGCTACTGTACTTAGCATCTCTCTCTCTCTCTCTCTCTCTCTCTCTCTCTCTCTCTATATATATATATATATATATATATATATATATATATATATATATATATATAATTCATCATACATTAATTAGATTTTAATCATATGATTAGTAAAACAAATAGTTTAAATTCAAATTTTAAAAGTAAAACATATTTTATAATTACAATAAATACACTCGATATTATTTTTTTACTTATTTTTTTAAATGATTAAAATATTGATTGACGTGTGCAAGAACTATTTTTTCTTTTTCTGTCTCCCTATATATATATATATATATATAGGTAATACTAAATGTTTAAATCATTCGATATTTGAGATAAAGGTGAATATTTAAATTAAAAGTATTGTTTATTTATTTGTATAATGTACATTAATTGAAAAGTAATTGAAATCTTTATTATTGATCTCGAAAATAATAATAAAAATATTTAAATATTTTAAAGACATTAAACATTTAGCACTATATATACATGTCTTCACGGAGAAAAGGTACAATATTGTTAAAAAGAATAATTTAAACGTAAGTGGCAACAAATAAGAAATATTTATGAAACGTGAAGGTCGATAGTCTAATGAACAAAGAGAGTCAAAAGACGCCGTGGTGCGTCGTCGTTCCGTCATCTTCGTTGGTCTGCATAAGAACCGAGCCGCTTAGCGGAGTCGAGCCGAAATTTTAAATTTTAACGACATTGATCCGAGAAAATGCGAGGAAATTGAAGGATCTAGGGACTTTTTTCACGCGTCTTCGAACACTAAAACTTGTCGTTGATGTAAAATTATTTCTCTCCGTGCCTCATGATCACTTTTCCTGATCCAACTTTTGTGTTATCTTTCAATACGTATAATCACCCCCCCCCCCTTTCACTTTGAGCTTTTCTCTAAGCCGTTAAGATATTTCATTTTCTTTTTAGTTGTATTTTCGTCTTTTTCTTATGATTCCGAGCAATTTGCTAATCCTGAACCGCTTTATTCTTCAGTCTTATGTTCGCGAACTTTTCTCTTTCCTATTTGATGTGATTTTTTTGTACTTTGTAAACTAAGCGGGTGGAATCTTCGGTGTTGGAACTTTCTTGGTTTTATATTCTGAAAAATTGAGGCTTTTTGTTTGCTGAAACGAAATTAAGATATTATTAGGAAATCATGGTTTACGTTATTAGATTATCTTTTCCTATTTGCTTCTAAACGAATTTATTGCGTTTTCAAGTGAAACTATTTCTCTATCGTCCTATAATTTTTCAATAAAGTGGCCCCTCGTGCTATGATGACGTTCCGAATTCCATCTACTCATGCCTCCCATACAAAATTTATTACCTTGGTGCCTGCATCTTAGTCTTTTGAGGTGCATTTTTCCATTGAAGGGTCTTGCTTTTCGCCATCGTCTGGAAATTTGAGTGCAGAAATGCGCAACCTTGTTGTTTGGTAATCTCCTTTTGGTTTCGGCATCAATAACATCAAAAGTCAAACTTTCGTTCTACATTGGTATATGTAGTCCTGTAAATTTAGTATGAAATGAAGCTCTCTGTTCGCGTAATCGAAGCTAGGGACTTGACGGCGAAGGACCTCAATGGTTTTAGTGATCCATATGTCAAACTCCAGCTTGGAAAGAGCAAATTCAGGACTAAGGTTGTGAAGAAGAGTCTGAATCCTTCATGGGAGGAGTTTAGTTCCAAGGTTGATGATTTGAAAGAGGAGCTCTTGATATGTGTTTGGGATGAGGATAAGTACTTCAATGATGATTTTGTGGGTCAGTTGAAATTTCCAGTGGGGAAGGTTCTTGATGCTGAGGGCCAGACTGGTACACTCTTCAGGCCCGAAACAGGAAATCCAAGAGCGAAGATTGTGGTACACCTACGAAGTTTTCCTTTATCTGATAGATTCTTCCTTTTTGTCTAGTTTGTATTTTTTTCTGGAAACCTGGAAAATAAGTAGATTTTTTAGTATACAAAGTGAAGGAAAAATACTCTAGTAAACCAAATCATATTTTAATTTATTTGTTTAGTGTGGATTGAAAGACTGAAGCATTTGGGAAGGGAGCTGCAAATTTGGTAATGGCCTTTCTTGGGACAGGACTTGTTTTGAATCTTTAATCTTGCAAGGAGGAATCTTAATTTGTATATTGTTGATTCTGAAGAAAGATGGGTCCATTGTCTTACAGTAGGCCTGTTGCATGAATAAATTTGGTTATATCGGCCTATACTTGATATTGCTTGCATCTACTGTAGATTACGGTTTGGTTTTTCCTCATGAAATACATTATAATCCTTGTTGTAGTTAACTATGATTTCTGATATATTAGTTAACTGTGGATGCGGGAAGGCAGCCATTTTTCTTTTACTTTTCTATATGGCTAGTGTAGAAGGGGATAGTGGAGGGGAGTATGTATGACAGAAAAAATGGCCCTTCAAGTATGGGGAAATGAGAGATCTTTTTCACTATAATGATGGAATTGCTTGCACATCCTTTAATTTTCTTTATACAGAAACATTTGGCTTAGTTCCATGATTGCACCTTTTTTGTTTTCCAGGTAAAATTCTTCTTGCCCTATCATTGTCCCAAGATGAACCTTTCCACGGCCAACTTCCAACTGTTGTTAATGGTGAAGCGACGGTTAGCTTGGATAAGTCGCTGGTCTTGGCATTACCTTCAGATGATGATGCAACTTCATCAGTTCCAGAGTGTAGTGAAGAAATAAATTCTAATAAAGAAGAAAAAACATATACAATTACAGGATTGTTTGCTCAAATGCTACGACCCAGAAATGGCAAACAGACTTCTGTAGCAAATAGCAGGGAAATTTATGACAGGGATAACGAAAACTTTATCTGATCAAGAAACCAAGGCAGAGAGATCAGTGGATTCATCCACACTTGGAACGTTTGAAGAAGCACTTAAAAGCATACAACCAAGTGATCAAGGACAAGATTTGCCAGCCAATTTACCAGGAGGTTTGCTTTTAGACCATAATTATGTGATAACACCTTGGGATCTCAATTTGCTTCTTTTTGCTCCTAATTCAGAATTTATGAAGTCCCTAGTAGAACTACAAGGGACAACAGAGCTGGTGGAGGGGCCTTGGAGGTTAGAGGAGAGTCTGAAGAGAGTGGTGACATACGTAAAGCCTCCTACCAAGCTGATTAAGGCTGTGAAAGCCACAGAAGAGCAAACATATCTGAAAGCAGATGGGAAATCTTTTGCAATTTTAGAAAGTGTCAGCACCCCTGATGTTCCATGTGGCAGTTATTTCAAGACAGAAATACTTTTCTGCATAATACCTGGACCAGAAATACCTTCTGGGGAACAAACTTCTCCCCTTGTAATATCATGGCGCATGAATTTTGTTCAGAGTACAATGATGAGGGGAATGATTGAAGGTGGTGCTCGACAAGGGCTGAAGGACAGCTTTGAGCAATTCTCTGATCTGCTTGCACAGAAAGTCAAACTGGCGGAAGTCAGCTCGGAAAAAGAGAAGATATTGGCATCTCTGCAAACAGAGCAGGAGTCTGACTGGAAGCTAGCTTGGCCTTTTCTTGGCAATTGTACCGTGTTGTTTGCGGTTCTGACAGGCCTATTTGTTTCTCTGCATATCATGTTAAGCAAACCAAACACAAGGCAGGGGCTTGAATTCGATGGCTTTGACATGCCAGATTCCATTGGCGGAGTTTTGGTGTCTGCAGTTCTTGTTCTTCAAGGACGACATGTTCTTGAGATGTTTCTACGCTTCATGAATGCAAGAAAACAAAAAGGTGAGTTACGCTACAATAATATTACTTGGACTGAAAGGAGATGTTCAGAGAAGTTAAATGGGATTTTTAAAAATTATTAAGGGCATATTTCTCTTTCTTTATTGCTACGGTTTATTTCTTTTTTTCTCTTTGGCTTTGCAAATCTGAGCCTATAGATGTGACCATGTTATGTTTGGTACGAGTTGGTTTTGAATCATCAAGTGACAGATATGTTTTCCATCTCAATAGTAGTACTTTCATTACTACCATATGCTCTCCAAATTGTGATTTATGTGCCTAGTTGGGTGACATTAAGCTTTTATCTAGTAACAGATAAATTTTCTGTCAGCTAATTTGTGCATCAGCAGGTGTTGTAAGACCTGTACTAACCATTGGTCCTCAATACACTGAAGTTTGACTTTAAAAACTCGCATTTGCACTCAGGGTGTTAGCCCACTGGAGGGCTCTCAATTCACATGGTAGCTGGTGCGAGTTAGACTGCCGGGGCATGCATACCCGGTTTGGCCTCTCATTGTAACCAAAAACAAAAGAAGGAACCAAAATGTGGCTACTCATACACAAACCATTTTAAACACATTAGTTGCATCATTGTCTGTGTGTGTCTCCATGTTCATGTGTCTTGTGGGGCTGGTGATGGAGGATGACCGTTCTGTGGATATGCACAGGGGAAACATGGTCAGTTATTTTCCTTCATTTGGTAAATTAACTATTTTCCTTCTTGTGTCTTCCCTGTCTTGGTTATAATATCAGGAAGTGATCATGGAGTCAAAGCCCAGGGAGATGGGTGGTTGCTTACTGTAGCTTTGATTGAGGGAACCAAACTAGCTGCTGTTGATGCAACTGAATTTTCAGATCCATATGTCGTTTTCACTTGTAGTGGGAAATCAAAGACAAGCTCAATCAAGTTCCAGACACTGAATCCTCAATGGAATGGTGAGAAGTAGCTCTCAGGATGACCTACTTATAATAGAAAATCTCTTGAATGGGGAAAGAGTTCAGCCAGCAAAATAAAAACAAGTTTCTGTCTGTGCAGAAGAAAATGGCTGTTGCCATTTTCAGCAGGGCACTGAACTTTTACCACGCTGTTTGTATTTAGTTCCCTGATTTGACATCATGATTTTCATGTTGTATCTAGTGATATCGTTACTTGGTTCCCTTGCACTTAATGGTGTTTGGTTTCTGCTTTTCCTTGTCTTCCTCAGAAGTGTTCGAGTTCGATGCTATGGATGACCCCCCATCTGTCATGGACAGAAGTATTTGATTTTGATGGACCATTTGATGAACCCACATCTCTTGGACATGCGGAAATCAATTTTCTGAAGTCCAATTTAGAAGGTTTAGCTGACATATGGATTCCTCTGAAAGGAAAATTGGCGCAAACTTACCATTCAAAGTTGCACTTGAGAGTTTTCTTGAACAATACGAAAGGTACTCAAGTTGTCAAAGAGTACATCTCAAAGATGGAGAAGGATGCTGGTACAAAGGTAGAAACCCTCCACTGGCGTCTTGGCTGCTGTCTGAGTTGTCATTTGCTTTTACTTTTTGTCTGGGTTTCTATGGTAAAGTTTCTCACTAAAGTGTGTGTGTGTGTGTGTTGCAGATAAACTTGCGATCTCCTCAAACAAATACAACATTTCAGAAACTCTTTGGGTTGCCACAAGAGGAATTTCTCATCAATGATTTTACTTGTTACTTGAAGCGCAAGATGCCACTTCAGGTACTCACAATATGCTGCCATGCTGTACATTCCACAATTGTGGTTTGCTAACTTTATTTCCTCTTGTACTTCTTACGCAAACCTAATTGATTGGCCTGGAATTGTGTAGGGTCGTCTTTTCCTGTCAGCAAGAATCATAGGTTTTCATGCTAACTTGTTTGATCATAAGATGAAGTTTTTCTTTCTCTGGGAAGATATCAAAGAGATTCAGGCAGTACCTCCATCTTTGGCATCAGTTGGTAGCCCATCCTTGATGATTATTTTACGGAAAGGGAGGGGTTTGGATGCTAAGCATGATGCCAAGAGCCAAGATGAAGAAGGAAGACTGCGTTTCCACTTCCAGTCATTTGTATCATACCAGGCAGCAAACAGGTACATATTTGAAACACTCTACACGGATAAGATTTACCTTAGGCTTAAGTAGAAAGCTTTTTCTTAATTAATTTTTGCCTTATTACTGTGTGAATGTTGAAACAAGGATACTACTACAACTAAGCCTTTTCCCATACTAGATGGGGTTGGCTACATGGATTCTTTGTTTTGACAGAGCCCTATCATGTGTCATGCTAGTAGTTAACTCAATATAAACTAGATCATTCTTTACATTTTCACAATCTAATTTTTCATATCTTCTTACAGGAGAGTCCTTTGGTTATCTTTCTACATGTCCAAACAATCTTAATCGATTTTTCCTCATTTTATCCTCTATTAGTTCTACTCTCAATTGGTTTCTAATAACCTTATTATATATACGGTCTTTTCTTGTGTGACCAATCATCCATCTCAACATCTTTATTTATGCTACGGATATCTTTTGGACATGTTGATAATGAATTGCCCAACACTCATAACCATAAAACATAGCAGGTCTAATTGCTGCTCTATAATATTTACCTTTGGACCTTGATGGTATCTTCTTATCACACATAATATGTGATGCTCCTCTCCATTTTAACCAACCGACATTAATTCTATCATAACATCTCCATCAATTTTTCCATCACTTTTAAAAATTGACCCTAGGTATTTAAAACTTTCCATATATTCTGAAGTATATTATGATTGTGTTCTACTATAATTATGTGCCGATCTTAAACTTATATTCCATATATTTTGACTGTGTTCTACTAAGTTGAAAGCCTTTACTTTCTAATGTTTCTCTCCATAATTCTAATTTTTTGTTAACTTTTTCCGTATACTCATCCACTAGCACAATATCATTTGTAAATAACATACACCCAGGTACTTCATCTTGAATATGTTTTGTTAACTCATAAATGACCAATATAAATAAATATAGACTTAAAGTTTATCTATGATGTAACCCAATATTAACTTCAAAGGAATCTGTCAATCCTTGATGAGTCCTCAGTCTATGATGTAACCCAATATTAACTTCAAAGGAATCTGTCAATCCTTGATGAGTCCTCAGTCCTCACATAAGTTTTTACACCATCGTACATATCTCTTATAAGATTTATATATGTCGGTGGGATATCTCTCTTTTCTAAGGTTCTCTAAAGAATATCTCTTGACACCCTATCGTAAGCATTTTCTAGATCAATAAATATCATGTGAAGGTTCTTCTTTTTTGCTCTAAAATATTTCATAAGACGTCTCAATAGGTTAATCGCTTTAATAGTAGATCTTTTGGGCATGAATCCGAGTTGGTTCTGTGTTGTACTCAATAGTTATCTTAACCTACATTCGATTATTCTTTCCAATAATTTTATAGTATGACTTATTAACTTGATACCTCAATAATTCAAACAATTTTGAATATCTCTCTTATTCTTATATATGGATATAAGTGTACTCGTTCTTTATTTTTCGGGCATCTTTTGATTTTTCATATTTAATTAAATAGTCTTGTGAGCCAAGCGAGCCCTACCTCTGCTAGGATTTTTCATATTTCTTTAGGAATATTGTTTGGTCCTACAGATTTACCAATGTATTTTTAAGAGCCTCTTTGGATTCATTGAATTTGAATATGCCGATAGAAATTATGGTTTATATACTTTTTTTATTTAACTAACTCTCCTAAGCTAATACTAACATCTGTATTTTTATTAAAAACTTATAATAATAATTTTTTCATCTATTTTTGATATCATCATTTACCACTAGAATCTTCTCATCCTCATCTTTTATGTATTTAACAAAAGTAAGATCCTTAGTTTTGTTATCTGTAGCCTTAGCTATCCTAAAAATACCTCTTGAACCTGTTTTTTATATAAATCCTTCCAAATTTTGTTTTTTGCTTCAATAACAACCTTTTTTGTGTTTTTTATAAGCCTCCAAAGTTTCACCGGTCTTCTTACTATAATATAGTTTGTAACATGCCTTCTTTGTCTTGATTTTATCTTGCACCACTTCACTCCACCACAAAGCTTCTTTTTGTTCTGGTATGCCTCCCTTATACATGATTTGGTCACTGATTTTATTTTTTTAAAGAATGGAGAAGGAAATTATGCCATGAACAAATCACCAAACTACGTTTAGAAGAAAACTCAAACAGACTGGAGTGAATCAACTCATCAAAGATGACAATTCCATCTTTTATGTTATTTTTCCTGACATATGAGTATTGGAAGATGGGAAAAGGCTTAGTTGTTGTTTTGTTGTTGTATGAGTATTGGAAGGCATCTCTAATCTACAGATTCACCGCTGAAAAGGCTTTGGCTTTGCCATGGCAAAGAATGAGATCTATGTACCTTAGCCTGAGAACTCTAATGGAAGTCTAGTAACGGAGGCAAGAGAGGATAAAAGCAAAATGAACATGGGGGTTGGTCCGAGACACTGAAATGTCATCATTCGGAACATCACGATTGTACACGTGTAGCATCCTGAGCAAGAACCAAAGTGGCACCGTGGCAATCGCATTTAAAGTGCCTAAGCCAAAGTACCATAAAGAGTTTGATATAATGGATTTGAGCTAAGTCAGACACAGTTCTAAGAGGTGGAGTATCGACCTTGACACGGGTGCGACATCGACACCGATAATGTGTCGGTGCGGCATGGCAAAAAAAAAATTATAACTCACGGTTTTGTCGTCTATGGTGTATTTATCCTGAAGAACTCGATCAAAGAGGGAGTAATCCATAAAGACGATGAAACCGAAGCCTCTTAGTCGACTCGTGACCTTATCTCCCATGATGACCACCTATGTCACACAGGTGCGGGTGCAAGATACAGCAAATTTCAAAAATTTTGGGTGCAGCAAAACGGCTAGGGTATATAATATATTCAAGCTACAACAAGTGAGACATCAATCAACATAAGTATACGACAATAGCAAGTACACAACTTTATATTAAAGCAAAACACATAAATGATAAACAACTATTAATTTCATCATAATACACAAATCAATCTTCACTATCCGGTCCCATTTATCCAAAAAGACCCGAACTTCAAAATCGATACCAGATTTTGAAGAGTGGAATATCCACACAAAAGGAAGTGAAGAAGGTCCGCGTTGAGATATTTTTCTATATTCATTGGTGGAGTTTCATGGGAGATGATGAAAGACAAGCTGAAGGAGCATTTTGGAAACTATGGTGAGGTAACTCAGGTGGTTGTCATGGGAGATAAGGTCATGAGTCGACTAAGAGTCTTCGGTTTCATCGTCTTCACGGATTACTCCCTCTTTGATCGGGTTCTGTAGGATAAATACACCATAGACGGCAGAACCGTGAGTTTAAAAAAATGCATTTTTTTTTGTCATGCCGCACCGACACGGTGTCCGTGTCGCATTCGTGTCGAGGTCAACACTCTACTCCCTAGAAGTGTCTGTGTGACTTAGATGACTACCTGAGTTATCTCACCATAGTTTCTAAAATGCTCATTCAACTTGTCTTCCATCATCTCCCATGAAACTCCGCCAATGAACATAGAAAAATATCTCAACGCGGACCTTCTTCACTTCCTTTTGTGTGGATATTCCACGCTTCAAAATCTGGTATCGATTTTGAAGTTCGGGTTTTTTTGGATAAATGGGTCCGGATATGTGAAGATTGATTTGTGTATTATGATGAAATTAGTAGTTGTTTACCGTTTATGTGTTTTGCTTTAATATAAAATTGTGTACTTGTTGTTGTCATATACTTATGTTAATTGATGTCTCACTTGTTGTAGCTTGAATATTACATATAATATATAATATTATATACCCTAGCCGTGTCGCCGCACCCAAAATTTTTGAAATTTGCCGTATCTCGCACCCGCACCCGTGTGACATAGGATTTGAGTGTTCAAGAGGTGTAAGCAGGATGGAGGTCACGGAATATGATGTAATAAAACTGATGGTTGATGCTGTAGAGAATTTAAAGCCCATACAAGAAGTGGAAACAATAGGACTTTCTCCCTCCCTCTCTGTGTGTGTGCCATGTGTGCGCGTCTGCAAACATCTTTACATGTAAGCACGTGTACCTGTGTCCATGTTCCAGTTCAGTATGAAATCTTACGTTAAGGAGATGGTCTGCTGGAATCCTAGGTAATTGCCATTGATCCTCATCACTTAGATGAAAGTTCTGTTTTCTGTTCCCCGATGGTAATCTTGTACTTCATATATGAATTTATAACAATTGGATGCGTGCTGTTTACTGACAGGACAATCATTGCATTATGGAGAGCAAGGTCTTTGACTCCAGAGCAGAAGATGCAATTAATGGAAGAACAGGATGGTACAAAAAACATTCAAACTGAAGAGAGCGGATCCTTCTTGGGTATAGAAGATGTGATCATGAAGGAAGTTTATTCCTGTCTGCATTCTGTCCATGTAAGCGTTGAGATTACGCTTTTTATGCATATGTTTCCTGTGGTTAGTGTATATTCTGACACTTTTGTCAACAGATGGACTCGCTAATGGAGTTGTTTGGTGGCGGTTATTTGGAAAGAAAGGTGATGGAGAACGTTGGATGTATCGATTACTCATCTACAGCATGGGAATTGGTTAAACCAGATGTAAACCAGAGGCAGTTATCTTACAAGTTCAGCAAGCATATCTCTCGTTTTGGAGGAGAGGAAAATAGCACACAACAGAAATCTGTGCTTGCCGATCAGAAAGGATGGACCATTGAGGAGGTGATAACACTCCAAGGTGTTCCTCTTGGTGACTATTTTAACGTATTATGAAATTCAACATATAAAATTTTCTACTTGCTATCTAAACTGTTTGTACTTATACACCCAAAGTAGGATTAGAAGATAGTATAAAAAAGGCTTTTCGGAGGAGTTACATAAGGTAATTCAAAGAATTCTATAAAGAGACATGATTTGTTTAGGAGGAGACTTAAATGGACATGTTGGTAAAGATGCATTAGGATATCAAGGTATTCATGAAAACTATGGTTTTGGGGATAGAAATGAGGAGAATGGGGAGATTTTAAATTTTGCTATGGCTTTTGATCTCTTTATAACTAATACAATTTTCAAAAAATAAGATGAATATTTAATTACTTATGAGTGGCTTATCACAAACATAAATTAATTATTTTTTGTAGGAAAAAGATAGATCATGCTATAAAGATTGTAAGTTAATTGCAACATTGACTTTTAGTAATGGATTTGTAGGTAAAAAAGTGGAAAAAGAATAATAGAGTGCATAAAGCTATTCAAACTAGATGGTGGAACCTCAAATGTGAGAAAGCATATATATTTAAACAGAAAGTTCTTCAAGGAGATGCTTGAAATTATATAGGTACACAATACACCTTATGATATCTAAGGGAGGTATACCGGCACAAAACAATATGGCTATACATATTAGGAAAGTGGAAAAAGATATGTTAGGCGTATCTAAGGGAGGTGTACTGGGACAAAAAAAAGCTTTGTGGTGGAGTGAAGTGGTAAGACAAATGTTATAAATTGCATTAAGCTCAGAAAACTAGTGAAACTTTAGAGGCTTATAAGAAAGCAAAGAAAGAAGCTAAAAAGGCTATTAGTGAAACAAAAGCCAAAAATTGAGAGGATTTATATAAAAAGCATAATTCAAAAAAAGGTTAAAGATATATTTTTAGGATAGCTAAGGATACAGATAACAAAACTAAGTATCTTACTTTTGTTAGATACATCAAAGATCTAGTGGTAAATGCTATGTTATCAATAGCGGTTAGCGGGTTGTTAGCGGTCAACACTGATATAGTGGTAGCGGGGATATAGAAGATTTAATGGTACACTTTTATTTATGATTAAAAAATTATATATATTTAATGGGTTCTCCAATTTCTAAGAAATATCAAGAAACACAACCACTTCTCATAAATATGAATCAAACTAAATAAACAAATTCTACTTCTAACTTCTAAAAAAACACAGAAACATAAGAAAGATACAACCAAAGTCAGAATTGAGTACTTCATGAAAAGGAAAATGTGTAAAAAGGAGAAAAGGGTACCAGGAAGTTCAATAACTTACGAGATGTCACAGATGATCTTTTGCTAGGTCATTGTTTGTGAGATCAATAGTTTGTAGATGAGAAGATTCTATGCATTCAACCATTGCTCAAAGGTCACAATCTTCATGAACACCAACACTGTAAACAAAGTAGAAAACTAAATCTCCATGATACAATGGGATAGCATTAAAAAGAAACTATGTGCTATAGATAAATTATTCGCTAACAAGAAAGACGAATTAAATGCTTCTTTGAATGTAGTCACCAATAAACACCGCTCATGCATGGGGTATGTCCACAAATGTTAAATGGTTGAAACATGTGAGCTTAGGTGGCCATATCCACCTGGCTTTATGACATGGAAAGAATATGCTTTAAAACAAACTAAAACAATCTGCAGTAAACACAAATAAGCATCTAAAGTCCAGGCCAGAATGTCTGCAAGCTATTAAATAAAAGCCAAACAATAGTGACAGAGTTCATATTTACTTCCACGTACCCACAGAAGTTCAGCACTCGGTTTGATTGAATCAACCATTCTAGCAAGCACATCCTGATCAATAAGATGGCGATTTTGTAGTAGATAGACTCCACATTCAATACGTAACAATAGACGTATTCCCTTCACGACTTATTTCAGCATATCCGTTTCAATTAACCATTCTATCAAGGAACCTCGCCTAGGGAGCTTTGCCAGAATTAGGGCTCCTATGTGGGAGAACGATGAGGCCCTGATCCGCTCTTTTGGAACTCGTCAAAGGTTCGTAGAAAGGATGGGGTTTCCTTAGCCACTCAGACAAAAGTCCCTCGTTGGATGGAAGGTGTCATGGCCCTTCTATGAGATACTGTAAGCCACACGCACTAGTCAACTTTGGAGGTGCTGATCGAGAGTGCCTTGCCTCTTTCTTGAGGGAGTGCCAGGAGAAGAGAGAAAGGAGCGAGAGAAGAGAGAAAGGAGCGAGAGAAGAGAGAAAGGGCGTACCGTCCGTGCGGGTGGTAGCGGAGAGCAGCGGCGGGAGTGAGAGAGGCGGGAGAGAAACTTGCATATGTGAGGGTTAGGTTAGACTTTTATTTCATTTGGATCGGGTCGATCCAATTGGATTGACCCGACCCAACATGTATTAATTAACACTATTAGCGCGTACTATTTAACATTGTTCGCTAATAGTGATATAGCGGTCCGCTATAGCGCTGTTAGCGGCGCTATATCGGCTTTGGTGGGTCGCCCGCTAAGGGACACCTGCTATAGCATTTTTAGCCCCACTAAAATGCTATAGTACACTATTGATAACATAGGATAAATGATTATATCAAAAATAGATGAAAAATTTATTTTTATAAGTTTTTTAATAAAAATACATATGTTTTAGTATTAGCTTAGAAGAGTTAGCTAAATCAAAAAAGTATATAAACCATAATTTCTATCGGCATATTTAAAAGAATGAAGTCAAAGAGGCTTTTAAAAACATGAAGGTTGGTAAATTTATAGGACCAGACAATATTCCTAAAGAAGTATGAAAAATCCTAGGAGAGGCGGGGCTCGCTTGGCTCACAAGACTATTTAATGAAATATGGAGAGCCCAAAAGATGCTTGAGGAATGAAGAGCAAGTACACCTACTCATATATAAGAACAAAGGAGATATTCATAATTGTGTGAATTATCAAAGTATCAAGTTAACGAGTCATACTATGAAATTATGGGAAAGAATTATCATAGGTTAAGACAAGTATCAAGTACAATAGAGAACCAATTTGGATTCATGCCCGACAGATCTACTATTGAAGTGATTCATCTATCGAAACGTCTTATAAAATATTTTAGAGCAAAAAAGAACCTTAACATGATATTTATTGGTCTAGAAAAGGTTTACGATAGGGTGCCAAGAGATTTCTTTGGAGAACCTTGGAAAAGAGAAGTATCCCATTGACGTAGATAAATCTTATAAGAGACATATATGATGGAGCAAAAACTTGTGTGAGGACTCATGAAGGAATGACAGACTCCTTTAAAGTTAATATTGGATTACATCAGGGATCAACTTTAAGTCCATATTTATTTATATTGAGTTAACAAAACATATTCAAGATGAAGTACCTTGGTGTATGTTATTTGCATATGATATTGTGTTAGTGGATGAGTTTAAGGAAAAAGTTAATAGGAAATTGGAATTATTGAGAGGACATTAGAAAGTAAAGGTTTCCAACTTAGTAGAACAAAGACAGAATATATGTAACGTAAGTTTGATCATTTGGGTACTTAAGAGGACAAAAATTTGGATTGACACACAATGCATCTCTCACAAGTAAGGTTTTAAATACTTAGGGTCAATTTTTCAAAGTGATGGAAAAATTGATGGAGTTACGCATAGAATTAATGTCGATTGGTTAAAATAGAGAGGGGCATTAAGTATTCTTCGTGAAAAGAAGATACCATTAAAGTTAAAAGGTAAATATCATAGAGTACTAATTTGACATGCTATGTTTTATGGTTCTTAGTATCGAGTGGCCTGACCTTGATAGGCCCAGGCCAATCGCGTTGTCAAGGCGAGGCCCCTAGTCATTGGGGGCCCAACGATCACTAGGGCCCTCAATGGCTAGTCATGTAGCTGTTGGGAGCTGACTGTGACCAGCCTCTGTTACAAATAATTATTGATTAGTCTTTGAAGTTAGGCTCTAATACCATATTATAAATAATCATTCATTAACATGAAATAAACGTACTTACATTAGTTGCCTCCAATCTGCCTATGCAAACTCACGGCCTCTCTTGGTTGTCTTCACACACTCCTTGAACTTTCTATATTATTAACACTAAACCCTAATCACCTATTTATAAGTCCCTTCTAACTTGAAAGACTAATATACCCCTACTCTTAATTAAGTATAACAAAATAAACATAAGTCCCTACGTCCATAGCATAAATGAAGATGTTGTCATGGATGAGTATGTTAGAACATGACATGAGCCACTCGGACCCGACCTTGATAGGCTTAGGCCAATCGGGTTGTCAAGGCTAGGGCCCAACGGTCACTAGGGCCCCCAATGGCTAGTCATGTAGCCATTGGGGGCTGACTGTCACCAACCTCTATTATAAATAATCATTGATTAGTCTTTCAAGTTAGGCTCTAATACCATGTTATAAATAATCATTCATTAACATGAAATAAACGTACTTACATTAGTTGCCTCCAATCTGCCTATGCAAACTCACTGCCTCTCTTGGCTGCCGTCACACACTCCCTGCACTTTCTATATTATTAACACTAAACCCTAATCACCTATTTATAAGTCCCTTCTAACTTGAAAGACTAATCTACCCTTACTCTTAATTAAGTATAACAGAATAAACATAAAGTCTCAAAATGGGTTGTAACAAGTCTACTATGGGACGTATTATAATCTCTAACACTCCCCCTTAAGTTGGGGGAAAGATATTGAGAACACACAACTTAGACAATGTATCCTTGATTTGTTTGATAGTAATGGTTTTGGTTAGAAAGCCAACCCTTTGTTTTTCTGATTTAACATACTCTAGTCTGAATTACTGATTTGAAACATTCTCTCTGATGAAGTGACAGTCGATCTCTATGTGTTTTATTCTTTCGTGATGTACTGGATTGAAAGATGTATGTATGGTTGATCTGTTGTTACAATATAACGGGATAGGTTTGTTAAAGGATGTCGTGTGATGTATTTCACGTTATTCAAGTGTATTAATGTGTTATGTTTCTTTAGTAGTAATTAGTACTAACATGGGTAGTTTAGGAATTCAAGTTAGATAGGATAGTATAAATAATAGTGTTTAGGGTTTAGTCAAGTAAAAAAGGTGGCTGGCGACAGGTGCAGAGGTAGCTGACTTTAGAATTTTGGGTAGATTGGAGGAATGCCTCCAATCTGCTAGGTTTTGTAAGTGTTTATTATCTTGATTAATGCAATAATCTTCTAATATGGTATCAGAGCCTAGACGGCCTGCAAATCTTTTTTTTGTGTAAAAGAATCTGAGTGGTGTGCGGGAAGACAGTCACCACATCAGGGAGAAATCTTTGGTTGAAGAAATCTGGTATCGGCACATCAAGAAGATAAGATTGCTGCTGTTAAATATTGAGAAGGACAAGTTTGGTTGTGATCTGTATTAGGCTTAATTAGACTTCATATGTGATTCATATTGAGAAGGTGCAACATACTAGCCTGGTCGTGATTTGTCTTTGGCTTCATTAGAATTCATATAAGTTTTATAATAGGCATATTCTAGAAGATTTTCAAACCTTCTTTCATCTGAATATTCTTGTGACTGATTTTGAACATTATCGTGATCATTTAATACTTGATCAAGAAGATAAGACATCTGTTGAAAAAGGGTGTTTGGCGGATTCTGAACATTTTCGTGATCATCTAATATTCCTATTATTATTGTGAACAGATTTTAGGAAGTGACAGTCCTATACTTGATCATTCTTTGTCTTTGTTCTTCTTCGGTATTTTGGAGTTTAAATCAAATCAAATCTGTGTACAACACAGATTCTGGGTATTGTTACTAGAATCATATTACTAAGGTTCTTACTTGGAATTGAATATCAATGGCTAATAAAGGCAAGGCCATTGAAACTTCAATCACGATGCCTGAACACGCCATGAATGAAAAAGGAGAAAGTTTTCATATCACCACAACAAAGTTGGATGGAAGAAATTACCTAGAGTGGTCTAGGTCCGTGGAACTGGCTATCATAGCAAGGGGGAGATGGGCTCATCTTATGGGTCAAGACACCTATTCCGGATATTCATGATAGTCTTTATCCTGTTTGGCGATGCGAAGATGCACTGATTTCATCTTGGTTATTACAGTCTATGATTCCATCAATAGCGAAGACATTTATGTTTCTTGAATCAGCTTATGAAATCTGGTCTGAAGTATCAGAAGCTTATTCGAGGAAGAAGAATGTAGCAAAAGAATATAAAATTTTGGAAAAGATTAGGAATTGTAAAGAGGGCTCACGTTCTATCAGTGACTACTATGCAAACCTAAGAGGACTATGGGATGAACTTCTGTATTATACAAGTATCAAGTGCTCTTCATGTCAATCTGAAAGAAATGCAGAGACTGAAGAAAAAGGTATTTGACTTACTGTAGGGTGTTAATTCAGAATTTGAGTTAATAAAACTTAATGTCTTGGGAAGAGATGAACTACCTTCATTGGGAACAGTTTATTTATTATTAATTAGGAAAGAGGATCAAAGAAATCTTGAAAAGAAATCAAGACATTCTAGAGAATACTATTGGGAATTACATGGCAAACCAGACTATTACAAAAACAGAAATCCCTCCCTCTGCTCATTCTGCCGAGAATACTATGACTAATACAGATGGAATGCAAGAACTTATTAAGAGAATTAAAGGACTCGAGACAAGACTATCTGGACAGTCTCAACCATCTACCTCTCAAGCTTCAGTAACTCAAGCAACTCACATTGTGAAGGGTAACTCATCTTACTCTAATTCAAAGACTTCGATTATTGATTCAGGTGCCACAAATCATATAGTAGGAGAATCATCTTATTTTTTAGAGTACATACTTCTTTCAAAATAAGAGCCTATTAAGTTAGCAGATGGCTCTTACTCATATATGGTTGGATAGGGAAGTATGCCCACATGTCTTGCTACTTTACCATCAGTCTATAATGTTCCCAACTTTCCAATAAATCTACTTTCAGTTAGTTCGTTGACTCGTACCATGAAATGCAGTATAACTTTTACTCCTACTGATTGTGTGTTTCAGGATCTGAACACGGGGAAAGTCTTTGGTCATGATAGACTATAGAGGGGCTTATACATTTTGGAAGATCATCTCTAGCATGGAACTTCTTATAAAGCTTCAGCCACACCAATTCAGGATTCAGAGATTCGGCTTTGGCATTATCGTCTTGGTCATTTACCTGTGTCTAAACTTCCTTATGTCCTACCTCATCTTAGAGTCAATAAAAATCAATTTGAATTTGAAGTCTGTCAGCTTGGAAAACATCAAAGAGCCACTTATCCATTGAGTGACTCTAGACGATCTCAGCCTTTTGAACTTGTTCATTCAGATATTTAGGGTCCTAGTCCTGTTACTTCCTTGTTTGGTCAGAGATACTTTGTTTCCTTTATTGACGATTGTACTCGCCTTACAATTATATATTTAATAAAATCAAAGTTTGAAGTTTCGTCAATTTTTCCAATTGTGCATAAATTCATTATCACCCAATTCAATAATTCAGTAAAAATCCTTTATTCAGACAATGGTAGCAAGCAATTAACATAATATTTACACACACATGGTATAGTCCACCAGACTTCCTGTTCCTATACTCCTCAACAAAATGGAATCGCTGAAAGAAAAAATCGTCATATTCTAGAGGTAGCCAGAACTCTGTTACATCATAACAATGTTCCTAAATTCTATTGGGAGAAGCTGTTCTTACTACAGTTCACCTGATAAATAGAATGCTCAGTATTGTACTTAAGGGTGAAAGTCCAATAAAGTGTCACAATAAGGAATCAAAACCATTTCATATAGTTTCTCGTATCTTTGGTTGTACTTGTTTTGTACATGTTTATTTACCGAATCGTGATAAATTGGATCCTAAATCTGTAAAGTGCATTTTCCTTGGCTACTTTAATTCTCAAAAGGACTATAAATGTTATGATTCTCTGGGCAAGAAGCTATATGTTTCCATAGATGTTACCTTCACAGAATCTATTCTCTATTATACTTCTCAGGGGGAGTCCACTACATCTCAGGAAACTTCTCCGTATGTCCTACGAGTAGTCCCAGACGATGCCAAAGAAGATACAGATGATAACAAAAATAAGGTCAGTAAGCAAGGAGAGATCTTGATGTATAAGAGAGGATCAAGAAACATCATTTATACTGAAGAAGAACCAACCCCTTATACAAGTACCAAAGATATTTCCCGTGACTGAGATCCTTACGTGGAAGGGACAGATAATCTTGAAATACCTAATATGGGATTGATTATGAGGAAACATTTGCCCCGTAGCAAAGATGAACACGAGTCGGGATCATTCTCTCCTTGGCGGCACACTTTGGATGGGACTTGCACCAATTTGATGTTAAAAATGCTTTTCTCCATGGGAATTTGGAAGAGGAAGTATATATGGACATCCCACGGGATATGGACCTCGGTGGAGGGAATATGGTATGCAAGTTAAGGAAGGCCTTATATGGACTCAAAGCGGTCTCCTCGTGCTTGGTTTGGGAGGTTCACCAATGCTATGGTGTCCTTAGGTTATAGGCGAGCCGGGGGAGATCATACCCTCTTTATAAAACATTCCAAAGAAGAGCAAGCTTACACTTTTGGTTTATGTTGATGACATGATCATTCTTGGTGATGATGAGGTTGAGAAACGAGGTCTAAAAGAAAAATTAATTGCACAGTTTGAAATGAAGGACTTGGGAAGGTGAAGTACTTCCTTGGGATAGAGGTTGCCTATTCCAAACAAGGCATCTTTATTTCCCAAAGGAAATATGTCTGGATCTTCTTAAGGAAACGGGTAAGCTAGGTTGCAAAACCACGGGGGGCACCTATTGAACAAAATCACGGGATTGGAAACAATGAGGAGAGCCCCGAGGGTGGATAAGGCACAATATCGAGAGACTTGTGGGAAAGCGATATATTTGTCTCACACTAGACGACATAGCCTATATCTTTGTCGGTGTGGTTAAGCAGTTCATGCATGATCCTCGTGAGAGACATATGCTAGGTTGTGAATAGAATTCTTGATGTTGAAGACAAGCCGGGAAGAGGACTTCTATTTCGGAAAGAACAAACATTGACCATTGAAACCTATACGGATGCAGATTATGTAGGGTCGGTTGTCGACGGGCGGTCTACCTCGGATTCTTGCATGTTTTTAGGAGGAAACTTGGTGACTTGGAGAAGTAAGAAACGAGAATGTGGTTGCAAGGTCAAGTGCATGAGAGCTGAATTTCGGGCTATGGCACTGAGGAATTTGTGGCTTGTTATGGATGAGAATCATACTCGATGATCTCGAGAATAAAGTATGAAGCTCTATGAGGTTACTTGTGTGATAACAAGTCGGCAATCGGCATTGCTCACTGGCAGGTTCAACATGATCGGACCAAGCATATAGAGATTCAGAGAGAAGATAACTAATCAAGAATTCAAGCTGGAGTATGTTCAATATATCAAAGAGAGGATTGATTTCCTAACTAAAGCTACTACTAGCAGACAATTAAAGAAGACATTATCAAAGTTGGGTGTTATAAACATCCTTCACCCAACTTGAGGGGGAGTGTTAAAGGATGTCGTGTGATGTATTTCATGTTATTTAAGTGTATTAATGTGTTATGTTTCTTTAGTAGTAATTAGTACTAATCAGGGGTAGTTTAGGAATTCAAGTTAGATAGGGTAGTATAAATAATAGTATTTAGGGTTTAGTCAAGTAAGAAAGGTGGTTGGCGGCAGGTGCTAAGGCAGCCGACTTCAGAATTTTTGCCTCCAATCAACCAGGTTTTGTAAGTGTTCTTTTATCTTAATTAATGCAATAATCTTCTAATAAGGTTGAGCAAACGTAAATCCCAACTCATGCAACAAAGAGGATACCCACTTTCCTTCACATAGCTTGGGCTACCACTCTATATTGAGCTTCTATTGTAGATCTAGCAACAACAGTTTGTTTCTTACTCTTCAAAAATATAATATTACCATAAAGTAGTGTGACGTATCCTGTAGTTGATTTTTGATCATCTTTAAATCCAGCCCAGTCTACATCGGAATAAAGTTCAATACTCAATTTATAGGATTTTAAATAAAGAAGACTCATTCTAGGTATAGATTTAAGATATCTTAGTTAACGAGTAATAGTCAAATATATAAGTTTCCCCACCAATTTTTGGTATTTTTGTGTTAGGCTTTCGACAACTAGCGTAAAACTTCGTTGGATTTTTATAACATGGATTAAAAAAATTATGAGCATTGCTTTGGGGCGTCCCTGCCTAGCGACGTGCTGTAGAGCCCGAATGCAGTAATAAGTAAGCAAAGGCCACCACATTTTCGCCTTAATGTAGTGAATCAATTGCAGAGAGGATTTCCACATCATGGATGGGTGTGGGTAAAGAAGTTAGTCCTGCTACATTACCACTCGAATGTAGTGAATAATTTTCAGAGAGGGTCTCCGTATTTTGATTATGGACGGATGAGAGGGGTAAGGAAGCTAGTCTTAGAAAATAAGATTCGTATTGGTTCTTTAAATATCGGAACATTATGTGGTAAGCTAATAGAGGTGGTAGATACTATGATTCGGAGAAAGATTCATATTCTATGTTTACAAGAGACAAAATGGGTTGGAGAAAAAGAAAAGGAGATAGAGGATACAGGTTTTAAATTATGGTACTCAGGTAAAGATAAGGCTCGAAATGGAGTTGGTATTATCATAAATAAATATTTAAAGGATAGTGTAGTAGACATACAACGATATGGTGACCGAATCATGACATTGAAATTAGTGTTAGGAGCAGAGGTTTTGAATATAGTTTGTGTTTACGCACCCTAAGTATGACTAGAAGATAGTATAAAGACAGCTTTTTGGGAAGAGTTAGATAAGGTGATTCAAAAGATTCCACAAAGGGAGATGATTTGTTTAGGAGGAGACTTAAATGGACATGTCAGTAAAGAGGCATTAGGATATCAAGGGATTCATGAAAACTTTGGTTTTGGGGATATAAATGAGGAAGGTAGGGAGATTTTAAATTTTGCTATGGCATTTGATCTCTTTATAGTCAATACAATCTTCAAAAAACGAGATGAACATTTAATTACTTATAAGAGTGGCTTATCACAAACACAAATTGATTACTTTATTTGTAGGAAAAAAGATAGAGCGTGTTTTAAAGATTGCAAGGTAATTCCAAGAGAAAGCTTAACCACCCAATATCGACTTTTAGTTATGGATTTACAAATAAAAAAATGGACAAAGAAGAAAAGAGTGCATCGAGCTATTCAGACTAAATGGTGGAACCTCAAAAGCGAGAAAGAAGATATATTTAAACATAAAGTCCTTCAAGGAGATGTTTAGAATTATGTTGGTACACCATGTGATATGTGGAACAATATGGCTATACATATTAGGAAAGTGGCGAAAGATGTGCTAGGTGTATCTAAGGGAGGTGTACCGGCACAAAAAGAAGCTTGGTGGTGGAGTGAAGTAGTGCAAAATAAAATAGGCAAAGAGGGCATGTTACAAATTACATTATGCTAAGAAAACTAGTGAAACTTTAGAAGCTTATAAGAGCAAAGAAGGAAGCGAAAAAGGTTGTGAGTGAAGCAAAAGCTAAAATTTGGGAGGATTTATATAAAAAACTCAACTCAAAAGAGGGTGAAAGAGATATTTTTAGGATAACTAGGGCTAGAGATAAGAAAACTAAAGATCTTAATTATGTTAGATGCATCAAAGAAGAGGATGAAAAAATTCTAGTGGCAAATGATAATATACGAAATAGATGGAAAAAACTATTTTTATAAGTTTTTTAATGAAAATAAAGATGTTAGTATTAGCTTAGGAGAGTTAGCCAAATCAGAAAAGTATATAGACCACAATTTCTACCGATGTATTCAAAAGAATGAAGTCAAAGAGGCTCTTAAACATATGAAGGGTGGTAAATCAGTAGGACCAGATAATATTCCTATAGAAGTTTGGAAAATACTAAGAGAAATAGGAATCACTTGGCTCACAAGACTATTTAATGAAATATGGAAACACCAAAAGATGCCCAAGGAATGGAGAGCAAGTACACTTATACCCATATATAAGAACAAGGGAGACATTCAAAATTATGCGAATTATCGAGGTATCAAGTTAATGAGCCATACTATGAAATTGTGGAAAAGAATTATCGAATGTAGGTTAAGACAAGTATAAGTACAACAGAGAACCAATTTGGATTCATGCCGGGCAAATCTACTATTTAAGCGATTCACCTTTTGAGACATCTTATGTTACATTTTAGAGCAAAAAAGAAAGACCTTCACATGATATTTATTGATCTAGAAAAAACTTATAATAGGGTACCGAGAGAGGTTCTTTGGAGAACTTTAGAAAAAAGAGGTATCCCATTCACATACATTAACCTTATAAGAGATATGTATGATGGTGCAAAAACATGTGTGAGGACTCATGAAGGAATGACAGACTTCTTTGAAGTTAATATTGGGTTACATCAAGGATCAACTTTAAGTCTATACTTATTTATAATGGTGATTGATGAGTTAACAAAACATATTCAAGATGAAGTACCTTGGTGTATGTTATTTACAAATGATATTGTATTAGTGGACGAGTCTAAGGAAAAAGTTAATAGAAAATTGGAACTATGGAGAGAAACATTAGAAAGCAAAGGACATAGAAATTAAAATTGACACACATTGCATCCCCCAAAAGGAAGTTTTAAATACCTAGGGTCAATTTTTCAAGAGTGATGGAAGAATTAATGGAGATGTTACGCATAGAATTAATGTTGGTTGATTAAAATGGAGAGGAGCATCAGGTATTCTTTGTGATAAGAAGATACCATTAAAGTTAAAAGGTAAATATTATAGAGCAACAATTAGGCCTGCCATGTTTTACGGTTCTGAGTGGTGGGCTAATCATCAACATGTACAAAAGATGTCTGGGACAGAAATGAATATGTTGAGATGGATGAGTGGTCATACAAGAAAAGACCGTATACATAATGAGGTTATTAGAAACAAATTAGGAGTGGCACCAATAGAGGATAATATGAGAGAACATCGTTTAAGATGTTTTGGACATATAGAAAGAAGATCGAAAGAAGAACCTATAAGAAGGTATGAAAAACTAAATTTGGAAAGTATTAAAAGAGGTAGAAGACGACCACAAAAGTGTTAAAAAGAAACAATAAAGAATGATCTAGCTTATTATGAGAGCTGCGAACATGGCACACGATAGGGATCTGTGGAAACAAAGAATCCATGTAGTTGACCCCGTCTAGTATGGGAAAAGGCTTAGTTGTTGTTGTTGTTGTTGAATATCTCTGAAATCTTCACTATTTCAATAAACAATTTTTGGTTAACCTCTATAGGAGTATCACTCTCTTTACAATTAAGCATATTTGTTTCTTGTAGTAAATCAATAGTATATTTTCTCTGAGTTAGGAAGATACCTTGATTGTAATACAATACCTCTATCCCCAAGAAATAGTGAAGTTGGCCCAAGTCTTTCAGGTCAAATAATTTGTTAAGATCTCTTTTCAATTTTGAAATTTCTTCAATGTCATCACCTGTTATATTCATCAACATAAACAGTAAGAATAGATAACTTAGTACCTTTCTTGAAAAACAAGGTATGGTCATTTATGCTTCTTTGGTATCCCAAACTGCATACTCCCTTACTGAATTTTTAAAACGAGGCTCCTGGTGATTGTTTTAGTCCATAGATGACTTTGTTCAGTTTGCAAACTCTATCATCATCTGCCTTAATATTCATTCTAGGTGAAAGTTTCATAAATACTTTTTCATTCAGATCTACTTGTAGGAAAGCGCTTTTTACATCCAGCTGTCGTAGATCTCATCCAAAATTTGTTGTCATACTAAGAATTATTCTTATTAAAGTAAGCTTTGCAACAGGTGCAAAGGTTTAATTGTAGTCAATTTCATATGATTGATTGTAGCTCTTGGCAATAAGTCTCGCCTTATACCTTTCAATAGTGTCATCTACCTTACTATGTTATCAATAGCGGTTAGCAATCGACCCTGATATAGCAGTAGCGGGTAGTGGATTTAGTAGTATACTTTTATTTATGATTAATATATATATATATATATATAATGAGTGTTCTAATTTATAAGAAATATCGAGAAACACTCACTGTTGAACAGGAAAAAGTAGTAAAGGAGGAATGCCTCAGACCCACCTTTTAGCCCATAGTATTTGTAGTATGCCTCATTTCCAGCCAAAGCAAGTGCACCCGCTTGTTCTAGAATGCTCCTTTTCTCCTCGAACATATCATGCACCCCCTAGACAACAGTCAATATTACTATAACAAAAACCGTTAAGAGTAGCTCCACATCAGCAATGGTAAATTAGAAGAATAAAGTGAGCCTTCTATGAATTCAAACATCATGGATGAGTCCGCAAAGAGACTACTGCAGCTCTACATCAGCAATGGTAAATTGCATTAGCATGTATGCGTTTAAGAGAAGCAAAATAAGACACCTGAACCTAAACAAATATGCACTAGATCAATAAGGTAATCTACCTTGTTGTGCATTAACTGAATGTGCTGCTGATGGATTGTTGGAAGCAGAATCACCCCAGTGAGTCTGTCCAATAGGACCTGAAGATGTCAACATTCTAGCGGCTGCAAGAGTCTGAAATGGAGGGTTAAATGCATTAGCAGAAGAGAATTAAAGAAATGCAATCACTATGCATTTCAAGGCAACAGTCCACGTTTACTATTTAAATTTGAAGATTTAGATCAATATATACACATCTTATATTCTTTTGTGTTTTCTGGGAATATGATATTGCAATAGTTGACCGATCACTTGGTTTCATATCTGTCAAACACCATGAAAAAAGGGACTTGCGTATATAGATACGGACATAGTTTTATTTGATGAATTCTTGAGAACAAGGGAGGGAGATGTTGAAGGGCTTAACTAATTAAACAGACAAACAATAGTCTCATCTCACCAAACACAATTCGAAATATACGACTACGCAATGGTAAAGGTGAATGTCACTGCCTTGGATCATCTTTATATGTTTATTGCCTAAAAAAATATTGTCGTTGTTGTCTTTGGAAACTATTCCTGAGATGATCATAAAACACAAATGCAGAAAAGAAGTGAAAGGAGAGGGAGAGGGCCGAGGGGTTGCCTTGTGGAGGGCGAGGGGATCTGGCCCGAAGAATTCCTTGATTTGAGGGTAATGAGAGAGGATATGCCGTCTCGTCTCCACGTCGCATGTATAGTATGCCGTTTATAGGTTTCAATGGAGCATTTTATGGGTTTATAGTCAGTGGCGGTTTTCATATGAAGAGAGAGAAGACAGAAAGGGCATACCTGCAATGGTGGCGGAGAGCAGCGGTGAGAGGCAGGAGTGAGAGATGGAGAGGCGGGAGAGAGAGAGAGTAACCCTCGTCTCCGTTAGCGGCGAGGGTTTTTGACAAATTTGGATCGACCCGATCCAACATGTGTTAAAAACACTGTCCGCTAACAGTGATATAGCGGACCGCTATAGCGGGTAGGAGCGCTATATCGGCTCTGGCGGGTCACCTGCTATAGCGCACTATTCATAACATAGCTACCTTATATTTGATAGTAAAAACCCACTTGCAGCTAACTATATTTTTGTTCGGAGGAAGTCTTGTGATGGTCAAGTATTATTTTTGCAAGGGTCATTCAACTCCTCTTCTATTGCAGCTCTCCATATAGGATACGTGTTTGCTTCTTCAAATTTTTTAGGAATCGAGTGTTTCTCAACATTCATAACAAAAGTTTGATAATTCTGAGAGGTATTAGCATAGAAAACACACTCAGAGATAGGATATCGTGCAGAAGTACATTTACCTTTGCGAATACCAATGAGAACTTCCAAGTCTTCTTCTACTCAGGATGGTAGATCTGAATCATGGGGATGATCTTTAGTTATAGGAGTTTGTATGTGTTCCTCTTGAGAGCAAATAATCTATCTTGGTCATCTCTTATACACGAAGGTTTGTTTTGGTTCAATAGTCATCTCTCCATCGGCACCTACGATATCTTCTATCTCACTAGGGATTAATGGAAGCACATGAGAAGATATATTTTGAGAGATGTCTAACTCTCCCTGAGAAACTCCGCCTATGTAAGGGATCACCCTTGCATTGCCGGTCCCAAGCCCAGATAAAGGAGGAGGGTTGTGTTAGGCTCCCGGATTTTTATAACAAGGATTACAAAAATTATGAGCATTGCTTTGTGGCATTTCCGTCTAGCGACGTGCTGTAGAGCCCGAATGTAGTAAGAAGTAAGCAAGGGCCACTACATTTTTGCCCGAATGTAGTGAATCAATTGCAGAGAGTGTTCCCACATCATGGACGGGTGTGGGTAAAGAAGTTAGTCTCGCTACATTGCCGCCCGAATGTAGTGAAAAATTTTTAGAGAGGGTCTCTACATTTTGATTATGGACGGATGCGGGGGGGGTAAGGAAGCTAGTCCTAGATAATAAGATTCGTATTGGTTCTTGGAATATCGGAACATTATCGGGTAAGCTAATGGATGTGGTAGATACTATGATTCGGAGAAGGATTCATATTATATGTTTACAAGAGACAAAATGGGTTGGAGAAAAAGCAAAGGAGATAGAGGATACAGGTTTTAAATTATGGTACTTAGGTAAAGAAAAGGCTCAAAACGGAGTTGGTATTATCATAAATAAAGATTTAAATGAGAGTGTAGTAGACATACAACGATATGGTGACCGAATCATGACATTGAAATTAGTGTTAGGAGCACAGGTTTTGAATATAGTTTGTGCTTATGCACTCCAAGTAGGACTAAAAGATAGTATAAAGACTTTTTTGGGAAGAGATAGATAAGGTGTTTCAAAAGATTCCACATAGGGAGATAATGTGTGTAGGAGGAGATTTAAATGGACATGTCGATAAAGAGGCATTAGGATATCAAGGGATTCACGAAAACTTTGGTTTTGGGGATATAAACGAGGAAGGTAGGGAGATTTTAAATTTTGCTATGGCATTTGATCTCTTAGTCAATACAATCTTCAAAAAACGAGATGAACATTTAATTACTTATAAGAGTGGCTTATCACAAACATAAATTGATTACTTTATTTGTAGAAAAAAAGATAGAGCGTATTGTAAAGATTGTAAGGTAATTCCAGGAGAAAGCTTAACCACCCAACATCGACTTTTAGTTATGGATTTACAAATAAAAAAATGGACAAAGAAGAAAAGAGTGCATCGAGCTATTTGGACTAAAAGGTGGAACCTCAAAAGCGAGAAAGAAGATATATTTAAACATAAAGTCCTTCAAGGAGATGTTTGGAATTATGTTGGCACACCCTGTGATATGTGGAACAATATGGCTATACATATTAGGAAAGTGGCGAAAGATGTGTTAGGGGTATCTAAGGGAGGTGTACCGGCACAAAAAGAAGCTTGGTGGTGGAGTGAAGTAGTACAAAATAAAATCAAGGCAAAGAGGGCATGTTACAAATTTCATTATGCTAAGAAAACTAGTGAAACTTTAGAAGCTTATAAGAAAGCAAAGAAGGAAGCGAAAAAGGCTGTTAGTGAAGCAAAAGCTAAGATTTGGGAGGACTTATATAAAAAACTCAACTCAAAAGAGGGTGAAAGAGATATTTTTAGGATAGCTAGGGCTAGAGATAAGAAAACTAAAGATCTTAATTATGTTAGATGCATAAAAGATAGGATGAAAAAATTCTAGTGGCAAATGATGATATAAAAATAAGATGGAAAAACTATTTTTATAATCTTTTTAATGAAAATAAAGATGTTAGTATTAGTTTAGGAGATTTAGCCAAGTTAGAAAAGTATATAAACCACAATTTCTACCGACGTATTCAAAAGAATGAAGTCAAAGAGGCTCTTAAACATATGAAGGGTGGTAAATCGGTAGGACCAGATAATATTCCTATAGAAGTTTGGAAAATACTAGGAGAAATAGGAATCACTTGGCTCACAAGACTATTTAATGAAATATGGAAAAACCAAAAGATGCCCAAGGAATAGAGAGTAAGTACACTTATACCCATATATAAGAACAAGGGAGACATTCAAAATTGTGTGAATTATCGAGGTATCAAGTTAATGAGTCATACTATGAAATTATGGAAAAGAATTATCGAACATAGGTTAAGACAAGTATCAGGTACAACAGAGAACCAATTTGGATTCATGCCAGGCAGATTTACTATTGAAGCGATTCACCTTTTGAGACGTCTTATAGAACATTTTAGAGCAAAAAAGAAAGACCTTCACATGATATTTATTGATCTAGAAAAAGCTTATGATAGGGTACCGAGGGAGGTTCTTTGGAGAACTTTGGAAATAAGAGGTATCCCATTGACATATATTAACCTTATAAGAGACATGAAAAACATGTGTGAGGACTCATGAAGGAACGACAGACTTCTTTGAAGTTAATATTGGGTTACATCAAGGATCAACTTTAAGTCCATACTTATTTATAATGGTGATGGATGAGTTAACAAAACATATTCAAGATGAAGTACCTTGGTGTATGTTATTTGTAGATGACATTGTATTAGTGGAGGAGTCTAAGGAAAAAAGTTAATAGAAAATTGGAACTATGGAGAGAAACATTAGAAAAAAAAAGGCCTCCGACTTAGTAGAACAAAGACAGAATATATGGAATGTAAGTTTGATCATTTGGTTACTTCAGAGGACATAGAAATTAAAATTGGCACACATTGCATTCCCCAAAAGAAAAGTTTTAAATACCTAGGGTCAATTTTTCAGAGTGATGGAAGAATTGATGGAGATGTTATACATAGAATTAATGCTGGTTGGTTAAAATGGAGAGGAGCATCAGGTATTCTTTATGGTAAGAAGATACCATTAAAATTAAAAGGTAAATATTATAGAGTAGCAATTAGGCCTGCCATGTTTTATGGTTGTGAGTGTTGGGCAGTTAATCATCATGTACAAAAGATGTCTGTGACAGAAATGAAGATGTTGAGATGGATGAGTGGTCATACAAGAAAAGACCGTATACATAATGAGGTTATTAGAAACAAATTAGGAGTAGCACCAATAGAGAATAATATGAGAGAATATCGTTTAAGATGGTTTGGACATATAGAAAGAATATCAAAAGAAGAACCTGTAAGAAGGTTAGAAAAACTAAATTTGGAAAGTATTAAAAGAGGTAGAGGACTACCACTAAAGTGTTGGAAAGAAACAATAAAGAATGATCTAGCTTATTGGGAGTTAACTGCTAACATGACACACGATAGGGATCTGTGGAAACAAAGAATCCATGTAGCCGACCCCGTCTAGTATGGGAAAAGGCTTAGTTGTTGTTGTTGTTGTTGTTGTCTAACTCCCCCTGAGAAGAATAATGGGGAATGGATTCTAAGAAAGTGACATCCATAGATACATACAATTTCCTAAGTAAGGGATCATAACATTTATAACCTTTCTGAGAATTTGAGTAATCAAGAAAAATACACTTTAGAGCTCTTGGATCAAGTTTATCATGACCAAACAGGTACAACCAAAGACACGTGGAGTTATATGAAAGAGTTTTGATTTAGGTAGATAAGCATGAACAAAACAGGTACAACCAAAGACACGAGGAGTTATATGAAAGAGTTTTGATTTCTTATCAAGGCATTTTATGGGACTGCCACTTTTGAGTACAATACTAGGCATCCTATTTATTAAGTGGACAACAGTAAGGACAACTTCTCCTAGTAAGATTTTGATACATTATGTTGAAGAATAAGTGTTCTCGCTACCTATGTATATGACGATTTTTCCTCTCGGCTATGCCATTTTATTGAAGTGTATAAGTTCAAGAAGTTTGATGAAGTATACCATGTGCATGTAGGTATTCCTGCAACTTTTTACCAATATATTCTCCTCCATTATCGGAACAAAGAACTTTCAGAGACGTATTAAATTGAGTAAGAATAAATGTATGAACAATAGGAAAAATAGAGGAAACCTCTGATTTTGATTTCATTAAGTAAACAATTGTAAGACGAGTACAATTATCAATAAAAGAAACAAAATATTTCTGACTAAATAATGAAGTAACTGGATTGGGACCCCATATATCGAAATAAATAAGCTCAAAAGTTTGGGATCTCCTAGATTCACTTGAGGGATAGGGTGCTTGTTGGTGTTTTTCTAGTTGGCACACTTCACATTCAAAATGAAATTTATTTGACTCGACTCTAAGATGAGGTAGAACATAATGGAGTTTGGATATAGGCAAATGATAAGATGATAATGCCATAGGTGGATCTCTGAATCTTGAGCAACACCAACAAAAGTGCTATAAGAGGCAGCATTTTGAAGTTTGTCTTTCAGAATATATCAACCTCTCTGTAGACTACCATGACTAAAGATTTTTTCCGCCTTCAGATATCTCTAACAACCTCCTCTCCTCTCATCTTCTCTTTTCTTATACTCTCTCTCCCTTATGTTTTCTTCTATAAATATCACTCTTATGTATATACTTTTTCATGCCTTTTGTGGGTAAATAATATTTATTTTAAGTATATTCTACCTTTGTTGCATACACTTTATTATATCCTTTTCCTAAGGCTTTTGTGTGTGATATTTTGAGGTGATATTTACCAATCTTTCAGTCCTACATTGAAGCAGCATCTTCATTACATAGTATCAAAGCCATTCTCGATCATGGGAACGTCATTTGTCGTCTTGAGAAGCATGCCGATAGTGCTTTTAATTTTGTTGTAAGTTTAACTCTTTATAATTATTTTCTTCTTGAAATATGAATGAAAAGAGAGGGTTTAATTTTTGTTTAACACCTTCAAACTATAAAACATGAGCCCAAACTATAGAAAATTATCAATATTTTAAAAAATTATGGGGCTATATAAGCGGTTTGAAGGTCGAACCCTCTTTAATGCTACACTTGAGCAAAAGAAAGAATATAAAGGAGATAATCGAACAGTCCTATGGGTGCTTATAAATAATGTAAATAAGCACACTAAAGACACTTTGATCGACTTTACTAATGCCAAAGAAACATGATAATATTTAAAAAGATCTTATGTTCAAAGTGATGTTGCTCATAAAATGGTATTAAGAGACAAATTGGTCTTTCTTAGACAAGGAGATAAAATGGTAAACAACTATATGGCTATAGAAATAAATGTACACAATGTCTTAATGTCTTAATGAGAGACAATGTGAGGACGATGAAGATTTTGTATATTAATTTTTACGAAGTCTCCAAGAAGAATTTGAATGAGTTAGGTTATCTGTTATTCATCGGAAGCTATTTTTTACCAAAGAAGAGGTACTTACCGATCTTTAAATGAGAGAAACAAAAATGAATGAAGTTAGGCTTGAAAGAGATACCACACTTGCCACATCTAATCGTAAAGCAAATATGAAGGTTTATCATCCTCTCATTTCAAAAACGAATAATCAAGCGAAGCAAAAAAAGAGATCATTTGCCATCATTGTAGAGAAGTCGGACACAAATAACCAAATTGCCTAAGTTAAAAAAGAAAGTGGTTTTAATGGAACAACATGTTTCATCTTTCATCCTTACACTTAAAGAAAAAGTAAAGAAACTTGAAGCTCAAATGAAGGAGAAAGCAACGGTGCAGTTTGCTCTTCTTTAAAAAATGAAATTTAAGGTATGACCTCTTAGATTCTTGATTTGAGTGCTTCGTTTCATATGACTTCTAATGAAAGAATTTTAAATTCATGTGTTAAAAATCTTTATCATGTGTTTACAGTGGGATGAAACAAAATTAGATGTAGATAAAATTGATAATTATCAAAATAAAAACTTTTTAAGTCTCTAAAATTAGTGTTGTTCCAAAATTAAATTTAAACTTACTCTCTGTATCTCAAATTTTGGATAAAAATTGTGTTGTAACTTTGTTATTCACGAAATATATTGTAAAGGATCGTCTCTTGAAGAAGGTGATTGGTCATGGCTATAGAGAGGGTGGACTTTACATTATGGACTATTTACATAGTATATAACATGTTAATGTTTTGTCAAATGATGCTCTTCTATGATACAAGAGGCTAGGATATCTTAATGCTCAAAAATTATATCAATATCGTCTTTTAATAAAGACTAAGAAAGATTTTTCTTGCAAAGATTGTGTTCTTGGTAAAATGCAAACAAAACGCATGTTACCACAAGACCCTTCAAAAAATTTCATTCGGATGTATGGGAACCGACACACATTTTGTCTAAAGGAGGCATTTCCTACTCTGTTATTTTTATAGATGATTTTACTAGGTATACATAGGTATATCTTTTAAAAGCAAAATCTGACGTCTTTCAATTTTTTTTATCTTTCATAATCTTATAAAAAATAAATTTGATTCCGAAATCAAGATTTTTAGATATGATTCAGAATGGGAGTTTATGTCAAAAGGCTTTAAAACCCATCTTGATAAATTTGGAATCATATATCAAACATCTTGCACTAAAACTCCCCAACAAAATGGTATTTCAGAACGTAAACATCGACATATTTTAGAAACCACAAGAACTTTGCTTTTATCAAGTGGTATCCCTAAGAATTTTTGGGCAGAAGTTATTATTACTACAGTTTATTTAATTAATCTAATGCCCTTTTTGGTTTTATAAAATGTGTCTCCTATATAAAAACTCTTCAAAGTTTCTCCAAACTATTCTAGACTGTGTATTTTTGGATGTAAATATTTTGTTTACATTCATAAAGATGATAAGCTATCCTCTCGTACCATAAAATGTATTTTTATAAGATATGAAATAAATAAAAAAGGGTATAGGTGTTATGATTGTAAAAATGATAAGCTTTATGTATCATGAGATGTAAGTTTTTTAAAATAAGTATGTTTTTAAAGGCATCGATGATATTAGTTCTATTGATGATTTCTCCTATTCCTTCTTTAATGATATCTTAGGTGCATACGTGATTCATGTAGAAAATGATCTTGATTAATGCATGACTTTAAGACATCCTGTTACACCTTTTGATCAATATTATACTAGGAGAACTTTGTCTATTCTTACAAGGTCAAATCATGATTCTAGACGTCCTGAAAAGTTCGTCTCCTATGATAGCTTTTCACCAAAGTATAAAACCTTGGTAACTAATATTTCAGCTCTAAAGGAACTTAGAATATTTAAAGAAGCTCAATTATCACAAGATTGGATTCATGCCATGAACGAAGAGTTGGACGCTTTATATAGAGCCCAAACTTGGGATGTTATCTGTAGACTACCAAACAAAAAGACTATAGGTTGTCGGTGGGTCTATAAAATTAAGACTAATGGTGATGGTTCATTAGATCACTATAAAGCTAGATTAGTTATCAAAGGTTACTCAGAAGAGTATAGAATTAATTACGAAGAAACCTTTGCTCTTGTGGCTAGATAGACAACTGTTAGAACACTTATAGTTGTTTGTACAATTTATCATTGAATATCTATGAGTTAGATGTTAAAAATGCCTTTTTGAATGATTGGTTGAAGGAAGAAGTATATATGGAACCTCCTCCTAGTCTATGTCTTTCTAAAAACCAAGTCTTAAAGCTCAAAAGAACTTGTATGGTCTCAAAAAAGCTCCCAAAGCTTGGTTTGATAAAATGATTGAATTAATGACATTGCATGGTTTTACTATATGTTATACTGAAACGGTTTTGTTTATAAGAAAGTCTCCTTCTGGTATTATTATTCTTTTGCTCTACGTCGATGAAATGAATATTACATGTAGTGATAATTTTGATATTAAGCAAATCAAGCAAGAACTTGGTAAAATGTTTGAAATGAAGGATCTCAATCAACTTTCTGATTTTATTGGTATTGAGGTTACTCGTGATGATAGAGGTTTCTTTTTATCACAAATTAAATTTACTAATGATATTGTTTTTAGATCAAGAATTACAGATAATAAAGTTTTTGACATACCTGAGGTAAACAACCAGAAGATGCGACTTACTGATTGCAAACTTTTGAGTGATCCCACACCTTATACACAGATGGTTGGAACACTCACTTATCTAACCATAACATAACTAGATATTGCTCACGTTGTTCATACTCTAAGTCAGTTTCAACATTCACTTACCTGAGTGCATATGAGGATTATTCGTTATATTCGACAAACCTCAACCAAATGAGTATTTTTATCATCTTTCTCTTTATCTCAATTGACTTTATATACTGATATTGATTGGGGTGGTGATATGAATGATAAGGACTCTACTACCGGTTATATATTTTTCTTGTTCACTCTCTCATCTCATGGAAATACAAGAAACAATAAAAGTGTCTCTTTCTTCCACCGAAGCTAAGTATCGTTCAATAGTTAACACAACCACCAAACTAACTTGGTTCTGACGACTACTTTAAGATTTGGACATATAATTGAAAGCCCCTCCGATCATGTAATGCGATAACAAAAGTGTTATGTATATATAACCAACAATCATATATTTCATGAACGTATAAAGCATATCGAGATGGACTATTACTATGTTAATGAAGAGCATCTACAAGGCAATTTAATATTACAGTTTGTAAAATCAGAGAATCAGTTTGAAGATGTGTTCACTAAGTTATTACTTGCTCCTCGATTTTAATTTTTGATTGGCAAACTTCAGGTCATGGAACCCTCAATTTGAGGGGGTATTAGAACGTTACATGGGCCACTTAGGCCTGACCCTAACAGGCCTGGGCCAGTCGGGCTGTCAGGGCCATGGAACCTAGCCGTTGGGGGCCCAACAATCACCAAGGCCCCCAACGGCTAGTCATGTAGTTGTTGGGGTCTGGCTGTGACCAGTCTCCTCTCCTCTCCTCTTCTTCTCTTTTCTTGTACTCTCTCCCTTATGTTTTCTTCTATAAATATCACTCTTATATATATATATATATACTTTTTTATGTCTTTTGTGGCTAAATAATATTCATTTTCGGTATATTATATATTTATTTTATACGCTTTATTATAGGCTTTTGTATGTGATATTTTGAGGTAATATTCACCAATCTTTCGCTGCTATATTGAAGCATTGTCTTCATTGCAGAGTGGTCACACAAGGAAAAGGGAAAATCATTTAAGATGGTTTAGGCATTTAGAAGACAACCAAAGTACACTCCCGTAAGAAGATATGAAAAAGTAGATTGTGAAAATATTAAAAGAGGAAGAAGACGACCACAAAAGTGTTGGAAAGAAACTATAAGGAATGATCTAGTTTACATTGAGTTAACTCCTAACATAGCACATGATAGGGCTATGTGAAAACAAAGAATCCATGAAGCCGACCCCATCTAGTATGAAAAAGGCTTAGTTGTTGTTGTTGTATTTGAAGTGTTGGAAAGAAACTATAAAGAATGATTGATGCACTCTTATGTGCTATCCATCAAGAACTGGAAATCTTGCAAGAGTCTTATTTCCTCTTTTGTTCAGACCCTACCTTTTTAGTTGTCAAGCTGCAGCATTATGTGGTTATTGTAAGAATATCTGCACTTTGAGTGTCTTTGCAGTCGACAAACATGAATCAATACTTTAAATGCTCACTTCAGGTCTATCACAACCCTCCCTTTGCATTGACAACCAATTAACCACTCAAATACAGTAGCAAGCAGCAAATAGAAGATCTTTATTGAATAGCCAAATAAATCATACATAGATAGCCACACAAGACTTGAATTACAAGAGGATTGTAGGGGATTTATAGAAATATTAGATAGTGGACAACATCCAACAGCTAGATAGAGGCTGGCATGGCTAGCCCAATGGCTAGAAAAACTAGCTGTTGGGTTAGGTTTTCCCTTGCGAGTCTTGTGCATGGTGGTCCATTGGGCTTTGTTTCTTCACACCCCTCCTCAAACTACCAACGTGACAACTGACAGTTTGCTTGAGAGTGTTTGAGCAGGAAGTGACTTAGTAAACATGTTTGAAGTTCGAACTTAGTTTGAACAAACTGCAAATCAAGGTGTTCTTGTAGATACTCTTCATGAACCTAATGGCAATCTACCTCTATATGTTTCGTACGTTCATGGAAGATGTTGTGTGCAATCTACATTGCACTCTTGTTATCATAAAACATGTGAGGTGTAGACCTGTGGATGAGAGTGATACCTTCTATTTCTTCTTGCACTTCTTTAAAGAAATTATGGAGTCCCCTAAAAACACAAAGAACTTGTGAAATGTCTGTTATTGACATCACCTCCCCAATCAGCGTTAGTATAAGCAAATAGTTTTAAAGGAGATGAACATGATAAGAAAACTCCCTTTGTAGTAGTACTTTTGATATATCTGATTATTCTCATAATAGCACTCATGTGAATTATAGTGAGTGCATGGAAATTGACATACTATGTGTATCCCATGTGTAATATTAGGACGAGTAATAGTCAAATAAGTAAGAGCTCATTTTTTGGTTAAGTACTTCTGGAGTTTCCATAATTTTATCATTTCACAATCCTCATCTGCTGATAATATCATGTGCAAATTTTGTTTGAGACAATAACATACCTTTGTCATTCTTCGTTACCTCAATACCAAGAAAATAATGCAAAGGCCAAGATCCTTCATATCAAATTATTTATTTAGTCACTCTTTAAGACATTGGATACTTGCATCATCTCGTGTGATAATCAAATCATCAACATACAACAAAAGTATAACTATCCCTGTAATAGATTTCCTTATGAATAATGCAATGTCAGTATAGTAAGTAATAAAACCATGATTAATCATGAATTCACTTACTTTATCAAACCATGTCTTAGGTGCCTGCTTCAGTCCATGAAGGGCTTTTATTAGATGAAGAACTTAATTGCTTGAAATGTTAAGACTAGGTGGAGGTTCCATATAGACCTCTTCCTTTAACAAACCATTTTTAACATTCATTTAAAATATATTTCATTTTTCACAACAAAATATATTCCATTTTTTCATAGCACTAATGACAATAAGAGTTCGTACAGTAGTGATTCTTGCAACAGGAGCAAAATTTTCTTCATAATCTATCCCATATTCCTATACATATCCTCTTGCGACTAGTCGAGCTTTATATCTTTCTAGTATACCATCACTCTTTGTCTTAATTTTATATATTTACCTACACTCCATAGGTTTTTTCATATTTGGTCTGTCAACTATTTCCCAAGATTGGGCTTTACTCAAAAGCATACAATTCCTCATTCATATCATCGATCCATTGGTGAGAGACTTGGGCTTCTTTGAAGGTCTTAGGTTCCTTAAGGGTAGACAAAATGGTTAATAGGGCTCTATGTGCAGGTGAAAAAGTGTCATATGACACAAATCTCTCGGGAGTCTTGATTCTCTAGTCAACCTTCTTGGAGGAGGTTTTATAGTTCGTCAAGTGTAATATCTATCAAATGGTGCAATCTTGTTCTTCACTATGTGGAATATCAATTATAAAATAATATCTGGTGTCATTAACGAATTCAACGGTATCATCGCTGAAGTAAAATTCTTTTTCAAGAAATTGAACATTTCTAGAGACATCGGAGTTTATCATTTTTAGGATCATAATACCTATATCCTTTCTTGTTTATATCATATCCTAAAAAAACACATTTAATAGCATGAGAAGAAAATTTATCATTTTTGTTACTGAAAACAAAGCATTTACATCCAAAGACTTTCAAGTGGGAGTAGTTGGGGGTAACTTTTAAAAGTTTTTCAATTGGTGAAACATTATTCAACACATAGGAAGGCATTCTATTTATGAGATATACAAAGGTCATGGCAGCTTCAACCCATAGGTTTTTAGGGATATTGCTAGATATCAATAAAGTTTTGGCTTTTTCAACTATATGTCTATGCTTACATTAAACAATTTTGTTTTGTTGAAGAGTTGTAGTACAAGACATCTGATGAAGAATTCCATACTTTTCAAAATAATTTTTGAATTCTTTAAAAGTAAACTCACCTCCAGAGTCAGACTTAATATTTTAATCAAACTGGTTTTTAACCATGAATATTTCAAAGTTTTTAAACATATCGGATTTAGCTTTCACTTATATACCTATGTGAATCTTGTAAAATCATCAACAAAAATTAAATAATAAGAAACTCCTCCTTTTGACATAACATATTGGTCCCCAAACATATAACAACTAAGCCTTTTCCCATACTAGACGGGGTCGGCTACATGGATTATTTGTTTCCATAGAGCCCTATCATGTGCCATATTAGCAGATAACTTACAATAAGCTAGATCATTCTTTATTGTTTCTTTCCAACACTTTTGTAGTCGTCCTCTACCTCTTTTAATACTTTTCAAATTTAGTTTTTCATACCTTCTTAAAGGTTCTTCTTGTGATCTTCTTTCTATATGTCTAAACCATCTTAAACGATATTCTCTCATTTTATCCTCTATTGGTGCCACTCCTAATTTGTTTCTAATAACCTCATTTTGTATACGGTCTTTTCTTGTATGACTAATCATCCATCTCAATATCTTTATTTATGTCAGAGACATCTTTTGTACATGTTGATGATTAACTGTCCAACACTGCAAACCATAAAACATGACAGGTCTAATTGTTGGTCCCCAAACATCGGAATAAATTATTTCAAAAGGTTTACTTGTGGTAGATGTTCTTTGTGAAAATGGAAGACACTTCATTTTTCCAAGAAAAAAACTTTGCAAAAAAACTCATCAACATTTTTTATTCCTACATATGGGCATTCATACATTTTTTTGTATATTCAAGTGACCAATCTCTTATGCCAGAAAAGTATATCCTTTCACAAAACATTACAATGGCCAAAATTTTGAGTATGTAGATAGTTCATTCAATATGAGATCTTGTATAATACAACCATTTGATGAGAAGGTGATTGCACACCCATTATCATAAATTTGTGATACTAAAAAAATATTTAAATTTAATTTTGAAACCAAACTTATTTTTCCTTTTTTGGTCTCATCTGCACTAAAAACATGAATCACGTGCTTAAGAGATTCTCTTTAAACGTCATGTGGAAAGAGGCTCCAGAGTCAAGCAACCATAATTTCATACTTGTTATTCCACTAGAACTGGTAGAATTTATTGTGCCGATAGATGTCTTTTCATTCATTTGCTCTTTAAGTTGTTTTATCTTATCTTGAAGTTCACAAAGAGCATAGCCTTGTTCTCCTACTCCATCAACTGCAATAACTTTGTCCTTTGCCTTAGGACAATTTTTATAACTTGTCCTATTTTCCTACAATAAAAACAAATTACCTCTTTTTTGTTGTTCAATTGGTTTGAAATGTGGAGGACGATAGGGTCGTATGTTTGCTCTTGGTCTAGATGCAGCCAACAAAGAGTCCTTTTGTGATTTCGTGTCTTTTATTCTTGTCTCAGCCATAAGAAGATTTGCAAGGGATTCTTCCTTGGTTGGAAATGGCTTTCAATGGATTAATACAAACCGTACTCCTTCAAATTCTTCTCTTAAACTTCAAAAGAATGGATAAATAAAGTCTTTGTTTAGCTCACATTGTCTTGAATCCAAGCATTGTGTACATTTCTTTTTGTAAGCTCGAAGCTGGTTCCATATGTTAAAAAAATCACTATAGTATTCATTCATTTCCTTTTCTCCTTCACAAAGAGGTTGTAACCGATCTCGAAAAGCATTCTATGTGCTATGTCACTTTGTACATTAGCCTTTTTAAAAATATTCTCACACATCCTTAGCATTTGTAAAGTCACATAAAGTGTATTGTACTTGATCACTTACATTGTTCATAAGGATCCATATAATGGTTTTATGGCCTCTTTTATATTCTTCTTTTTGTTCCAAAGTAGAATCCATGGATGGTTCTACTTTGGAATCACTGACATGGTCCTATAACTTTTTAAAATATAGATAATTTTCTATATTTTAGACTCATGTCTTGTAGTTTGAACTAGTCAAACGAAAGTTGAATCCCTTTTCTTTCATTAGGATTCTTATACCGATACTTGGACAACAAACAACAACAACAACAACTAAGCCTTTTCCCATACTAGACGGGGTCGGCTACATGGATTCTTTGTTTCCACATATCCCTATCGTGTGCCATGTTAGCAGTTAACTCCCAATAAGCTAGATCATTCTTAATTGTTTCTTTCCAACACTTTTGTGGTCGTCCTCTACCTCTTTTAATACTTTCCAAATTTAGTTTTTCTAACCTTCTTACAGGTTCTTCTTTTGATATTCTTTCTATATGTCCAAACCATCTTAAACGATGTTCTCTCATTTTATCCTCTATTGGTGCCACTCCTAATTTGTTTCTAATAACCTCATTATGTATACGGTCTTTTCTTGTATGACCACTCATCCATCTCAACATCTTCATTTCTATCACAGACATCTTTTGTACATGTTGATGATTAACTGCCCAACACTCACAACCATAAAACATGGCAGGCCTAATTGTTGCTCTATAATATTTACCTTTTAACTTTAATGGTATCTTCTTATCACAAAGAATACCTGATGCTCTTCTCCATTTTAGCCAACCAGCATTAATTCTATGTGTAACATCTCCATCAATTCTTCCATCACTCTGAAAAATTGACCCTAGATATTTAAAACTTTCCTTTTGGGGAATGCAATGTGTGCCAATTTTAATTTCCATGTCCTCTGAAGTAACCAAATGATCAAACTTACATTCCATATATTCTGTCTTTGTTCTACTAAGTCGGAGGCCTTTGCTTTCTAATGTTTCTCTCCATAGTTCCAATTTTCTATTAACTTTTTCCTTAGACTCCTCCACTAATACAATGTCATCAGCAAATAACATACACCAAGGTACTTCATCTTGAATATGTTTTGTTAACTCATCCATCACCATTATAAATAAGTATGGACTTAAAGTTGATCCTTGATGTAACCCAATATTAACTTCAAAGAAGTCTGTCGTTCCTTCATGAGTCCTCACACATGTTTTTGCACCATCATGCATGTCTCTTATAAGGTTAATATATGTCAATGGGATACCTCTTTTTTCCAAAGTTCTCCAAAGAACCTCCCTCGGTACCCTATCATAAGCTTTTTCTAGATCAATAAATATCATGTGAAGGTCTTTCTTTTTTGCTCTAAAATGTTCTATAAGACGTCTCAAAAGGTGAATTGCTTCAATAGTAGATCTGCCTCACATGAATCCAAATTGGTTCTCTGTTGTACTTGATACTTGTCTTAACCTATGTTCGATAATTCTTTCCCATAATTTCATAGTATGACTCATTAACTTGATACCTCGATAATTCACACAATTTTGAATGTCTCCCTTGTTCTTATATATGGGTATAAGTGTACTTACTCTCCATTCCTTGGGCATCTTTTGGTTTTTCCATATTTCATTAAATAATCTTGTGAGCCAAGTGATTCCTATTTCTCCTAGTATTTTCCAAACTTCTATAGGAATATTATCTGGTCCTACCGATTTACCACCCTTCATATGTTTAAGAGCCTCTTTGACTTCATTCTTTTGAATACGTCAGTAGAAATTGTGGTTTATATACTTTTCTAACTTGGCTAAATCTCCTAAACTAATACTAACATCTTTATTTTCATTAAAAAGATTGTAAAAATAGTTTTTCCATCTATTTCTTATATCATCATTTGCCACTAGAATTTTTTCATCCTCTTCTTTTATGCATCTAACATAATTAAGATCTTTAGTTTTCTTATCTCTAGCTCTAGCTATCCTAAAAATATCTCTTTCACCCTCTTTTGAGTTGAGTTTTTTATATAAGTCCTCCCAAATCTTAGCTTTTGCTTCACTAACGGCCTTTTTCGCTTCCTTCTTTGCTTTCTTATAAGCTTCTAAAGTTTCACTAGTTTTCTTGGCATAATGTAATTTGTAACATGCCCTCTTTGCTTTGATTTTATTTTGCACTACTTCACTCCACCACCAAGCTTCTTTTACTTGAACTTAATGAAAATACCTCAGAGGGCAAAGTCGAGTGACTTTTTCTCGTGGATATTTTTTCCTATGTAGTCCACTTCCTAATGCAATCCCAAAAGTGATTCCGCTCTAATATCATGTCAGAATATTTGCACTTTGAGTGTTTTTGCAATCGACAAACACAAATCAGCACCTTAAGTGCTCACTTGAGGTCTATCACAACCCTCCCTTTGCATTGACAACCAATTAACTACTCAAATACAGTAGCAAGCAGCAAATAGAAGATCTTATTGAATAGCCAAATAAATCATATCCAAATAACCACATAAGGCTTGAATTACAAGAGAGGATTGTAGGGGATTTTATAGAAAGATCAGAGGATAGTAGCCAGCATCCTAACGGCTAGAAAGATAGTTGTTGGATGCTGGGCTGGATGGCCTGGCTGGCCCAATGGCTAGAAAAACTAGCCGTTGGGCCAGGTTGTCCCTGGCAGGCCCTGGTGCATGGAGGTTTGTTGGGCCTTATTTCTTAACAGTTACTAGGTTATATAATCCATTTTATTCCATGTGTATAGTTTGTAGGTTCAGTTGGTTCTTGATCTTGTTCTGTTTCTCTCATTTTGCTGCTTCACTTAAGATACCAGGTTGAGAACGTTCCGTCAAGATCAAAGGCTAGTAATGTGCAAGTATACTTGGGAGTTTAATGGTTGAAAAGCACAAGGCATCAAAAAAGAATCAGTAAGAATATAGAATTGAAGCTTGCAGAATTTTTGGAAGAAATCTTCATCCTATCCGAGAAGGAAATTCTTTTGGGAAAGCCTTCAGATACTTTGGAGAAAGGGCTATCTATTTGATCATGAGACTTAGTCCATGGATCCTCGAAATATGCACGTCATGGATAGGTCCTTTCTGAAACTACAAGACCATTTTTGTTGATCAAATATGTCAAAATCGAAGGAAAAATGGAGTCTTGAGATCAGATTTAAAATCATCCCGTTCATAGTGATCATATTAAGTGGATTGCTTTGGAGGCTGAGAGCCTATAGCAAGTATACCATTTTGAAAAGCATTCTTGCGTAGAAGGACCTGAGTTTGTCGGACATATACCATATTGATTTTGTTGAACACTTCTTCACAGTAAATGTCACATTAGCTTAGCTCAGAGATTGGAATATACTGCCTTATAATATTTGATGGTGATCAGTGTGGAAGCTATGCTGAAAACTTCATCTAATGCATACTTTTTTGGTAGCATGGGATTAGGACAACTAAAAAGTTTAAGCAGATGATATAATAAAATATGGAGACACAATTGCTTCAGAGTTTCTGTGGAGTGCTGATGTTCTTGTCAGTTTCAGTCTCTGCTTCAAATGATTCTGCTCATGATACTGCTGAAGACTGATGATGAGTATCTGGATTTATTTTTGGTTTAAGTACATTCAGAGCTAGATTCTTTTTGGTCTGAAGCAGATTCTGATGGCAAAGCAGCAAAGCTCGCATGGTTGGTAACATCATCTCCAGTTTGTTGATTAATTCACATTGAATTTGGTGGAAACAAATGGCTTCTATTGGTCCATGCATGTAATGCCGATCATTGTTATATTGGTGATCCTTGTATATAGGACCATCTGTTAATGAAACGTAATTTTCATGTGAAACTTTCTATCTGATTTTTTGCAAAGTGCATGCTTTCTTTCTTTCTTTTAGCTGCATCAACTGACCAGGTTTATCCAGGAGCTATGACACCAAAATTTCCTTAAAATTTACCCCATTTCCTAGTGATGACATTTTCCTGCTCCAAATAGAATACGGAACTCTAAGATAGAAATTTATAATTTAAATAAAAAGTTGTATTATGTGATTCTGGCCTTCAAGAAAGGGATAGGTTATCATTTTCGAATTTGACAATTTCAACAAGAACTCTTCCTTCAGCTGTTTGTTGGTTTCAGTCAAAATGTGGATAAAGTATCTGTCTGTCTTGCGTCCCACTTTGTCTTATAGTCAAAAATTTTGGTTTCATGGGAGTTAGACAGACCTTATCTGCACACCCCTCGGTATCAGATCTAGGACGAAGGTCCTTTCAAGTTTGACTCCCTATCCAGGAGAGTAATAGCCCTTCTGCAGAACTGCAGATTTGAGTTCTCTTTGTTTATTGGTAAAACCTGGAGGATGCTGATGCTGAGAGTTAGCATTCAGCCACAAGTCTAGCTGTTGACACCCAAACTTGATCACGACAAGATTTACTCCCTTGTTTTAACATATTGTACCAATAATTACCCAAAATAATTACACAGCTTTAGCATAATTCCATGTTCTCCATCCAATCAGAGAACCATTTGTTGTTGTTCTGTTAATACCTTAGAATTCCCCTGCTGGAATTGTACTATTCCTTTCTCCACACAATAAAATAATTTTATGTTGTCATTGTTGTTCAACGCGTATTGTATCGTGTATCGTTTTGGTCCATAATACGGGCATATCGTAGCATAGCGTATCGTATCGTATTGTATCTTATCATACTTTAATATTGAAAAACTAAAAAAATTCTAAACAAATCAGAAAAATTTAGGAAATTTTTGATAATTACAAAGAATTCGTATAATGCAAAGTTTAGTACATATTAAATATCCACCATTGAACAATTGAAAAAATTACATATTTTGAAGCAAAAAATGAAATACATTTACATTTACATATTGTAATAAGGATCATCAACTAAATAATCTTCATCTTCTCCTTGCTAGAGATCCTCACCACCTTTTGCTTCAAAATCAAAATCTTCATCTCCTTGATAATGTTGTTGCGCTTCTTCCAAATTAATCCATGCAATGTATTCTTCAGTTAGGAGGGCATTTTCTTTGTTATCTTCCATAACCAAGTCTTCTAATATATCAAAATTATCTAGACTTATTGGATAAAATTGGTTTTCTTCTCTATTTACCTTTTTTAATTATATACAAGAAAAAAATATAAGTAATTAGTAAATAATATTAACATTGAAGTCAAACAATATATTGAATTGAATCTTTAAGTACTAAACTACTAACTAATACATGATTACCTTTCGTGAAGTCGCAAATTACAACGGATGAAAACTAAGTCATTCAACCGCTTATATTTTAACCTGTTGTGTTTTTTTGTATGGATGTGCTAAAAATACTCAAATTCCTTTCACAACCCGTTGCACTAAAGATTTGACTGAACTCTTACTGCAAAATCTCTAAAGTTTGGATAATCATTTCCAAACCTATTCCACCAAACATCTGTAGAAAAAGACAAACATTAGAGACTTAATCCATAATAATATAAGATTTAAGAAACTTAAATACAAAAATATACAATTTACCTAGGCGCATATTAGTATGGTTGCGAATTGCTATAGGCAAACCCATTAAGTGAAGAGCATTATCGTAGATCTCCATCTCTTGATGTATAGGATCTGCTCTACTCTCATGAGGGACTAATCTATTTATATAATCAATGATACTTCGATTAACCTCACTATCCCTTTTAAAGTTTGCTGAGTACCTGAATGTTGGGTTTAGGTAATATGTTGGTGCATGAATAGGTTGATCTAATTGTTTGTTCCATCTATTATCTATAATTTTCCATACGAGCACATAATCTCTATTTTTTTATTAAAATTATTTTTAATGGCTTCTTTTGCCATATTCATTGCTTTATAAAGGTAATCTATAGATGATTTCTCCTTGCTATGAACCAATCTCAAAACCTTCACTAATGGACATATAATCCTCAACAGTCTAACACATGCATTTCAAAATATACTCCTCAATACTATCTCTAAAATCTCATTCAACTTTCTGTTTCTTCTATTTTGAGGCAACTTTGCAAATTGTCACCACTCATCTCAGGAGAACATTATCTTCAAGGCTTGCTTCTGTCTCACAATACTCTGTATAAATAAAAAATTAGTTGCAAACTGAGTTGCGGTTGTACGAAGAAGCTTTGCACCATTTGTATATCTCCTCATCATACACAATACAAATGCATGGTTATAGATAAATTTGGTGATATCTTCGCAATACTCAGTTACTTACTGTCTTTATCTTATCAATCTCACCAATATCCTTAAGGATGAGATCTAAACAATGGGTTGTGCATGGTGTCCAATAGAAAGTCTCATAAGTATCTGCTAACTCCTTTTCAGTTGCTTTATAGTTAGTTGCATTATTTGTAATCAATTAGACTACATTCTCTAGCCCAACCTCGCATATCACCTTATCAAACTTTTGTCTTAGGATCTCCATAGTGTGTCTCTCCTCTGACATGTCTAGAGATCTAAAAAACATAAGTCCTTTATGACAGTAGACAAGAAAGTTAACAAAGTCATTCCTTGCCTATTTGTTCATACGTCTACCATGATAGTGCATCATGTCTCCTTCCATGACTCTCTCAAAGTTGAACAATATTCTTGTACTTCAATGACAATCTTATCTAGTATCTTTCCTCTCAACTTCTAATAAGAGGACATCTTTTATCCTGGACCAATATTAGCAATTGTATCTGCTATTGCTTAAAAATAAAAACTGTTTATTGTATTAAATAGAATGCATGCATCATAAAACCATTTGCCCACTCCAAGGTCTACCGAATCATGTAGTTGTTCTGAAGCCATAGCAGCACAAATTACAGGTTGAGTACCAGGTGTATCAATTGCAAAATTTCACCACTAACCACCTTCTCACAAAATAAACATCGCATCTTTAATCTAGAACCCTCAACTGTTGTACCCTACTACATGCCGGATCATCAAACCAAGATTGAGAGTCTCTAACACCCTTTCTTGTCATCTCAATTTAGCACTTTAATTCAATCAAATACCTGAAAATAAAAGCACATCATAAATCCCTAATCTTCACATAACACTCAAATAGAGTGTCTCCCACTTCATGAATGTAATAAAAATCATATCCACACACTTAATAACTTTATATTTTGTTATTCAAAAAAAGAAAGACACAAATAACACCAAAAAACACCAAATACAAAAAAAAAATTAGAAAACACTCAAAATATACTGCAATCCTAGTTAGGAGGCTTGCACGGACACCGTAGAACACTTTTTTGGGAGCCTTGAACACCAAGAAGGGGGAAGAACCACTGAAAGATAGCTTGAGCTACTCTGAAAAAACCACATAAACCCATAAAAATGTGGGTTTTTGTTTGGCTAGGAACCCTTTATACTAGTCTCTGGGATATGGTACAATACGTATCACATCGTATTGTACGATATGGTATAATACAGCTAACACTCAGCATCACAAACATGCAAAAAATAACTACATTGAATTGAATGTCACATGAAATCAAGGCATATTGTGTATGGTTCCACTTGTGCATAAGATAAGATGAAAGAAACTAAAATTACTGAATCAAACAATTAGAATAAGATGGCTCTAGTGCTGTCGGCAGTTAGAGTGTTGCCACCACCTGCTCTTTCTTATTTTTTGTCTTCACAAAAGAGATTACAGTAGATAGAAAGTGACAATCAATTTCAATATGTTTAGTTATTTCATGAAACACAAGATTTGATGCTATGCTGAAGAGTGTTTGTTTGATTATCAACTTATAGTTTCATTTTGTTGAACATCTCCGAACTTGATTCTTTGAAAATTTGTTTTAATCAAATAAGCTCTGTTTTAGCCATGGTCTGTAGCCATCGCTCGGTAAATCAACATTTGTATAAGTAACAATGTCTGTCAGCATCAACCCTTATTTTCATTTATCAACCCCTTTGAGAACCCTTAACATATTTCAAAATTCAAATCACAACATCCTAATTACTATCACAAAGAGAATCAAGAAGCTTCGACTCACAACACTTATAGCAAAAGGATATGTTTGTTCTAGTTATAATTAGATAATTTAACTTCCCAACTAACTTTCGATATCTACCTAGGTTTGAATAGGGCTCTCCACGATATGGTAGAAGTTTAACATTCAGATCCATATGAGTATCGACTAGTTTACTATCTAACATCTTAATCTCTTCCAAAATGTCAAGGACATACTTCCTTTGGTAGATGATGACGCCTATCTTTGATTGAGCTACTTCAATCCCAAGGAAATATCGCAATTGGCCCAAGTCCTTAGTTTGGAAGTGTAGAAACATATGTTGTTTTATGCCTCTAATGCCTTCATGGTCATCACCTGTAATAATAATATCATCAACATAAATAGTGAGATAGGCGCAATGATTAGAAGAAGAATGTTTATAGAATACCGAATGATCTACCTCACTATGGATCATACCAAATTGATGTATGACTTGCTAAATCTTCCAAATCATGCTTAAGGATATTATTTAAGACCATACAAAGCCTTGTGCAATCGAAAAACTAAACCAGACTTCGAGCAACAAACACGAGGTGGTTGCTCCATGTAAACCTCCTCCTCTAAGTCACCATGTAAAAAGGTATTTTTAATGTCTAACTAATACAATGACCAATGGCACATGACTACCATGGATACGAAAAGGCGAAAGTGCACCATTTTAGCAACAAAAGAGAATGTGTCACCATAATCAAGGCCAAAGATCTAGGTATAACTTTTAGCCACAAGATGAGCTTTTAACCGATCCAATTGTCCATTTAGGCTAACCTTGTGTAAAGACCCATCGATAACTAACTATAGATTTCCCAGAGGGAATTGAACAAGAGTCCATGTATAATTAGAATCCAAGGTCGTGCATCTCATTAATCGTAGTTCTGTCGCCATCCTAGATGAGAAAAATACTTCCTGGACAGTTTTAAGAATAGAAATGGATAACAAAGTAGATACAAAGGCATAATAGGATGAAGACAAACGATGATAACTCGAAAAATTATAAATGAGATAATGATTACGGGTAAAACGTGTACCTTTATGAAGAGCAATCGGTAGGTCACGGAAGGTTCGGGGTAGCCTAAGAGTAAGTGGAGATGATGGAGCGGGGAGACGAATCACCGAATCTGGAAGAACATCAACTTTTGGAAACGCATGTCGTGGTCGACGCCGAAAAGTGACAAGCGGGCATGGAGAGAGACGCTTGGTTGGGAGGAAGGTACTATCACCTACGAGATCGAAGAATAAAGGTAGGTGGATCAAGGTGAGGATTTGGTAAGACTTGAGAGATAGAAGCATAGAAAGTGGTTTAGTTGGTGAGGAGAAGTAAGGAGTTTTCTCAAAGAAGGTGACATCGGCAAAGATGTAAGTGCGATGTGTGGAAGGAGAATAACATTGATACATTTTTTTTAAATTGATAATTGCCAAGGAACATGTACTTAATAGCACGAGCGAAAAATTTATCGAGACTTGGAGAAAGATCATGCACAAAACAAGTAGATCAAAAAAACTCAAAGGGAACATTATAAAGAGAATCATTAGGTAACAAAAAGCGAATGATGCACTTGGTTATTCGAACGAAGGATGACATTCGATTCATCAAATAACTGGCATTAGAACAACATCTCCCCAAAACTTTAAAAATGTGCATTAGCATGTAATAAAAAGTGTATGAGTTATCTCAATAAAATGATGATGTTTTCTTTCTACTATCCCATTTTGTTGTGGGGTGTGGAAAGGTGGATCGATGAATCATGCCATGTGATGCCATAAAAGAAGTAAAAGGCATAGAAAAATATTCTTGCATTATCACTACGTAAAGTACTGAATAAGGTACCAATGAGTATGAATTTCTTTGCAAAAGTTTTGAAAAATACTAAATAACTCTAAACGATCTTTTTATTAAAAATGTTTAAGTATATATGGAAAAATTATCAATGAAAGTAACAAAACACGTCAAAGTTTTTCTCATTCTCAGATCCTGAAAAACACACCCAGGTGGAGAAAATGTGACTGAATAATTCATATCTCACACCAAGGAACTGACTTAAAGTAGATTCATAGAAAAATTAGGAATATATATCACAAAATTAAGTTTAAGATTTTTCTCTTGAATTACACCATTTCCTTCATTTGAATCAATGAACCATTTGTCACCTTTACATACTGAGGTGTTGGAGTAACTTTATATTTTATGAAGTTAGACTTATCTCCTATCATATGATCGGTAACCCCTGAGTCAATTACCCAATAATTTGAATATGTAGAATTTTTATAAGAGAAGTTACCACTGATACTGCAGGAAGTAGGAGGACTTAATTCAATCTTTGAAGTAGATGTTGATGGTTGATCACGTAATCATGTTTCTATTTCTACAAGTTGATTTTTCAACTCTGTCATTTCATCAATAGGATTTAATTCAATTCTTTTTTCTAAAGTAGCTGACACATGGTTGTTATAATCTTTATACTCTATAGGTTTTCCAATAATTTTTTAGCAATGTTCCTGTGTGTGTCTTTGCTTCCCACAATGGGTACACTGTAGCTTATTCTTATCTTTATAATTATGAAATCTTCCTCTTCCTTGGCTTCTAACTGAATCTCTTACTCTCTGATAATTCATTTAACCTCTACCAGCGAATGCAGATTTCTTGACTTATATCTGGTCTCCTTTCTCTAATTTTTTTCGATCTTCTTTTCTTAATAAGAGAGAATAAACTGTTCTTAGAGATGACAATTCTTCTTTACTTAGGATACTCAACTTAATTGATTCATATTCAGAAAATATTACTCAAAGTAGATCAAATATTTTTCGAATTTCACCATTTGTTGTTCTCTCCTTTACATAGTGGCTGCACTTATTTTCTACCATATATCTTTGTTCATTCCACAGTTCCCATAGTTCTCCGTAATATTCACTTATCGATCTTGTTCTTTGCCAACATTTTCTGATTCTCTCTATTATTTCATACTCTTTAGAAATATTCCTCTGTCTTGAATACGCGTGCTCAACTGTAGTTTAAATTTCTGCAACTAACTAAATATATATAATTGTTTTGCTAATCGAAAGATTCATGAATTGAATGAGCCACAAACTTATCAATGCATCATCTTTGGACCATTTCTCAAACTTTGCACTATCTTCATCTGATTTTGATTGATTTTGTTTGATAATAGATAATTTACCTCGAGAACATAAGACAAGTTCAATCGATCCTACCTATTCTCTATAATTTTTTCCTTCTAATCGAATATTTGTAATTTGAAATTGTTCCAGTTTTTTATCATTACCATATGTGACTGATTGCAGTTCCTCTTTCATCCTTCTTTCCATAGGTTCACCGTGTTGAAGATGTTCAAATATAGATATGCAAGATTTGTTCCAGCGATTTCTATTCCAGCAATGTTATTTGATATCAACGATATCTATTATCGACCATCAATGATGCAAGAAGATGTCAAGACTGAATCAAAACAATATCAATACTTAACATAATGTTAAATAATGCCCAAATCAAATGTTGATGAAGATATGCAGATCTGCACAGAGTCACCACAGAAACGTCAACTTGTCACAAATCGTTAATGACGATTGTCTATCAACAAAATACCAACACATATGCTTAAACATCTTCACCAATCACAATTGTTTCTTTTAATATAGCTCTAATACCATTGCATAAGATAAGATGACATAAACTGAAATTACAAAATCAAACGATTATAATAAGATGGCTCTGGTGGTGTCGACATTCAGAGTGTTGCCGCCACAATGCTCTTTCTTATTTTCTATCTTCACAAAAGAGATTACAACAAATAGGGTTTTCACCCTTTAAATAGCAGTATACAAAGAGATTAATTTACCTAATTACCATTAATGAGACTTATTTAAAGCTACCTTTAAAAACATACTTAATGGAAATAAAAAGACAAGAATACTAGACTGTTAAATGTCGTCCACTTTCAGAAGCTCCAACACCACTTCCAGGTTGATATGGAAGAGGCAACTCAGAAATGCTTGAACCCGAAGCATGTAAACTAGAAATTCATGTTTGAAAAGGATTAACTATCGATTCCCTCACAGTCTTCGAGGTCATGTGAGGATGATTCATGTGTTCTGATGAGACTCTTTTGGGCATCTGCTCCACAAAATGGCAAAAAAGCACCTTCCTTTTAAACATAGAAGCGCAATGTGTTATTTTTACTACACTTACCTTGGGCAGGTGCCCTGAGTACTCCATGTTGATATTTTTTGTTTTTCACTATCAAAGCATCATAATCTAAGTGACATCTTTGCATATATTACTTGAAACATGCCTGAAAGCTATGTCACACAAACACCTCTAGGAGGTGAGGTGTTGGTACCGACACCGACACCATGTCAGTCACCTTCGACACAGTCAACATGTCGAAGTACGTTAACGGTTTTCGGTCTCATGTCTGTGCCTCACTCCTCTACACTCCATACCAGAGCACCAACGACAGAAAGAGGAGCAAAATATCATGAAAAAAAGGAGAAAAAGAATAGCGAATTAAATGAAAATCATCATCAGATAAACATATAGAAAAGGCAAAACCTTGGAGGAAAGCATACAATAACAACAACAACTAAGCCCTTTCCCATACTAGACAGGGTCAGCTACATGGATTCTTTGTTTCCACATAGCCCTATCATGTGTCATGTTAGCAGTTAACTCACAATAAGCTAAATCATTCTTTATTGTTTCTTTCCAACACTTTTGTTGTCATCCTCTACTTCTTTCAATACTTTCAAAATCTAGTTTTTCATACCTTCTTACGTGTTCTTCTTTTGATCTTCTTTCTATATGTCTAAACCATCTTAAACGATATTCTCTCATTTTATCCTCTATTGGTGCTACTCCTAATTTGTTTCTAATAACCTTGTAATGTATACGATCTTTTCCTGTATGACCACTTATCCATCTCAACATCTTTATTTCTGTCATAGACATCTTTTGTACATGTTCATGATTAACTACCCAACACTTAGAACCATAAAATATGACAGGTTTAATTGTTGCTCTATAATATTTATCTTTTAACTTTAATGAAATCTTCTTATCAGAAAGAATACCTGATGCTCCTCTCAATTTTAACCAACCAGCATTAATACTAACACAATGTCATCTCCATAAATTCTTCCATGACTCTTAAAAATTGACCCTAGGTATTTAAAACTTTCCTTTTGGGGATGCAACGTGTGTCAATTTTAATTTCTATTTTAACCAACCAGCATTAATACTAACACAATGTCATCTCCATAAATTCTTCCATGACTCTTAAAAATTGACCCTAGGTATTTAAAACTTTCCTTTTGGGGATGCAACGTGTGTCAATTTTAATTTCTATATCCTTTGAAGTAACCAAGTGATCAAACTTACATTCCATATATTATATCTTTGTTCTACTAAGTCGAAGGCTTTTGCTTTCTAATGTTTCTCTCCACAGTTCTAATTTTCTATTAACTTTTTCCTTAAACTCCTCCACTAACACAATGTCATTTGCAAATAATATACACCAAGGTACTTCATCTTGAATATGTTTTGTTAACTCATCAATCACCATTATAAATAAGTATGGAATTAAAGTTGATCCTTGATGTAACCCAATATTAACTTCAAAGAAGTTTGTCATTTCTTCCTGAGTCCTCACACATGTTTTTGCACCATCGTACATGTCTCTTATGAGGTTTATGTATGTCAATGGGATACCTCTTTTTTCCAAAGTTCTCCAAAGAACCTCCCTCGGTACCCTATCATAAGCTTTTTCTAGATCAATAAATATCATGTGAAGGTCTTTCTTTTTTGCTCTAAAATGTTCTATAAGACGTCTCAAAAGGTGAATCACTTCAACAATAGATCTGCTTGCCATGAATCCAAATTGGTTCTTTGTTGTACTCGATACTTGTCTTAACCTATGTTCGATAATTCTTTCTAACAATTTTATGGTATGGCTCACTAACTTGATACCCCGATAATTCACAGAAGATAAATAGATAGAAAAGGCAAAACCTTGGAAGAAAGCAGAGAAGAAGAGGAAAATCGAAAGGAAGATAGCACAAAGACGGCGATTGGATGCCATGGGAAACCCCCTTCTCTTTGACCCTTGTCTTCACCTTGCCCTAACAACACACACACACCGGATCACAGAAAAGAGTGGGTGCACGATGCCATTCATATCCGATTCTCCCATTTCCCACACTCACACTCCTTTGTTTCTTAAATATATATAGTTTTGGGAAAATAATAATTTTTTTTGAAACCGGGGGATGACAAATTTATCTACCTAAAAATTTTGTCAACTGGATTCGATAGATTGGTGTGTCGTATCGTTTCATTTTCAAGCCAGAAACATGTAAACCAAACAATATCAAATCTTTTCGGATCATGATGATAAGACAAGTTTTCTCACTCTTCTTTTCATTGTGCTGTGTCAAATTTTAGGTTGACAACAACTTTATATTTTAGTTCTTTATCGTGTTGCATTATTGTGTATCTTCGTGTTTGTACCAAACAATATCTTCCTTTTGATTGCTTTATCTATTAAGACTCTTGTCTTGACTTATGTTTACAAATACAATTATTATGAAATTAGTAGTTGTTTACTTGTTTTGTTTTAATATAAAGTTGTGTAATTACTATTGCCATATACTTATGTTAATTGAGATCTCACTTGCTTTAGTTTGAATATTATGTATATATAATATTATATACCTTATCCGTATCCCTGCATCCAACATCTTTGAAATTTATTGTATCCACAACTCATGTGACAGCCTGAAAGTTGGGTTTCCAATGACTTGCAATCTGAAACATGATCTTGCTTTCTTACAGTTGAAAATATTAATATGACGAAAGACAAAGTATGACGATGGTTAAGAATCCATGCAGCTGATCCCGTAGCAGCAATACGGCTTCGTTTTGGTTTTAGTTCGATCTCAGTGCTGCTTGGTTGAGACCTAAGCTTGTTTGAGCTACCATGGATTAGAGTAGCTTCAAATGTAGTGGGGAGTTCATTTTCGAAGCAGTAGTTACTCGGGTTGGAATTTTATGGAGATTTTGCTTCTTACACATTTTATTTTTTACAACGGCAAGGCTGAAGCCAAAAACATGGCTTAGGTATCGAACTCATAACATTCAACTTGCGAATAGACTCCCCTTAGCCAAGTGAGCCATTGTTCAATGTGCTTGCTTGTTGCATTTTTATTATGCTTTTATCGTGCATCTTTCATGTTTTTCTTGCACATTTCAAATGGTTATGATTTTTTTTTTTGAATAATCACTAAATATCAAATGAAGTAAATTGTTTTTTTATAATTTAAAGTTGTTTTTTGTTACAAAAGGAGGTCAAACTCCCCAGCAGCAGCAGCCCTGCCGTTGAGCTACCGCTCACGGTGCAATTTAAAGTATTCGATGTCTCTATAATAAGTCCAAACATAACGATCAACTCCTTGGGGTATTGCATGTCAGAGAGGGCCTTTAACCGCCAAGGGAGAGTAATCAAGGGTTCAAGTACAACAAGGGCCATCCTCCTCACAAACAAAAATGGGGCGGGGCGGCTCAGTATTGGCATCTCTGGTTGCTGGCTATCCAAACCCTTGGGTTTCAAGTGTAGCACTGCGATTTCTTGGCTATTCCAAACGCTTTCTCGTATACAAACACCTACTTGGTAACCCTTAGTACCCACAATCAAAGAGTAATGGATGCGTTATTTTCCTTTGCTGGCTTCTTCCCGTTTTAACGAGTCACACAAAAGCGAGTCTTCTCGTTGTTCACCCTCGTGTTCATGATCAAGACCTCTTGAGGTAAGAATTGCTCGTTCTTATCTGTTTATGGTTCCCAATCCTACTTCAGATGGATTTTGCGGCTCCCTAGTTCCTTCTTTTTGTCACCCTTCGTTCGCCGTTTTTGATCAACCACCTTCGTTCCCAGACGATCTGAGGGATCATTGATTACCTTTCGATTTAGACCTTCTTGGTGCGTTTCCAATCGGATATTTACTGGTATTCTGTAGAGAATCGGTGAGGTTTTGTTTGATGGGTGTCGCATAAAATGGGTTTTCTGGGGTTTCCTTTGCTCGAATTGTGATTGCTCGGAGGGTTAGGATTTGCTTTCTTATGTTTGTTGGTGGCTCAGATCGAACCCCAATCTGGGATTAGCTTTTTCTGGATTGATACGTTTGATATCCCTTTCTGTTGAAATCATTGTTGCTGGTTGGTTTTCATTCGGTGTATCATAGAAGCGAGAGGTTGATGATGTAAGATTTAGGGTTTAGGTTCCTTCCTTCACTGCATCTCTTTTATATTCTTCTGTTCAGTAAGATTCGAATGTTACTTTGAGATTTTGGTCTCTGCCTTGTGCTACAAAGCTCAATCTTTCCATATTGGTCTGGTTAGAACCCAGTAATACGATATTCTTGAGGTGTAACTTTTTCATTCTTGTTAAGTTGGGAAAATGTACGGTAGAACTGGTCTAGATAGGTTTAAGAAAAGTCAATCTCTGGAACCATTCTCTGTGTCGCTCAATTCTTCTTCGTCGCCGAAGCCTGTTATGGCCGCCCTGCAGCTCCAGCAAGTGCATTCTGCACAAAATTTTCCAGCTCAAACCAAGCCACAACAACCAAATGTTCCTGCTAAGGTTGCGCAGCTGGAGGTTGCAGTCTCGGGCTTGCAGGCAGCCCACGTGACTTCTGTTGGGGGTGGCCAATCGAATTGGCAACCACCAGATTGGGCTATTGAGCCAAGACAGGGTGTTTACTATCTTGAAGTTTTGAAGGATGGTGAAGTCCTCGATCGGATTAGCCTGGATAAGAGGAGGCACATTTTCGGCAGACAATATCATACTTGTGATTTCGTACTTGACCATCCTTCTGTTTCACGCCAACATGCTGCTGTTGTTCCACACAAGAATGGAAGGTTTGAATTCTACAATCTACACCCAAAACCCGCCTTGTTTTGTTTACTTTTCAATTGTGAAACATTTCGTCCCCATATTTTCCCAATTATGAAGGGTTGAGGCTTTCTGTGGCTTTAGTTGGGAAATTAGTCTTGTAGGTAGACTTAAACAAGTGGTGAACTAGTTTCTCCTTTCTCAAATCTACTAAGGTCCTTTGCTGATGCAATTCGGTCACAATAGCTACTATTTCTTTAGAATCTTATCTATTGTCTTCTATTGTCATCAAGCTTCACCCATTTGCAACAATTAAAGATTTTTGGCTAGATTGGAGATACTCAACTTTGATATCCAAGGAAATTTTATGTTTTAGCTAAATGGTTTAGTATCTCCCACTTCAAATGCAGTGTCTTTGTCATTGATTTGGGTTCAGTACATGGTACATTTGTTGCAAATGAGCGGTTGACAAAAGATAGTCCAGTTGAGATTGAAGTGGGTCAGTCCCTTCGTTTTGCTGCTTCAACAAGAACATACATATTAAGGAAAGACACTGCTGCCCTTTTTCCTACTGCCTCACTGCCCAAGGACATTGTTCTTCCCTCTCCACCAGACCCTTCTGATGAAGACGCAGTATTAGCATACAACACTATCCTCAACCGATATGGTATGAACAAGAACGGGTCTACAAACCAAACTGAAAGGCCTACAAAGAGGCGGAAACGATTGAGAGTGGGTTTCAAAGATCAGGTGGGAGGTGAGTTGGTGCAAGTGGTTGGCTTTTCTGATGGTGCTGATGTGGAAACTGAACCCGGTCCTCTTGGTGTGAAAGAAGGAAGTCTCGTGGGCAAGTATGAATCGCTTGTTCAGATAACCGTGATTCCTAAAGGGCAAGAACAAACTTCTTCAAAATTAGAGAACACACCTGGGAAAGGGGTCACAGATAAACTGCAAGAGGTTTTAAACAAGGTCAAAACTACTCCAAAAGCTGGTATATATGATGATCTCCATGGGGATACTCTTCCAGGGAAAGTGGGTTCCTCCTGGGCACGGGTATCCAGTGGAAATGCTGATCAGAAAGCCGGTGTGGACGGCAGAAATGAAGGGACATCAAAGGACGAAGGTGGCCCTAAAGTATTATATGATGAGGACGATGATGACTTGTTTGGTGATTAGCGGGTACTTGTGTGCAACATGAACCCTTTTTTGCCCATCTATAGCAATGAGTGGAATGGTTTTGGTTTGAAACTCTCACTCTGGCAGGTATATGTTTAATCTACCTGAAAAGTCTGTAATTTTTCAGTTTTTCACCATTGGTACTGCATCTTGTAAAGCGGCTAGCGGTGAACGGAGTTGTGTTGATTTTAAATTTTTAATTGGCATTACGGTAAAGCAAAAGATAAACATTTTGCCTTCATAAACTATAATGCTTCCTCTTTGTGTTCCTAATGGCCATCTGTTTCAGTTTAAGCCAAGAAAGCAAAGCCCAACTGTTTAAATCGATTGAAAGCATATAAAACTGTTCCTAACCGTTTACCTCCTCCATACAGTAGTTTGATGCCTCAAACTAAATAGCGTCTGGATGTTCAATTTTTCCGAAATTGTGTCCTCGTTATATCACTTAATCATATAATTTAGCATTAAGCAATAATTTTGTTAACCACTTGATAAGAGTTTCTCGTGAACCTTACAGAATCAGAAAAAGAAGAATCTCCCTAATGAACATGTACACCACCTTGATTCCGAGCCGACGTCGGTGGGGATTGCAGACTCTTGCATGCTAATTGCTGAAAAATTAATTGCTGTCGATGAGGCTGCCTTCTGGGGTCAACTCATTAAGAGTCATGAGTTCGATATTGAGGAGGGGGCATGCGTCTGGCTTTGGCCTCCCCATTGTACCAAATAGTGAAGGTAGCGCTCTTACTCCCACGGGGCGCGTGCGCTTACAGTAAGGATGAAGCAATCCCCTGTCTGGTTTGGATATTGTGGGATTCATTGAACATCTAAACCTGTAAAACTTTTACATTCTTATTACCGTCATCATCATCTTACCATTCCACCTACCTGAATCAGATGATTTATTTCAGATCAGGATACTCATGACGAAAATTTTGACACAGAAGTTGTTAGAGTTAAGATGGCGCCACTAAAATGTAATTTTAGGCGTTTGCTTTTGCATATAATTTTGCTGAACTTTGTTGCACAAGAAGCATCGACTCCCTTGACCAAGGATCGACTCAAAAGAACCTTCGTACCTTGCACGTGCACATCTCGTATGGATCTGCTTAAAATAAAGAAGAATGTTGAACTTCATTTTATAATTATGAGAGCAGTATCATGCATAACATCGGCCTTGCTTCTTTAGACCTTCAGATACACGGGAAGATGCAAGCATAGAGAATGACTGTAGCGTGCCGTCGGAATAAGACCAGAAGTTCGCCTCTTTTATCATATCTAAATCCATATAGTATTCATAGACCTGAATAAGGGGGTCATGAACATGTCTCTGAAACATCAAGCCCTAGAATCCTGTCAAGAATTGGATCGACCCAGATTTCTCTTTGGGATTTACTAACAATAAGAACACCGAAGACAAAGGAAAACTTATTTTCCTGAAGAGGGTTTTCAGATACACTGGAGAGAGAGAGAGAGGATATATAATTATCTAAAAATGCGCCGATGACACTCGCCGGATGAGTCGGATGTCTTGGTTAGGAGCTTTAGCAGCCAAGTGCTCCAGTAGCTACAACAAATAAAATACAGTCTTCAGGAGAAATCAATGAAAAATAAATCTTTTCTAAATTATAGTTATGACAAATAAACCTATAGTATCGGTCTCATAATCAAACACCCCCTAAAGCATCTCAAGTTCCCAGCGAGTCCTCTGCAATGGCATTCTTAATTATAAGATAAGCCAAACCAAGGATTCTATACAATTTGCAATAGGGAATCCCCCAGCCATACCTTTTCATTCCTCAGCAGTTCATTCTCCTTCTTCAGTTGTGAAATCTCAAACTCAAGTTGCGTAATGTAGGCCTATGAATAAAACAACTGTTAGTTAACAATATAGATTTGGGCTCTCTTCGTTCAGATTCAGCCATGACTTCAAATACTTTTTCTTCATTCGTTTCTAGGTTTAAGTTTTAAGCCAAATGGCAGGCCCTCCATAATCTTCTCTTCCTTTGATATGTCCGCTTTTGTACCTTTTCCTTAAGAACACTCAATTAATCAAAGAAGGGCCAGATTTCAACGCTCATGGTTGTTTTCTTTTCTTTTCTCAAAATGCGCAGAGCGGCAGTGGCGTACCTACACTCAGCCAGGTGAAAGACACTATAGCCTACGGTTGAATCTGTGAGTTATGACACATACTTCATCCCACCCTAAATAATTCTATTGGGCTATGCATAAAAAGCATGATTTCATGGTTGCATGCTGCAGTATTTGCTTCATATAGCTGTAACTTCGAAACCTTCTGTTTCTCTAAGATTGACATTGGGAAAGATGAAAGCTGAAGATATTAACAACTCACTGCACCATGGAAATGTATAAGCTTCTACCTAAATGGCGTCTTACTGTTAGAAGAGGTAGCAAAATGTCTGAATCTATGTCAGTTTCTATGATAAATTATATATGCTTTCAATGTATTTTGTTGTCATCTCATATAGTGCCTGTCAATGAGTGGCTAATGCATGCACATCTCTACAGAGTCCATGCCATTAAACAAAATACCAAACAGCTCAAAATCGGTGCGTCCTCTGTAATTTGGGCCATGCTGCAATAGAAAAGAGAAACCGATTTTCTAACTATTCATTCAGATTGCCTAGTGCGTTTAGAACGATTTCAGGTCCTACCAACTATTTTGCTGGGAAATGCATTTCCTTCATCTATCATTTATGATGCAGAAAAAGGTGAAACTCGTGTGGTAGACTAACTCTGTATATGACTAATCACTGATTGCAGTTCATAGATTTCTCACTCTCGCTGCAGTTATTTTCTGCTCACAGAAAACCCTTTGGTACTCCAAAACAGAAACCAAGACCAAATACTAAAAGAAGCAGTTGCATGGCAGTGGACCCCCCCACCACCACCACCACACACACACACAGAGGACTGTGTACCAGTTTTCTTGCTCTCGAACGAGAAGCGGATTCGCGGTTCCTGATCATCCTCCTCTGCTTCTTCGGCTCGGGAAGATTTTGCACCTCAGTTGTTGTCACACCCTCAAAGAATCCATACTGATCGGAAGTACTCGCCATGCTGCCACTCATTGCTTTAGGCTCTGCATTCTCATGCATCAGAAATTCGGTGATGGCTCCAAAGCTGTTCATTTGCTCTTTGATTTCTCCTTGCTGCATTTCCAATGCATGCATGCAATCTCCCATATTGATGGCGGGCCACGTTTGATACATAGCCTTGTGTTCCGCTTCTCTTTTTGATTCAAAATGGTAGGGCTTCACTTCATCATCTCTTCATATGGCCTATTTATGTCACTGTTTAACTGACCGCAGAACCAACACATGTTCTGTCCGTGCTTCTCTTTTCTTTTGCATCTTTTATGGATTGATAAGTGTTTCAACGTCTGCTTGTCAGTGGTATATGATGTCACGCTTATGTAATATTTTGCTTTTTTTCAAATACTATGCAGCTATATAATAAACTGGATACTTCGACCGTCCTCGTGTGCAATACAGTGTCGTTTCACATCCGAGTGCTGTGGTGGTTTGTTAAGTAGACAAATCGGCAGTTTTAGTCATGGGAATGGTTAAATTGGTCATCTATCCGTTTTTCAAGGAGGCTTTTTCAAGGGAGCTGTTATGAAACAAATCCGTAACAGCCATATTATTGTGTAATGACCGGATAAAGGCTCCATCATGAAAAGTTGAGCCTCAATATTCGGGAGGAAGAGCTAGGCAAAAGCAAATAAAAAATAAAAAATAAAAAACATCAACTTAAACCTCCCTAAAAAAATCGATTGTAGGAAACCGACAAAATACATACGTGATTATGCATCTTGTACTCTTCGTCTTTAACACAAAGAAGTCATCCCTTGCATGAAAAATCTCCGGTGAAGCCACGTAGTTATTTTTTTCGTTAAGAGAAAAAATATAAAAAGAGAGAGAAGACAAGAAAGGAAACACTCTTTTTTTGTCGAAAAAAGATGGTTGATTGTCGTAAACCACAATTTGTAGCTTGAGACAGGCGACAAGACAAGATCGACTAAGTTCTACCAAAGGTCATATGGTTGAAACAAAAGATCAGTCAGAATCGGCAAAAGAGATACATCGAGTTTTGCCAAAGGTCATACGGCCGTGGTAGTAGATCGTCCTGGAGGCGATTTCAAAAAACCACCTCAGGCGACAGACTGAAACATTTGTTCTGTCCCTAGCCGTTTTTGAAAATTACAAACTGTCAAAGAATAAAATTATGAAAATATCCAGATATTTTCAAACCCTCAAATAGGTGAAAAGTTTATCTTACCCACTAGTTATTTATAAAAATTACGAAATATCTAAAGGTTGAATTACTTTTCTACCCTTATCCGATAAAAGGTTCACAACTCTCCCACTGTGTTAAAAGATAAGGTTGTTCGTGTCTTTTTGAAAATTTATAAATTCAGATTAAGAGGCAAAATTATGGGTTTACCCTTGATTAATGACAAATTTTACAAAAAAACAGATATCAAGTTTATTGTTATGCTCTTGGTCTTTTTGAAAATTTACAAAATCAGATAGGCACATAAAATTATTAGTTTACCCCTACTGTTTCGAGAAATTATCGATGGCAGAATTTTTTTTGTACAAAAATATAGATTTATTCCCAAAATTGTTTCTATAAAAGAATTAAGTGATTAAAAACTCAATAATGATACTTAAAATATGTATGAAACTCGTTTTAAGTACCATGGGTTATTTTAAATTCAGTAGTTGAATATCATGCATTATGTCAGTTAAATATTTGTTATATGTTGTTTGTTGCTTGATAAATATTTTCCTTTTAAATTGTATGATTGTTAATTTTGCCAAACACATAAAATGAACTCAAGGATATGTGTATCTGAACCGGCAAACATGAAAAATTAAATGGTCTAAATTTTCAAACGTGGAAGAGGAGAATCCCGTTGGCTCTTACACTAGAAGGTGTAAAGTATGTATTAAGGGAAACTGTGCATCTTCCTCCTCCTAACGCTAGAGAGCAATAAAATGAAATGTATAAAATATTTTTAAGAGATGATATGATAGCAAGAATTGTCATATTAACATACATGAAAGATGATCTCATTAGGGTCTTTGAAGAATATAATACCGCAAAAAAGTTGTTTGATTCAATAACAGTAGTATGACACTACAACCAAACTACATGTTCAATTGTTGCTACAAATATACAACTCTTATAAGATGAAAGAAAGAGACAATGTAGTAGAACATGTGAACCATATGCTGGTAATAATAAGAGATTTATCTATAGCCAAATCAGTCATCCCAAAACCGATCTAAATATCTAAAATACTGAACAGTCTTCCCCATCCTAAAACATGGCTACTACTACCCTTAGACTAGGGCTTGAAACAAGCCTTTAAAAACTTTCCCATAAACTAGCAATCGAACAAGAACACATGAACAAAAATATACAACAACAACAACAACAACTAAGCTTTTTCCCATACTAGACAGGGTCGGCTACATGGATTCTTTGTTTCCACAGATCCCTCTCGTGTGCCATGTTAGCAGTTAACTCCCAATAAGCTAGATCATTCTTTATTGTTTCTTTCCAACACTTTTGTGGTCGTCCTCTACCTCTTTTAATACTTTTCAAATTTAGTTTTTCTAACCTTTTTAAAGGTTCATCTTTTGATCTTCTTTCTATATGTCCAAACCATCTTAAACGATGTTCTCTCATTTTATCCTCTATTGGAGTCACTCCTAATTTGTTTCTAATAACCTCATTATGTATACGGTATTTTCTTGTATGACTACTCATCCATCTCAACATCTTCATTTCTATCACAGACATCTTTTGTACATGTTGATGATTAACTGCCCAACACTCAGAACCATAAAACAAGACATGCCTAATTGCTGCCCTATAATATTTACCTTTTAACTTTAATGATATCTTCTTATCACAAAGAATACCTGATGCTCCTCTCCATTTTAACCAACCATCATTAATTATATGCGTACCATCTCGATCAATTCTTCCATCACTCTAAAAAATTGACCCTAGGTATTTAAAACTTTCCTTTTGAGGAAAGCAATGTGTGCCAATTTTAATTTCTGTCCTCTGAAGTAACCAAATGATCAAACTTACATTCCATATATTCTGTCTTTGTTCTACTAAATCAGAGGCCTTTGCTTTCTAATGTTTCTCTCCATAGTTCCAATTTTCTATTAACTTTTTCCTTAGACTCCTCCACTAATACAATGTCATATGCAAATAACATACACTAAGGTACTTCATCTTGAATATGTTTTGTTAACTCATCCATCACCATTATAAATAAGTATGGACTTAAAGTTGATCCTTGATGTAACCCAATATCAACGTCAAAGAAGTCTGTCGTTCCTTCATGAGTCCTCACACATGTTTTTGCACCATCATACATGTCTCTTATAAGGTTAATATATGTCAATGGGATACCTCTTTTTTCTAAAGTTCTCCAAAAAACCTCCCTCGGTACCCTATCATAAGCTTTTTCTAGATCAATAAATATCATGTGAATGTCTTTCTTTTTTGCTCCAAAATGTTCCATAAGACGTCTCAAAAGATGAATCACTTCAATAGTAGATCTGCTTGACATGAATCCAAATTGGTTCTCTGTTGTACTTGATACATGTCTTAACCTACGTTTGATAATTCTTTCCCATAATTTCATAGTATGACTGATTAACTTGATACCTCGATAATTCACACAATTTTGAATGTCTTCCTTGTTCTTATATATGGGTATAAGTGTACTTGCTCTCCATTCCTCGGGCATCTTTTGGTTTTTCCATATTTCATTAAATAGCCTTGTGAGCCAAGTGATTCCTATTTCTCCTAGTATTTTCCACTTTTATAGGAATATTATCTAGTCCTACCGATTTAAAACCTTTCATATGTTTAAGAGCCTCTTTGACTTCATTCTTTTGAATACGTAGGTAGAAATTGTGGTTTATATACTTTTCTGACTTGGCTAAATCTCCTAAACTAATACTAACATCTTTATTTTCATTAAAAAGATTATAAAAATAATTTTTCCATCTATTTCTTATATCATCATTTGCCACTAGAATTTTTGTATCCTTGTCTTTGATGCATCTAACATAATTAAGATCTTTAGTTTTCTTATCTCTAGCCCTAGCTATCCTAAAAATATCTCTTTCACCCTCTTTTGAGTTGAGTTTTTTATATAAGTCCTCCCAAATCTTAGCTTTTGCTTCACTAACGGTATTTTTCGCTTCCTTCTTTGCTTTCTTTTAAGCTTTTAAAGTTTCACTAGTTTTCTTAGCATAATGTAATTTGTAACATGCCCTCTTTGCCTTGATTTTATTTTGTACTACTTCACTCCACCACCAACCTTCTTTTTGTGCCGGTACACCTCCCTTAGATACCCCTAACACATCTTTTGCCACTTTCCTAATATGTATAGTCATATTGTTCTACATATCACAGGGTGTGCTAAGATAATTCCAAACATCTCCTTGAAGGACTTTATGTTTAAATATATCCTCTTTCTCGCTTTTGAGGTTCCACCATTTAGTCCGAATAGCTCAATGCACTCTTTTCTTTTTTGTCCATTTTTTTATTTGTAAATCCATAACTAAAAGTCGATGTTGGGTGGTTAAGCTTTCTCCTGGAATTACCTTACAATCTTTACAACATGCTCTATCTTTTTTTCTACAAATAAAGTAATCAATTTGTGTTTGTGATAAGCCACTCTTATAAGTAATTAAATATTCATCTCGTTTTTTGAAGATTGTATTGACTATAAAGAGATCAAATGCCATAGCAAAATTTAAAATCTCCCTACCTTCCTCATTTATATCCTCAAAACCAAAGCTTCCATGAATCTCTTGATATCCTAATGCCTCTTTACTGACATGTCCATTTAAATCACCTCCTAAACAAATCATCTCCCTTTGTGGAATCTTTTGAAACACCTTATCTAATTCTTCCCAAAAAAAAATCTTTATACAATCTTCTAGTCCTACTTAGGGTGCATAAGCACAAGCTATATTCAAAACCTCTGCTCTTAACACTGATTTCAACGTCATGATTCGGTCACCATATCGTTGTATGTCTACTACACTCTCCTTTAAATCTTTATTTATGATAATACTAACTCCGTTTCAAGCCTTTTCTTTACCTAAGTACCATAATTTAAAACATGTATCCTCTATCTCCTTTGCTTTTTCTCCAACCCATTTTGTCTCTTGTAAACATAGAATATGAATCTTTCTCCGAATCATAGTATCTACCACCTTTATTAGCTTACCCGAAAATGTTCCGATATTCCAAGAACCAATACGAATCTTATTATCTAGGACTAGCTTCCTTACCCTCTGCATCCGTCGATAATCAAAATGCGGAGACCCTCTCTGAAAATTTTTCACTACATTCAGGCGGTAATGTAGCAGGACTAATTTCTTTACCCACACCCGTCCATGATGTGGAACCCTCTCTATAATTGATTCACTACATTCGAGGGAAAATGTAATGGCCCTTGCTTACTTCTTACTACATTCGGGCTCTGCAGCATGTCACTAGGCGGGGACGTCCCAAAGCAATGCTCATAATTTTTGTAATCCTTGTTATAAAAATCCGACGATATTTTACGCTGGCTGTCAGAAGCCTAACACAACCCTCCTCCTTTATCCGAGTTTGGGATCGACAATGCAAGGGTGGTCCCTTACATGAACGGAGTTACATGAAAAAAAATATAAAAGAAAAAATACAACTAGTGAAAGATGAGATAGGGTTCAGCTCCAAAGCTAACTAGAAAAGAAACAACAAACCAAACAACATGTTTGACAAAATTAATAAAAATGATAGTTAATCTTTTAAGAAAATGCAGAAAACCACTTTTTGATCAAGTGTTTCAAATGTAAAAAAATGGGACACTATAAGAGGGATTGATACAACAAGAAAAATGATAGAAACAACCAATAACGCAGATAATCGAAGAAGCAAGATATAATATGCGTGATATCAGAATGCTTATACATGGATCGCCCGATAACTAGTTAATGGATTGACTAAAGAGTGACGAGATATATCTCAAAGAGCAATGAAGAAACAATAGATCTAAAGGAATATAAACTAGGAGAACATTGGGTATACATGAAAAATAATATTTTCTTAGATGTTCTTAGGATTAGGTCCTTGAGAATTTATGTACAAGACATACCAGTTGTACTGATTGATGTATTGATTGTACCAACTATAAGGCAAAATCTAGTTTTGGTCCCTGCTCTAGTTAAGAAGGGTTTTGAGGTCAGTTTTATTCCTAGCAAAGTGACTATGATAAAGCATGGGAGAGTATTTTTTTTTAAGAAATTTGATGTAGAATATGAATTGTTTAAATTGAATATCAATATAAATAAAGGTTCTTCTCCTTATATTGATTGTGCCTTTAATGTTGATATAAATATATGGCATAAACACTTAGGACATATAAGTCTAAAAAAGTTGAGGAAATTATCCAACTTTGACTTGTTACCAAGATTTGAGGAAGACACTTTTGACAAGTGTGAAGTATGTATACAAGAAAAAATGACGAGAATTGTTTTTCCAAAGAAACAACAAGGGCAACAACCCTCTTGAAGTTATTCAAATTGATTTATATGGACTCTCTAGAGTAAGATCACATCGAGTTAAAATATATATTTCATAACCTTTATCGATGATTACTTGATATATATATATCTTAGCACATAAATCCGAGGCACTTAAAATATTCAAAGAATATAAGTAGGAAGTTGAAAATCAAATGGGGTATATAATTAAAGTCTTGAGATCAAATAGAAATGGTGAGTACATCTCTGCTGAATTTTTACAATTTTGTAAAGACTTTGATATTTTGAAGTAAAATACAATGCCTGTTACAATAAACAAAATTATGCAGTTGAAAGATATATCATGACCTTATTAAACTTAACAAGGTCAATGTTAATAGATGTTTCTCTATTAAGGATATTTTGGAGAGAAGCAGTATGTATAACTGTATATATACCCAATAAAGTATCATGTAAAGTTGTATTCATTACACAATTTGAGATGTGGTTTGAAAAAAACCCAACTTAGGTCATCTCAAGAGGTGAGGATCTATCGTTAATGTGAAGATTCTTAATCAGTCTAGAGACAAGCTAGACAACAGGTCTTTTAGATGTATATCCATTAGGTATCCTAAACGCTCAAAGTGATATCAATTTTATCATAGAGATTATGGACTGATAGAAAAAGTGATGTTCAATTCTTAGAAGATACTAAGAATGACATCTTTCAGAATAATGATGAGTATCTTTATGATTTAGTAAATCTATATCAATCATCATTTGAACCCATAAAAGATTTTTTTTAATCAACCGAAACTTTAAGTGGACATAAAAGGTTTAGGGTTGCACTATCCTACTTAAAGGATTATCACACTTATCTTACTCAAGAAGTGTGTAATTTGGTAGATTTAGATGAAATGACTAATAACTTGACTTATCGACAGACTATTGACTTATGTGAATCATCAGACTGAGAGAAAGATATAAATAAAAAAATTGAATCCATTGAGAAAAAACAAGTTTAAGAGTTGACTGATTTGCCAAGAGGAAGAAAAACATTATGCTACAAGTGAGCTTTGAAAAAGAAATATAAAGTCGATGGATCAATTGACAAGTTTAAAGCAAGGTTGGTTGCAAAAGTATTATTACAAAAAGAGGGGATAGATTATGGTGAGACATATTCTCCTATTGCGAAATTTGTATCTATAAGAATAATCTTGGCAATATCAGCATATTATGATTTGGATTTACATTAGTTAGATGTAAAAACTGCTTTTTTAAATAGAGATTTAGATGAAATCTTATATGCATTAGCCCAAAAGATACGAAGTTGAAGGCCAAGAAGATAAAGTATATAGGTTGAAAAAATCCCTATATGACCTTAAACAGTCACCTCGTCAATGGTATTTGATTTTTCAACATACCATTATTGAACTTTGTTTTTTGCAAATGAGCTTGACCACTATGTATGTGTCGGAAACATTGAGAGTCATTTTATCATTATATGTAGATGCCATATTATTTACTAGGAATGACAATGAGATTGTCAAAACAAGTCATGATTAAACTCAATGATTGAAATAAAATATATGGAGGAAGCATCCTATATCTTGGTTTTAAAGATTTCTCGAGATAGAGAATCTAAACTTCTATGCCTAAGTTATGAGAGATATATTGATTATATCCTAAAAGTTTAAAATGGGTGAATGTAAGTCTGTATCTACACCCGTTGCAAAAGGAGTAAAACTAGGTAAGGGTGATTGTCCTAGTGAATGAGACCATAAGCCTAACATTCCTCATTCCGAAGTTGTGGGTAGCTTGATATATGTTATATTATGTACAAGACCTGATATCAGCTTTACTATTGGTCTTGTGAGTAGATATCAAAGTAATCTTGGATGACAATATTGAATAGTTGTGAAAAGGATTTTAAGATATCTTAAAAGAACAAAGGACTTGAAATTATATTTCTAAGCAAATGAACTAAAAGTGGTAGGATACTCAAATGCTGACTTTATTGGGAGCAAATATGACAATAAATCAACCTTTGGACAAATATTTCTATTTAGAGGTGGAGCTATTTTTTGGGCTTATAAGAAACAAGATTGTATAGCGTTATATATACAGGAAGCTAAATATGTGACTTGTTGTATGGTTGCAATAAGTACCGTCTAGATAAGTTGCTTCATACGAGATTTGAAGTTGGATATAGCCAACGAGATAGTTGTCATTTATTGTGACAACAATGTAACAATTACTCTAATCAAGAGTGGAGGTGACAACTCCAAAAGCAAGTATATAATGGTGAAATACCACTATGTTCATGATATGGTTATGAGAAAGAAAATATTGATCTCATACTTGGCAACTCAAGATATGTTGGCAGACCCTTTAACTAAAGGAATAAAAAAGGATTTTTTCTCAAAACATGTTACAAACATGGGTTTGAGATATGTTTTATTGTTGTATAGGCAAAAAAACTACACAACATGTAACGATTGCAATAACAATCATAAAATGACATTACTAGGGAAACCTCGCAAAAGTGGAGGAAAAACCAGTATATCAGATCATTTGGCTCGAATGGTCAAGTGAGAGATATTAAACCAAGAAACTTGCCATTCTCGACAGTTTCACTCGTGGGAATGGCTAGATCGGTCATCTAGCCATTTCTCATGGAGGATGTTACAAAACAAACCTGTAACAACCAGACTGTTACAGATATGTTCTGTAATAACTGGATAAGGGTTCCAGAATGGAAAGCCCAACCTAGATATCCTGGAGGAGGAGCCAGGCATTACTCTATAAATACAGAGCATTGCATAAAAGTACAAAAAAAAAATAGTGAGAAACATCAATTGAAACCTCCTTGAAAAATTGGTTGTGGGAAACCGGAAAAACACATACCTGATTTTGCGTCTTCTTCTCTTCGTCTTAAACACACAGAAGTCATCCGTTGTATGAAAAATCTCCGATAAAATCACTATCGGATTCCATCATGCTTATAGTACATTTGTGTTGAAGGCCCATCCAATCTGGACACCTGAATTTTGGAAGGATTGATGCGCTCTATAGAGAAACAGAGTGTTGGTGCGTGCCTAAGAGAGGCATGATGAACGGGGCCCACAAACAAATGGCTCACGGAAGTGTTTGATTATGAGGTCCGGTATGCATAACTATCATTACTGTAGGGCCAATTCTAATGGCGTAGATCATTGGTCAGTCTCATAATCAAGTAAAAAATAAGATCATAAATACACTTCGAATGAGGTAAATTTGAGGGCACACATGCATTTAAACCGCCAATACCTCACTTAATTGCAGTGGGTTGAGAATTCGTCTTGTGTCGGGTTGGGCAAAGTTCTATTTCAAGTAGCATGGCAGGTTAGGTTCATGATCAACTTGATACATATATGTATATATAAAAGATTGTATCTTACTCAATTTATTTTTTTGGTAGTCTACATTATCCTTCATTGTTTTTGAAAACCTATAAACTCGGATCCTCCCTACTCATATCCGATCATTATATTTTGTGAGTATGAGTATAAAACATTATTCATCATCTTTTTAAAAAATTCTTAAATGTTTTTTCTTATTAAAAAATAATGAGCACACATGAGTAAAATGAGCACAATCCAAGTTATATATAAATAAATATAGATACTAAAGCCACATCACCCATTTTTCAAATTGCCCATATTTACACGTTCTTCTCTTTCTCCTATTATGTGCTCGCCTTTCTTTCCTATCCTACATTCCTCTCTTTCCTTCACAATCCTTTTCCTCTTGATGTTTCTACTCCCCTCTCTTGTGTGTCTTCCATCATCAATGGAGTTTATCAGTTGTCGTCTTTTCTCACTGGTTCACACCATCCAATAGGTATTCTTTTTCTCCTTTTGTCTCTTTTCTTCTTCTTCTTTTTTTTTTCATATATAAACAACAACAACAACAACAACTAAGCCTTTTTTTATACTAGGCGGGGCCGCTACATGGATTCTTTGTTTCCAGAGAGCCTTATTATGTGCCATGTTAGCAGTTAGCTCACAATAAGCTAGATTATTCTTTATTGTTTCTTTCCAACACTTTTGTGGTCGTCCTCTACCTCTTTTAATACTTTCAAAATCTAGTTTTTCATACCTTCTTATAGGTGCTTCTTTTGATATTCTTTCTATATATTCAAACTATCTTAAACAATATTCTCTCATAGTTCCAATTTTCTATTAACTTTTTTCTTAGACCCCTCCACTAACACAATATCATCTGCAAATAACATACATCAATATATTTCATCTTGAATATGTTTTGTTAACTCATTAATCACCATTATAAATAAGTATAGACTTAAAGTTGATCCTTGATGTAACCCAATGTTAACATGAAAGAAGTTTGTTATTCCTTCATGAGTCCTTATATGTATTTTTGCTCCATCGTACATGTCTCTTATAAGGTTTATGTATGTCAATGGGGTACCTTTTTTTTTCTAGGTTCTCCAAAGAACCTCCCTATGTATCATATCATAAACTTTTCTAGATCAATAAATATCATGTGAAGATCTTTCTTTTTTACTCTAAAATATTTCATAAGACGTCTCAAAAGGTGCATCGCTTCAATAGTACATCTACCTGGCATAAATTCAAATTCGTTCTTTGTTGTACTCGATACTTGTCTTAACCTACGTTCGATAATTTTTTCCCACAATTTCATAGTATGGCTCATTAACTTGATACCTCGATAATTTATACAATTCTGAATATCTCACTTGTTCTTATATATGGGTATAAGTGTACTCGCTCTCCATTCCTCTGACATCTTTTGGTTTCTCTATATTTCATTAAATAGTCTTGTGAGCCAAGCGATTCCTATCTCTCTTAGGATTTTCCAAACTTTTATAGGAATATTGTGTGGTCTTACCGATTTATCACCCTTCATATGTTTAAGAGCCTCTTTGACTTCATTCTTTTGAATATATCGATAGAAATTGTGGTTTATATAATTTTCTAAATTGACTAAATCTCCTAAGTTAATACTAACATTTTTATTTTCATTAAAAAACTTATAAAAATAGTTTCTCCATCTATTTCTTATATTATCATTTGCCACTAGAATTTTCTTATCCTCGTCTTTGATGCATCTAACATAATTAAGATCCTTAGTTTTCTTATTTTTAGCCCTAGCTATCTTAAAAATATCTTTTTCACCCTCTTTTGACTTGAATTTTTTATATAAATCCTCCCAAATTTTAGTTTTTGCTTCACTGATAACATTTTTTGATTTCTTATAAGCCTCTAAAGTTTCACTAGTTTTCTTAGCATAATATACTTTGTAACATGCCCTCTTTGCCTTGATTTTATTTTGTACTTCACTCCACCACTAAACTTCTTTTTGTGCCGGTATACCTCCCTTAGATTTACTTAACACATCTTTTGCCACTTTCCTAATATGCATAGCCATACAATTACACATATTACAAGTTGTACCAACATAATTCCAAGCATCTCCTTGAAGGACTTTCTGTTTAAATATATTTTCTTTCTCGCTTTTGAGGTTCCACCAGTTAATCCGAATAACTCGATGCACTCTTTTCTTTTTTGTCTATTTTTTATTTATAAATTCATAACTAAAAATTGATGTTGGGTGGTTAAGCTTTCTCTTAGAATTACCTTGCAATCTTTATAACACACTCTAGTTTTTCTCTATAAATAAAATAATTAATTTGTGTTTGTGATAAGCCACTTTTATAAGTAATTCAATGTTCATCTCATTTTTTGAAGATTGTATTGACTATAAAGAGATCAAATGCCATAGCAAAATTTAAAATCTCCCTAACTTCCTCATTTATATCCCCAAAACCAAAGTTTTCATGAATATTTTGATATCCTAATGCCTCTTTACCGATATATCCATTTAAGTCTCTCCCTAAACAAATCATCTCCTTTTGTAGAATTCTTTGAATTATCTTATCTAACTCTTCTAAAAAAGGTGTCTTTATACTATTTTTTAGTCATACTTGGGGTGCATAAGCACAAACTATATTCAAAACCTCTGCTCCTAACACTAATTTCAATGTCATAATTCGGTCACCATATCGTTGTATGTCTACTACACTATCCTTTAAATCTTTATTTATAATAATACCAACTTCATTTCAAACCTTTTCTTTTACCTGAGTACCATAATTTAAAACTTGTATCCTTATTTTCCTTTGCTTTTTCTCTAACCCACTTTGTCTCTTTTAAATATAGAATATGAATCTTTCTTCGAATCATAATATCTACCACCTCCATTAGCTTATCAGACAATGTTCCGATATTCTAAGAACCAATATGAATTTTATTATCTAGGACTAGCTTTCTTACCCTCGCATCCGTTCATATTGAAAATACGGAGATCCTTTCTTTAATTTATTCACTACATTCGGGCGATAATGTAGCGAAACTAACTTCTTTACCTACACCGTCCATGATGTGAGAATCCTCTCTGCAATTGATTCACTACATACCGGCGAAAATGTAGTGACCCTTATTTACTTTTTACTACATTCGGGCTCTACAACGCGTCGCTAAGAGGGAACGCCCCAATACAACGCTAATAATTTGTGTAATACATGGTATAAAAATCTAACAAAGTTATACGCGGGTTGTTGGAAGCCTAACACAAGCTTTTTCATTTATCCGGGCTTAGGACCGACTATTGAAGGGTAATCCCTTACATGGACGAAGTTTTTTTCATATGTAAAGATGCATTCAAAAACATTGTTGATACGTATCTATTTATCGAACATCTCCCTTCATCTCTCTCTTAAGAAAGACATGACTAACTTGTGTCTTCTAACTAGGGAGATATAAAGAGAAGGCATGAAGAAGAAACAAAAAAAAAGGTTAAAGAATTATTCAAACTCAGATGATAACGACAAATAGCACGAGAAGGGAAGAAGAAACCTAACAAGAAAGAAGAAAAGAAAAAAGTAAAATACCAGCCAACATAGGGATGGATGGGATACGTAAGTGTGTGAGAGAGAGAAGGAATGCACTTAACAAAAGGTAACTTAGAAACTACTGAGGTTTGTGCTTTTAGTAAAAATGGTGTCTTTTCTAACATATTTTTTTCTTAAAGATCTTAGTATATTATTTAATAAATACATTTAATTTAATTTAATTACCTTTACATAAAAAAAATTATAAATAAAGCGAGTCGGGTCATAACATAGCAATTCTATTGCAATGAGAATGCAAGTTCTGGACCCAAAGACCTGAAGATGAGGTCGGGAATAAGTGTGCGAGAGAGAGAAAGAAGGGATGCACTTAACAAAAGATAATTAGAAACTACTGAGGTTTGAAGGTATGTTTTTAGTAAAAATGGTGCGCCTTTAGTAACATCCGTTTTTGCTTAAAGATCTTAGTATATTATTTAATAAATATATTTAATTTTATTTAGTTACCTTTACATAAAGAATTTTATAAATAGAGCGAATCGGGTTAGAACAGAGCGATTCTATTGCAATGAGAATGCAAGTTCTGGACCCAAAGATCTGAAGATGAGGTCGGGTTGGGTTTACTCCAGACAAATTTGTGCAGATTGGGTTAGGCTTGGGTGTCAACCCGTCGCGTTGCCTTTTGAACCGGTTCGGACCCCTCTCTCTTTCAAGAAAACCTTTTGAAATTTAAACCCGTCCCAAGCTCCAAAAATACTCGGGTTTGAACTTGAACATGGCTTCTTGTTTCGGTTCCGGTTCGGGTCGGATATAATCTTGGGTCGCCGAAAGGACCGAAATTCCCCTGTGCGTTCAACACAGACGCCCATCGTTACAACTCCCTTGTGCGTGCCCTACCTAAGGTTGGCGCTCATCCTTTTTAGGCAATCTCCGGCCGAACTCTGTCTCCTCCGCATCCTTTATTCTGCGACGTATTTCGTCAGGTTCTCTCTACCTCTGTGGCGGGAATGAGTCAATTTCTCATTGATTCTTTCTTCGTAAAGGAAATATGGACGGCCACTTCCTGGCCTCTCTATTTCTTGAATACCGTTTTTTTGTCCTTTTACTTGCCGGTGTAATCATTCTTATTTTTTTCCAGCAACTCTCTCTCTCTGTATCTGTGTGTAACTAAATGGCTAACGGGGAATGTCTGCGGACATTTTTTCTGGCTATCACTTATCTTTTTTGGGTTGTTACAATATTTTGCGTTTTGGCAACACTTGTATCTGCATGTGCTTATCGTTCACAGAGAATGCGAGTGATGGAATTAGCAAAAGTTGTTTTGTTTGATACTTTTGTATGCTTAAACGAATGTTTTGGCAGCAGTCAATCTTGAGAAAGACTTCTGTAGATTTGTGCCTGTTTTAAAGGTAGGGCATTTACTTGAGACTTGTTCTTGCGGCTTTTTCTTTTTGTTCAAATTTATTGATGAAGCCCGCGTTTCCTGGATGAACATTTCATTAAGGAAAGAGGGGTGCTTATAAGCAAAATTTACAGCACGAAGTTTTTTTTTTGTTGCCATATTAAGTACTAATTTGCTAGATTATGTTTAGTGAATCATGCAAATATAAAGTAATTGGGTGATATGAAACTAAAAGTTATTGTATAAATAACCTAAGAAATATTAGAGCTGTGCTTCTCCTCAAAAATGAAATTCTCAACAAGAGAGTTGAGATGTGCTGTGGATGATATTTAACAGGCCATTAATTTTCTAAAAACCCTCAAGTAACGTTTGAACAATGAAGTGATTGAAAAATTGGTGGACCAATATTTACCAGCATGACCTTAAAAGATAGCGTTATCTCTTTCAAGTAGGTTATAGTGAAACAGCTGAGTACATCTATAGTATACGGTCACATGACATATCCATTACTGTACACTCCTAACTTATCCTCTAAGAAACCTTACAAGCTTGAATAGTCATTTGAACTTAAGATATTATGCGATCCATTTTAATCTCACCCTTTCTGGTTCCGAAAAAGGTCTCCTGATCCAATCTCCATTCGGCCTTCTCCCATTGCTAATGCTTTGAACATAATTGCACCTCGCTTAGTATATCAAGGGGTTGCTTTCTCATATTTTCCTGAATCACAAGTAGCACCAGCTTTATTAGGAGGTATGAGAGACCATACCTTGCATGTCACAATGCAATTCTCCGAGATATGCTTACCCCCTTCAGCAAGGTTCTTTGATGGGAAAATGTGCCCCAAGGAAGCAAGGCATGGCACACCCTGTTACAAATTATGATGCCTCTGTTTCATGGAGAGTATTAACACTAGTGGATTACTAAAATACCGTTTCACTGTTACAATATATTTTATTCTAAATCCTTTTCCTTCATCAGACTCCTTTTGCTCACCAAGAGCTCTGCTGCTTGTCCAATTTTTGACATCTCAGATGTGTTAGGTAGTCTACTGAGTAGGAAAAGGATTCTCTCATCATATGAAAATTACCAGCCTACATCTATCTGTAGGTGAAAGTTTCGTAGATGTACCACATACATGGGAAAGCTGTAGACTAGTGTAAAAGTGTTGATGAATTACTATTCACATCTTTGTTTTGATTGTTTCTGCCATCTTGCATAGTAATACAGTTGCCTCGTGTTTAGAAGAACCTACTAGGATTAGATGGGAAATCATCTTAGTATAATATAGAGCGAAACAAGCTTTTGTTGATGACCAAGAGAAAGCATTCCTATTTCAAGGTTTGAATATGAGAACTCACTATTTTTTGATAGTCAATCTGGGTTAGACATACTCCTAGATGCGCACATGCATCTCAACTTCATGACCTACAGTTTGAGGCTTTGAGCCAACCATGCAGCTGTTCATTGCTATCTTTGATGGGTGAAGTGGAATTACCTTCAGTAATCATAAAAGCAGCTGGTCCATCTTGTGGTACCCATTCCCCATACTGGGGCTTTCTGAAACATCCAAAGGTTGTGCAACATAGATGGTAAACTAGTTGTTTTGTTACTTAAGGGTTTTAAATGCAGTCACTTCTCTATCTAATGTTGTACAATTTGTATCATAGTGCTACTTATTGTGTTATGGCCAGGTCTTGGACCAGCCTGAATTGTCTCAGACTAGATGTATACCTGGGAAGAAGTAGAAGACTGATAGATGAGCAGGAATTGACATTAGGCCCCCTCCATTGTCTGTTGTTTCTACTGATTGTCGTCACCCCATTCGTTTGTTCTTGGGTTTGGGGCATGACAGTGGTGGAGATTGCCTAAACATGCTATGAGAATTATCCTGAATTCTATATCTATGACTATAAAGTTGCATTGGAAGGAAAAGAATATTGCAGGAATCAGTTCCAAGACATTTGCATCAAATCCAAGCACCTATTAGGGCCGAATTTCTAACATATAGCCTATTTATTGTGTTGAAAATGGAAGGGAAATGCAATGAACCTCAAGCATGAAAAAGAGACGGGAAAAAATGAAGGAAAATAATTGAGAATTAAGGAAGGGGCAGGTCCTCCAATGGAGCCTCCCTCTTTCTATCTCTATTAATCTGAATCCTTAACCCTAATACAAGACGCGTCTAGTCCTTATATAGTGGATTGTTCAACATAAAATGACTAAAATGCTCTTAGTAATAAGGACTATTACAATAATACTTAAAACATTAAAAATACTAAAACATCACTAAACAACAGATTCTTCGACACCCGTCTTAAGTTGGGAGTGAGACATTTCGAAATCTAAACTTGTCGAAAAACTGGTTCTTTCTTTCCCACACTTGCAGCAATGATCTCTTTGAGGCTTCATTAAATCAACTTAGAACAATTACGAATACACTTGGGTAGCGCACGACCCTTCTATAGGTGTCAGCTTCTCCTCTTGTTCTTTCTTCTCCATGAAGTGATTTGGCAACAACACTTCAAAAAGTCATATTTTTTTTCTTGAAAAAACTGATTTTTATGGTAAGAGGTACTATCTCCACCATACACACTTCAATTGACTTTTCGTGTGCCCCTTCATATGGTGGTTACTGCCGGTGTGTTGGTTGAGTGTCATCTATCTCTACGTTATCAATAGCGGTTAGTGGGTTGTTAACGGTCGACCCTGATATAGTGGTAGCGGGGATATAGCGGATTTAGTGGTATACTTTTATTTAACAACAATAACAACAACAACTAAGCCTTTTCCCATACTAGATGGGGTCAACTACATGGATTCTTTATTTCCACAGATCCCTCTTGTGTGCCATGTTAGCAGTTAACTCCCAATAAGCTAGATCATTCTTTATTGTTTCTTTCCAACACTTTTGTGGTCGTCCTCTACCTCTTTTAATACTTTCCAAATTTAGTTTTTCTAACCTTCTTAAAGGTTCTTCTTTTGATCTTCTTTCTATATGTCCAAACCATCTTAGACGATGTTCTCTCATTTTATCCTCTATTGGTGCCACTCCTAATTTGTTTCTAATAACCTCATTATGTATACGGTATTTTCTTGTATGACTACTCATCCATCTCAACATCTTCATTTCTATCACAGACATCTTTTGTACATGTTGATGATTAACTGCCCAACACTCAGAACCATAAAACATGGCAGGCCTAATTGTTGCTCTATAATATTTACCTTTTAACTTTAATGATATCTTCTTATCACAAAGAATACCTGACGCTCCTCTCCATTTTAACCAACGATCATTAATTATATGCATACCATCTCAATCAATTCTTCCATCACTCTTAAAAATTGACCCTAGGTATTTAAAACTTTCCTTTTGGGGAAAGCAATGTGCGTCAATTTTAATTTCTACATCCTTTGAAGTAACCAAATGATCAAACTTACATTCAATATATTTTGTTCAATATATTTTGTCTTTGTTCCACTAAGTCGGAAGCCTGTGCTTTTTAATGTTTCTCTCCATAGTTCCAATTTTCTATTAACTTTTTCCTTAGACTCCTCCGCTAACACAATGTCATAAATAACATACACTAAGGTACTTCATCTTGAATATGTTTTGTTAACTCATCAATCACCATTATAAATAAGTATATACTTAAAGTTGATCCTTGATGTAACCCAATATTAACTTCAAAGAAGTATGTCATTCTTTCATGAGTCCTCACACGTGTTTTTGCACCATCATACATGTCTCTTATAAGGTTAATGTATGTCAATGGGATACCTCTTTTTTCCAAGGTTATCCAAAGAACCTCTCTCGGTACCCTATCGAAAGCTTTTTCTAGATCAATAAATATCATGTGAAGGTCTTTCTTTTTTGCTCTAAAATGTTCCATAAGACGTCTCAAAAGGTGAATTGCTTCAATAGTAGACCTGCCTGGCATGAATCCAAATTGGTTTTCTGTTGTACTTGATACTTGTCTTAACCTATGTTCGATAATTCTTTCCCACAATTTCATAGTATGACTCATTAACTTGATACCTGGATAATTCACACCATTTTGAATGTCTCTCTTGTTCTTATATATGGGTATAAGTGTACTTGCTCTCCATTCCTTGGGCATCTTTTGGTTTTTCCATATTTCATTAAATAGTCTTGAGCCAAGTGATTCCTATTTCTCCTAGTATTTTCCAAACTTCTATAGGAATATTATCTGGTCCTACCGATTTACCACCCTTCATATGTTTAAGAGCCTCTTTGACTTCATTCTTTTGAATACGTCGGTAGAAATTGTGGTTTATATACTTTTCTGATTTGGCTAACCCTCCTAAGCTAATACTAACATCTTTATTTTCATTAAAAAGCTTATAAAAATAGTTTTTCCATCTATTTCTTATATCATCATTTGCCACTAGAAATTTTTCATCCTCATCCTTGATGCATCTAACAAAATTAAGATCTTTAGTTTTCTTATCTCTAGCCCTAGCTATCCTAAAAATATCTCTTTCACCCTCTTTTGAGTTGAGTTTTTTTATATAAATCCTCCCAAATTTTAGCTTTTGCTTCATTCATGGCCTTTTTCGCATCCTTTTTTGCTTTCTTATAAGCCTCTAAAGTTTCACTAGTTTTCTTAGCATAATGAGGGTTGTGTTAGGCTTTCGACAGCCAGCGTAAAACCTCGTCGAATTTTTACAACATGGATTACAAAAATTATGAGCATTGCTTTGGGCCGTCCCCGCCTAGCGACGTGTTGCAGAGCCCGAATGTAGTAAGAAGTAAGCAAGGGCCACTACATTTTCGCCCGAATGTAGTGAATCAATTGCAGAGAGGGTTCCCACATCATGGACGGGTGTGGGTAAAGAAGTTAGTCCCGCTACATTGCCGCCCGAATGTAGTGAAAATTTTTCAGAGAGGGTCTCCGCATGCATTTTGATTATGGACGGATGCGGGGGGTAAGGAAGCTAGTCCTAGATAATAAGATTCGTATTGGTTCTTGGAATATCAGAACATTATCGGGTAAGCTAATGGAGGTGGTAGATACTATGATTCAGAGAAAGATTCATATTCTATGTTTACAAGAGACAAAATGGGTTAGAGAAAAAGCAAAGGAGATAGAGGATACATGTTTTAAATTATGGTACTCAGGTAAAGAAAAGGCTCGAAACGGAGTTGGTATTATCATAAACAAAGATTTAAAGGAGAGTGTAGTAGACATACAACGATATGGTGACCGAATCATGACGTTGAAATTAGTGTTAGGAGCAGAGGTTTTGAATATAGCTTGTGCTTACGCACCCCAAGTAGGACTAGAAGATAGTATAAAGACAGTTTTTTTGGGAAGAGTTAGATAAGGTGTTTCAAAAGATTCCACAAAGGGAGATGATTTGTTTAGGAGGAGATTTAAATGGACATGTCGGTAAAGAGGCATTAGGATATCAAGGGATTCATGGAAACTTTGGTTTTGGGGATATAAACAAGGAAGGTAGGGAGATTTTAAATTTTGCTATGTCATTTGATCTCTTTATAGTCAATACAATCTTCAAAAAAACGAGATGAACATTTAATTACTTATAAGAGTGGCTTATCACAAACACAAATTGATTACTTTATTTGTAGAAAAAAAGATAGAGCGTGTTGTAAAGATTGTAAGGTAATTCCAGGAGAAAGCTTAACCACCCAACATCGACTTTTAGTTATGGATTTACAAATAAAAAAATGGACAAAGAAGAAAAGAGTGCATCGAGCTATTGGGACTAAATGGTGGAACCTCAAAAGCGAGAAAGAAGATATATTTAAACAGAAAGTCCTTCAAAGAGATGTTTGGAATTATGTTGGCACACCCTGTGATATGTGGAACAATATGGCTATACATATTAGGAAAGTGGCGAAAGATGTGTTAGGGGTATCTAAGGGAGGTGTACCGGCACAAAAAGAAGCTTAGTGGTGGAGTGAAGTAGTACAAAATAAAATCAAGGTAAAGAGGGCATGTTACAAATTACATTATGCGAAGAAAACTAGTGAAACTTTAGAAGCTAATAAGAAAGCAAAGAAGGAAGCGAAAAAGGCTGTTAGTGAAGCAAAAGCTAAGATTTGGGATGACTTATATAAAAAACTCAACTCAAAAGAGGGTGAAAGAGATATTTTTAGGATAGCTAGGGTTAGAGATAAGAAAACTAAAGATCTTAATTATGTTAGATGCATCAAAGACGAGGATAAAAAAATTCTAGTGGCAAATGATGATATAAGAAATAGATGGAAAAACTATTTTTATAATCTTTTTAATAAAAATAAAGATGTTAGTATTAGTTTAGGAGATTTAGCCAAGTCAGAAAAGTATATAAACCACAATTTCTACCGACGTATTCAAAAGAATGAAGTCAAAGAGGCTCTTAAATGTATGAAAGGTGGTAAATCGGTAGGACCAGATTATATTCCTATAGAAGTTTGGAAAATACTAGGAGAAATAGCAATCACTTGGCTCACAAGACGATTTAATGAAATATGGAAAAACCAAAAGATGCCCGAGGAATGGAGAGCAAGTACACTTATACCCATATATAAGAACAAGGGAGACATTCAAAATTGTGTGAATTATCGAGGTATCAAGTTAATGAGTCATACTATGAAATTATGGGAAAGAATTATCGAACGTAGGTTAAGACATGTATCAAGTACAACAGAGAACCAATTTGGATTCATGTGAGGCAGATCTACTATTGAAGCGATTCACCTTTTGAGACGTCTTATGGAACATTTTAGAGCAAAAAAGAAAGACCTTCACATGATATTTATTGATCTAGAAAAAGCTTATGATAGGGTACCGAGGGAGGTTTTTTGCAGAACTTTGGAAAAAAGAGGTATCCCATTGACATATATTAACCTTATAAGAGACATGTATGATGGTGCAAAAACATGTGTGAGGACTCATGAAGGAACGACAAACTTCTTTCAAGTTAATATTGGGTTACATCAAGGATCAACTTTAAGTCCATACTTATTTATAATGTTGATGGATGAGTTAACAAAACATATTCAAGATGAAGTACCTTGGTGTATGTTATTTGCTGATGACATTGTATTAGTGGAGGAGTCTAAGGAAAAAGTTAATAGAAAATTGGAACTATGGAGAGAAACATTAGAAAGCAAAGGCCTCTGACTTAGTAGAACAAAGACTAAATATATGGAATGTAAGTTTGATCATTTGGCTACTTCAGAGGACATAGAAATTAAAATTGGCACACATTGCATTCCCCAAAAGAAAAGTTTTAAATACCTAAGGTAAATTTTTCAAAGTGATGGAAGAATTGATGGAGATGTTACACATAGAATTAACGCTGGTTGGTTAAAATGGAGAGGAGCATCAGGTATTCTTTGTGATAAGAAGATACCATTAAAATTAAAAGGTAAATATTATAGAACAGCAATTAGGCCTGCCATGTTTTATGGTTCTGAGTGTTGGGCAGTTAATCATCAACATGTACAAAAGATGTCTGTGATAGAAATGAAGATGTTGAGATGGATGAGTGGTCATACAAGAAAAGACCGTATATGTAATGAGGTTGTTAGAAACAAATTAGGAGTGACACCAATAGAGGATAAAATGAGAGAACATCGTTTAAGATGGTCTGGACATATAGAAAGAAGATGAAAAGAAGAACTTGTAAGAAGGTTTGAAAAACTAAATTTGGAAAGTATTAAAAGAGGTAGAGGACGACCACAAAAGTGTTGGAAAGAAACAATAAAGAATGATCTAGCTTATTGGGAGTTAACTGCTAACATGGCACACGATAGGCATTTGTGGAAACAAAGAATCCATGTAGCGGACCCCATCTAGTATGGGAAAAGGCTTAGTTGTTGTTTTAATGTAATTTGTAACATGCCTTCTTTGCCTTGATTTTATTTTGTACTACTTCACTCCACCACCAAGCTTCTTTTTGTGCCGGTACACCTCTCTTAGATACACCTAACACATCTTTCGCCACTTTTCTAATATGTATAGCCATATTGTTCCACATATCGGGTGTACCAACATAATTCCAAACATCTGCTTGAAGGACTTTCTGTTTAAATATATTTTCTTTCTCGCTTTTGAGGTTCCACCATTTAGTCCGAATAGCTCGATGCACTCTTTTCTTCTTTGTCCATTTTTTTATTTGTAAATCCATAACTAAAAGTCGATGTTGGGTAGTTAAGCTTTCTCCTAGAATTACGTTGCAATCTTTACAACACGCTCTATCTTTTTTTCTATAAATAAAGTAAGCAATTTGTGTTTGTGATAAGCTACTCTTATAACTAATTAAATGTTCATCTCGTTTTTTGAAGATTGTATTAACTATAAAGAGATCAAATGCCATAGCAAAATTTTAAATCTCCCTACCTTCCTCATTTAATTCCCCAAAACCAAAGTTTCCATGAATCCCTTATATCCTAATGCCTCTTTACCGACATGTCCATTTAAGTCTCCTCCTAAACAAATCATCTCCCTTTGTGGAATCTTTTGAATCACCTCATCTAACTCTTCCCAAAAAGCTGTCTTTATACTATCTTCTAGTCCTACTTGGGGTGCGTAAGCATGAACTATATTCAAAACCTATGCTCCTAACACTAATTTCAACGTCATGATTCGGTCACCATATCGTTGTATGTCTACTATGCTATCCTTTAAATCTTTGTTTATGATAATACCAACTCTGTTTCGAGCCTTTTCTTTACCTGAGTACCATAATTTAAAACCTTTATCCTCTATCTCCTTTGCTTTTTCTGTAACCCATTTTGTCTCTTGTAAACATAGAATATGAATCTTTCTCCGAATCATAGTATCTACCACCTCCATTAGTTTACCGGATAATGTTCAGATATTTGAAGAACCAATACGAATCTTATTATCTAGGAGTAGCTTTCTTACCCCCCTCATCCATCCATATTCAAAATGCGGAGACCCTCTTTGAAAAATTTTCACTACATTCAGGCAGCAATGTAGCGGGACTAACTTCTTTACCCTCACCCGTCCATGATGTGGGAACCCTCTCTGCAATTGATTCACTACATACCGGCGAAAATGTAGTGGCCCTTGCTTACTTATTACTGCATGTGGGCTCTGTAGCATGTAATTTTTGTAATCCATGTTATAAAAATCCGACGAAGTTTTACGTTGGCTGTTGGAAGCGTAACACAACTCTCTTCCTTTATTCAGGCTTGGGACCGGCAATGCAAGGGTGATCCCATACATGGGCGGAGTTTAGCGGGACACTTTTATTTACGAATAAAAAATTATATATATATACATATATAATGGGTTTTCTAATTTCTAAGTCCCGAACAATTTTAGTTGATATAATTAACAAAAAGTAGTAAAGGAGGAATGCCACATACTCCAAGAAATGGGATAATTAACAAAAAGTATTATACGCTACTGCAGAGAGAATATATAGTACCTCAATGTTACAACAATACCAAAATATACTAAATCCTTGTTTATATCCTTTACGTAATATTTGTATAAAAGAAAAGAATGACAAGTAAAAAAGATAAGGGTGAAAAATAACTTAGAACAAGAAAGGCAACCGAATTCAACAATAAGACAAGAAAGGGGCCGTGAAAAATAAGGGTGATGCTTTGAGGGTTGCTGTGGATGCTTACTCAGTTGCTTGCCACTCGAGGATCACCTAGAACAAATGATAACGAATGTGCCATCAGTTTATAAACAACACGAGATTCCCAGACATGTTCAATAGTTCAAATAATGAGTGATTAAGGCAATAGCACCTGGACAAACATATCAAATGCACATGAGTGACATGAGATTCCCAAAGCCACCATGAAGCAAACAAGATCCATCAAAAGTACATAAATGCCAATAAGCTAATTCAAAAAGTACATAACATCCATCAAAATTCAATTACAAATTTACAATCACACTTAATTGTTTAGGTCATGTTCACTCATTTCCAGAAAAAGATCCGTATTCTTCTATTTCCTCTTCCTCTTCCTCTTCATCAGTTTCTTCAAAATTAAATTCTTCATCTTGCATAGGCATCTTATCCTTCCCTTTGCTTTGACTTCTTTGTCGCTTTCGTGCTATGTTATCAATAGCGGTTAGCGGGTTGTTAGCGGTTGACCCTGATATAGCGGTAGGAGGGATATAGCGTATTTAGCGGTACACTTTTATTTATGATAATATATATATATATATAATAGGTTTTCTAACTTCTAAGAAATATCAAAAAACATAACCAGTTCTTTAATAAATGAACGAGCAAAACACTCAAGGAATGTCACATACCTTTTAGCCCATATTATTTGTAGTATGTCTCATCTCCGGCCAAAGTGCATGAAAGTTTGGACATTAAAGCATGAAAGAAAGGCAAAAGAAGATCAAAAACTCCTATCACTAATATGTTCAATAGGTAAAACTTTAAATAATGAGATATTAAGGCAATAGCACTTGGACGGACATATCAAAGGCACACGAGATTTCCTGATGTTCCTGAATTTGCTGGATATCATATGGAATACACTGGATCCAGCAAATTCAGGAACATCTAGGAATCTCGTGTGCCTTTGATATGTCCGTCCAGGTGCTATTGTCTTAATCTCTCATTATTTGAAGTTTGAACTGTTGAACATCTTGTTGATAGGAGTTCATGATCTTCTTTTGCCTTTCTTTTTTTCTTTAATGTCCAAACTTTATATTAACCATGTCCACTCGATGATCACCTACATCACAAGATAACGAATGTGCCATCAGTTTATAAACAACACTATCACTTGCAACTACAGATTACATTATTTTAATCATACTTACCCACTAATCAAAGATAATGATAATTTCATTGAATGATAATTTGCAATAAAGCAGACAAAGTAGCCATAGAAAGCATTTTTAAAGATTGTATATAATGTTATGCATCCATCAAAAGTACATAAAGGCCAATAAGCTAATTCAAAAAGAATATAACATCCATCAAAATTCAATTACAAATTTACAATCACACTTAATTGTTTAGGTCATGTTCACTCATTTTCAGAAAAAGATCCGTATTCTTCTGTTTTCTCTTCCTCTTCATCTGTTTCTTCAAAATTAAATTCTTCTTCATCTTCCATAGGCATCTTATCCTTCCCTTTGCTTTGCCTTCTTTATCGCTTTCGTGTCCTCGACCTTGTATAAACAGCAGTAGCACTAGCACTAGCACCCGCTCTTGATGCTTCGGATGCCATATCAATATTTCGCAAAGTAAGGGAATCATCGTCACCAACGAACTCATCATCAGTAGGATATTCATCGTGATCTTCAACCGATGCCAACATGATGGGTCAAAATTTGTTCCATTAGATTTTCTCTCTTCGTACCTTCTTATGAGTTTTCATTATATTGCACAAAAGCTAAATCGTTAAGCTTTTGATGCAATAATCTATTCCTTTTCTTCGTATGAATCTAAGATATGAGAAAGAATTTAGGTAAGTTGTTAACTCAATAAAAAAACTTTCATTTATTTATAATATAAATAAAAAGCATAATTCTTAATTTCTTACCATTTCAAAGGTACTCCAGTTGCGCTCACATGGGGTAGTACTATAAGTAAGACTCAAAACCCGTATAGCAAAACTTTGAAATTCAGGGCATCCATAACCAAAGGTCATCCACCATTCAGCTATTACAAAAAGTTAAAAATCATGTGTAAACAATAAGTTAATCATATTCAAAAACCTTAAATCATATCTTAATAATGAAATAATTAAGAAAGCAAAGTTGCTTGAATTAATTACCTGGTGCACATGTTTTCCTCGAACTTATAGCTAATTCTAGTTCAAAACAACTTGATGTACTTCGATAACTTATAAGTTGATGACTCACTTGTTGTTATTTCCTTACTTCGTACAAGTATAGCTATAACCTGCACCAAACCACCTTTAATCTCAACATTAGATTCTATCCCATCATAATCATAATACAACCCTGGATTCAGATACACTGCATTAGCATGTAATGGCTTATGCATTTGCCTGTCCCATCTTTTGTCTATGATCTCCCAAATAAAAGCATACTGCTCATCTTTGTTTTTCATATTAACCTATAAAACAAGAAGTTAAGTGTTATTAATTTATAAGATTAATAAGTAAAGATTAACAAATAATACATAAAATTGAAATATTTACGCACCTTTATTTGTTCCTTTACACGATCCATCTTCTCATAGATGTAGCCCATGACTGGTTTCTCATAACTGTCGTCCATACGTAAAACATCTACCAAAGGACCCATTGTTCTAAGTGAAAAACTAATGCCCTTCCAAAATCTAAGTTGCAAAACTATTGCCTTAGATTGCTTTCCTTCAATACTATCTGATAAAGGGCATTTCTCCCATTGTTCTGAAATAACGATCGATCTTAGAGCTTCTTTTGACTGCCACAAACTGTTTAGAGTTAAGAATCTAGTAGTAAAACGGGTCACAGCCGGTCTAAGTATGTCTTTTCCTTCTGTAAAATGTTTCATCATATGCAATATCTGACCATGAGCATACATAAATGTCACTAGCTTCTTTGCCCTGTTGAAGATGCCTTTTAGTCTTTTTGTCTCTCCAATATCTTCAAGCATCAAATCTATACAATGTGCAACACATGGTGTCCAAAACAAATGATTAAATTCAGCCATCAACATTCTACCAGCTGCAACATAATTTGCTGCATTATCTGTAACCACCTGTACAACATTCTTCTCTCCAACCTCTAAGATTACTTCTTTTAACAATGTATACAATTTATTTGCATCCTTTACTTCATGAGATGAATCAATGGACTTAAGAAACACTGTACCTTGAGGACAATGCACTAAAAAATTTATTAGTGTTCTATGTTTTCTATCCGTCCATCCATCTAACATAATAGAACATCCATATGTAACCCACTTTCTAAATCCATTTGTAAACTCTCTTACTCTTCCCACTTCCTTCTCTAAGAATGTTTCCCTTATTTCATGGTATGATCGAGCCTTCTTTCTCGATCCAAACTGCCCTATATCACTAACCATCGCTTAAAAGCTATGGGATCTGACAACATTAAAAGGGATTTCATTTTGATACATCCACCTGCTAATGGATATGCATACCCGTTCTCTTTCTTCTTTTTTATATCGATTTTCTAATGTAGCTTGTCGTAGTGAGTCTGGCGATGAACGCACAAATGAATCCATGGGTCCCTTCGAAAGCGGTGGTCGTGAGCCAAATGACGATGAAGATGATGAACATTGGGTGCTTGTCACTATGTTACCTTCCATACTAGAAACTTCTCCTTGATATGGAAATGAAATCTTTTCGGCCTTCTTCTTAGATGTATTGTGCACATAATCATAAATTGTTTTCTTTATTTCTTCGATTGCATTCTTGCAAGCTGTCACATTTCTGCTTCTTTCCATTAAATGGTCCTTGTATCTTGTTATTCCGCTGGTAGAAACATGACCACATAATATACAAAATACTGACATATTATCTATCTTAGATTTTGTCAAACCCCAATTCCATCTTGGATCCTTAGAAGCTGGGGGTCTGTAGTTGTATGCTGGACTAGAAAACCGATTACCAATTGCATTACTAGTGCCGGTGCCAATGCCATAACTGCCACTGCTACTTAGAGGACAAGCAGCTGCACTTGTTGATGATTCCATACTGACTACAAAAAATAAGAATAACTACTCAGCTTGAGTTTTCGAACGTTATACAAGAAATAAAACATTAAATAAGTAACACTAGGCTAAAGTGAATATATTGTTAGACTTTCTACATCACAAGATACAAAGAGCAAATTCTAGACGTGAAACCCATAAGTTCATGAGCTATAAGATAACGAGATAGGCCTTCTTGCATAAACTTGCACCCATTCTTTGTTCTGCTTCTTGTTTTGGTCTTTAAATTCCTTTCTTCTTATTTGTTCTGTTTTGTTGATTTGTCTGTAATATATACAAACACAGTGTTCGTATTTGCCTGTAAATATTAACAAATAAGCTCATGTTCTGGCTCATTTATATCACGAACTTAACATCAACCACCACCACCACAAGTGCTTCAGTTCTTTTACCAGTCTCATAGTTAAAGTAACGAGTCTTCATAGTAACAGTGGTGACGTTAGAAGGTCTCTCGTTTTCTTCTTTTACTTTTACTTTTCTCTATTCTCTTTAGTATTTAATGTGGCCGATGTCATATCGGGCTCAGCTTCATCCAACACGAGTACCATTCTTCCATTGTAGTTTTTTAATGGCCGAAATGATGTGTCCAATTATAGCTCATCTGCGTTTACAAAGGCTCTTTTGTTGTCAGAAAGTCATCACATTTTGTGAAATAAACAATGAGTGAATTTAATAAATGAGACTAGAAGTGCAGGCTTTCTATTTTGAGCCAAACATCAGTCGAAAAGAAAACTGCTTCAACTTGCATAACCAGAACCATACCTGGATCGAAAGACAAACACAATGGCCGTGGTTGACTGCGACTGAAGCGGAGAGAGCAGCGGCGAGAGGAGTGAGAGGCGGGAGAGAGGCGTCGATTGCGAGAGGAGCGAGAGGCGGGAGAGAGGCGTCGGGGAGAACACATTCGTGGGGATAGGGTTTTGTGTTTTCTTGATCGGGTCGATCCAATATCGACCCGATCCAAACTACACTGTATGCTAACATTTTAGCGGCGCTATTTGCACCCAAACAGGACGCCCGTTATTTAATGGGCGCTATAGCGATCCGGCGCCCACTAAAGCGCTATAGCGCGCTATTGATAACATAGCTTTCGTGTCCTTGATCTTTTATAAACAACACCTATTCTTGATGCTTCGGATGCCATATCGATATTTCGTCATGTAAGGGAATCATCGTCACCAACGAACTCATCATCAATAGGATATTCATCGTGATCTTCAACCGATGCCAACATGATGGGGTCAAAATTTGCTGAATTAGATTTCCTCTCTTCGTATCTTCTTCTTAGCTTTTCGTTATATTGCACAAAAGCTAAATCGTTAAGCTTTTGATGCAATAATCTATTCCTTTTCTTCGTATGAATATAACCTTAGAGCTTCTTTTGACTTCCACAAGCTGTTCAGAGTTAAGAATTTAGTAGCAAAACGGGTCACAACCGGTCTATGTATGTCTTTTTCTCCTGTAAAATGTCTCATCATATGCAATATCTGTCCATGAGTATACAGAAATGTCACTAGCTTCTTTACCCTGCTGAATATGCCTTTCATTTTTTTTGTCTCTCCAATATCTTCAAGCATCAAATCTATATAGTGTGCAGCACATGGTGTCCAAAACAAATGATTAAATTCAGCCATCAACATTCTACCACCTGCAACATAATTTGTTGCATTATCTGTGACCACCTGCACAATATTCTTCTCTCGAACATCTAAGATTACTTCTTTTAACAATGTATACAATTTATTTGCATCCTTTACTTCATGAGATGCATCAATGAACTTAAGAAACACTGTACCTTGAGGACAATGCACTAAAAAATTTATTAGTGTTCTATGTTTTCTATCCGTCCATCCATCTGACATAATAGAACATCCATATATAACCCAATGCTTTCTAAATCCATTTGTAAACTCTCTTATTCTTCCCACTTCCTTCTCCAAGAATGTTTTCCTTATTTCATGGTATGATCGAACCTTCATTCCTGGTCCAAACTGCCTTATATCACTGACCATCGCTTAAAAGCTATGGGATCCGACAACATTAAAAGGGATTCCATTTTGATATATCCACCTGCTAATGGATATGCATACTCATTCTCTTTCTTCTTTTTTATATCGATTTTCTAATGTAGCTTGTCGTAGTGAGTCTGGCGATGAACGCACAAATGAATCTATGGGTCACTTTAGAAGCGGTTGTCGTGAGCCAAATAACGATAAAGATGATAAACATTGGGTGCCTCTTACTACGTTAGCTTCCATATTAGAAGCTTCTCCTCCATATGGAAATGAAATTTTCTCGACCTTCTTCTTCGATATACTATACACATAATCGTAAATTATTTTCTTTATTTCTTCGGTTGCATTCTTGGAAGCTGCAACATTTCCACTCATTCCCATTAAATGGTCCTTGTATCTTGTTATTCTGCTAGTAAAAACATGACCACATAATGTACAAAACACTAACATATTATGTGTCCTAGATTTTGTCAAACCCCAATTCCATCTTGGATCCTTAGAAGTTGGGGGTCTGTAGTTGTATGCTGGACTAGAAAACCGATTACCAATTGTATTACTAGTGCCAGTGCCACAACTGCCACTGCCACTTGGAGAACAAGCATCTGCACTTGTTGATGATTCCATACTCACTACAAAAAATAAGAACTACTCAACTTGAGTTTTTCAACCTTATACAAGAAATAGAACATTAAATAAGTAACGCTAGGCTGAAGTGAATATATTGATGGTATCACCCAATCTCCCAAAAAAAAAGGAAAGAAAAAAAAACAAAAGAGGGAGAAGTTCCTATAACTAAACGAGTAAAACTGACTCATCTTAAACCAAGTGAACCAGCAAGTGCACAAGCACGAACTTTCGCATCCCATGGCATGATATTTTCTAAAAGTTAAAAAGGTAACACGCTCTTATATTCAAGCGAAAAAGCTATATGATTATATATTGAATGTGAAATAAATATCTTTCACGTTTTAGATGATCAAAGGTTAGAAATGTTTATAAATTTGAACATATCAATGGTCTAAACATATATCACTAATTCACTATATATACATTTCTCTTTCTGTCATTATCAAATGAGTCTACTGATGTGATGGTTGCCATTCTCTTCTCTCTAGAGAGAAGATGTAACCACTGCCCAATACTCATTCATCCACAAATTGGTTTTGTCATCTTTCACCACTTTCACTACTAGCCACCACTTTTCATGTTTAATGCCATTCCTCAAACGACTCTTTATTACCTTTGCCCGTCAAACCAGCAATTTTGCCATCAAGACCAACAACAAAAACCCACAAACATTAAGTTTAAGTATATGTATATTTATGTGTGTATGTGTGTGTTGAAGTTTAAATAAAAAAAGATGATAACAGAATATGCCTAAAATATGATTACTGCTCGATAATGCAAATGACTTTTCATACTGTGCCCCAAGATATTACTTTGAAATACTAGTTGCCCATGAAGAATAATAAGACTGCGTTGAAGCCAAATCAGGGTTGTGTATTTTCTTTTACAATCCGATTCTTTTATTCGAATCAGGGCTGAGTTGAACAAAGGAGAGCGATTGTCATTTCTTTTGAATCTCTCAAGGTTGAGTTGGGGAAGCTCATCACTATTGTTGGCAGTTCTTTCAGAAGTTGAGTTCCTCTCGTGCACAAATTTGAAATAGTAGCAGAACAACCAAAAACATGATGCCAAATCAGCTTCTTGTGCCAAAATTTCAAAGAGATCGAAAGCTTCGTGTGGCAAATGGTAAGAGGACAGTGATAGTGGTTGTCATATGGACGCTTCTGCATTTTACGCTATGATTCTTTCAAGAGATCCTTATTATTTTATATCATAAAGCAACTACTAATACTAATATGACACCTAGAAATAGCGAGAGAGAGACAAACCTCGAGCAAGAGGAATGAGGGGGATGGATGTGAAAAACAGAAAAAGATCAGATGGTCGCAGAATTTGCGTGCTTCAACCCACCCCGAATCAGAGAGATCTGCTACAAGAGGAATGAGGGAGAGGCACGAAGCAGACGTGCGAGAGGTGAGAGATGCTTGAGAAGACGTGAGAGGCATGAAGCAAACGCGCGAGAGGTGAGAGACACGTGAGATATGCGAGAGATAGGGTTAGGTTTTTTTTATTTAATGGGTTCGGGTCGATCCAATGAGTATTCATTGGATCGATCCGACCCAAGGAGTCTGTATGTTAAAACAGCTATAGCGGCGCTAACATCGCCTTAGAGGGACGCCCGCTATAGGACACCCGCTATAGTGATTTTTCATCCGCTATAACGTTATAGCGGCCGCTATAGCGCGCTATTGACTATTTTGATCTATCTACCACTCAAATAATAACATAATACATACATTTGCTTATACTAGTCTGTTTTGCGTCCTTTCACATTGTGACTTCAACCGATTTTTCAACCCTCCTGGCTGTTCACTTCAGCAACTCAAGGGTTCAAACTTCATGCTTCTTGGTGACACTGCCACATTCCATAAGAATCAATGCATATGTCTCTTCTATGATTTTATTTTGAAGCATATATGGTGAAAAAATTGTTTTTCGACACTCTATCTTTTCTTCTATATGCAATTATGTTGTTTTCTCAATGGAGACTTTCACGACATTCACCAAGTACTGCATCATATTTTCTGCATCTTTTTCTGAATTTTTTAGTCCTCTTGGCTGTTCACTTTTCTGCAACCTTTATGGTTGTAATACTCTTTGACTCAGTCTATATGTTTGTTCACTTCAACAACCTTCATGACTGAAAACTTTCAGCTACCTTACTAGCTGCAAAATCACTTCATCAGTCCTGACTGCAAATTCCATCCACCTTCATCATTGACTCTTGTTGCATTACATATGACTGTGCAACATTATTCTTCAACGGGCATCCACTTCAACTTTAGTTCCAGAAGAGATGGATACAGAAAGAGATCAAGTGTAGTCCATCTCCCGCTGAAGTTTTTCCTCTGCTTTTGGAGTGAGCCTTGTCTGCCAATGGGCAGATTCCTTCCCCCATAACCATAGTCTTTGAGCATGCCTTCATCCTTCTGCCAGCTTATTGCCGCCATAAGTCACCACACGCCCATTGGAATAGCTGGCCACTTGCAATCGTTGGCGTCTTCATCACTGTTTGGAACGACCTTGATTATTGCCTCTATGCTGCAACAACTCAGCTTACGATGCTCCTCCAATAGTAGCAACAATCTTCTGCTTCTGTTCTCCTCTTGGCAAGGATCAAGGGAACTTCATTTGATTCCTGGATTTCGAAATTCAAAAAAAAGTTTTGAATTTTAGATGCTCCTCTAGTTGGCTAGCCTAAACGGCCAACACAAACCGCACCCAGTTTCTTTACGCAGATGATAGGCAGCGGTTACCAACTCTCTTTCCTAAAATTGTGGGGATAATCTCTTCTTTTTTGGATCATCCTTATCTTGATTTCCTTCTCTTGATCTTTATCTTTTCTGCAAAATCAGGAAGGTGATCTTCCATATCCTCTTTTTTGTTTTGCTTTCCCACAAAAATCATGAAAGGCATTTTTTTGGAAATCAACCTTCCAAAAAAAATCACACAAAATCTGGAATGGATGGGTCATACTCTAACATCACTTTGGCAACCCATTGGGCAATCAACTACCTTCCAAATCGAGTCCCTAGGTTGGTCAGGTCATCCCATGTAGCTTGGCTAGGATCGGCAACCCAACAACTCAACCAAAGCCTTCCTTTTTCATCACCAACAGTTAGCTGCTTCCCAAAGAAAGTGTAGAACTTTCCAAACTCATGTTGTCAAAATGTTCCTTACCTTCTTCAACAAGACCTAAATGACTTCAAGCCATTGAGACAGTCGCAAATGTAAAAGTATTTGGCTTCACTCCTTGATTCCATATTTCACCAAATAGCAAAAGGGCATCCTTTCCGTTGCTATGTGCTACATATGCCCCAATCATAGCGATTCCATGATACAACACTCTTCTGACCTAAACTATCAAAAACTTTACGTGCCAATTCAACACTACTACATTTAGCATATATGTCAAGAAGTGCATGGGTGATGAAGGGATTAGAATCAAACCCCTTCTTCTTTACCAGCTCATGCGTTTGTTTCCTAGTTTGTAGAGCTCCCATCTTAGCACGTGCAAAGATTACACTAACCATTGTTAAGTAATCATATTTAACACGCTCATTCTGCAAACTGTTAAATGTAATAGGTACATGGGCCATTAGGGCCCATGTTTGAGTTAGGACTGGCCTGGGGCCAGTTAACTAGCCGTTGGAGGCTAGACTGCCTCTAACGGCTAGTGACTGTGCTGTGTTGGGCACAACAGCCAGCCTTGAAAGCTCTCCTCCTTCTCTCTTGCAATGTATTTCTCCTCTATAAATAATGCTTACACTCATCAATAAATGTATGTTGTCTTGCACAACCTTTGTTTGTGATTTGACCACTTGGTTTTGACTTTTGTTGGCTTCTATTGTGTTCTTTATATGTGATCCATATTCGGATGTTTTGAGATCTTGGCGATTTGATAAATTTCAACGTTGGCGATTCGACCTTCGATTATCAACAATTATTTACATGCCCGAAGAGATTGATTGCTTCCTTGCCTTGTCATTAATTTCATAAGCTGCAATAATGGAATTCCAAGTGACTAAATTTCGAGTCTCCATCCTATCAAATAAAGACCTAGCAATGTCTACATTTCTGCACTTTGAATACATCAAAATCAAAGCGTTCACAAAATTCAACCCCAACTTCACCGCATAACTATAAATCAACCTTCCTTGGCAAAGCCATCAACCCGTCATGCATATTGCAACCGGAGGTGAGAAGGCGGTTCCTTCTTCTGTCTGAGATTAAGGGTTGAACCACCTTTGTGGCTGATGACTTAAGACTGCACCTTAGCAGCCCGATCTACACAACACGCTATCCTCTGCTCCTATCAATAAAAAAACTCTGATACCACGTTGAAAACGGAAGGAAAATGCAGCGAACCTTCAAGCACAAAAAACATATAGGAAAAAAATGAAAGAAAATGTATGAGATTTGAGGGGCAGGTCCCTCTCTTTCTCTCTCTATTAATCTGAATCCTTAACCTTAATACAAGACTTGTCCAGTCTTTATATAGTGGATTGTTCAACATAAAATGACTAAAATGCTTTTAATAATAAGGATTATTACAATATACCTAAAACATTAAAAATACTAAAACAATACTAAACATCATATTCTTCAACATAGTCAACTCAAGACCTTTAAATTGCTTAAAGAACATGCCAGAAATTAGATACATTTAGATATATTGTTACTATAAAGACAGTTGTCTTCATTTGAATAAGTAAATCTTTTCCCATCATACAGGGTCTTCATTCATGATGTCATTCACCTCTATGAGTATTGCAGAAATGATTTGATTCTCACGTTTACCTATTTTAAAATGTATTGAGGGAATCTACAAACTCACAATATACTGGTTTGTGACCATGATCTGGGTCAACTGAAGTTGGCTTCTTTTGGATGGATAAATATACATTTATTCACTTTTTGTGGTTTGCCTCTGAGATTCGTTTGGTTTTCTGTGTACTAGATTTGAATATTTTCTTTCTTTGGTCTTTGTTTAAGATATCTCCTGCCTCTGCTAAGGGGACATATTTACAAATCAATAGAAATGCTAGTGGATTATCCTTTTATTAATATGTGGAGACTTTGTTGGTGGCAAATTATACATTGTTTTGGGAACATTCTCTATTAGTTTGTTTCCTAGATGAAAGCATGCACTCTATTTCTATGCTTTGTTGATTAGTTTATTTACCTGGTGCAGCATAATTTTGGCAATTGACTAAAAATGGGGAGCAAAGGGCGTATGCCACCTCCTCCCATGCGTCGCCCTCCACCAGGCCTCGATATGATCCACCCTGATTCATTTGGTCCACCAGGTCTTCGGTCTTCTGGAGGTCCTTTCCCTTTTGATATGTTGCCTCCTCCTGAAGTCATGGAGCAGAAGCTTGCAGCACAACATGTAGAGATGCAAAGACTTGCGACTGAGAACCAAAGGCTTGCTGCAACACATTCAGTTTTAAGGCAGGAGCTTGCTGCAGCTCAACACGAATTGGAGAGGCTTCATGCTCACATTGGTGTTATAAAAACTGACAAAGAGCAGCAAATGAGAGCTCTAATGGATAAGATAGCAAAGATGGAAGTTGATCTGTTAGCAGTTGAACCCATGAAGGCAGAACTTCAGCAAGCAGGGGCTGATGCCCAAAATTTGGTTGCTGCCAGAAAGGAGTTACTTGCTAAAGTACACCAACTCAATCAGGATTTGCAGAGGAGTCATGTGGAGACCCAACAGATTCCTTCTTTGATGTCTGAACTTGATGGCCTCAGAAATGAATATCACCATTGCAGGTACTTGCTTCTGCTGCCTGATGTAGTGTTGAATGAACTAACCTGGGAAACTGATTGGGTGGTTTATTTGAGTCTGACTATTACATTTATCACGAATAGCTTGCTCATCTTAATGCACATGAGCTGCTAATATTGTATTACGTCAGATTATATTTGGATTAGTTTGTAATTCTTTTTAGTGAAACTGTGGGCTTTTAGTCACTGTGGTTAGTACGTAGTAATTCTTTGGGACATAAGGCTGAACCATAGTTGTTTGTACCGTACCGTATCGTGTATCATTTTTCTCCATCAGATAGGTGTATCATATCATATCTTATCATAAATTTGTTTAAATATTTTAATCTATCAAATAGAAAAAAACAGAAAAATCAAGAACAATTTTAAACAATTCTTATAAATTAGGGTAAACATTAATCCATTGAACATTAATTCAAATTATAAGGTCAACTTTTATATTTCGTATTTCACCCTTCAGGCCTTCAAATATTTGAAGTAATTTACTTCCTCGGTTCTGCCTCATGCATTTCTCACTTAATTCATATCACTTTAACTATGGACTGCTCACCTCAGAGATGGTTTGAAGCTCCAAACATTAGTATTATATGTCATTTTCCAAATTGTTTACTATTTCTTTTGCCCTGCCCCAGCTGCTAGAGAGAAAATGGGTAACGATTGGCTCGGGAAATTCTAAGGTGGTCATTGGTAATGACATTCAGCAAATGGATTACTCTGGGTACTAAGCTTTACATCAGTATTCATGAATATTGGTTATATCAAATAAAGAATGTGAATCTATAAATAAAATATGCATGCTGGAGCATGATATTTTGAAAATACATCTTACATTGAAAATACTACATAGTTTCTTAGGTTTTTGTTAAACAAAACAATATGATAACAAAGGCACTTTTCTGCTGTCCTTTCCCAATACAAGTTAGAGAGCATGTTTCACACTCTTTTATAACTGAAGAGTACTTCTCCTCCTTGATGCTCGATTTTTGATTTGGTATCACTTGCGTTATTTTGTTTCCTGCAGCAGCTAATTTTGTGTAGTTGCATTGTTGATAATTTGAAACCACTCTTCATTAATAGGATTAGTTGTCTTAGACATCAGTTTCTATGTTAGCATCACCATTTTAGCAAAAATCAGTTTCTTAGGGGCATACGTGCGATATGCCACTGTATCGTGCGATACGTCCTGTATCGCACGATACAGTTCGATAATATTGCATACTGCGATACACGTCATGTATCGTATCGTAACTACTGCTTTGTGTTATAGGGATGCATACGACTATGAGAAGAAAATGTATAATGATCATCTTGAATCATTGCAAGTGATGGAGAAGAACTATGTTTCAATGGTAAGGGAGGTCGAAAAGCTTAGAGCGGAGCTGTCAAACGGCTCCAGTCATGAGAAGCATAGTAAGTATTCTGGATTTGTACCTGTAGTAGCTCATCTTGATTGCTTTCAGGGTGGTTATACATTATTTTGATGCAGGTGGGACATATGGAGTTGGCACTGCGTACAAGGAGAATGATGTTTCTGCATTCCATGCTGCTGGACAAAATGCTTATGGAGATGGTTATAAAACCCTCCAGCAGGTGTATAATGTTTCCAGTGCTTAGTTGACGTTGTTATGTCATGAAATTGGTTGGTTAAACTCTATGGGTTTCTAAACTTGATTCCTCTAAAGTGATCCTGATTGATTTGTAGGTTTTACCATGATTAACCCAACTAGGAGAGGCAATGGAAGAAAATAATACAAAACCATGAAATTGGTTGTGGATGCTTGCTCTATTAGGACTTTCACCATTTAAGACATGACTTGCCACCAAAACACTACCCATTTTTTCCCCGATAGGAAATTCAAGGTTAGGAAGACCCTTCAGGTATTACCGAAAGCAATCAAAACCATAACCAAGCAGTCTTCTACACTGAGTGGGGTCAGCTATATGGTTTCTTAGTTGCTATGCTGCTCAATCTTGTCTTAATGTGCACTAACTCCAAAAGGAAACATCATTTCTTCTTCTTTCCTTCCAAACCACCTTCAGCATGTTTCTCATTTTACTGTCAATTGGTATAATGCCATCCTTTTCTCTTAGGGTCACGTTATGGATCTGATGTTCTCTTGGGTGGCAATACATCTACCTCAGTGTTTTTCCTTCTATCACTAACATCTTCCTATGTTGATAATTGACTATCTAGTATCTAGGACCGATCATCCTAAAGATTTGTAATCTTATTGTGATTTTATAATATTCACCTTTCAGAACAAGTATCTTTTTGTTTTGGAGAAAACATGATGCACTTTCTCGTTTAGCCGACTTGTATTGATTATATTTGTGAGTTCTTCATTTATTCTCTCATCTGGTTGGATCACTGATCCTAAGCATTTAAATTATCTTTCTTGTGGATACGATCTGTACAATTTAAATCTATGTATCATTTTGTGTCATCCAAAATTTTAAACTTCCACTTCATATATTTTTTCTTTGCACTATTAAGTCGATAACCCTTCACTTCTAGTGCTTCTCTCCATAGTTCAAGTTTTGTTAACAATTTCTTGTTTCATCCATGAGCATAATGTCATCTTCAGATAGTTCCTGCCAAGACACTTCATCTTGTATGTGTTTCATTACTTTATCAAATAATTGAGATAAAGAGTCATAAGCTTAGTACTTACTCTTTACTATAATTTGATATCAACATCAAATCAGTTGTTTCTTTATGGGTGCTCCCCTTATGAGTCCAAAACAAGCTATTGCTTCGTCGTAAAATCCTTTTTATAAGATCTATATACTCTTCTTTTCTGCAATGTTTTCCCAAGGATCTCTTCCTACCATAACATGATCATTTCTAAATCAATGAACCCGTGTCTATGTTCTTCTCTTAGACATAAAGCATTTCATTAAGCGTCTTAGTAAGTGATAATTTTAATAGGGGATCTCTTTTGCTTAGTTTCTAATTTGTTCTGTTGTACTATATATTTGTTTAGACTTTCTTTTGACAGCGTTTTATTGTAATTTCATGGTTTGATTTAGATATTTGCCTTTGTTCTTGCATATGATATCATTGTATTTCTTCCTTCATTCCTTTGGTTCTTTCCCCCCCTTCTTTACATGACATCATACATTTGCAACCCAAGTGCTACCTTTCTTCTCAAATATTCTTTTGGGCTTTTATGAACATATCGTCTCACCTTACAAACTTGCAATACGAACCCTGTTTTATTTTCTTTTATTGAATGTACTCAAACATAACATAATTTATATGTCCTCTTGAATTAGGTAGCTCTCTTAGATTACTTCGAAAACATTACACTCTTAGATTCCTCTTAATGTAACGATTTTCTCTGTTGAGACATGTTGGATCAGGTATCCAGCTTGTCTTAGAATTATTTGTTAATTTTCCAACTTCACTTGAAGCAAGTAAGGACATATCTTTTCTCCCTGACCATCATAATTCTCGTATCTCCACCATGGCTTTACCTTGACCATACCCTCCTTCAAATCCTTGTCTATAATAATACCAACTTCAAGATTTCTCTTTACTTATGCGATAATGTAAAGCTAGCTTTGCAATCTTCTTCACTTTTCTCCAACTCCCCCTCTTGTACATATAAAAGGGTGAAACTTTATCTTCATTAGCTTACAATTAACATCCTAATGCCGGTAGTACTAATCCATGTCTCTATATTTTTTCCCTTAGTAACCTCCTTACTCCAACACCACCCCATGTAAGGGATTACCCTTGCATGACCGGTCCCAAGCTCGGATAAAGGAGGGTTGTGGTAGGCTTCCGACAGTCAGCGTAAAACTTTGTCGAACTTACCATGGATTCTACAAAAAAAAACAAAGAATCCATATAGCCGGCCCCACTATAATGTGAAAAGGCTTAGTTGTAGTTGTAGTAGTAACTTCCTTACTCCGACATCTGTTCATGGTGAAAACGCAAGACCCTGTATTAGTGACTAGATTATGTTTTTGCCCAACGGTTGGCTGTGGAGCAGTATAGTTGCCTAAGCTAATGTTATTCATGGCTTCCACTTTTGCTGACAAAAGTTGTGGTCTTTGATTCAAACAATGAACTACGCCAGAAAATTATGTAGCGATTTCAAGTACTAAAAGAGTGCAGAATTTTCACGTTTGAAAATTAAAAAAAAGCTATCAAGTTCAAGCCCTTCTTGGTGTTAACTTTGTACCAAGAAGCATACCACAGTTGGGGCTGTTGATTTTTGTTATTTGCCTGTGTCAGATCAATGTCAATATTACTGGTATTGTCATAGGAATAACAATAATGACATTCTTTTTCTGTTTACCTTTTGTTATCTTGTCTGTTCTTATTGCATCTGCATTATTTTTGGAGGTCGAACGAAGAAAATTCTAAATGATCATCGAACTGATTGATACTTTGTTTGATGTGTAGCCGCATGGACCACCAGTAGCAGCTGGTTCTGCTCGTGCTGGATATGACCCGGCTGCACCTGCCCATGCCTTGTATGACCCGGCTGTACCATCGCGCGCTGGGTATGATCCAAGTTCACCATACACTGTGGCTCCTGCTCCTGCCGCTGCTCCTTCTCATGCTGGATATGACGTTCAAAGGGGGCCCAGACCTCAGGCACCTGAAGCACCTGGAAGTGGCGGCCCTTCCTATGGTGGATCACAAGCTCCACCTGCTCGTGGAAGAGGGTACGATGTCCCTCGAGGCGGAAATCCCAATCGCAGATGAGTCAGTTATGATTGGACCTTATGAGGGCCTTCATGGTGGTAATGCTGATGGCACATGAGCTGCCTGGGACGTGTAAATGAGATCCTTGCATATCATTTGTTTTCTCAACAATGGCTCTTCAATGTTCGTCCCTTTTTCTCATCATGTGCCTCTTAATGTTGATCTGATACATTATAAGCTTTTGCTTCCCCTTTATAGCTGCTGATTGGAATCGCAGGTTTTGTGGATGATATTGAAATGATAAGTTTATTGCCTATATAGAGCAGATCTGGAGTTCCTTAGTTTAGTCTCTCTCTCTCTCTCTAGCGATACGTTTTTTTTAAATTATTTATCTGATAGAAGAAAATTCGAAACACGAGGTTGATTGAAAAGTGCCACTCTTTTAACTGTATTTATGGCAAATATGGGTTAAGTAGGCACCCACCAGATGCATAACAGGGTGTCGAACTCTTCCCCTACCATGGCAGGGCCTATGCCCCCCATTGGGGCCAGTTTATCTGTATGGTCATTCAAATACTCAAAGATAATATCAAGGAGCGGAGTCATTTAAGCTGTGTATTGGCGAACAAGATGAGTCTGTTGATTTGCAAAGTTTTGAAGTATTTGAATATGAAAATTTTGCAGTACTTGAACACATATGAGTACTTGGGGAAAGCAATTATATACCTCAAATCTTAGCTAAATTGAGTACCCTCAAAGTTGGGATAAACCACCTGCATGGTTCCAAACTTCCTCCCAGAGAGAATTGTTAATCTTGTGATCGGGTGGAAGTCTGCATATCACCACCTCGTGAATCGCAACCGAAACCATTTTTATGAATGGGGGCTGCATGTGTGTGTGTGCGCGTGTTAGTCTTCGGTGTCCCTTTGTAACAAAAGAGTATGCGTGAGTACTGTACTTGAAGAAACAACCGAAATCAAACACTTTGTGGAGGACCATGCGTGATCTTAATGGGTTCCATGAAAGTTCTCATGTTGGCATAAAGCACTTAATGATCTTGATGTATCATCCACATACCCGCACCCAAATCATGATACCCAAACATCTATGCACCCTAGGAGCAGTACAAAAATGGAAACCCCAACTCAAATTGGTCTGCCTTGATTTGGATCCATCTCCTGAATCCTTTGAACTGATGCCAGAAGCATCGAGCACCCCATGGATCGGGTCCAGGTATATCTGGCCGGTGGACTCTTTTTCTAAGCATAACACGAGCGTTCTCGACCATGTACGAGTCTCTTCATGTGATCCAATCTCTCACGTATAGTAAACCAATTCCAAATTACGACATATCCATTGGTGTATGATAAAGTGGTGTGAAAAGGCCCAATCCAAGTTCGTCTATCCAAACCCAGATCCAAGTTGCTAATTCCTTTTCTTTTTGACAAGGACATGATCTGGATTCCTTGAATCTGAAGATGTTAAGAGGCTGGATACAGAGAATAACTTCACCAATACATATCTAACGAACTTCATTTGGCTCAGCAAAAAATTTATTATCATTATTTACAATTTAAATGAGGTTCTAATTATCAAAAAATATCGAGTAAAACTTTAAAACTAATAAGCAAAAGATGCGTCCAAGTTAGCAAGGTACCATATGACATATGATGAAGTTCATGTTGGGTCTTCTTAATCACATCACCGGGACACTTCGACTTCATCTTGTACGGTGTTCTCTCACCTTGTGTCTTCATTTTGAATAAGAAAATGCACAAAATTAACATATCTCGTGTCATTTAGACGTGTCACAGCCTCTTAGCAAGAGGACAGCCAAAAAGAAAACGGGAATGCATTGACCTACTATGGAATCAATCAATAAAGGTTCCCTCATGCTCGCACAAAATCAGGACAGCATCTGAATCTGAGAAAAGTAAAACACCGACCCGATGCTTCGAGGTAACTGTTCAAGTGACGGAAAACAACGATAAACCAACTCTCTCTCTTATATAAGAAAGAGATTGGATTTTGCCATGTGTACTAATATTATCATACTTACTTTTGAAGAACTGTCAAAACTTTTTAAATTATACTCATGTAAAAAAATAATAAGTTAATCTGATATATATATATATATATATATATATATATATATATATATATATATATATATATATATATATATATATATGAGTGATTCTTATGCTCATATATTTATCTAAAATTTTAGGTGGTGAATCTCTATGTTTTTTTAGCACAAATCTTCTTGAATGCAATAGCAGTAGCAGGTTGATGAGGATTAGACATGATCGCTTCGGAAGTGGCTTAGGGATTTCAAGCATAATCGAACAGGATTAGCAACCGGCTGAAACCGAAAACAGTCAAATCAAACTTGGAACCGGATTCAAAGCAGTCTGAGATTGGAATCCGGCTGACCAAGTCAAGTGAGGCCTCTGCTCTAACCGAAATTAAGAAAAGTCAGCCCATGATTGACTCTGTGACTGAGTTCGCTCTACCTCAAACAGTTGCATGGTTAATTGTCAAAAGAACTTCTCTACTCCATCTTCGGGATAGAGTGCAACACAATCAAGCACATTGTTCTTCTACATATTTTCCCCATTTTGTAACTCGAGCTAATTAAGCTTACGTTACGACACTTAGTCATGGTTGGTTTGGAATCGGTTCAATGGTTTGTATGAAACTGAACTCAGCCAAAAACTGACTGAAATAGGAACTGGTCAACCAGATCTAAAACCATAACCAAACCAAAAAACTCCAGCTCGGTTAAGGTTCAGAACCGGCCGTTATGAATCGTGAACGGAACCAGGTAGAACCCGATTCGGCTAGGGTTGACGGTACTTGAAGAACCAGAACCAACCTTAAGATAGATCTACTGCTGCTAGCTAGAATTTACTTCAAGTATTTTGCCATGAGAGTGAGTGAGAGAGAGAGAGAGAGAGAGAGAGAGAGAGAGAGTGCAAATGACAGCTTTCGCATCGATGCTGCATGGGGTTGGCCGACCAGAAAGCACTCTTTTCCATTGACCTTTGATGCAACAAAATGGCTTGTATGAGTGAGTGAGGACCAAGCCTGGGCCACGTGAACCCACATGCCCCCACCCACTGCACAAGCAGCTCATTCTACCTAGTGGACCTTGCACTCTTTTTGCTCACGCTACGCTAGCTACACCAACGTCTTGTGCCTTGAAGATTTTTCAATATATTCCATCAATGATATGTGCATCACTAGTTGACTAACACAACTAACTCCCCTCTCAACCCTTATACACCACTTGCTTTAGAGATCATTACATATAGTTAATGAGGATCTCTCTCTCTCTCTCTCTCTCTATATATATATATATATATATATATATATATATATATATATAGAGAGAGATAGAGAGAGAGAGAGAGAGAGAGAGAGAGAGAGAGACTAAATCCTACTCACCAATGATGCTATCCACTTATGCTCAATCATTCTTTTTTCATAGCAATAATTAATAAGAATGTCCTTCGTAATTTCTCAAATATCTTCACAATATATATAGAGAGAGAGATTGAATCTACTCACCACTGATAATGTACTCTCATCTCCAATCATTATTTTTTCGTGAGAGGAGTGTAATAAGGATTTCCTTCATAATTTTAAAAATATTTGTAATTACACTCATATCCCAAAAAGCAATATCAGTGATGGCCACAATCAGGTTTCACACATACATGCATGCACGCTCACACACACACACACACACACACACACACACACACACACATATATATATATATATATATATATATATATATAGAGAGAGAGAGAGAGAGAGAGAGAGAGACTATGTGGATCCTTAATTGTTATTGTGCTAATATGCCATATTCATGTTTTTACTCTACAAAAGCAAGATCATACACATACATGCATGTGTGCGCGCACGCGGTCACACAGAGTGGTAAATGAGAATTACCACCATATTCTGACTATGCACAATAGCATTTAGTTGAGAAGGTAGTTCACTTTGGTCTGATCTGGATCGGACTCACTAATTGCCAAACCAAGTCTGTGCCTGATGAAGACTAAAGCTCTTTGGTCATGTGCCCCTAAACCTATCCATGTCCTTATCATATCAGTGCTTCGGATTCATTCAACAGAAACAAGATCTCCTCAGCAGGATGGACCACACTATGCAGTATATGTTAACATTCTGGATTTGGGTTTATCCAATCAACCTAAATCCATTTACTTTTTTTTGGGTCTTTGCAGCTTATATCCAATACCTGGATCCACTTAAAGGGCCTTGAAATCCAAACTTATATACAATATTGGACCATCAGAACTTTCAAATCTTGTTAGTGTTAGTATGAAGAACATCCGAGTTAGAGCGACATCAATGACCCTCTCTCTCTCTCTCTCTATATATATATATATATATATATATATATATAGTCACTTGGACTGACAAGACAATATAAGCAGAGTGATCTCTTTCATGTTCACTGAAACAAAAAACTGAAATCTGGTCATGTTCGGATTGATCTCTGTTTATAACACGAACATACCGGCACGACACGAACACGACTCGAAACAGAGAATCCCCACAGTGACTTGGCCGGTCTACAGCTAACTCGGTCCCCCATTGAGCATAGGTTATCGATCCGACTCTTTCATCAATGCTGACTCGTTCGCTATTGGCAGGCAAGACAAGGGCGGTACACGTGTATGACACCGACACCGTCTTCGCACGTGCGATCCTCTCTCGTCGCCTTTCTTTTATCTTCCTCTGTGTTGTTTGTTGTTGGTATACACATACATGTATATATTCGCTTCTCGAAAGAGCAGAAAGCTCCCTTCTTCTTTCGTGCCAGCCACAGTGGATGCATCTACAGACCATGACGGTGGTTTCTCGTCGCCGGAATACCGCTTCTCTGATACCGCCGGTGCATGTATGTATGAGATTTCTTTTCTTTAATTAGGATCAGTGGCTGCTGGAGTTGTTAGAGCAATATGTTTTACTCAAATTAGAAGCCACCCACTCTGGAAAGAAGCACCATACTAGTGTTTCCTACGTGGTCATCTTCGCGTTTGCTAGATTGGTGTCTTAACGAGAGAGAGAGAGAGAGAGAGAGAGAGAGAGAGAGAGAGAGAGAGAGAGAGAGAGAGAGAGCACCATCTTGTAGTAGAAGTGGTTTTCCGATAAAGGGATTTCTATCAGGAAGGAACACAATTTGCTACTGTTAGCGACTGTATACCAGTGGTAATTGAGTGCTTTTCTGACGATGGGAGCTGGCGTTCGGAGGTATTCCGGCGGAACCATGGTCGGCTGGTTGTATATACGTGTGTATTGATAGTGTGGTTCAGAGTCAGCACTTTTCTCTTTGCCTTCACTCGGTTGTCTTCCGGCACCGGAATCCCAAGGCCGACGGATTTTCTACATTTTCCGACAACTGGAAGACTCGAGCCAGGTATGCCATTTTCCACCTCTGCAAAACCGAAAAAGAACGTATGACTCGTGTCGTGTCTTTTCTATGATAAAATATATAGAATTGCAACTATATTGTGTCACTGTGACGTGTCTCAATGCAGAATTATATGTGATCGTAGTTCTGTTGCTTTAATTTGGTTTTACAGTAGAGATCAAGTGATACGCCATAACGCTCTGCATGAAAATAAGCTCGAGAAGACAGAAGCTTCTTAGACACGGCAGCGTCTACCCTTAAAAAAAATAAACAAATAAAAACAGTGGAAATCAAGGTCTCAAAGGCAGCAAGCCACCACACTACATCCCTTGGGTTCGTATATCGAGCTCACCTAACTTAATTGTCTCGTACTTGGCATGAATTAAACCAACAAAGTGAACTTAACATGAACAAACAAGTTGGTCACTTACATGCATAAATCCATGAACAACCAGACTCTATATTGAGTTGACAAACAAGTTATCACCAGCCCTATTTGCTCTCTCTCTCTCTCTCTCTCTCTCTCTCTCTCTCTCTCCACACACACACACGATATCTATCTAACTATCTATGTGTGTATTGCTCTATTCACGGGTTGTCCTTAAGCAAGTTCATGTTTGTTGTTCTAATCTAAGTTGGGATATGATGGTGGTCCGGATCTGATCAAGAGCAAACAAGGATCCAAATTCGGTGCCAACTAAATGACAATCCTATTTAACAAGTGTCGGTGTTCATAGAATAATAAGAAGGTGATCACTAAATTCCATACGCAATTAGCCCTACCAAAACCAAGCCTTTTCTACAGCAAGAGAGATCTGGTAGTGGGATTCTCCGGCGTCATTGTGGTCGGCCCTTGTGTCATACCCACATTTGTGTCCAAGAGGACAAATTCATGCTTTACATTTTTATTTCAATACTTTTTAGGCCTCCCCTGGCCTCTTTTGTCCAGATGACATCGTTAAGCACTTTGATGCTTTCTGTAAAATATGAGGTCCTCATTAGGCAATATGAGAAAGTGTAGTGGGTGATGAGATTGGAGGTAAGTTTTAGCACCCTAAATGAAATTTCTGAAAAGTGAAAAGAAGCCAATATGGGTCTAAATCTGCAGTGTAAAAGGAAACAGAAGAAGTTCTTCCTCACACACTGCTTCATTTAACTTTATTCCCCAATTCGACTTGCTTCCTCCACTCACATTACTTTCAGCCTTTGCTAAAGTTGGAAACTTTCTAATTTCTCTATTTTAGTATTGTGATTTCTTCCCTTGGTTACAAGCAGGCTCGTGTTCAGCTCTTCTTACTTGAAGCTTGTCTTAGCTTAATGTTTTATTTGGCTCGACCTGCCAATAAGTGAGATGAGCCAATAATAGGCTAGGCTCAGTTCATTTTTTAACCTTAATGAATGTTATAAATGTCAAATAATATGTATATACATACACACACACACACACAATATATATATACCTCGATTGGCAAATTGCACTGTATAGTTTGATATTGTGTGTACCTCGTTTTGTTTTTCTCCTCCAAAGAGTTCTTTTCTCAATAAAGCACTTATCTCTTCTCTTATAGAATGCATCTAAACCGTATCTATCGCATCACATGGTATACATCTGACTTGCTTTTTGTTACTAGGAACCAATGGTTCTTTATAATAGAGTGTCATACTGTATCGTTCAATATGGTAAAATCTCTCTCTAGAAGTGTATGTGGATTAAGGATCCATAACTGGGTCCAGGATGAATCCAATCAGTTGCTTTGTCCTATCGTGGGCAAACAGTCCCCTATGAGATGTCTGTGATGTTTGACAATGCCGAACCCCCATCACACTGAAGGGACACTTCTCAGTCCCTCCATTATTATGGCGTGCCCCTCCAAAAGTTAAACTTGTTCACCTTGTCCATCTACGATTTAGTCTCTAGAAGTGTATGCCTTTGTTACATGTGGGTTCGAATGAAATCATATCATATCATCTCCTTTAGGATGTAGTTGATTATTTTATTAGGAAGTCACATGCAGCTATCTCATTTGTGTCCATATTGTTTCTCCACGTAGCTTCTCTCTCACACACACATGAAACTACTGATGATATGGTATCATTTGTTGCAGATTTTGCAAAACCAATGTACTTTTCCTAAACTCAGGATTATTTATGTGTGTTTTTAACTTTATGGCCAACTTCTTTTGGACATTTTAAGTACACTTTTCAATTTTGTATTATTGGGTTTCCTTACTTTAAGAAGATTTTCCCTTTCTTCATGAATTCTGTATAGTTGCCTAATCACGAGGAATGATTGCTAATTCCCTCTAGTGGATTTCTGATTCATTTAAACTTTCTTTTTGATAGTGAAGTTGGGTCTCCTGATTTAGAACTCTTTAGATGATTCAACTCTGGCTCTTCACTCAAGAGTTTCAAACTAAAGACTGGTGCACATTCACCGTGTTCACATGACCTTGACAAGAAAGCAGATATGAAGTTTATGAAAATTGGAACAAGACCAGACACATTCTTTACTAAAGAGGCTACCAGGTATGTGTTGAAACATCGATGCATATTAACGTAGATTGTTCTACTGTTTAGTTGTATTCTGTTAGAAATGCCCGGGTTTTTGCATCTTTCATCTAAAAATGTATCCAAAACGAAAAGCTGACATGCAATTTGGGGTGTGAGAAGCAAACATCCAAGTGGTCCATGGTTCAGCATCAAGTGGATACCGCAGACCACTTGACCATATACCAACAGCACGAATAGTGACATGTCATTTCTTCGTTGGTTCCTTCCCCTCAGTAAATTTGATTGACATGCTGCACTTGGTGCAAAATCAGACCAAAATCTGTTATTATTGATCTTGAATTTTTTCCAATGTTGCAGGTCCATTACATTGGAAGTTCCCAGTGACTTGATCATACAAGTGAACAATACAAAGTATCTTCTGCACAAGGTATTTCTGATCTTCCTCAAATCATTTCGAACTTTCAAGGTATCAAGCTAGAATTGAGCGAGAAAATTGGCCGAGATAGCATTTCTGTAGGCACTAGAGTGTGTCAAAATGGTTAGATCCTCACCGATGATGAACCAGTTAGGTGAGAATGGACCTAGACTCTTTTAGTGGGTCTGCAGCCTTTTGTGCTGCTTAGGAATCAGAGCGTCTCAAAGTGGCAGACCATGTTGGCTAACTCCTGCCAATACATGTTGTCATGCCCGTTTTCTGCAGCATAATGTCCTTGCTATGCAGAATTGCAGATCATATGCTCATTTGGTGGCCTTGCAAATGGATCTGTGAGCCCCCAATTGTACTACTCTTTTTTAGTGTAGCAAGTATTGTGAAGAGAATACGAGGAAATTTTCTAATAAGTGAAGATAAGTTAATTACAACAACTAAGCCTTTTCCCATACTAGATGGGGTCGGCTACATAGATTCTTTGTTTCCACATAGAACTATCATGTGTCATGATAACAGCTAGATCATTCTTTATAGTTTCTTTCCAACACTTTTGTGGTAGTCTTCTTCCTCTTTTAACATTTTCACAATCTAATTTTTAATATCTTTTTATGGGATTGTCTCTTGGTCGTCTTTCTACATGTCAAAACTATCTTAAATGATTTTCTCTCATTTTATCCTCTATTGATACTACTTCCAATTTGTTTCTAATAACTTCATTATGCATACACTCTTTCCTTGTGTGACTACTCATTCATCTCAATATCATTATTTCTCCTACAAACATCTTTTGCACATGTTGATAATTAACTCCCCAACATTCAGAACCATAAAATATAAGAGGTCTAATTGTTGCTCTATTTACTTTTAACTTTAATGGTGTCTTTTTATCACACAGAATACTTGTAACATCTCAATCAATTTTTTCATCACTTTGAAAATTTGCCCTAGGTATTTAAAACTTTTCCCGTGAAGGATGTATTGTGTGCCAATCTTAATTTCTAAGTGCTCTCAAGTATCCAAATGATCAAATTTAGTCTTTGTTCTACTAAGTCAGAAGCCGTTACTTTCTAATGTTTCTCTCTATAGTTCTAATTTTCTATTAACTTTTTTCTTAGACTCATCTACTAACACAATACCATTTGCAAATAACATGCACTAGGGTACTTCATGTTGAATATGTTTTGTTAACTCATCAATGATCAATATAAATAAATATGGACTTAAAGTTGATATCTGATGTAACCCAACATTAACTTCAAAGGAGTCGTCATTTCTACATAAGTCCTCACACAAGTTTTTGCACCATCGTACATGTCTCTCAAATACCCTTTCGTAAGCCTTTTCTATATCAATAAATATCATGTGAAGGTTTTTTTATCTAAAATATTTCATAAGGCATCTCAATAGGTGAATCGCTTCAATAGTAGATCTGTCGGGCATGAATCCAAATTGGTTCTCTTTTATACTCAATTCTTGTCTTAAACTACGATAATTCTTTTTCATAATTTTATAGTATGATTCGTTAACTTGATACCTCAATAATTCGAACAATTCTTAATATCTCTCTTGTTTTTATATATGGGTATAAGTGTACTCACTCTCCATTCCTCAAACATCTTGTGGGTTCTTCATATTTCATTAAATAGTCTTGTGAGTCAAGTGAGCCCCACATCTCCTAAGATTTTTTTATAGGAATATTGTCTGGTCTTAAAGATTTACCAACCTGCATATATTTAAGAGTCTCTTTGACTTCATTCTTTTGGATACTCCAATGAAAATTATAGTTTATATACTTTTTTAATTTGGCTAATTCTCCTAAGCTAATACTAATATATCTATTTTTATTAAAAAACTTATAGAAATAATTTTTCTATCTATTTTTTATATGATAATTCACTACTAGAATCTTTTCATCCTCATCTTTGATGCATATAATAAAAGTAAGATCCTTAGTTTTGTTATTTGTACCCTTAGCTATCATAAAAATATCTCTTTAACCTTCTTTTGAGTTGCTTTTTATATAAATCCTTCCAAATTTTGATTTTTGCTTCACTAACGACCTTTTTCATTTTTTTTTTTGCTTTTTATAAGCCTCCAAAGTTTCACCAGTCTTCTTAGCATAATGCAATTTGTAACATACCTTTTTTGTCTTATTTTATCTTGCACCAGTTCACTACACCATCAAGATTCTTTTTGTGCCTCTACACCTCCCTTAGATACGCCTAACACATTTTTTGTCACTTCTCTAATATGTATAGCCATATTGTTTCACATATATGGTGTACTTATATAATTTCAAGCATCTCCTTTAAGAACTTTTTGTTTAAATATATTTGTTTTCTTACATTTGAGGTTTTACTGTCTAGTTTGAATAGCTCTATGCACTCTATTCTTCTTTGTCTACTATTTTACCTCCAAATACATTACTAAAAATCAATGTTTAGTTGTTAAGTTTTCTCTTGAAATTGCCTTGCAATCTTTACAACACGATCTATCTTTTTTCTTGCAAAAAAATAATCAATTTGTTTTTGTGATAAGTCACTCTTATCAGTAATTATCTCGTGTTTTAAAATTGTATAGGCTATAAAGAGATCAAAAGGCATAGCAAATTTTAAAATCTCTCCACCCTCATTTATATCTCCAAAACCATAGTTTTCATGAATCCCTTGAGATCCTAATGCATCTTTGCCAACATGTTTATTTAAGTCTACTACACTACCCTTTAAATCTACCAACTCCATTCCAAGTCTTTTCTTTTCTCGAGTACCATAATTTAAAACCTTTATGCTCAATCTCTTTTGCTTTTTCTCCAACCCACTTTGTCTCTTGTAAACATAAAATGTGAATCTTTTTTTGAATCATAGTATCTACCACATCTATTAATTTATCGGTCAATGTTCCAATATTCTAAGTACCAATATGAATATTATTATCTATAACTAACTTCCTTATCCCTTCATATGTTCATTTTGAAAATGTGGAGACCCTTAATATAACTTGTTCACTACATTCGGGTGATAATGTAGCGGGACTAACTTTTTTACTCACACAAGTTCATGATGTGAGAACCCTCTTTGCAATTGATTTACTACATGCGAATAAGGTTATAGAGACCATTGCTTACTTTCACTGCATTTGGGCTTTGTAGTGCATCTCTAAGAGAGAATGTCTTAAGCAATACTCATAATTTATAGAATTCATGGTAGATAAGTCTGACAAAGTTTTACGGTCGATGTCAAAAGCCTAACACAATGCTTCTCCTTTATGTGGGCTTGAGACCAACCATGGAACAGTGATCCCTTACATGGAATAAGTTAAATAATGAACCTAAACTTTTGGAACTTTAAGACAGGCTGTAATATGATGATTGCCTCGACCACTACAGCAAAGTTATCGTTTGCGTGTGTATGCACTCGTTCGGATGTGTGTGATGTGAGAGTGCGTTCTTATTTTTATGTTTATCTAGAATGTGGATAAACCACCTTTCGACGGGTTGGAAGAACCCAAAGTAAAACTCCGAATCTAGGAACCCTCCCAGGACCTATGCTGCGCATTCGGCTTATGCAGAGGGTATGGCCCAAGGAGTTCAAAGCCTGACTTCTGTCGTTTAAAACGTATCCGTGCCTTCATACCTTCATTGTTCTTTTATGGTCCTCCTCTTTATATCCTTAAAATATATCTGCATCATTGTTATCTGCTCTAAGTCTCAAGGAAAGAGAGACCAAAATTAACTGACCAGTAACATTCCCAAGATTCTGCAATAAATGCCAAAACTTCACTTTGTTCATTGGTAACCACGACAATTTAGATGCAATATTGCGTATTTTCAATATAGGATTGCTTCTTCTTCACAAAAAGAAAATCCTGCAGTCATTAATTGCACTGAAAGATTGGATGCCAATACCCAGACTGGCCGAAAACTTTGATCTTTGATATTGTTTCTGATGCAGTTTCCACTGCTTCCGAAGTGTGGCCTTTTACAGCAACTATGTGAGTCGACTAACTCCGATGATGAAATCATTGACCTTCATGGCATCCCTGCCGGGGAGGAAGCATTCGAGTTATGCGTCAAATTTTGCTATGGTATCTCAATCAACCTTAGTGCACAGAACATAGTCAAGGCACTATGTGCTGCACATTTTTTACAAACGAGTGAAGCGGTGGAGAAGGGGAATTTCATTAGCAAGTTGGAGCTGTTCTTTAGTTCATTCATCCTCCAATCTTGGAAAGACCCAATTGTCACACTCCAGTCCACCATGGCACTACCAACTTGGTCTGAAAACCTTAATATAACTGGCCGGTGCATCGATGCCATTGCAGGGAAAATCTTGACTGACCTAGCCAATGTGACATGGTCTTACACTTACACTAGGCCAGGGTTCAATGAGAAAACCCACAAGCGAGCTCCTCGAGACTGGTGGACTGAGGACATTGTGGATCTGGATGTCCTTCTATATCAACAAGTTCTATCAAAAGTCCGCTCTTCCATCCAACCAGCACTTGTTGGTGAAGCATTGCATGTTTATGCATATCATCACTTGCCAAACGAATCAGCTACTGAAAGTACAGAGAGTGTTGGGAAACGCATGCAGGTATTGGAGTTTGTTGTAGCTAATATCCCAACCCCAAAAGGGTCAGTGTCCACCGGGTTTTTGCTGCGGCTTTTGAGACAGGCTAGTCGACTTGGTGTATCAGATTGGGCCGTGTCGGAGATCATGAGAAGGGCAGGAAGGCAGCTAGAAGATGCCAAGGTTGTTGACCTTATTAAACTCAGAGGATCGTCAAGTTCTAGTTCTTTTCATGACATAGACATGGTTAGGACCATGCTAGAACATTTCCTAGTGGAGCACAGAATACCTGCGAGGCCAGAATTCAATTTGAAGCAATCAGATGATAACAGATCACATCAGTCTATGATGAAATTAGGGAAATTAATAGATTCTTATCTACTTGAAGTTGCACATGACGAAAAACTTCCAGTGTCCAAGCTGACTGACTTAGCAGAGATGCTGCCAGAGAATGCCAGACCAGATCACGACGGTCTCTATGGAGTCATTGATATTTATCTTAAGGTAATTCTGAATAAAATAGCTGTGCTTTCGGCAAAATCATGGTCGACTTGACCCCTAAGTTGGACTGTGCATATACTGTAGGTTAACATTCTCACTTGAGTTAGTTCATTTGCTATAGCAGACGAGGAAAAATGAAGTGCTCCCTGTTGAGCATTTAAAAGTGGACGAAGGATGTGTTACGTGTCGGGCATTCAAACGCAATTTTAATGTGGCAATTCTTCTCGGTTGATTGTCTTCTGTAAATCCAGAAATTAGCAATTCAGTGTTTATAACCTTTTTCATGGAAATTGCCATTAACCGCTAATTATTATTGTCAATAACAGTCTAACACATACATTCTGAACTTGGAAAGGCACAAACTGAGATATTCAATGATATGAGTCTAGTTTTTCCACGCCATTAATGAAGTATTTGAAATCATTACTTCCTTGATAATCAACGTTTTGTGAACTTAGTTTAACTCTGAGTATCACCACGTTCTCTTTTGAGTTGCAGAAGAACCCTGATCTCCCAAAGACTCAAAAGAAGAGGCTATGCCGAATTCTGGATTGCCGAAAGTTGTCGACAAATGCATGCATGCATGCGGTTCAAAACGAGAACTTGCCCATGAGGACTGTGGTGCAAGTTCTCTTCCTCGAGCATGTCAGGATGGCCATGTCCACTAGCAAAAACCCACTGGAGTTACGCCAAGATATTAAGGCAATGTTTCCGGTCCAGCAAGAAGACATGTCTAGGTCAATGCCACTGACAGACAAAGGAAAGAGCCTCCTGACTGGAAGAGTAGTGATGGGCACTGGTAGAGAGAGTGAACAAGTTCAGAAACCAAAAGATGTGAGCATTACCAGAGATGAACACAGAAAGGACAAGAGAACGCCGCGAGCTTCTGAGAAGTTGACAATTAGAGAGGAAATGCATGTTGGCAAGACAGGTGAGATTAGAGAGGAAGATAATTCTAAAAGAAAGATGAGGTCCAAGGCAGTGCCGCCTGTGACAAGTGAAATCGTAGAAGATGATTCTACTACCAAGATGAGGCCTAAGGGGATGACAAGCAGCCAGCAGAGGACTACAAAGGTGGTTTTGAAAACGCCGAATAACAGAGGAAGCTAGGTTCCATCAATTACATTATCTTCCAAACCAGTTATTCAAATTAAAGGGTATGTGATGTACCCTAGAATTCTGTTTCCAGCTTCACTTATTTCTATGAAGTCCTTTCTCGTTTATGTGATCAAATTCTACAAGGGATTATTTGCATAATTTTTACAATTTATCTCCCATGTGGAATAATTGTATATTTCGCTGTAATAAAGCACAGTCGGCAGAGTTGTTGCCTCGAATTTTGATTCCTTAATTCATGCTTTTTGAGTCAACATGGGAATGCCAAGTCAAACGGAATATCTCCAACCCAAGATAAAAGCTGGTAGGAATGGCAACCGCATTGTGTCATTTCTTGTTGTGTCAAGATCAGTTAAACCTGAACATGCCTGATTTCTTTCATATCACTTTGATTGGACACGAACATGAACTTCAGGTCATGTTTGAGTAGGGCCATCATGTTGTGCTTGAAAATTCCAGCAATTTTGTGTCTACGAGTCATTTTTTCAGGACTATGTTTGTGTGCGTGTCTGTGTCAGAAACAGTCAACCCGAGCCTGACCTGATTCTGTTGCCTTTTTGGGCAGACACAAGAAGCATGGACTTCTGATGTTGTGTCTGTATCGGGTTTTCATGTTGGGTCTGAATTTGCCACCAGTAAAAACTGAATGTTAAAGTACACTAAATAGCAGCTATTGATCAATGCTAAGACAGGTTGTTCTCCAACATTATGTTCTTATCAGGTCAACGTCCTCTTAACACCCTCCCAGATGCGTGGTTAGCACTCAGTTTGATACCGGTATCAAACTCACAACCTTCATGTTGTGACTCGAGCCCCTGCCAGGTGAGCTAATACTGTGTGTTAAAGTACAAAGTACTGGATGTGTTAATACCACATAGGCAAAGCATTTCATGCTTATGAAAGAACTGGAAGCTTTTAATTTTGCTGTCATGAACAGGGCCGCCTCTTGGTGGCAAATGGATGAACTAATATAGACTAAATATTAAGAATTATCTTGATTCAGATGGTCCCTGAAGACTGCCATTTCAGCATGTTTGCAGAAGGGTACATCCATAATCCCAGAGGTTCCGGTAAAAATAGTCAAAGAATACCAACCGTCGAACACCTTTGAATCACATCGCAGATTTAATTGCATATTGGTGTAAAGGACTTCTGAGTGCTCCTAGCGATACATATCAGATTTAAATATTTGGTGTAATGCATATTTTATGGGATTTTTCCTCTAGCTGTTTCATCAGAGAACAATAAACTCTACTCATTCGGAGATGAAGTTATACATGACTCGGGTACTATCACAACCACCGGCCAGTGGAAACTGGCTCTTGCCAACAAGTCTTGATTGATTCAGTCAAGACCAACTAATCAAATAAGCCAACTGAAACAAAGTCAAACTTTTGCTTCAAATCAAGTTACACAAAATGAAGATAGGAACTGCTATAAAGGATCGAAATATCTTAGTGCCACAGGCTCATAGTTAAAGGGTTCCTGTTTCTTCGACGAGTACAACGATGTCTAAGAGAAACTGTTCAAAACCATCAAACTTTTGCTGTGGAAAACTGTCTAGTTCTAACTTGAGTACTTTGCCAGAGACAACCACAGAAGACCTTGTACTGATACGATTTCATCTCCACACAAGAACCTACATCCAAAGGAACCAATATATTCATGTTCAGGGCGTAGCCATTTAATGGTTTAGACTCTAGTGTCTTACCAGAAAAATAAATGAGATTCGAAGCTAGAAGCCAAACAAGCAAAACTGATATTGTTTCAAGACCAAAAGTTTCTAGAAGATGATGCTTCTCAAGATAAAAGGAATTTGATGAATATTCTCGAATACGAACCTGTGTTGAAACTTCTACTCCTTGGATGTGATGACCAGCAATCCTAGTGCTCCAATAAGCAGATACTGCAAAAGTGGACAAAATATTAACAAGGAAGGCATAAGAACTTTTGACCATTATCATGCAGCAGCCACATCTGAGTCTGCATCTATTTTCTACCTTACCCTAAACTATGGTTTTTGCACAAGGACACCTCAAGAAGCCAAGAACCTAGCTAGTTTCTAAGGCTGCTTTTCGAGCCGTAAAAACTAGCTGACAGAATTAACTATTTTGTCAAGTAAACCTAAAAAAGTACTTCACCAACCAGACCCACCGAGGTACCAAAAGTAATTTGGTTCCCAGACAAATAAATGCATAGATAGAACCAAAAAATTGAAAAAGGACTATTGCGTCAGTGAACATAAAGCAGTAGGTATATTCTTAATTCCCCAGTCAGTTCTGCTGTGAAACTTCCTAGACAATATGCACACCAACAAGCCTCAAGTAAATACAAGTTACGAAATTTTCTTGTGATCATTTAGGGAGAAAACAGAAGGTGCCTCCCATCAAGAGAAACTCCACATTGCCGACCATGCCAGGACCTGGAGATCAGTGTCCTATTATAATTATTCATTTCAACTTGATTCATATTTCATAAGTAAGATCTTGCATTCACTCTTTGAAGCCCACAAAGCAAATAGAAATGACAAGAAGAAAAAGAACATAGCAAACCTTGATAATAGGTTTTTCGGTCATGATAATTGTGACCCAGCCTACATATGGCAAAAACCTGCCATTTAACCACAGTTTCAGTCATATTTGAACAATTCAAAAGCAGCACTTGCAGATATAAGCGATCTTCTTTTCCAATTACAGAGCATATTACCCAACAGCTCTACCCATAATGTGATGTTGCTGAAGCCATTGCTGGCCATGGGCATATAAAAGCCTATCATCTCCATAATTGTTATCTCCTGATAAATTGAATAAACAAGAGAAAAACTGCATTAATATTAAGCTCACTTGAAACTATTCATTTGTAGCTACTAAGAGCCCTATTTTTAAATCTTGGATAAAAACTCACAAACCTTTCGTAAGCACATCTACTTCACCCGTGTCTGTCCGTTCATGAACCTGGGAAAGAAGACAAATGATCTCCTTATCACATAGATAGTATTCACTAAAACTCATACTTCCACCAAACAATTCAATTTATAGCTTCCTTTTTAATGACTTCCAAAATGATGCTGTTACCAGTCCTCTGGTGTACGAGCGAGCGGTTCACACATGGCAAATTCAGAGCCTCAATTGCTTGAGTTCAGTTATTTAGGAACTCATAAGTTTAATTTTAATCATTTTGATTCATTTGTAATAGTTGGTAGTTTGCAACAATTGGTGTTTGTCAAAGAAGTTATGTCCTCTGCTTCCCTTACTTTAAGGGGGGAGTTACATCTCCACTTTCCTTGTTTTTAGGGTAGTTGTGGAAGGAAGTTGTTTCCTCCACTAACCCTTGCTTTAAGGGGTGGTTATGCCTCAACTTTCTTTGCCTTTAGGGTGGTTTTGCCTTCATGGTTGTATTTAATAATTTTCCAGAAATTAATGTAAGGTAAGTAGAAGTTATTTCATGTGTTCAAGAACTTATCTCAGGAGATTGCTGGTTCTCTAAGAAATCAGATCATAGGAAGAAGGGAAACTCCTAAAATCTCTTCATCTTGCATTACTAGATTTCATGCTGAAGATACACACCTGACAACCAGATCTATTGCAAGGGATCGTAACATTTTGGTATGAAAGCAGGAGATTACAGGTGAACAACTTCAGCAGCAATTAACTCAGCTGTTGTGCCCATTCAGAAAAGAATGGGCAGCTAACATCACTCGACAATAAGCCATCAATGCTCCACTTGACTCCCTTGCTAGGTATTAAAGTATAAATGTAATAGGAGACAGGCCTGGCCCCAACTAGCCATTGGGGAGCTCTTCCTCACATGCTGACATGCTGTCTTCTGTAAATTCCTTCTCTCTAGCTCTATAAATAGAGCACTCCTACATACACTGTTTTGACAGCACTTTAAATATTTGTTTGACTCATTGAGTGTATGATATTCAAATTGTTTTGATTATTTGATCATCAAGAACTTTATACTTGAAAACTTTGTCAATTCTTGTTCATGTTATTGGGATTTGGTGTAGACAAGTTAAAGTTTCATTCTTACATGATATCACAGCGTACTCGAAAGCATCAAACAAGGCTACATTGAGAAGCATGCCCAACTTGAAATAAGTTTTGTCTTCTTGTCATTAATATTCAAAGGTTGAGGTAATCCCCAAAAACTTGTCTATTTGGAAAAATGGAAGGTAAAAATCAAGTGTTTCGTTGTTTGCTTAACCCAAATTGCTATCAAAGTTGGTATCAAAGTTGGGCAAGAATAATGAAAAAGTATTTTTTATCAAAAGACTATTGAGACTACGTTGATGGCACTATTCAAGAGCCAAATTTGAAAAACTGATGGACTTGATGAAGATGATATCATCAAGGCCCAAGAAAATTATAAACAAAATTTGAAAATAAGAGAAAAAATGAACGCAAAAGGTACTTGAATTATTTATAAAAATGTAGACAAAAAACTTCGTAATAAAATCAATATCTTTAATAATGCTTTTGAAACACGAGAGTTTATATAGTACTCAACTCAAGTCTTGATGTTCCTGCTCATCAAAAAGTGACAATAAGTCTTGATGTGCCTGCTCTCCTTACAATAGTCACAAATAACACTTTTATTGAGCTATGGAATCGTGGGCCTCATGATAGTCTTGTCTTGTCTTTCAAAATTCTTGGCAACTTGTAAGTCTTTAGATTTGCCTCCGGTTTAAAAGTGACAAGAACGGCCTCCTTGAAAGCATTAAGGTTCTTCAATCTAGTTTCTTTCATAACTATATCGTAAAAATTATTGGTTATCTTGGTATTCTTGAAATTCATCCATTCTTTAGAGTTTTTCAAAATTGTCAAAACTTCGTAGTTGATTTCATAATTCTTAAAAAACATTTTGATAATCCCTAATGCTTAAGTTGTGTTGCTTAAACAAAGATATTCAAGGTAGGGAGATTTTAAATTTTGCTATGGCATTTGATCTCTTTATAGTCAATACAATCTTCAAAAAACGAGATGAACATTTAATTACTTATAAGAGTGGCTTATCACAAATACAAATTGATTATTTGTAGAAAAAAAGATAGTGTGTTGTAAAGATTGCAAGGTAATTGCAGGAGAAAGCTTAACCACCCAACATCGACTTTTAGTTATGGATTTACAAATAAAAAACTGGACAAAGAAAAAAAGAGTGCATCGAGCTATTCAGACTAAATGGTGGAACCTCAAAAGCGAGAAAGAAGATATATTTAAACATAAAGTCCTTCAAGGAGATTTTTGGAATTATGTTGGTACACCCTGTGATATGTGGAACAATATGACTATACATATTAGGAAAGTGGCGAAAGATGTGTTATATGTATCTAAGGGAGGTGTACCGACACAAAAAGAAGCTTGGTGGTGGAGTGAAGTAGTGCAAAATAAAAAAGGCAAAGAGGGCATGTTACAAATTACATTATGCTGAGAAAACTAGTGAAACTTTAGAGGCTTATAAGAAAGCAAAGAAGGAAGCGAAAAAGGTCGTCAGTAAAGCAAAAGCTAAAATTTGAGAGGATTTATATAAAAAACTCAACTCAAAAGAGGGTGAAAGAGATATTTTTAGGATATATAGGGCTAAAGATAAGAAAACTAAAGATCTTAATTATGTTAGATGCATCAAAGATGAGGATGAAAAAATTCTAGTGGCAAATGATGATATAAGAAATAGATGAAAAAAACTATTTTTATAAGTTTTTTAATGAAAATAAAGATGTTAGTATTAGCTTAGGAGAGTTAGCCAAATCAGAAAAGTATATAGACCACAATTTCTACCGACGTATTCAAAAGAATGAAGTCAAAGAGGCTCTTAAACATATGAAGGCTGGTAAATCAGTAGGACCAGATAATATTCCTATAGAAGTTTGGAAAATACTAGGAGAAATAGGAATCACTTGGCTCACAAGACTATTTAATGAAATATGGAAACACCAAAAGATGCCCGAGGAATGGAGAGCAAGTACACTTATACCCATATATAAGAACAAGGGAGACATTCAAAATTGTGCGAATTATCAAGGTATCAAGTTAATGAGCCGTACTATGAAATTATGGGAAAGAATTATCGAGCGTAGGTTAAGACACGTATCAAGTACAACAGAGAACCAATTTGGATTCATGGCGGGCAAATCTACTATTGAAGCGATTCACCTTTTGAGACATCTTATGGAACATTTTAGAGCAAAAAAGGAATACCTTCACATGATATTTATTGATCTAGAAAAAGCTTATGATAGGGTACCGAGGGAGGTTCTTTGGAGAACTTTGGAAAAAAGAGGTATCCCATTGACATACATTAACCTTATAAGAGACATGTACGATGGTGCAAAAACATGTGTGAGGACTCACGAAGAAATGACAGACTTCTTTGAAGTTAATATTGGGTTACATCAAGGATCAACTTTAAGTCCATACTTATTTATAATGGTGATTGATGAGTTAACAAAACATATTCAAGATGAAGTAGCTTGGTGTATGTTATTTGCATATGATATTGTGTTAGTGGAGGAGTCTAAAGAAAAAGTTAATAGAAAATTAGAACTATGGAGAGAAACGTTAGAAAGCAAAGGCTTCCGACTTAGTAGAACAAAGACAAAATATATGGAATGTAAGTTTGATCATTTAGTTACTTCAGAGGGCATAGAAATTAAAATTGACACACATTGCATCCTCAAAAAAGAAAGTTTTAAATACCTAGGGTCAATTTTCCAGAGTGATGGAAGAATTGATGGAGATGTTATGCATAGAATTAATGTTGGTTGGTTAAAATGGAGAGGAGCATCAAGTATTCTTTGTGATAAGAAGGTACCATTAAAGTTAAAAGGTAAACATTAGAGCAACAATTAGGCTTGCCATGTTTTATAGTTCTAAGTGTTGGCCAGTTAATCATCAACATGTACAAAAGATGTTTGTGACAGAAATGAAGATGTTGAGATGGATGAGTGGTCATACAAGAAAAGATTGTATAGATAATGAGGTTATTAGAAACAAATTAGGAGTGCCACCAATAGAGGATAAAATAAGAGAATATCGTTTAAGATGGTTTGGATATATAGAAAGAAGATCAAAAGAACAACCTATAAAAAAGTATGAAAAACTAAATTTGGAAAGTATTAAAAGAGGTAGAGGACGACTACAAAAGTGTTGGAAAGAAATAATAAAGAATGACCTAGATTATTGTGAGTTAACTGCTAACATGGCACACGATAAGGCTCTTTGGAAATAAAGAATCCATGTAGCCGACCCCGTCTAGTATGGAAAAAGGCTTAGTTGTTGTTGTTGTTGTATGCCTTTAGGTGAGAGAAGTTTTATTACAAGTAAACCCTTTGAATTGGTTCATTCTGACATTTGGGGATTCGCTCCTATTGCCTCTAAAAGAGTCGTATACTAGGTGACTTATATAGATGATTTTAGTAGATATACTTGGATATTTTTCTTAAAACACAAATATGAAGTTTTTAAAAGTTTTTTGACATTTCATATTATGATTAAGAACCAATTTGACACCACCCTTAAAATCTTGAGATCGGATTACGGTAGTGAGCATATATCAAAAGAATTTCAAAACTATTTGGAAACATGAAATTTCATACCAAAAATCTTGCACAAAAACCCCACAATAAAATGGTTTAGTCGAACGAAAACATAAACACATAAGAATTCTTATGAGCAAAAGCTACCCTTACCGTCATATATCTAATAAAAAGAATGTCTTCTTCTCAACTTGGTAATATTTCGTTTATATACATAAGAATGATAAATTATCTCCCAGAGCTATAGAGTGTGTCTTTCTTGGTTATGACATTGGCAAAAAAGGGTTATAGATATTTTGATCCCAAAGAAGATAAACTTTATGTAAGAGATAGTCAAATTTTTAGAAGATAACTACTACTATGTCTCTAACATTAAAAATAAAGAAAAATATACCTCTCTAAATCAATTTGCTAACTTAAAAGATAGTGAAAATGAAGATAGAAATAGAGAAGAAACTATGGATTAGAGGTAACAAGATGCATGCACACATTTGGAAATGAGAGAAAATAACGAGTCCTGTGATGTTATAGAGCCTTTTCCATTCCACTACACTAGAAGACCTAGAGGAAAAGAAAATATTAGCCACCTACAATCCCAAGGCCCCCACAAAGATTTGTGTCCTATGAAACCTTTGAACCTCAAAGAAAATTTTTATTGTCACCATTTTACAAGTAAAAGAACCAAACTTCTATAATCAAGACAAGGGTACATGAGAATGGGAAAATGCTATGAAAGAAAAATTAAAGGCTTTAGATAAAGCTCAAACTTTAGATATTGTACCTAAACGTAAGAATAAAAAACTTATTGGGTGTAGATGGGTATATAAAGTAAAAACACAGAGTGATGATACCATAGAAAGATATAAAGCTAAACTAGTAGCTAAAGAGTATACTAAAGAATACGGAATAGACTATGAAGAAACCTTTGCTCCGGTTGCTAGAATGACAACTATGAGAAATTCAATAATCTCTTAGTGCTATTAGAAAGTAAAAAGTTTTTCAATTACATGTTAAGAATACTTTCTTGAATGACAACCTAAATGAAGAGGTTGATATGATTCCCCCAGGATTATATATCCCTAAAAATAATTTCTTAAGTTAAATAAAGCCTTGTATGGTCTTAAGCAAGTACCTAAAACTTGGTTTGATAGATTTGAAAGCTTCATGCATGCTCATAATTTTCTATCTTTTTATACTAACACATCATTACTTGTAAGGAAGTCAAATAAAGCATTATAATACTGCTTTTGTATATTGATGACATGATCATCACTAGAAGTGATGAAGATCGCACATTACAAATTAAAAAGGATCTCCACAAGGAGTTTGAAATGAAAGACCTTGGTTTGCTTAATTACTTTTTAGGAATTCAAATTATACATTATGATAGATGATACTTTATGTATTAAACAAAGTTTACTAGTGACATTGTTAGCAAGATAGGTTTAACTGATGAGAATAAAGTAGAAACCCCATAAGTACTTTGAACAAAATTTAGAGCAACATATGGTGAGAAAGTGAAAGATCCACACCGTAACGACAACTGGTAGGAGCATTGACTTATCTCATTATCACTCGCTCAAACATATCACATGTTGTACACACTGCAAGCCAGTTTCAACAAGCTCCTACTAGTGCTCACATGAGTGCAGTTATGAAAATCATCAGATACATTAAGCACTTTGTGGATAAGGGAGTATTTCTAACTTCTTCCTCTTCTCTTGATTTAACTGCATATACTGATACAGATAGGGGTGAAGATATCAACAATCGACATTCCACCACCGGTTTTTATGTATTCTTAGGTGAGTTTTTAATCTCCTAGAAATGCAAGAAGCAACAAAAGGTGTTGTTATCATCCACAGAAATGGAATACCGAGTCATAACGACTAATGCTAGTGAAATCTCATGGATTATAGAGGTATTAAGAGACATGGGGGTCACTCTTCAACAATTATCCTCGGTTTTGTGACAACAAAAGTATCATGTCCATAGCATCTAACAATATCTTCCATAAAAGAACGAAACACATTAAGATGAACTATCATTTTGTTAGAGAATAATGTTTGAAGAAGCTAGCTTTGTGCTATGTTCTCTCGAAACTACAACTTAGAGATTTTTTTACCAAGTCATTGTCGGCTCCTAAGTTTAATTTTTTGTTGGATAAACTTTCGGTATACTGGCTCGATCACTAAGGCCAGGGCCAATTAGGTATATTGGCCCCAATTAGCCATTGGGGAGCTCTTCTTCACATGGTGTCTCATGTAAATTCCTTCTCTAGGTCTATAAATAGAGCATTCTCCTCCATCAATAATATGCAGTTTTGGCAACACTTTGAATATTTGTTTCTCATTGAGTGTATGATATTCGACTTGTTTTGATTATTTGATTTTGATCATCAAAAACTTAATGCTTGAACTTATTGTCGATTCTTGATCGTGTTATTGGGATTTGGCATAGACATGTTAAAGTGTCATTCTTACACTAGGGACCTAAGTGTGATAAGATGAGAAGAAGACTTATGGATCACAGAAGCCATAATCATAGAGATGTGAATCATCCAACAAAGGCAAGAACAAAGACATGAGGAAGTTCCACTTAATGAGATCACTAAGTTGCATTTCCTCGATTCAAAAGACAGGAAGACCCGTTGGGTTGGTTAAACAAGTGTGAGCATCTTTTTCACCATCAACAAACTATGAAAGAAGACAAAGTAGGATTGGTTCCTTACCACTTGGAAGGCAACCCTCAAATGCGCTTCCTTCAAACACATTTGACTTAGGAAGAATTTAAACGCCAATGTCATTTGCAGTTTGGGCCACCCATCCGAAGTCATAAGATGGGGAAATCAGCCAAACTAAGATAAAATGGGTCCATAGTGGATTATCAAGAGAAATCTGAGCAACTAGTTTCTCGGGCAAGGACGCTTCTCCAACACAAAAGATGGGCTCTATATCAGGGAATTACATGACTATATATTGATGGAGGTGGAACTACATAATCCTTCAGATTTAGCAACAGCAATTAGTCTATCTTGACTTTATGAATGTAAGAGTCAACCCCTTCGTTCATCAACATCAGATAGATATGAATCAAAGTCTGAAATGGAGAAAAGAAGACTGAAGGGCCTATGTTACAGTTGTGATGAGACTCTTTCGGACTGAAGCCAATAGATTGGTGGGCAATCTAAGAGACTCTTTTGGATTGAAGTAGTTGAGGAAGAAGATGAAAATGCAACCAAAGAACGAGATTTACAAGAGGTGCAACCACCACTTGCTCACAAAATGGGGTGAGTATTCTATTCACCAATACAGGAAACTTTTCATCATATGTGATTTTCGTGCCTGAACCATGCATCAAAGCACCCACAAGAGGCATAGTCGGCCACAGTTTATGCAGCGCAATAATCACAGAGTCGCAGACCTGAACTGTGCAATATGAGGATGCAAGCAGCAACAGATTGATAAGAAAGTAAGGAAACTATAAGTTCTTTTCACCTTTCAGACTAGACCAGATTAATAAAAACATAGTTCTGTTTGAATTACCAAGGATTATTTCATAAATTAAAGAGAAAGAAGATTAAGATGGGGCACCTTGATTACTCGATGGACAATGGGAATTTCCCGACCCTGCATCAAGTAATGACAATAGTACATCAGAAGTTAGAACACATGCAACTGACATAATCAATGGAGTCTTAAAGTGCAAAACATATTAAATAATGATCAGCAAAGCTGTGCCCGAAATTGGTTGCCTAAGTCCTATAAAATTTTATTTGCCTATGTCAAAATGATTTTGAGGGTGTGTTGCTGCATAGAAGCAACTTAGATCCAATCTTCAAAGATGATGACTAAAACTCTAATGCAAAGTCATAGTAGGAACTAAATTGTCCCACCAATAATGTCATTCAAGATAGAACTGAGAGATTCGAATTTCTTGTGCAACATCAACTGAAAGGATGACTTTTCTAGGACTCCTCCTTTAGCCAGCACACCTTCCTCTCACCACAAGGGAAATGGTTCTTGCCCCACCATTAGCGTTCAGCTCTTTCACTTTGTCCGCAGGTTATGTGTATTGGTGTGTACAGGCATGTATGCTCTTGAGAGAGTGAGAAAGTGAACGTGTGTGTGTGTGTGTGTGAGAGAGAGAGAGAGAATATGCCAAAAGGGAACATACATCAACATTAAATACAACAATCTCTCCAGCACGAATTGGGTCCTTACTCATGTGCAGGAACAGTATGTCACCCTAAAAAGAACCAATGGTGTTAGAAGGAACACAGAAGGTCTACTATAGAAAAGAAGCTACTGAGTCAAAGTTATTATTGTAAAAATTGGCCACAGAAAAGTAAATAAAATCAGACATAATATAATCATGAGTAAGAACCGATGCCCATAGCCAACATTAACTGCAATGATGTTAATGGACAAAAGGAGAAGGCTGCCTTTTGTTCAAATAAATTATCTCATGGTCAATGTCAGATAATGAGCACCATTTTCTATAACAGAATACGAAGCTACTTAGACAAGAAATATCATTTTGCATTAGAGAAACGTAAATAAATAGATAATCAAGATATCTCTTACTACAAATTTGTGCCTTGAAAATGACATTTAAAACAATAACAAATTTTTGTTAGGTTAGAAGGGAAAAAGCTAGACAAAAAACAAATATCAGGTTTAGAAGAAGGTTGGGACATGTAAAGAACAAAAATAAGAGAGTTCTGAATGGCAGACTAACACATGTCTTTTGTCCGCCATAAAGCACATGCAAGTTTGAAAGACAACTTTTGTGTCTACCCATAAAAAGTACCAGGTTTACTAGTCAAGCACGATAAAGTGTCAATTCACGTCAAACTAATGGATGCTGCAGTAATATGAATTATCAATTACATGATTCTTTAGCAAAAGGAAAAAAATCTCTGGGGTAGTACCGTAGTAGTAAACTTATACTAATCAGATAGGAATAAATCAGACAACCGGGTAGCTGGAAGGACAATAAAAGCAAGAAAGCTTGTATCTCTGTCAAATAGCAAATGTATGTGCCCGAGAATTATGCTAAAAGCAAATGTGCTATTATCATGCCAAACAAGTATGGGTGCAGATATGGTCTGTGGGCCTTTGAAATCGTTTTCCTCACAAACAATTCCAGTACCCCATTGGATATGGTAGGGTATTTTGTGCAAATCTCCTTATCCTAGAACAACCTATCATAGGAGTTTGGAGCCACCTTGCATAGGAAACGGCTACTTTGGTATAAGAAGAAAATTGGGATCATAATCATCATAGTGAGCTAACATCCCATTTGACAGCCAAAACCTCCAGCCATTCCAGGTCTGGAGCACCGGAGCTAATATGGCAAATTCTCTATAAATAGAATGAAACTAGAAAGCTAAAATCAGGGAATATGTCCTGAACCAGACCAATTCAGGCTGATTCAGAGGAAAACCATGATAAACCCCCTTAACAGGTGTTTATGTAACTCATAACAATTACCAACTTGATTGAAGTAAGCTGGTTTGATCCCCTTCAATTCAACATTTATCATATGTGTTTGAAATATGAATTGCAGAAGGCGAACACAGTGGGTGCAGTCCACAAAACATATCAAAGACATCACAAAGATGTGACCTTCATACACACTCAGAGAGAGAAAAGGTGCTCTTCAGATGTCTCTTCATTTCCACATAAAATTCAGAAATTGGAACGACAAAATGAATGAGTTCAAAATGGAACCCTCACATCATCATCAGAGCAAAAACCAACTCTATCTTCCAAAATAAAGGGAAGAGTAAACAAATGACTGCTACCCAACAAATGCAAGCATGAGAACAGAACGTGACAACCTGCCACATAGACATAGACATAGACAAAGATAAAGATACATATATATGACTTGCTAAACTTAAACTTGGCAAGAAGGTCCAACCCACTTACACCCCATACGCAGGACTAGAAAAGGAAGGAGGCAAAAGCTGTTACTATTCTTCAAAAGAGTGGTTACACGTAGCTTTGAGCAAGGCCATCCGTGGTAAAGCTGCTATTATCCTCAACGGATCATTAAGTCAAGACAGAACAATCACATCCTACTAATAGACCTTACAGAATCCTGTATTTGTTGCCTTGAAGTATGCCCTTTTGATTGCAATGAGACTGGAGATACCAACTTAGAAGTTGCGCGGTGCACCATAAATGCAATCCAACTTGAAGGATGTCAACTACTACAAACTGCTCATACTAAAAATCTGGATGAAGAACATCTTGTCCCTGCCAATGGCTAGCTAAGTACCAATTAAAGTTCGAGTAAATTCCCTTCAATGCGTGGAAGCAATGCATGAACAAGTTTGTGTCAATTGGGGGTAAAGTTATGAAGGTACAAGCTACTGTCAACGGAAATACAGATGAGGTAGGTTGTGCAAAGATTGCATGGCACTTGTCCTAGGGACCTCAATCCACCAACAAATCCGTAAAAGTGTATTACAGGATAAAAGTCTCGTGATCCTTCTTGTCCTTAGACCACCAGAATGGCAAACGTGAATGGAAGACTTTTCCTTAGGGTACGCAAAAGCACACAAAAATAAGACTGTAACCGTTTCCAGAAAATAACTACCATTAGATAAATGCATCAACGATCCACAATCTCTATTCAACTCTCCATTTCAGCTAAACAACTTGATGGTTTACCCAAAGTACTTTATTTGGAAGCCCTAGCCCTTACCATGCTTATTTACTTGCAAAGATTGCCAGCATGTCTTCTTTCGAATTGTGCACTATATCCCAATTTTCATCCATTTCAAATTGTGCCCATAGTGGCGTGAATAGCATCAATAAACAACTAAAAGCTACTATTAATAGAACAAAAGAGAGTAAATTCAAGCACCCCTTTTCTTATTTCTCATTCGTGAAAAGAAAAAATAAGAGAAGGAAAAAAAATCGAGTTGTCGACCACCACCATGAACAGCGCATCATATGACGACGCCATTCGGTTAATTCCCCAGACAGTGGTTTCCGACACTAATCAAAACACAAGTAATTTTCCACAAGACAGTTGGCTCGATCTAAGAGAGAGAAATTATACCAAGCCGAAGAAAATCAAAACCAGTAGAAGACGTACCCTCTTGAACCCAGGTTCCATACTTCCAGACAGAACGACGACGACCGGTGATTCACTTCCGGTGACGCACATCAACCCCTTCCATATTATTAAGGCTGACGTCACGATCATCCCTAATCCACAAAGCATCTCAACAAAATGAGGAGCAGAAAGAAAAAGTAAGCAAAATAAGATACAAATTTCGAAGTTTTCACAGCCATAGATAGTATCAATGAAACTATGGATTGAAGAAAGAGCTCGGATATTACCAAGGCTGACGGCTTGAGTAAGTACTTGTCTAATCTGAAGCGATCGAATCGATTCAACCTGCTCTCCGATCCACCTCATTGCTTCCCCCCGCACTCCTTCAACAAGCAATGGATCACACACACACAGAAAGAGAGAGAGAGAGAGAGAGAGAGAGAGAGAGAGAGAGAGAGAGAGAGAGAGAGAGAGAGAGAGAGAGACGATTCTCCGTCAAAACCTTCGAGAAGTTTAAAATCAGATGCAAGAACGGAATATTTGTGGGAAAGGTGGAATTCAACGACGATATCCAAAATGAAAGAACGAAGAATAAAGAAAGATCGAGAGAGGAAAGCACCCACCCACGCTCCGGCAAGCTCGTCGTCCGTCGGTTTTTTGGCCGGAGGACTCTGCTGCACAAGAATCAGAGAAATGGTACCAACATGGACGGAGCGATCAAAACCCTTGTTCTGATAAGTCCTCTTCCCGATTAAGGAAAACTTTCAAGATTTCCTTTTTCCTTTGACATAATTTAAAATATCGGTTTCAAGTCTACGATATTCTAAACACCGCGAGCCCTCTCGCTTAACCATTCCGCTGCAAGCTTCAGCTGCTCGTGTTCGAAAGCTTGTAACTGACCCATGTTACTGCTGTTTGTTCTCGACGATCCAATTGGTTCAACTCCCTTTATCGCACAAACAAGTACTATAGCATCCTGCTCACCAGTATATATATATATATATATATATATATATATATATATATATATATATATATATATATATATATATATATATATATATATATATATATATATTATAGAGAGAGATTACATATGAGTGGCATATATAAAAAAGATTGTATCCTATCCACTAATAACGTTGTTCATTCATGTTTAATTATTAAAACCTAAAATGAGACACTATTTATTCTTTTTCATTTGAGATATAAATATAAAAATAACATTGATCATACTTTTCTAAAACCTTTAAAAAAATTTAAATTACTTCGCGTCATAAAAATAATAGATAAACCTGAATGAACATTTCGAAAGTGGGTAAGTATATATATAAGCACCTATTAAATTATTAATATTGGAGTAAAAATATCATTTACAAATTTAAGGGAATATTTAAAAAGTGAACAAATTTTTGTTCCAACTTCTCAATAAGTTTATTAAAGAGTGCATGTATAAGAGTGTATAGTAACGAATCAACATTTATAGATATACAATGTAAGAACTAATAAGATATCAACGACACGATACCAGATTATTGGTCCTTACAAGTTGTAAATGAGACGATGAAAAATGGAGGCAACAATGTCGTTTATCTATCGTGTTCTTATAATGACACTTTCTGCAGAAGTGACCAGTTCCAGGTAAACCAGAACTATGATTTCGGTTCTTCAGGAACCCAAAACCAAAACTGAACTAGGAGTGGATCAGTTCTAGTTACAGTTTGGGTCTCAACCATTATAAAATCAAAAGATATATATAAATCTTAAAATTTTAGAAAAGAAAGATAATAAAAACTAACAAAACCGGTGGCTTGAACTACCTCTTCCAATTCTGATCCTATTTTGGTTCTATGGAAGATGGAACCGAAACTGAATTAGAGCGTCGGTTCTGGTCCCAACTCGGGTTTACCTGGTTCTGGTTTTTGCTCGATTCTTGAACCGATCCTGTTCTAACCGGCCTGTCATGTCTGTGTCAGTTTTTTCTGTCAAAGTGTCACATTTCTATTCATGTCAAAAGCACGGCAGTGTCTGGATTTTCAGGTTTTGTTTGTATCAGGTTCTCACATCATGTCAAAAGCAAGTTAAATGGAGCCGTAACAAAACTGTGGGAGACCCAGTTCCGGTTCAGTTCCAAATCCCTGGTTCCAGTTTTGGTCTGTTTAAGGGTCCGGTTCAACCCACCAGGCCAGGTCCAAACCCACAACCTCTACCGCAGACTATACTTATAATGCAAGTCTGCAACCATATATAAATGAAAAAATTCCACAATATATTTTTTCTATTCAGTTAAATCATTATACAAGGTACCCACAACTATAACAGACGCCTTTAAAAGGGTGTTTGATTCATAGTTCTAATAATATCAGATCTGGCATTTTAGAAACTACAGTACCAAACCGTATTCTACATCAAACGGAGAATGCCATCACTGGAATAGTGGCACTGGTCTTTTGATTTGGATCACAACCATTCTTCCTCTCCCGGCACCAAGGAAGTCCTGCACAGAGGGCAGGTGCTATGCCAGTAATCCAGCCACTTCTGGAAACAAGTCTTATGGAAGAAGTGCCCACATGATAACCAGCTCAAATAGGACTCATGCTCGAACCTCGTCAAGCACACGGTGCACTCGATGTCTTGTGCGCACCTGATGGATTTGAATTGAATCACTTGAATCCCATATCGAACATCTTCGGTAAATGGTGGAAACTGGTCAATGGTGATCAGTCCTGAAGAGATGCAGTCGTCGGAATCCCAACATCCCGACGTCGGGTCAAGCCACACGCCTATAATGTGGAGGATGGATTTCAGTATATCTTTGAAGATGACAAGGGACAGAGCTGCGGTCACTAAGAGCAGAGAGATAACAACACCTTCTGAAGTCTCATGGAGGTTCGGCAGCCCCATACTTTTACACCTGAAGCAAAACAAGATGTTGAAATATGATTTCTGTACAAATCAATTCTGTTTACGGTCGACGTTCGGGCTTGAAATGATTTTTCTTGGGAAATGGAATTACTGTGCTATCGTTTGGCTTGAAATCATTTTCCATGAGAGAGAGAGAGAGAGGGATCGTCAACACCAAGAAATGCAAACAGTGATGCTTCGTCGAGCGGAAGAGAAGTTGTGAGCGTACCTTCTTCACGCGCAGTGTGGATTCCAAACGAGAACAATAACCGGGCAATGAAGAAGAGTAGTGGTGGTGGTGGTTGATCGATCAGACTTCCGTCCTTTATACACGATACAGGTTAGTAAGGGCTAGACCCTCATCTTAACCATGGTTCAACCACCCTCTAGTACGTGCATCTCTGCACGCTTTCCATAAAACGGTAGGAGATGAACTAACATATATATTTATATACATATATATATATATATAAAGAGAGAGAGAGAGATGTTGCTATATGACACCAATTATTCAGTTTATCCGTGTCTCAAGTTTGGTTAGCAGCGAATATTCTCTTGCATCAGCTTCATTAAATAAGTGGGGTAAGAGCACAATGCAGCAATCACTTCTCATCGCTAGAGATATCAAGGAATTGGATTCAGGTTGGATCAAGTAAAACGGAATTATGGGATAATCAGGTTTTTCACAAATGGGTTCGGATCCGGGTGACAGATGCCAACCTGAAATCCTATTAATTGGGTTGTCAATCGTACTGTTTATGTATGTAGATCCAATTTGTGGATTCAAACGAGTGCATGGATATTTTAATGTGTCTGCCTTTATCTGCCTTACCCCGCTTAATATAAGTGTTTAATCAAGCCGAGTCAGGACTGAGTTCAGGTAAGCTCAACTAAATTCGTTAAGAAAATGCTCCGCTCAAGATCGAACTCGAACATGCTCCAGCTCGAGTTATGTTCAAACAACTCGAGCTTGTCTCAGTAGGTACCCTGTTTAAGCTCAGTTTGAAACCAAGATTCATACCACTGAGCTCGTGAATTAGCCCAAGTAAATCTAGTTTGATCCAAATATATAAAACTGTTAAAATATGAACAAATTTAAGTTTTTAAATCTTAAAGTTTGATTAAGTTGACAAGTTGCTTGTATCAAGTATCGGCGAGCTCGATGTAGCGACTTCCAAGCAACTCGAGCTCAAAAAGATCGAGTTGAGTTCAAGTTTTCTAAAGCAAAGATATCATAAATTATTATGTTGAACATTAGCTACAATGTAAATCATCAGAGTGTTGGTTGTTAATAACAGCTAATTTTTTCATAATTAATTTCTTCAGATCTCTAGACCTTTCTTTCAAACATCACATGGAAACCCAACAAGAACATGACCCGAAAAACTTGTCCACTCAAGGTGACACGAAAGGAAACCAGGTTAGGTTTGGGTTACCCTGTTTTCAATACAAACATGAAACTATCAAATGGCATGAGATCATATGAACACAACCTGAAACACAAAGTTAAAAGAGATTTCAACACCATATAAGAACCTGACACAAACATGACCTGCAATTAGGCATCTATTCGTGTTCATGTGACACAGACAAGTGGGCATGTTTGGTTGATGCAAAATTAACACGACCCGAAGCAAGAAATTGGCATCTATTTAATCCTAAGCCATGATTAGATTAAGACAGATTTAATATCAAAACATGAAATGGGAACTAGTTTCGAGATCCCACCAAACATCACCTTTTTTACCAAAAACATTTTCTATATGAAATTCCATATCTAAGCTACCATCAATTCATCACAAAAATAAATAAATAAATAATATTCCAGGCGAGCTAATGCGCTCTAAGTGCATTTAATTTCCTTATTATATAAGAAAGAAGGAAAAGGAGTGTGTTTGCTCATATATTATCAAAATTGAATGGGATCGGCCTGAATTGACTCGTTTATTTGAACAGTTTCTTTCTTCCTTCTTCCTTCTTCCTTCTTCGACCAAGTTGTTGATATCAGTTGGGGAGTCAAAATTGATGGTTCATTCCTTTTTCTTTCTTTGGACACAACAAGATGATATCTTAAATAAAGATGAATTGTAATATAAAAGAAGAGGGTGTGACATCGATATCATTAGTTGAAACCTACATGCCTACGATTTCCTTTCTCGGGAAATCGATGTAGCAGAAGATCCTGAATATTGAGAATTTTACACCAAATATATCCTTATAAACTAAGGTATAAGGAAGGTGACTTAAGATCAGCCTCACGAAAACCTTATATTTTGTGGGGAGGTCCTATCCCGTGATAAGGACATCCATTTTTGCCGGAAAACTTATAACGAGTTCCATAGCTTTGTGTTAGCTATCCTGAAATGATTTTCCTAGATCCAAAGGTGGAAAATTATGTTGGTTTCTGCATTGGAGAAGCTTGACCAAGCATCGAGCTGCAATCCGGTGAGCAGTGCTGTTACACTGTGAATCACCTAAGACAGTTTTTCTCAGAGAGTTTCTCTCACAAAGGACGATAGATCTCAGAAAAGTTTGTTGTCTTCTCTCTCAAATGGAAACAGCTCATATGTTAAATTGTCTCTCTCGTTACTTTTGTAAATGGAAATCTATAAACATTTTACAAAAGTTGTTTTGTTTATAATAAAAAGTGGTTCATGCAATACAAAAAGGAGTCCTCCTTCCTTATTGCATGATCCGTTATAGCAAAGGTTCTATGTCCATTAATCGACCTTCTTTCTTATTGCATGATCCGTAATAGCAGAGGCGGCTCTGTTGGCTGGTCATAGACAAAGGAGGATTTGAACCCCCAACACCTTTAGTTCACATCCACAACAAATATTATTGAAGCACCACTTTAGTCCATGTCAATTAGTTAAACATTCATTTCGTCAAATCCAAATAATACAAACATTTTTTTCCTTATTACCAGGAGATGTAAAATATGAGGGGGGGGGGGGAAAGTAATAGCTTACCTGGCCAGGGAGTTGACTCACGAGATGAAGGTCATGAGTTCGAAATTTGTGGCATGCACAAGGCTTCGACTTCCCCGATACACCAAAACAAAATATGTATTTCCTTTTCGTCCCTTTTTCTTGTTATGACAAGGAATCAATCTTTATTAGAAATGACAAAAGTCGATCCAAATATCAAATTTTCCATGTATAGTTTCCATCATACCTTGCACAAAATATACATTTATGTACGTTTTCCATAGTTTTATCAATTTTATAATATTATCATTAATCCAAACGATGTGTTGAGTAGTAGCCAATTAAACAATGCCTTTCTTTGTCGAGAAGTTTTATGTGTATTGTTACTACCAACGACCATCAATTGACACAAACCTACCCTTCAAATTTAGCATCATTAGGTTAAGGTTATTGCAGTGTGCGTTCGTTTATATATTTATTTATATATTTGCTTCACGCTATGTACCTTCCCTTTCGAAACATAGGCCACATTATTTATTTAATATGTGACGCTGGTTATATGTGGCTCTGGAGTGCACCAAGAGTATTGTTATATCGTTAACAGATGCTTGGACCAATGGATCAGCTTAGGAGTGTAAGTGAGCCGAGCTAATGTAAATGATGCATTCTTCTAGTCTCTGTGCAAACCCTGCTATGAATCCCATGGCAGGGTGCTCATTCGCTTCCTGCAAAAAGGCAATACAGTTCTCTTGACCTCTTCGTATATATAGATCAGATTTTTCTAATATTGTTGCTCTATCGGGTAGGACCAACATATTGCTATCATATATTACTTGTTACAAGTATGAATTTACGCTTTTCATCGTCTTCATCCTTCTCTCTTCTTTTCTCTGGCATTCACCATGGTTCTAATGCAATCTGTAGCAGTTGGTATCAGAACCAAAGGCTACTTGGAGTGTAAGAAGAGACCGTTCATGCTTATGCAAAGATCAGATTTCCAGTGACTCGAGCAAAGTTTGCTACAGAATGCCAAGAGGGCAGCTCGAAATGCCCAAAAGGGAAGCTATTATCAACACATCATGATATTATGTTCAAGTTCCCAGGTATAGTTGGTAAGATAGATGCAGATGCGCATATTAAAGGATTTCAGAATAGATGATGCATTGAACTTGGAGTAGGATTCATCCCAGGCTATTTTCTCCTTCCAGTTTAAGTTGATTAGTTTGATCAAGCAGAACACCGTAAGCTAAGTGAGGACATCTGAAAAGTTGAGAAAATTGTAAGCTCAACTATATATTGTGAACATTTAAAAGTTATTGTGCAGCTTAAATTCTTGATGAAATTCCATGTATTCAGTGAACTCGAAACCAACTTCAAAACAGAACTCCTAACAAAGAAATTAATTGTATCCTGAGAATTTATAGCAATCCCGCCATGAAATCAGTCAATTTTTTAAAATGTTTCTTTATTTTAAAGGAGTTATCTAATTTCAACATGATTTTACTGAAGATTAGCCAAAGGATAAATTGCATTACATTCAACTCTAATTCTATAAAGCACTTTGAAGTTTGAACATCAACACAAGCAAACCATGTAGGCCAATCAGAAATCAGTTCCATGCAAGAGAAACATTAGCTGCTTGCACAAGGGGAAGAACGTTTGGTCTCCATCTAATATAGTTTAAGCAACAGCAGCCTCATGTTTCATAGAAGAAAAGAGATCCAAAACATCTGCATGATTACGAATATAACTTGGAGACTTGTAGAGCAAGTCCTGGGCCACCTGGTACCTTCCTGCATCAGAGAAGGCTTGGAACATCTTTAGAAACACTGTGGTAGCAGGGAAGTCTTTGACTGTCATTGCTTTCAAAATGCCTAAAGCGTCGTCTGCTGTCCCAAACTTGGAAATATACTCAACAAGTGGGTCTATGAAAGGTGGGAAACCTTGGCTTTTCATCAAACTTAATACCTTCCCTGCCTCTTCAAACTTCCCTTGAGAAGCTAACTCTTGTAACAGTGCTTTAAACGTATTATGACTTGGTCTCACTTTTCCGCTGTTCACAGCCTCAGTTACCACGGACATCGCATCAACAGCCTTATCGTTATCAAAAAACGCATTGACTAGTACCTCTAAAGAATCAGGATACACAACTCCATCTCTTTTTACCATATTCTTAAAAATGGATGATGCCATGTCAAGTCTGCCTGAAACACAGTGTTTACGTATAGTTGATACCATTGATCCTAAATCAGGAATGTAACCCATCATAACAAGCTCATCAAACAGCTCAAATGCTTCATCCAACTTACCAGCCTCACAGAGGGCAGAAACTGCCTTGCCACATAAATTACTTCCAACCACAAACCCATTCTCTCTCATGGACTTCATCGCTTTATCTACCTCATCAAACTTTCCTGCGTTTGTAAGAGACTTTATAATGCTATTAAATCTTGTCTTTGTCAACGATAGTCCAGATGAACTCATAATCCTTACAATCCTATCAAACAAATCCCAATCAGATACCTTAGAAGCAACAATTCTACGCAAAATGAAGACACCATCTTCATCAGGTACCTTGTGTGGACCAGCCAACATGAATTCATATAGATCCACCGCTTCTTTCAGCAATTGTCTCCGCTGGAACCGCCTCGAAACCTTTTCATAGGTGGAAATCTCTATCTCACGCCCTGAGTTTCTCATTGCATTCAAGATAAACCAAAATGAATCCATGCAATCTCTTCGACCCAATATACTCACCATTGAGTTATAAATAGTTGCGTTGTGTTTGTAATCCAACTTCTCCTCGAGCCCCCGGAAAAACATCAAAGCTTTCATGGGATCCCTCTTGAGCATCTTCAATATACTAATGACCAAATTCTCCGACATTTTTGACGACACAGACTGTAACTTATGCTCGATTTGTTCATTCCACTCGTCTTTTCTTTCTACTATCTTAACAATTTCATTACACAAATCAAATTCTTCATCATTGAGCTTTACCAAATCGTCTCGAACTCTGACTCCAAAAAACTCATCCAATCTCACTGAATTTTCTACCATATTCTCATCAGAAAACTTCTTCCTGATCTTTATTCGAGTGCCCTTATACATTCTATGCCCTGCCTTCTTCATTTCCTCCAAGAGATCCCAAAACTCTTGCATGTGACCCTTCATCACCAACATCTCAAGCATGAAACTGTACGCGGCGGAGTCGAATCCATCGCATATTTTTGGCGACACCCAATTGAAGAAACTCAGAGCCGTGCTCGGATTTGCATCGAGTCTTCTCAATAGCCTCGACGCCATCGGATTATTCCAAACGAGATCGAGGGATTCCAAATAGTTCACCGTTTCTTCCCCCCATTCCTTCGCAGAAAGGGGCTCAACGAGAGCATCCACAGCATCAAAATTGTTGGTTTCAGATGCTGGTTGTGAGGAGCAGAAATTGGAGATTTGGGTTCTCGTTTTTGTGCCAAACGGATCGGAGGAAACAGGAATGAGAGAATGAGACGAAGATGAACCAAAGAGAGGAACTTTCAGGGTTTCTCGCTTGCTTACCTGGTAATGGAGAAAACCCACCTTCCGAGATTGGTTCACACGAGTGGACAGGCCATTGGAGATGAGTCTCCTGCCTAAACGTTGCATCATTTCTTTGGCTTTTGGCGGACATTGAAGAGAAGGGTTCAGCTTAAGTAGGGGAGAGTCGGGGCTTAGGCGTTGCCGTTTTGAATACAAGGGTTTTAGTCTCTCCAAAACAAAGCAAAATATTGAAAAGTTGAAAATAGAGGCCGATTTAAATACATAATATCTTTTCATACATAATCTTACTTACCTTTTTTATTTGATTTTTGTGATAACCATACATATTTGAATTAAAAGTATGATTTGTACCTTTATATTTTATGTTTAATCACGGTTTGCATCAAATAACTCCGCCCATGTAAGGGATCACCTGTGCATGACCAATCCCAAGCTACGATAAATGAGGAGGGTTGCATTAGGCTTTCAACAGTCAGCATAAAGCTTTGTTGAATTTATCTACCATAGATTCTATAAATTATGAGCATTGTGTTGGGACGTCCCCTATTAGCGATGCATTGTAGAGCCTGAAGCAGTGAAAAATAAGCAAGAGTTTTTACATCTTCACTTAGATATAATAAATCGATCGTAGAGAGGGTTGCCACATCATGGACATATGTGGGTAAAAAAGTTAGTCAGGCTATATTGTCGCTCAAATGTAGTAAACAAATTGCGGAGAGGGTTTTCACATTTTCAACATGAGTAAGAAAATTAATCCTAGATAATAAGATTCATATTAGTACTTAGAATGTGGATATGGTATATACTATGATTAAGAGTGTTTACAGGAGACAAAGTGAATTGGAGAAAAAACAAAGGAGATTGAGGATAAAGGTTTTAAATTATACTATTTCGAAAAGGAAAAGACTTAAAATGGAGTTGGTATTATTATAAATAAATATTTAAAGGATAATATAGTGAATATACAATGATACGAGAATCAAATTATGATGGTAAACTTAGTGTTAGGATTAGAGGATTTGCATATAGTTTGTATATATACATCTCAAGTAGGACTACAAGATAGTATTAAGAAGGCATTTTGGGAGAAGTTAGATAAGATAATTTAATAAATTTCATAAAGAGCGATGATTTGTTTGGGAGGAGACTTAAATGAACATATCGACAAAAATGCATTAGGATATAGAGGTATTCATAGAAACTATAGTTTTGAGGATTTAAACGAAGAAGATAAGGAGATTTTAAATTTTGTTTGACATATTATCTCTTTATAACCAATACAATCTTAAAAGAATGATATGAACATTTAATTACTTATAAGAGTGGTTTGTCATAAACACAAATTAGTTATTTTGTTTGTGGGAAAAAGATAGATCACATTGTAAAGATTGCAAGGTAATTTTAGGAGAAATCTTATCTACCCAACATTGACTTTTAGTTATGAATTTTGTGGTAAAAAATAGATACACAAGAAAAGGGTGCATAAAGTTATTCTGACTAAACGATGTAACCTTAAAAGTAAGAAAGAAGATATATTTAAATAGAAAGTTTTTAAGGAGATGCTTGAAATTATATAGGTATACTTTATGATACATGAAACAATATGGGTATACATATTAGGAATGTGACAAAAGATGTGTTAGGTGAATGTAAAGGAGGTGTGCCAATATAAAAGGAAGCTTAGTGGTGGAGTGAATTGGTGGAAGATAAAATTAAGGCAAAGAGGATACATTACAATTTGTATTATGCCAATAAGACTAGTGAAACTTGGGAGACTTATAAGAAAACAAAGAAAGAAGCGAAAAGGAACGTTAGTGAAGCAAACGACAAAATTTGAGAGGATTTATATAAAAAAACTTAACTAAAAAAAGGTAAAAGAAATAGTTAAGACTAAAGATAAGAAAAATAATAATCTTACTTTTGTTAGATGTATCTAAGATAAGGATGAGAAGATTCTAGTGGTAAATGATGATATAAAAAATTATTTTTATAAGCTTTTTAATGAAAATACAGATGTTAATATTAGTTTAGGAGAGTTAACCAAATAAAAAAAGTATATAAACTGTAATTTCTACCGACATATTCAAAATAATGAAATCAAAGAGACTCTTAAATATGTGAAGGTTAGTAAATGTGTTGGACCGAACAACATTCTTATAGAAGTATGAAAATTTTTAGGAGAGGCGGGGATCATTGGCTCATAAGATTATTTAATGAAATATAGAAAAACAAAAGATAAGTAAGGAATGGAGAGCGAGTACATTTATACTCATATAAAAGAACAAGAGAGACATTTATAATTGTACGAATTATCGATGTATCAAGTTAATGAGTCGTACTATGAAATTATAAGAAAAAATTATTGGACGTAGGTTAAGACAATTAATGAGTACAATATAAAACCAATGTAGATTCATACTAGGCATATCTACCATTGAAGTGATTTACCTATTGAGACATTATATGAAATATTTTAGAGCAAAAAAAATGTTCACATGATATTTATTGATTTAGAAAAAACTTACGATAAGGTACGAAGAGATATTCTTTGGAAAACCTTATAAAAGAGAGGTATCTCATTTACATATATAAATCTTATAAGAGACATGTATGATAGTGCAAAAACATGTGAGGACTCATGAAGGAATGACAAACTTCTTTAAAGTTAATATTGAGTTATATCATGGATCAACTCTAAGTTCATATTTATTTATATTGATCCTTGATGAGTTAATAAAATATATTGAAGATGAAGTACATTGATGTATGTTATTTGGAGATGATATTGCGTTAGTTGATTTGTGTAAGGAAAAAGTTAATAGGAAATTGGAACTATAGAGAAACATTAGAAAGTAAATGCTTCCGACTTAGTAGAACAAAGAGAGAATATATGGAATATAAGTTTGATCATTTGGCTACGTTAGACGATATATAAATTAAGATTGACACATATTACATCTCTTACAAGAAATTTTTTAAATATATAGGGTCATTTTTTAAGAGTGATGAGAAAATTGATGAAGATATTACATATAGAATTAATGCACGTTGGTTAAAATGGAGATGGGCAACATGTATTTTATGTGACAAGAAGATATCATTAAAGTTGAAAGGTAAATATTATAAAACAATAATTAGACATGTTATTTCTTATGGTTTTGAGTATTGAGCAGTTAATCATCAAAATGTGCAAAAGAAGTTCATGGCTTAAATGAAGATGTTGAGATGAATGAGTGACTATATAAGGAAAGACCGTATACATGTATGGTTATTAAAAACAGATTGGGAGTGATATTAATAAATAATAAAATATAAAAAATCATTTAAGATGGTTTTGACATTTAGAAAGATGACCAAAGGAAGTTCTAGTAAGAAGGAAGGTATGAAAACCAAATTTTAAAAATGTTAAAAGAGGAAGAAGAAGACCATAAAAGTATTGCAAAGAAATAATAAAGAATGATTTAGCTTATGTTGAATTAATTATCAATATGACACATGATAGGACTGGGTATAAACAAAGAATTATGTAGCCGACCCCATCTAGCATGGGAATGGCTTAGTTGCTGTTGTATAGAGTAATTCAAATCTCTATCATAAAGATCAAATGGTAAAAGTGTTTTAATAAGATCATGCAATTTAAACTTACGTAGCTACTCTCTCTCTCTCTCTCTCTCTCTCTCTCTCTCTCTCTCTCTCTCTCTCTCTCTCTCTCTTTCTATATATATATATATATGTAACCTGTCGGAAAAGAGAACCCAAACTCGTAGCCCCACTGCCATCCTTAGCTGATGTTTTGTGTCACAAGGGCGTAAGTACAGGTATAAACACCATGCAGGCTCAGGTACTGGTGGAGGATACAATAATTTAAAAACTCATGACTTGGAAATATGACAAACATACGTGTGTGTGTAAATCTTGTATCTCATTGACATGATTAATGAATCTCATTAAACTAAAAGAGAAAAGAGTAGCAATTCATCGGTACTCCTTGAAGTGTCCGACTTATCTCTAGGTTAGTATTCGAAATTGCCAGTTTCGCGTGAGACACCAGAAAAGGATGAGTTTTGGTGTCTGGTATGAGGACATATTAGAAACAGACTCTGTGTGAGTGTGAAATTGCAGGTATCCATGCCATTTTTTCAGCAAATGATGGCCAAACCACAAAAGCTTAGATCGGACTGACAAACAACTGGACAAGGGATTCACCATCTTCGAAACAAGAAGCAGGATCAGCTGGCCAATGGAATCAGATAGCAGTTGATTTTCTGTGATCGAGAAATCAAAATCAAATCACATACATTGCTTCAAAAGACAGACAACGATCAATGCCATATAGATTCTGGCCGTGAATCATTCCCATTGGTGCATAAGCTCAAGGATAATCTGGCGAATACTACAATTATTAATAATTCAGAAGCACCTCATCGAAAATGTGCAGACAGTACAAAAGAATTTAAGTATACTATATACATGCTTCAGATCAATAATGAAGTTCTTGCCAAGATGAGTCCATGGTATGGCAAGGCTGCACAAAGCATATTCAAGGTTTAAGAATCTCTCGGAAGGAGTTTTCGAGAATTAAGACTCCTTAACAATGAAAATATGTAAAAAATTGGGTGAATAATACCAGACTTTGTTGAGGTCTTCAGCAGCCAGTCAACCATCTTCCAGCAACAGAAAACTGCATCCTTTACGTGGTCATTCTCCTTGCCTCTTATCTTCTTTTTTTTCAGAATTTCCAGTATTCAACAGAAATGCCACCTGACGTTTAAATTCTTTTGGACTTGGCGGTTTATACTTGTTACAGGTCTTGAAAATAAGTTGTCATACATCGTTTTGAACTCCACAAGTGAGACTCAACACCACTCAGTCTTCTCTGTCTGCCGTTTTGTGAATCTTCATTCTCCGCATATACTGAGAAGAGCAAAAAACAGTAGAAGATTTAATCTCACAAGTCAACGTTTGATAAATCCTGAATGGCTGCCGTTTTCGTCAGGTGATTGAACCATTAAGGTGGCAGTTCTGCCATAAACTGCAGTTAAACCTGAAGAATCCATAGCGAGCAATATACTGAAGTTACATATATGTCTTTGTCAAATTCAAGTTCATTATAAGCTAGTGGGCCAGCTTCACTAGTACATAGTTGAGGACACAATGATCCTTTCAGCAGCTTCTTCTCTGACATAATGGGTCATAGTCATATTCTTCACCAGCCTTGACGAACCGCCCTTTCACACGCTTTCTGATGTCAGCTCTTGCCTTACGAGATGCATATCGAATTTTTTTCTCAAACCTGTACATGATCAGTTGTGTGAAATGAATGCAGCAAAGAAATGAATGAACCCAACATTGCATGAAAACCAAGAAATCAGGATCCTACTTTAGCTTATTCTAGCTAAGGTACCACCAGTTCACAGTCCCAATTGGCCACATTCACTTAAAGTAGATAATCCAAGTTCATGAAATTTTGCCACTAATCACGGTGTCAAGATAAATGCAATTAAGACATGCTATCATTGTCATTAGCAACACAAACCATGTCCGGAATCAATACCTTGCAGAACTTGTTCAGACAAGCTGAAAGATGCTAAGATAGGTGAACTGTGTTAAGTAGAATACGTGGGGCATGGGGCATTGCCTTTTGTTCGTTGTTTCAGGAGGGATTGCGTATGCAATTTAAGGGCATCATTTCAGTGTCTATTTGCAAGGAAATATATGCCCATCCACCTTGCACCAAGCCTCCTGGCCACCCACATGCAGAGAAAATACATGCACACTTAGATGCAAAAGGACAATTATGTGGAAGATGTTTAAGAACTTCCTAAATGCTAGTAAAGGAAAAAAAAGTGTAGAAAAAATAATGGATGCTACTGAAATTCCTGATAGCCATGGTCCTTTTTATCTAATGGAGCCACAAGTCCTTCACTAGTCAGTTATAGTCAATGCACAAAGTGCCAACATTGTCAATATGGTCAACATTTTCAATGTATTTCAGTTCTATAGCACACAAGCTGTTGCAACATTTATTAGAATATCTTGAAGCATAAACACAAACCAACTAATTCAATCCCTAAAGACAGTACCGTATTGACTTAGCTAACCTACAGCTTAACAGAGTTTGCTGCAGTCAAACAACTGAAAGATGGAGAAAAATAACATACTAAGGCAAATTTATGGGCATGACTTAGAAAACACTTACTTGCGGGTCTTTTTCTTTTCTTTATAACGCCTTACAGCACTGTCCCTGCTAGCTTGAGGATGTGGGTTCTCTGCTGTGGGAAACCAAGGAGGAGGTTCTCCCATGAGAAGCATAGATGATACCCCACAATCTTGATAATCTCCACCGTTGCTTTCACCACTTAGTCCCGAAAATGGAAGTGAGATGCTAGAGCAAGCTTGCCTTGGTGGAAAATATAGGCTGGTTTCAGTGTCAGGGCCAGGATTTGACATCACGGAGTCAGCAGAAACCACACTTCTGCGTGCAGTTGGAAACTTTCTCGTTGGACCAGCTGTAGTGGACTCTTCCATTGTTGCATGTCCTGCTACTGAAGAAGATGCCTGACAAAGAAAACAGATATGGTTGACTATGAGAAACATGTCGGTTAACAATAAGAAGTAACGTGCTTTGATGCCTAAACAACTAGAGAAGGTCGATAAATGGAACTAGTAAGATGAAAAACAATCAAGCTTGAATGATGCAACAGTAAAGGGACAGATTATGATACGACTGTCATGTAACTATATTTTCATATTGTTTTAAATAGTTTTGTTATCTTAATTCTTAAATGAAATGCATTTTGATATGCCAGAATGAAAAGTACAAGTTTAAATAACACAATATTAAAAGGACATATCTCCTATCCAAAGAGAATTGCCAATTCATGCCCCAAATATGCCGTTTACAAGTTTTCATGTATTGTGGTGAAAATGCAACCCAGGAAGAGAACGTTCCCATGGCCAGATGAACAAACAAGTCCAGATTGATGAACAAAAAACGGTTGACATTATTCCTCCATACAAGCATCCAAAGACCATTTAGGAATACCTGAGATAGATTAGGGATATGGTAACCGAATAAGATTTTCATATGTAATGGGATGGCAAGAAACAAGCTCGTAACATGGTCACAACACTGAAAAGTGACAGAAGCAAGAAAGAAACAAGGGAAAAACCTCCAAGATAGTCTCATTTCCACCATGTGAATCAGCACCAGTGACTTCTTTCTCCCAAAACAAGCTATCAGCATCACCATCCTCAAAAGGAAATTCGGAGTTATTACGAGAATTGCCAAAAAGTTCTTCATAGTTCTCAAAGCTCAAGTCTATATCAGACATGTTGAGACCTTCATATAGTTCAGCATCGTCACAAAGTTCAAGGTCTTTCATTCCATCACATGATAACTGCATACAGCATCCGCAAAAGATTTATGAAGATCCTTGAAAATAGAAACCTGTAATCTATCTCAACCAGTGATTTAAATATAAGAGGAAATTATGAGCAGCTAATGGACATGCATCATATAAAAGAAACAAATCCACAGGCAACACAAGCTTTACAAGGAATTCCTTGGAAGTGACTAGAGGTGGTGGAGAGCATGCACACGCGCGAAAGACAGAGAAGGGAGGTTGGAGGGAGAGGAGGACAAGAAGTAGCCACTAATATCTACGAACATAGGGTAGAAACTATCCAACAATACGAGAAAGAAAACAATTGTTCTTTGTCCCCAAGTGTGCGGATGCAGGTGGGGAATACAGATGCAGAAAATGGTACTGGTGTCCAGTGTCGCAATCTCCAAATGGATTCAACACCTTATTAGAAGTGCTCATGTGACAATTGTTATCTAGTCAAATGAATGAAAATGGGGGAGGGATGTTCCACTGTATATAAGGGCTCAAACTTAACCCCCACCTGCCCTCCTCTCCACACATACACACACAATAAAATAAAGAGGAGATACACATGACGTTTTCCAGATCGCACATAACAAGTCACTTGATAATGTCTAACCTTGGGGATATCTGGATCCATTTGTCCAACTTCTTGATCCACATTGAATGGCAAGGAGTTCAATGGAGGCAATGCAGAAGGAACTGTCCATATATTGATCTTATCTTCAGTTACCAGTTCAGTCTGTCTGCTAGGTATGGTTAGCTCCACGTTATTGCTGCTAGAAGGATCCCAACAGTCACTAACAGTGTTCTCATCAATTCTCATCAAAGTTGTTCTTTCCTCACGTTTGGAATCCCTAGAAGATGGAAATTCCGAAATAAAGGACCAGATCTTTGAAAGTTCTGCAGCAGAAGGACAACCAGCATAAGAATTTATCGTCTGTCTCTTATGTGCTGAAGCTTCAGATGAACCACCATGTCTGTTCCAGTCACAATTTTGACATAATGAAATCTTTTCCACAAAACACCTCACTCTAGCAGGTTGTGAATTGCATCCATCACATAACAGTGTTCGAGGATGACGCTGGGCCAGTGCATTTGCTGAATGAACATTGCGATCACATGAAAGACATAGGCAAGCAAGATCTGATTTGCAATATACTACAGACCTTTGCTCTCCACAAAAGTCGCAAAGAATGCCCATTTTTTCAAAGAATCTGATCAATCAGCACACAGCTGCAACTGAAAAATCTTTATGTCAACCACCAGAAATGGACCTTTCATTAAACTCACAGTTAATTTCCTTTGTTAACCCAGAACAACCTTCATAAGGTTCAATATTTGAAACCTGAAAATGCCAAATATTGCATCTAAGTGATGATTGATCATGGTCCCAAAATGACATAGTCAACAAAAGTACAGACATCTGATGCATATATACATCTGGTTGAAATCACTAACAGTACATGATCTTTTAGTTACATGGGTTCCGTTGATTCTCTGATCAAGGAAAGGCTAGATCAGTAATGAAGAGATAAACTTGATATGTGCCAATAGAAAATATAATTAGGAGAGATATTGCTTAAGGTGGCTTAGATATTGGGAGAGGTGACCATGTGGAGCTCCATAAGAAAACATAAGAAATTAGATGGTGAACACCTCTAAGGAGTGACAAGAAGGCCTAAAAATATTGGAAAAGGGAAAAAAGCATGATTATCTTTTACGGAGTTAAAATGCTACAACAAGATCAAGCTCAACGGTGACTAAGCCATTTAGCTGAACCCACTTAGTGTGGGGAGAAGGCTTGGTTTTGGTTTCAGTTTAGGTATTCAGTCGGTAATGTTTCATCTCAAAAGTCAAAAACTACTTTAACAAGATGGAAATGGTTTAAGCAATCTCACAGAGTAAGGCGACTATACCAGAACAGCATTCCTACAGTTGGAACTGGTTATTTTTACACAATGTCTTTCATCAACAAGGAAAAGGTAGCATGGTTGTGCAATACCGTGTCAGGAAGACCCCAACATCACCATTTTCAGGTCTAGCTTCTACCAACTATTGGATTCCTATGGTTCATTAGCTGATTACCCGAGAAAGCATCAGATCTCCCAATCAGGTCAATCCTCATGCTTCTTGAAATACAAAAATTGACAATAAAATGCATTTAACAGAAGAACAGAACACAAGATCCAAGTTTCCAAACCCAAATAAGTTAAGCAGGAGGGAATTTTAGCTCCTGAATCTCAAATATTGATGAAAGCCAAGGTGCCATGTCTTAAAAGATTAACCACCTTTCAAAGAAAGCTACTTGTATATGGGACTGTCTAGCTGCTAACCCAAAAAATTCTAGATGGTTAACCGAAGAGAATTATATCACAACAGAAATTAACTTGGAAACCAGAAAATGACACCCACTTGAATGATGGAAACATAACAAGTTTCAATGATTTGATTTTTAGTAGAATAAATACGCAGAAGAAAGATAGATTTCTTTTCTTCAAATAACATTTATAAGCTAAAAGACATTCAAAACCAAGAGATCTACCTGATCTGGAGTTTGATGGTCAAAAAGCTACACAGTAATCCATGTAAAAGTTCTAATAAAACCCTAAACCACTAATACACAGCAATGAAAGTTAAAAAGACATGGACGATAAAATGAAATCACAATTACTCCACATGATTGAAAAGTTCAGAAGTAGTAGTAACTCATCGTCTCCCAACCTAATCAGTACAATAACATAGCCAGCACCTTTTCCCAAAGCAAATATCAACAGATCCACAAAACTCAATGGATTGAAGTTGATTTCAAGTTTGAAACTTCAATTATTCACCGAAAAACTCGAATAACCATTAGAAATAACAATCTAACTCACGAATTCAGTAACAAGCACGAAAATTTCAGCTGAATTGACGCTCTTCCATGAAGTGTCCCCAAAATTTCCTCAATTTTATATTACCAAAAGCTCTTCTTTTCAACTTGAAAACAAATTCGAAAGCCTGAAAACAAGACTTTCACCAAGAATTCTCACCGGATACCAATCCGAAGCAGAATTCCACCAAAGAGATGAAGCTAAAACAAATCGAACAAGGAACAATAGTTGTTTAAGAAGAGACCAGACGAATTACCCGCCAAAACGAGCTAAGTCGAAGGAATTCTCTTGGAGGCAAAACTAATAAACAAAAGATCAAGAAATATTAAGATAAAAAGCATACCATTAGAAAAGTAGGTCAAGATCTGTACCTTTTCGCCTTTCGACGTTCGTCGTCCAACCGAACAAAGCACGATTCAACTGATGTCAATAATGATACTAACCAAATGAAAAACCAACAGACAAGAAAAGAAAGAGAAGAGACTTCACGCACAGAGAGAAAGAGAGAGAGAGAGAGGGGTAAGCGAAAAGGGAGGGGATGCGGGCCCCACATATAAAGGTGATCACCAAAAGGCAAGAGGAAGAGAAAAGCGAGGGAGAGTGTGACGAAAAAGTCCGCACCAGATTTGGATAATGGTAGTCGTGTCCCCCGTTCCGTTCCGAACTCTCAACCCGTTCCCCCGCCCACGCGTCTTCTGCCGAACGGGAAGCCGTTGCTCTCGCCCGTACGGGCGACCAAGGGCCACCCGCTGTACGGTCTCAACCTGATCGACCGGGTCGCGCGGGCGACTCGGATCCGTGTTGCCTGCCGCTGGTCTCCACCCTACCGTCTCGGAGAGAGAAGCTGGGCTGTTGCAGCTTCGTGTTTCGGGTTATGATTGTGTCATAGCATTTTCACGTTCTTTCTTTTCCGTGTTGTGTTCATACCATGGCATATCTGCATTCGCATTAGAAATAGGTTAACTTGTACTAAATCAAATCATTCTTGTTATTTAGGTAGATATGGATGTACCTCGTGGGGTTGTGTCGTTGTTGACCCAACTATATTCACTCCAACATTTCGTGTTCGTGTTAAAAAATACGTCACCTGGAGCACGATCCTTTCCCTGTTATTGTATTCTTACCTGTAAAACAAACAAACCTTTTAGTTTGTGTCAGTGACATGCTGCCACCAGACACAAGTATTTTATGTTCCGGTTCATGTTGTGCTTCCAAGATCAAAGATTATGGGAATGAATCAGGCCTATCTTTCCTTTAACAAAAAAAAAGTCTATTTAATATGAAACATGGTTTTAGATTAAATAAAATCAATTTACATGATACCATTCATGAAATGCTTAGTTTTTGTTAGAAAAAATAATAAAGTATTAAACCCTGTTCATTTATTAGCTTATATATTTATGTATAGAGAGAGAGAGAGGGAAAACGAGATAAATTCCATTCCCCATGGTCTTTTTTCCCTTTTATTGGTGGTCTCAATGCATTAAATGCAGTGAAGGTCACCATTAATACACATGGAGACCATTGCATATTGTATTTTAATAATATTATATATATTGACTGAATCCTATCTATTATTGATATTATTCAACCATTGCCTTTGGTAGCAAGAATATTATAAGATTATCCTTCAACATTTTTAAATACCCTCTAACCTTGAAAATCATATTCATGTTACCAAAAAAACAATGATCTAAATGGTAGATAATGTCAATGGTGAGAATTATCCCATTTTCCCATACATAACTTTGATCTATAAGAAGGGCTAACACACTATCAATGCTCTCTCTTTGAAGTCAAGTAATACAACAATAAAAGCGAATTGGCTTGGGTGTAGAAGAGAGCAAGAGAATGATTGATAGATGGAATGGGTTTAGTTGTCGCAGAAACCAAGAGAATGAGTGATGAATTTGGTTAGGAACATCAAATGTGAGCAACTATTGTGCTTAATTTCTTTTTACATAGTTAAAAAGGATTTAATTAAGTTGTTTTTTTTATGGTGAGATCCCTAGGGCATTAATATTCTACAAATCTTAAGATCAAGTTCGAGATCCCATTATGATCTTACAAATCGATATATTACGATCTAAATCGAGGTATCGTCAACTATGTCGATGACAACTTAACCCCTCCCTAGAACACATTCGACGAAAAATATAGTCCATAGTTAAAACCACAACCCATGGTTAAGGTGCATTTATCATTGATTTGTTTCTCTAGTTAGCTCAACTCTAAAGTGTGATTAGGTCTTACAACTGCGTTTACATCTATATGGCCAACTAAGCTTTATCTCGGGCATCCTACGACCCGTTGAGGTACGTCCCGAGTCTTTCTCCGGGTCCAAGTGAACCCAGGGAAAGCCCTCCAATAAGACTATTATACCCTGAAGCCAACTAACAATTACCACCGACCCAAAGAGCGCGTTTCAATATAAACAGCTTCATGGAAAGGGGGAGGGTACGCAAGATTTGATAATTTTCATAAATACGGGGTTGACTGAACGACGGTGCTTCTCATGTAGGGGTAATTTTGGTATTTCAGCAGGAAAAGTGCAATCCCTTCCCTTGGGCAAGCCCCTGAAATGGAAAAAGTAAACGAAGCGACGGAACGTAAACCGGGCCCGGTTTGCTCTTTTCCGGGGCACCAGGCTGTCCAGCGCCATACGAAAGCACAACAACCGAAAGTACCAAAGTAGCACTTAACAATTTAAAAACGAATGAAGGGTTGTTGAGGAAAAGTACCCTATGTTTTCAAGAAATGACGAATTTCGTGTTTCGGGTCGTATTCGTGTTGTATCATTAATATTTTTTTTATTCTTACAAGAGATAAGTCGGAGACGTTGCTTGTGGCCACAATCATCCTACTACCCAAACACGAATGAGTTGGGTGAGAAATGTTCGGCCCTTCACCACTTCACAAAAAGATCAAAAATTTTGGTTTGGATTGGTTCGATTTCAGTTTTAGATCTAATAAAAAATCTTGGTTTTTAGTTCGGCTTCGGCTTCTATGAACCTAGAACTAGTTAACCTGAATAGTTTTAGTCAAATTAAAGATGATTAACCCCACACTTTTTCTGTATATGTTTATTAGTGTCCTTTGGTTCTTTCTCTTTTTTTTATTGTAATATTGTTTTTTGTTTTTCTCGTATACTCTTTTTATAATATATTGTTGCTGTCTTGATTGCACTTTTATTAAAGAAAGAGTAATTTACGCACATCTTTCAAAATACTTGTCTTTTGAACATTACATTTCACAGAAAGAGCTGGTATACACACAAATTTACGAGACTGTCTTATAACCATACATTATCATTCTGAAGATCAATACATCTAACAGTAAAATCGGTAGATCTAAATACGAGAACCAAACCGATCCCACAAATTTTGGTTCAGTTTGTACCGTGCTGACTTCAAGTATACGGCAATTTGAACATAGCTGGATTCTAATTGTGCCACTTTTCGTGTTATGTTCAAATTGGGTTTTCGTGTAGTGTCTGAACCCACCAGCCCTGCATTATATATTGGAAGCTCTCACTCGCTAGGATTTGAAATTTCAAGTGGAACGTTGCAAGTTCAACTTCCCAAGCGTGCACATTCGCTACGGATCTGTTGATAAATATCGGGCAAGTTCGTCTTCGGCGCACCAACCCAGCCCATGTTTCATTCATGCGCTTGGTTAAAATGAACAAACAAACTGAACTACGTGAACAAGTCACAAGCAACCCGTGCAGCCCGTTTACGAGCCTAATTAAGGACCGAAGAGTTCATTTGAGTCGGTAAAATATCCAATTAAGTAAGGGTTTTTTCGTCCTTCAAGATAAATCTTAAGTTCTCATTTTTCCTGGTCATTGTACATAAACATCAGGGCAACTTCGTCAGTCCGCATGCCCACGTGGTTTGTCGAGACAGTGGGCTAGGGCTGACGTGGAGATGAGTCAGCAAAGGCAGCCGGAAAAGTTATCGAGCAAACAAGCAGGCCACGTGGCAGATCAGGCCGAAACACGTCTATGACGTCGTGATGACGTGGCTTCAAAAAGTGCATCCGGAGAGTGGATAGGCACGCCCTTAGTTGCCGACGTGGTGGGACGCTATTCGCAAGAACCGTAACGAGGGGAATCATTTCTATCTAAAAGTTGTCGAGCACAGATTACCGTAAATGTCCACGGCATCTTGAGTAGGACGAAAACGGCTATTCCGACGGAGTTGCCTGGACAGGTGGAAATATTGGCCCGACCATGTGGTTCGACCCGAAAGGCGCCGGTATTACCCGAATAAAAGGTACCTAAACCATGCCCTCTCCACACGCAACACACACACACACACACACACACATATATATATATAACTACTTAAGAAACACATACATATATATATAAATATATATATATATATATATATATATATATATATATATATATGGAGAACGAGAAAATAATCCATGTGCATATTCATTCGTGTTCTAATCTTTTTAAAATTCTCAATTGTTCTATTATTACGATCAATGGTTGAAATCTTTAAAGTTAAAAGTAAATAATGCGGAGTACATTTAATGTACATGCAAAAAGTATCAAATTACTTTTTGGCTTTTAAAATTTGAATTTCAGCTAATTATCTTATTGATTGAACGGTTGATATCTTTAAGAATGCTTAAACATGAATGAATATGCGCATGAAGTAACTATCTCTATATAAATAATAGTTTTAAAAAGTGAAGCAGTAAAAGAATGAAAGGTGACAAAGCAGTGGAATGGAGATTATGTACCCTATATATAATTATAATGACTACTATAAAATTTTTGTTAATTGACAGTCCGCTGCTATAAACATTTTTCAAGATTATTATATTAAAAAGCAAATCATGTAAATATTAAAGCTGGTCGGTGATTGTCATGGTCATCACCATAAAAGTCGAATTGTTAGCGACGGTAGGTCATCCTCGAAGCATTGAATTACATAAAAAGTCATGACCGTCACTGTTACTCTATTTTCTTGTAGTCAATTTTTCAACCACCTAGCTTCAAAAACTTTCAATTATTTTTTTTAAATATATAAGTAATTAGATTTAATTCAAACTATGTTATTAACTTATTTGTAAGCATGAATGTGGTGATTATTTATGTTGATATGCATGTGAATTGTCATCTTCTTCTAACATGCACTTTCAGTATATGTTACATTAGGCAAAACAAAGTTGGAGAGTATTGATCTCAATACCATACATGGAAACACCAAATAGAGTTTTAACACGGTCTAAGAAATTAGATGGTGAACACTTCAAAAGAGACGAATAAATCTTGAATTGTATTGAAAAAAAGTGATAAACCATTACATTGCTCTTTCAGAATTAAATGCTAATATGACACATAATCAACCTTGATGACGGCATTGGATCGTAGCAGCCCTTTCACTCTTCGAGTTAGTGGAGTGGAGAGAAGAATGTAGCGAACCCCACTTGGTGTGGAAAGGGCTTGGTTTTGAGTTTGGTCGACTTTGTGAAGCATGTTTATCAAGTAAGAATCCTGTCTCTTCTCTTTGAAGACAGGAGATGCATAAAGTTTGAAGTGTATGTCCCAGTGACTTGCGTTTACAATGACGAACTTCCATATACTCCATTAAGTTCGCAAACACAAATTTTCGTAGGGCACCATTGACGCCTGACTCGTAAGTTTGCAACTTACTGGAACAAGTCAGCATTGGAAAGTTTGGCCTGACCATCCATAATTGAGTCACATGGGCTCTGTCTAAAATTTAGCAAGAGTTTTTAGGTCTTTTTGTTGGTACCCATACAAGCTCCTTTCATATATATATATATATATATATATATATATATAGAGAGAGAGAGAGAGAGAGAGAGAGAGAGAGAGAGAGATGTATATATTGGTACACTTAATATATCAAAATAAAACTCTACCCCAAATTTTCTTGCATTTTTTTTGCTTTGTTAAAGTTAAATTTCAACCATCCATTAATACAAAATAGATGGTTGAAAATTATTTGGATATATGTAGAGTGATTGGATGGCCCACACTATCTCAATCATTATTTTTTGAAAGCATAAGTATAATAACATTGTTTTATATTTTTTCTAAATTCTTAAAAAATTTAAATTATACTTATGCCACTGAAAGATAACGAGTGAACATGTAGAAATGCGCAGGATCCAATTTTTCTATATTTATGATATCATATATTTTAGCAGCTTAAGTACTAACATACTCAAACAAATTTCAATCATCCATATTAAATAACAAAAGGTTGAAAATTAAATTATAAAAAGCAGATGTGAATAAAATATATTTACAAAAGGTGCATGTTTACTTTTTCTTTTTCAAATTTAAATTTCAATAGTCCATCACCGTGAATTAGACATGGCTGGTTCCTAACTGACTTGGTGATTCCAATCGGAAGGCCAGAAACTGACTAGACACAAAATTGGTGAAATAAGAACGAGAACCGAGGCTCACCCGGTGCAGTTCAGGTTTTTCCTTTTACTAGACTAAAATTGGAGGTTCCAAACCGTCGGTTCTGATATTTATTAATTTTTTCTTATAAAAACAATTTTTTATAAAATCACCGGTTCCAGAAAATTCCAAACCAAAACCGGAATTGACCCGAGCTAACCGGAATGAACATATTTATCATGAATGGATAATTGAGATTTTTTAAAAAATATATTAAGATCTAAATGCTAATAAACTCTCTCTCTTTCCATACCTATGACAGTATGTATTTTCTTTGCTTTTTTTAGTATAGTAAGATTATTCATTACAATTTTCTAGACACTCTCATAACTTTTAAAATACTACATTGACTAAAAAATTCAAAAGCCATGGACATACGTACACTAAAATGAAAAGGCATGGACAGAGTGCATTCTTTGGTAATACTACATTGACTCCCTTTCTCTTTCCTGCCCTTGGTGCCAGTTTTCTTAGAACGGTCATCGTTTTCAAAGTAGGAAGTGAGTCATTAGAATCCAATAAGCTAACAACAAAAAGCAAACAAACAAGTATTTCGAATCGCGACCAGAATGGTTTTCTTCAGAATCAACGTCCTACTGAGAGGTGCCTTCACAAAAAGGTTAAAGAGAAAACGCTCCAGCCATCCAATCACTAAATCGAGTGATGATTGAGGTGGAGCTAATACCGCCACCAGCTCTGGGAGGACAAACCACAGGCGGCACCACCAGAATACTTGCCCATGATGGCCTCAGAGTTGGCCTTTGTACCACGTCAAGAACGCCTCCCTCACAAAAAGGTTAAACGCTTGTTAGGCTTACATGCTATCTACCTATTATGTTTTACGCACTTTGGTCTTCTCAAACATTTATTTTTCTTGCTCAAGTTCTTTAATTAACTTAGCTGTAATTCCTTGATCACTTAAAGGAGTTAAGAGCCTTTTTGGTGTGGCGATATTACCTACAACTCTTGATTGTGCTTGTTCGACACAAGCCAAGTGAAGAACTTCATTGTATCATGAAGGTAATAGTTGGGTTCTTTTGTATTTAGAAAATTTGATTAAAAAACTTTAAAAAAAGACGAGCATTGGGCATACTTTAAAGAGAGTCATGCATTAACCTTTTCATGTTAAGCCAAATATTTTTTAATAGTTCATCTTAACCACGTCACTTCAACTTGGTGATGATTGAGTGCTTATAAGTGCATATTTCAAGTTCATCATTTTCAAGTAAGAAGCCGACTTCTCCAAGCCCCATAGTTGCAAGATGAAGTTTGATTGATGATATTGCAAGTTGGTGCTGCAAATTGAAGAAAAATATGTATGAAGTTCCTCAAATGATTTTTTGATTTATTTTTTTTCTTTTTAATGCATAGCTGAGAAGTCCTTTTGAGAGGTCGCGATCCCACAGGTTGTAGAGATCTAATGCAAATATAAATGACTCAAACTGAACCTGGAAAAGTACCATGATAAGACATACTAAACGGATATCATTTCATATATTTGAAAATAAATTAAGAAGGCTTAGCATACCAAAATCATCTAATTAGTGCAAAGAGCAATAACTCACCTAGCTACGTTACCGACCAACAAGTTAAAGGTCATGAGTTCGAAATCAGGTGATCAGATTTAGGATTTGGATCATATATCAGATATATCAGATCATTGGCATCCCCACGTTGAGATAGCTTGTTGAAGCCTAAAACCCAAATAGGAATGAAAGACTGAATGTAGGCATTTGGGGAGACAGATTGAATGTAGAAATTCGGCATCAAATGATCTTGAGGTATTGAGTAAGAAGGATCGAATATCAGCTCTTGGTGTGGAAAGACGAATATTTGCACTTTGCATGAAGACCCGATGTTGGTATCATGTCTCAAAAGGTAAAGTACTTAATAAGAAAGTCCGGATGTTGGCACTCGGCATGAAAAGGCTGGGTCCGAACATAATACAGTTGTTATTAAAAGCCTAAATGTAGGGATTTCACGAGAAAGGCCGAAGGTAAAGAAACTGCTGAATGCTGGAATTTAGCATAAAATGCTAAATGAAGCAAGAGATGGAAAACTACGAATGTCATTGGATCGAAGATGCAAAATGCAAGCATTGCATAAGAAATGAAGTTGAATGACCGAATATAGACATTTAGTGTGAAGAGGATTCTAACATTGGCTAACTAAATTAAGGGCATTTTGCACCGAGAGCAGTAGCTCAACGGGACGGCGCTCTGATGGCCTTGCTGCAGGCGGGAGTTCGACTGCTTGAGGGTGCACGGCTTTGACCTCGTGTTGTAAAATAATAATGACATTTAAACGGGAAATATAATTGGCATAAGCTTATGTTTGGTACCTAGTGGAAAAATATGAAACTTATCAATTTAGTTGCCTAAAAGAGAATAACGTTCAAGGTTATTAAGGAACTCTTTGATTATTTCATAATAGAGCAAGATACCGAAGTTGAATTTCTTGGTTGATATCTGAGCTATTTGGTTCTGCCTTATAGTGACTCAGGCCAATTTGTCCAAAACAAGGAAAGCAGATACTGAACTCTTTGCTGGCCTTCAAGTGAGGATGCATTTGGCAGGTAAAAAAACTCTCAAGACCATTGTCATTGCTGTCTACATCGTAGGCACCATAACTCGCAGCATATGATTCTAAGCTTGAATCTTAGTCCAAACCCGACACGGGATTTACGTCGAAAGAGTTCCTCATCATTGAAAGTGAAAATTAACCGATTGTCAACATATTTTCCTTAGCTTGAATCGTCAAGTAGTCCTAGCTTGGGATTTACCTTTATGATTCAAACATATTTTCTTTATGCTTACCTCAAAAAGCATAAAGCATAAAAAGCAAGGAAACACCACTAGCTCCAACGAGGGTCCTTCGCAATCAGCCCTGCTTAAAGCTGACGGCATGCAATATCATGCTTTTGTTTTAAAGAAAGAAAAAGATGCATGCAGGACCATGAGTATAAACTGAAAGGTGTCCATTCCATCAAGTGGGAGTTTTAGATTCTTCGCTGATATCTACTAGGGCATTTTATGCTTTGGTTCGTATAAACAACAGAGCTAGTGGTGTCCATTGCAGCAACTTGGAGTTGGATTTTTGTTATCTGCAGAATCATTTTTTTGAGTTTTCGCTTCACTAAATTCTTAACCAATCAGTAGTGGGTGGTTGGAGTTTTGCTTGTACTAAATCCTCAACCGATCACTAGTGGTGGTCGACATTGCTCTCTTTCACTCTTACATTCTCAAACCTGGACCAAGATTGCGTTAAGCAGCTGACAAATCAGTATAGAACTTTGGCATCAAGCAGCTGATGGTAAGTTGGTTCAGCAGCAGCGTGCTCTAGCGATGTTGCTGCTGTTCGACTCTCAGAGAGCATGTATGGCGTGTGTGTAAGGCTTCAGCCTCTTGTAACCAAAAACAAGAGTAAATTTTTTTATCAAGAGTGACGTTTTTTCCCAAAGCAAAATGCATTAAATCTCATTAAACTCCAGATATTCGGATGTTTGAGCTGGTAGTACAGTGATCTTCAACGAAGACCTCATTTCACACGCGGACTCCACCTAGGAAAAGGCTGGCTTTGGGTTTGTTACACCGAGTTTGGAAAGGACCAAGTGAAACTGGAGGCAGGCCCCCTGAAAGATTTTGTTCAACGGTAACAATTTTAGAGACAACCATCAGAAGGGAGGGGCCATCTCAAGAGGTCGCACAAAGGCTCTCCATACATTCCAAAGTGTTGCCAAGATACCGACTAAAGAATTAGAACAATAATCTGCTCAGTAAATTGTGAAGCGACCAGAGGAAAACAAAGAGTATGTCACTTTTTATGAGAAGCAGGCACAGACAGAGAGCATGTCTCAAAAGAACTCGACCCTAACCAGTTGGCCTCTTTGCAGGAGAGGTCATATGCCTTATGCTGTTACAATATATGGTTAATCAACTCCTTGAAAGAGAACGCAACTAATTAATGGTTCTCCTATTTCCAAAATAATCATTTCAAACAGTTGGAAAGCAACAAGAACGTCCATTGACAAAACACGAGAGTGAAGCTAGCCGATCTGCCAAACAATAGGCGCAACCATCCAATTTATTGTATGGCCAGAAAAAACCACAAAAGCGTACAAAACCTACCAATAAATGCGGGTCTGTGTCTAAAGCAACTCAGGACAGTCGATCCATAATGGCACGTGACATAGGTGTGAAACAAGAGGGTAAACCACTGCTCGAGTTTCGGATGAATTCAAATGGCATCGCAAAACTAAAGTAAAAACTGACCACACCGTCACACGGAAAAGAGGGAGAGATAATGACAAAAGATGGTCAAAGAACATAGCTTGGAGGAGTCCAGGAAGGAAATATCCGTTTTATGAAGGGAAAGGAAAATTGCCACTCGGTGCTGCACGCATGAAGGCAGCAACATGACACGGGAAAAGCAAACAAAATGAGCGGAGGGACACGGCTCAGTACTTGTATCCCTTCACGTAAAGGCTCTCAGAGGCCAAACCGCCAGTGCTACCACCAGCATACTTGCCAAGAGTGGCCTCAGAGTTGGCCTTCGCCCTCGTCAAGAACGCCTCCTGTGCAGCCGGAAGGTTCTCCACCTTACCCTTCCACGTTTTCAGAGTGCTTTGCTGCAGGGCACGTCCAAAGGAGAAGGACAGAGTCCATGGCTTCAAGACGTCCAGCTTGTTCATAGCATTGAGATTCAAAGTGGCCTCCTCCTCACTCTGACCTCCCGAGAGGAAGACAATGCCAGGAACAGCAGCTGGGACGGTGCGCCGGAGGGCGGTCACTGTCAGCTCAGCAATCAATTCGGGTGCTACCTTGGGGCTGTCTGAGCCAGGGGTTACCATATTGGGCTTGAGAAGGGTCCCCTCTAGAAGAACATGTTGTTCATTGAGAGCCTTGTAAACGGCAGCCAACACCTTCTCTGTCACTGCCTGGCATTTGTAAATGTCATGGCTGCCATCAGTCAGAATCTCTGGCTCCACAATCGGCACGAGTCCGTTCTCTTGGCAGATGATAGCATAACGGGCTAGGCCTTGAGCATTCTGCTGGATCGAAAGTTCAGATGGTTCGGTTACTCCGATTTTAAGAACAGCACGCCATTTCGCAAACCGGGCACCCGCCTTGTAGTATTGCGCACAGCGAGCACCCAGGCCATCAAGCCCTTGGGTGGTAGTCTCACCATTGGTTCCGGCGAGATCAACTGTGCCCTTGTCGACCTTGATGCCGGGGACAACTCCACCTTCAACCAAGACGTCAACGAACGGCTTGCCATCCGTGGTTTTCTGGTAGAGGGTCTCTTCGAAGAGGATGACACCGGAGAGGTACTGGAGAGCACCGGGGGTGGTGAAGAGGAGTTGTCGGAGTGCTTGACGGTTCGACTCTACATTCTCAACGTTGATACTGGCGAGACGCTTGCCGATGGTGCCTGTGCTCTCGTCCGCTGCGAGGATACCTTTGCCAGGAGTCGCAATGTACTTGGCGTTCTTGATGAGTTCCTCTGCAACAAAGAAACGATTTCAGAACACGCAACAATCATCCAAGTTTAGCAAGAAATCACGAGCATCTGACTCATCGACGACAAGCCACGTAGTCGAGCCTGAAAAACTAAACCTCATGAAGATAAATCTGAAAGAAGGTAAAATTAAGTCGAGAACACGAAACTCAAACACGTTTCTTTGTCACTAAGGGAGACCAACCAAAACCAAAATTTCTCCGACACCGAGTGAGATAGTCTACGTAAATTCTGGAGTGACCTTTGTACTTTATATCGAATCTTATTAAAGTTTGTCCAAAAATATTTTAAAAAAGACTTTCATATCATCTTGCAACCAGAAAGATAAGACAGACAACCTACTTAAATAACGAAAGAATAGGCTGAAATAAGAACAATCAATAGATGGTGATGCACAAAAACAATAAAATCTTGTAGTTGAAGACATTTTAGGTAAGGGGAGTGAGACATAGAGACTCGTCGTAACTGGATGGTACAAGATATGAATGAAAAACGATTTAAGATAATCTGCGTAGTTCTTTTATGAAAGATCTCATAATACAGCGGCATCACTGCCATGCACGATGAAGAAAGAGAAAAGCTTGAAGCACACGGTTCAGAATCAGGAAAAAAATCGTTTACATTCGGAAATGTATCTGACCGAGAACTATCGACTGAAGAAAATCACTTCCAGCAAAAATTGAGCCAAATCTTTTACGAAAGCAACGCGAAGAAGTGAAACAGCTCACGTCTTGAAAATGGGGTTATTCAGCCTCAGTTTATCATTTCGTTACCAATAGATATGGATGAAAAGAAGGAAGTTTGTTTCAGGACAGATCAAAATTAAAAGCTGAACTCCGCTTGTTTGCTTCGTATTAAGGAAAAGAGGCGAAAGTAAATCTCAAGAAATCGGAACACTTTGAAAAAGTGAACCTCCAAAACACTCGATCTCCACATCAAGGGACAATACCACGCACAGAAGCAAAGAAAAAGATAGATCTTATTCCATAAAAATCAAACGGTCTTCTAAACAGGTAGGTACAAACAGAAACAGCTCGGATTTTCCATAAGTCGCTCAGATCGAAGGAGGATAAACAAAACCGAGAAACGAACCATTTATCTTACTTCATAAAGTATCACAGAAACCCTCCAAACAAGGCACGAACCGAAACAGATCGGATCTTTCATACAAACCTTTGAAGTTAGGATATAGAGATCAGACAACCGTCAAAACAAGTATGCGAACAGAAAAAGATCGGATTTTCCACCACTCCCTCAGATCGGGAGAGGAAGCACCAAAATGAGCAAACAAACCTTCAAAACAACCAAAAGAAAAAACAACGGATCTTAGCACCGTGAAACGAACTAAACTCACCTGCGTACTTTCCGACGAAGGCCGACATCTTCGAAAACCCTAGAATCGACGGCAAAGAAAGCTTACGAAGGAAGTTAGATCGCTAGAGGGAGTTTCTGGAAAAAAAGTGAGGTGAGGGTTGGAAGACGGAATTGCCATTTTATAAGGAGGGGTTCTGTGGGGAGGGTGCATATTCGTCAGGAATCTGCGATCTGGAAGCGCCACGTGTCCAGGCCAGAGCCCTTGGAGTGCTATCCACCGTTGGATAAGGCCAGTGGGCGACCCACGTGGTTTTTGCGACGCTCAGGGTTTTGGTTGGCTCTCGGTTTACGCCGTCTCGCTTTATCCAGGCGTTCATTAATTAGCCACCGACTTCCGCAGATATCACCTAATTGCCAGAGCAGTCTCCACGGTCGGCAATTTCGGGTCTCGTGTCGTGTTCGTGTAACGTGTTTCAGGTGCCAATGGCATATCAACACGAGTGAATAAGAAAGAACTCGCACTTTGGCCTATCTATGATCGTTTCCATTTTTAAGCCGTAGTTCCATAGCATTCCACAAGACAGGATACATCATTCATCACCCCTTTGCCGTCCAGGATGCAAACTTTTTCGGGTCAAGTTCGTGTCGGGCTTGATGTTGTGTCTCACATAATGAGCTCTTCTAGCCCACGTTTGCAAATATCTTCTAGTCCATAGGATGACGATACCACAGTGCTACACAAATAAAACACGAGATTGATATAATTAAGCTAACATAACACAACACAAAAAAAATCATGTTCAAGTTGAGACAAACGCGACACGAAACACTCATAGCCGTGTCACGAATACAGACCTTTTTGGGAAGTCGAAGAGTTTAGAGAAGGACGTAATATTTCTCTGAGTGGTATAATTGAAATATGAGTCTATATGTTGGCGATTTTAACCATTTGGACTTTTTGAGTGGGACGGGGAAATACTTGTGGCGCCGAGGTGTTGTGAAAACAACGGCTGATCGCCAAGGGAAGGGCTGATGTCGTCCGTTGTGGGTACAGCTCTTCCTGATGCCCATAATTTCATTGTGAATTCTTCTCACTGATAACGTCGTGATACGGAGGGAGAAGTTCAGATATTTTTGTGGCACTCTGGTAAATTACTGCTATTATTTTGGTAATCATAAGTATTTCTCTCAAACATAATTATTATTACAAATAAATACTACGACACGAGAACCGGATACGAACACGACTCGGGAAAACTGTGAGACACGAGATGACCGGAGATAAAATAGTGTCATTTCTCGAAGTAGAATACCTTTCTCGAAGTAGAATTCCAGCCGTTCAACCCCATGAAGGCTAGGGGTCAGAGAACTCTAATTCTAATTTCAGTTCTATTTACATGGTTCTAACACTAATTTTCATACAAGCATAAGTGACAACAAAAAAAAGGAGTTATGTGGGTTTTTATATGATGCTTCCGAGTCTTATTGATGTAGTTTACCTCTTCTTATTACTGTAATTTTTTACTCAAATTAAGTTTATGAGGTTGCAATTCTATGTGAATAATGTGGTTTTATGTTTAATATGCGATATTAAAAATTTTCAACACAAAAGAGAAGGAAACACTTAAGAGTTTTCATACAAAGCTCGTAAGGGTGAAGTTTTTTAGTTCACTTAAAGTTTTTGACTCAAATTGAGTCTATGAAATTACAATTTTATGCCATTCGCTTTTGACACATAACAAAACTTAAATCTAAGAGTAATTAGGAGTGTCAAAATTAAGATTAAGTTCTTTTAGAATCTCAAAATTGAGTAAAAAAATAAGATTGTGCTTTTATGCCAAGGCACACAAGAATCATTTTGATCAATGTTGTAAAAAATGTATCAGTGCCCATATCACATGGGGCACCGATACAGCTGTATCGTACGGTACGATACGATACATAGTTTAAAAAAAAAATTAAAAAATTTAAATTAATAAACAAAACATGTATAACACAATGAAAAAGCATTTATACTATAACAAAAACATCTCCATAACAAGGCTACAAGCATTCATAAATATAATATCATATTCCATGAATCCATGATTCCATATTCCATAATCCATAGAATCCATACCATTAGTCATTAACTATTAGGATCATAATCATCAAAGTTACAACTTATAATCATCAAAGATGAGAACGTTATAAAGTTACAAATAAAAGTTAAAACAAATTATCATCTCCTCCCTCTTCTTCCTCCATAATAGGATATGCTCATCCAACACATTCGACTTCATTTTCATAGTCTCAAACTCAAAGTTTTGCTTCGGCTTTGAGTGTCATCCAATTTTCATACTCTAAAATGATAGGGGACTCCTCCTCTTTGACCCAATCGTAAAGAATATCAATATTTTCGTAACTCAACGGGTCATATGACACATTCCTTGTCCTTTTTGCATCTTTTTACATTTGCCTGTAAAAAAAGAATATCAAATACAATATAGTCACATCAAACATTCATTATTAATAAGATTAAGAAAGAAGTCAAGAACTAAACAACAAACAATATATATTTTCTAATTATTACATTTGCCTTAACTTCATGTTATAGGCAATGTATACCATATCACGCAATCGAGCATGCTCTAGTCTGTTTCACTTTTTCATGTGAATGCATTCGAAAAAGCTCAAATTCGTTCGCACCCACTCGAACTACATGTTCGACTCAATATACATTGAGCAAACCTTGTCAAATTCAGTGCATTTACACCAAAACAAGCCCATCATTCATCTTAAATAAAACACGATAATGATTAATAAGAAACACATGAAGTCAATCAATTAATAACTTAAATGAATATCAATAAAAACACAATACCTAGTTGCATCTAGGAGCAAAGTTGGATTACAATTGGCCTACCAAAATCTCCAACACTCTATATATATTTGCTTAACTCTAAATGAATATTACAACGCGTAGATGAATCTTCAACAAGGTCAATTGCATTTAAGATACCATTTTTCTCTTCTTTATTTTTCACAAAATTAGGAGAAAATCAAATAAAAGAGTTAAGAAAATATGCAACAGCATGCAAATCATGATGCATTTGATGGTTCCAACATGCATCAATTATCTTCCAAGCTTTCTTTATAAGTGATCGCTTGCGGTAAAGGTTTGATTGTATTTCCAATTTGGTCTTATCCATAACATTATATATATAAGGCATAACAGGTCTATCTTAACTGTCCACCATCCTCATTACCTTAACTAAAGGTACAATTATCCTCAAAATTTACTGTAATTTTCCCAAAAATCAGCATTCAAAATATTTACCACAACAATCCCCTATCTCTTTCTAGACCAACTAATAGATCCTCATTCATCAGATGCAAATAATTTTTTCAATACATTTTTATATATGACAAGACTTTGCACAGTAATGACATTTGTAGCAAATCTTGTTAATGAAGGTCTAATCAATTCCCTTTCAACTGTATGAATTCACATCAAATGTACAGAAGAATGATTATAAATAAACTTTGTAATATTTCTGTATGCATCTATAGTCCCTCTTATTTCATTCATTGCACTTAAATCTTCAAGCATTACGTCTATGCAATGTGTAACACAAGGAGTTCATACTAAGGATGGATGGTTTGCCTAAAGCATTTTACCAGTTGCTTTAAAATTTACAGTATTATCAGTAATGAATTGAACAACATTTGAAACACCGACTTCTTCAACAATTTTCTCAAAAATAGAGAGTAAATTATTTACAGTTTTATTAATATGGAACAAGTCATATGATTTCAAAAATAATGTACCTTTTAAAACAATAAATTAGAAAGTTTACCAAAGACCTACGCTGACCATCTGTCTAACTATCAGTCATAATAGAACATCCTATATCCTTTCACGACTCTCTAAATTCAGAACAACATGCATTAACAATATCAACACATTTCTCCAATAATGTGTCTCTCAAAGCATGATAAGTAGGGACTCTATACCTCGATCCCATACTTGCAATAGCATCCATGAGTCGTATGTGAGAAAAAAAATTCAGCACACTTTAAATCTACTTTCTCAATTACCTCATTTGAAGCATAACTGATGTACCCCTCATAAGCATTAGGCGAGTAGGAGATCTTGTAGTAGAACAAAAGCTAACTTCACTAATACTACTACTATAGCCTATACTTTTTCCTTTTTCCCTTTTCTCGCATTCTCCTCTCCTCTTCAACCATTTCTTCTTTCATCTTAGTTGTACCATGAAATTCATTACCACCACGATCATAGTCACCATATATCCCATGATCAATAGCATCTTCAAATGGTTGAGATATATTCCAACCACCTATTTCTTTTCTCTCTCTCACCCTTAATCTTTTTTTCTCCTTTAAAGCCTCCAATACCTACTCAATCTTATACTTCAATATTTCAGGAACCCGAGGACATTCACTAACATCCTTCTTGGTTCCCGCAAGGTGATGTTTCATACGAGAAATACCATTATGTTTTACAATATTACAAAACATGCACTTGTTCACAAGTTTATTCCCTTCATACACAGGAGTACAATATTTCCAAGCTGGATCAACTCGACCGAAAGCCATTAAGACAAGAGTGAACAATCAATAAGAAGGAAAAAACTTTTTAGAGGTTAAGAATCACGAAATCTGCAAAACCCCTAAAATTTTCAAGTGAAAAATTGGATAAAATGCCAAAGAAAAGATATATGACACGGATTTGACAAAAACCCTATAAATGGGGAGTTGGATTGGCCCGAATGGGTGAAATACTTGAGAATCTTGTAAATAAACCACAAAATCAACAAAAACAAGATAAAAAGAGGATCTTGAAGCAAGAAAATATCGTGAAAAAATGTTTGAAAAGAAACAAAAATGAAATCCACAAGTTTTAGATTTTCATTTATAATAGAAAAATCAAAATCGGTTCGTACGATACGGGATGTATTGATATCATACGATACTATAAGATACGATAAATCGCAATTAACGATACATGCCTCTGTATCATATCATATCTTTATACGATACACGATAAAATCATATTGTATCATACAATACGCTACGATTTTTATAACATTGATTTTGATTACAATGGTAAGTAAAACTCTAATTGAGGTTCCTTAGTCCCTAACATCGTAATCAGTCTTTCTCGAACTACGGAGACCCAACCTCGATATCATATGTCATATATCGAAAAAATGGAAAAAAGAAAAAAAAGAGGCCGGCGTTTTACTTTATTCAGATTAGATTGGTGGTCTATTTGGTTGACCGTTGACCAAACCTGTGGGGATATTTCGGGCACCTCTATTTTGGTGCTCCCTGTGGGCGCCCAGGTTCAAAACCACGTTCCTGTTTGGTAAAAAAGAAGGAATATCTGACGGATCACAACGTTTACTCTGCAGTCCGATATCACGTTTTATCCAAGTTTAACCATATAATGCTGGCCGCCAAGTGCAGGACCCGTGAAAAGATCTCTTTGGATCTGGTTCCGGGTCCCATAGTTTTCCCCCATTATATCGTCTAGTGAGGTCAGAAGGAGACAAACCACATGGTACGCTGTGGGTCGTTGGATTTTAAACCCAAAACCACAAAAACTAAATTCTTTGTTCTCTGGATTCTGGAGTCTAATTCAATGTGCCAGTGACAGCGATCAAAAATATAATGAGAAGAAAAAACAACTCAAAATTTCTTTTTTTCTATTTAATATTTTCATTCTTTTCTCTTATATATATATATATATATATATATGAGCACAAGCATCACCCTAAGTCATCATCATATGATCAAATAAATGCATATAATGTAAAGAGAGAAAGATAAGTTGAAATAAAAAATCAACAAAAAGTACCCAAAATGTCCACCTTACGTATGCCCATATTCTAGAGTCTCTCTCTCTCTCTCTCTCTCTCTCTCTCTCTCTATATATATATATATATATATATATATATATATATATATATATATATATATATATATATATGAAAAGAAACACAATATATCTTAGCATCTAATTTTTAGATGTTAGCAAATCTAAACAAATTATATTCGTACTTTTATAATGGATGGTTGAAATTTGGATCTATAAAATCAAAGGTACATGAAAATTTGTGTACATACACTTACACTTTTACCTTTTAAATTTCAAATCTCAACCACCTATTAATAAAAAAGGATGATCGAGTTTTCTTTTGATTTCCTATCACGCTATTATATATCAATCTATCTCCTTCTCTCTCTATATATATTTATATGTGTATTGGGAACAAGTTCGTGCAATACCGTGAGGCCATCTAGAGATTCAGGTAAGGTTGCACAGGCTTGTTGGCACAAGTGATTCAGTCGGTTAAAGCAACGATTATTAAATCTCAACTCTGCTTAAGCTATTTTTTTATCTAGCAAAAAGTGTCAAAGGTATTTAAGATTGGAATTAAACCTATCATCTTAGAGTCTGATATTCTACCTTCTAGAGCAAAGCTTGTTGTTTTGTGAGTTTCAAGAGAATATGTGAAGGGATGCATGTTCTCTGCCCGCGCAATTAAGAAATAGCAATCACGCTTAGATATTCAATTAAGAATTAGTGACAATCAACTAGATGGAGTCAAGCTCGACTTGTTCATTAGAAGAATGAGATCAACCTTCTCATTTCTGGCATGTTCATCTCACGTATGAATCTTGAAATTAGCTTTGTTGACAGCTTTATGCAACGATGCCTTTTCCATGGGCCACAGACCTTGATGTAGACATTATGACTATATTTCTCACTTCCAGAAGCCAGTGACACTGCTCATTAGTTGCAAATTTTATATCTAGACCGCACAAGGTGCACCTTGTTAAAACCTGTCGTGAATTCTATACCTCATGTATGCAATTAGAAACAAGAAAACCATCTCTATCTAGTTTTCGCAAGAAATGCCACAGACTATATTGGAATGCAGAGCTTCAAAACATCTAATACTATTCAGGACCATCTGGAATACCCAAGTGCCTGACAAATTAGAAGGCCTAAGAGACTCCTAACTACCATCGTTTAAGTTCAGCTTTGTGATCCAATGTCACAGTTTCTTCGCTCTTATTTGGCAAAATAGCAAAAAGATTCAGGCACATGAGGTTTACATCATTGCTAGTTTAGAAAAGACTGAAAATTATGTGGAACAGGATTAGAAATGGAGCAGCCCTGAGACTGATCAGTAAGAAGAAAGAATAGTGAATCACTTGTTACATAGACATCCAAGCCATATTTCCTATTGCAGTTTCTCTTGTTATCACATTGATTTTCCTACAGTCTCTCTCTGTCTTTTGGGGCTTGGGAATGTTGATTTTGTATCTACGACTCCAAGACACAACACAAGTCCATCCTACTTTTAGAGGTACCAATTCTGTTCACGCATCTGGTTATATATATATATATATATATAAATATATATAAACAGAACTCTTCATTGCTGAATTAGACTCCTAATGTATCATCATGTGCAATGTGGCTGAAGTTAAGACACTGTCAACCACATGCTACAGCATTGTATTCTCTGATAAAAGCTGGTCATCTGTGCACATCAAACATGAAAAAACCATGCAATCCGAGAGAAGCAAACTGCAAAATATCACCAAGATTATGGGAAGCCATCTATTTGAACTTATGGTCGTGTGTCCTGCCATAAGGTCGAATAAGCTATACCACCTATCAGGAGAAGGGGACTCCAGGGTCTTCCGTTAATTGGTTCTTGGTGAGTGAGGCGGTTTTCCTCCCTAGTTGCTCATTTAAAAAAAGTGTCAACCCTAAACTCAAATCACAATCCTCTAAGATGGATACACATAAGCAGTGCTGCAACGTTCCTATCAATAGCTGAAAAATTGAAGAGGTAATGAAATAGCTAAACACAAAATAAAGACAAGATCATACTTGATATCAAAAGGCTGATTATCATCCTGAATGTCTTTTAGCATGTCATCCATAAGCGAAAAATAGGAATGAAAGAAATCTGTGAAATCCCGAACCAATGTGCAGCTTTTCTTTATTGAACTCCGACTACCATCCTGATGATCAACATGGCAGTATTACACAACGAACACCATAAGCCTTCCACATGGAAAAACCCAAGATGCAAACTAGATGAGTAACTGCCTCTTGATCTTATACCCTTTGACATGACTAACTACGTCACAACCAAGGAACCCGATAGAAAATCTACACTAGAGGAACAACGCTTTCTTCTAGAATACAGTCTGGATCTTCTATATTTGGCATTCCCTGATTACTAAAGCCATCTTAATTCACAATTTTTCATAAACTAGGATTCAGATGGCTTCAATAGCACAACACTGCCATTGTCTTAGTCCAGAGCCTCTCAATCTTCAAGCCTATAGATTAACAGAAATGCCCTAGTAACAATAACAATTATACATATCACCAAACAGCGGTAGAACCTCGCTGTTGGTCTCTCACCAACAGCTTGCAGAGTTGCCGCTAATGGTGTAAAGAAGCCATAGCTGATCCCAACAAGAAGGCTGCCAACTATGTTCAAGATCAGTCATAGAATCAATGGCACGGGTAGTAGGGATACTAATACCAAAAACTTCAAAACTGGTCCATTCCTTCTGGTTCTGCAACAGTATACAGAAAATGAGCAACCAACATGTCTGTGACCCAAAAGAGAAGATAATCTCCGAATATGTTAATGGAGGATGATGGATTGATGACATACTTCACCGTTGCGTAGTACGTCCAGAAAACGTGCGCTGGCCAAAGACCAACTACAACCGAGGAATTCCCAATAAAGATGATAACAGCAACTATCGGACCAAAAATTGCAGCTGCAAAATTAGACTTCACGTCATTAGCCATAAACAAAAGAATATATCGAGATAATTTACGTGAAAGAGGAAATGGCAGTTCACATAAAGAACACTCCAAGTCACTAGTAAAACCAAATGATCCAGCAATAAATAGGAACACATAATGTCAACTATGAGAAGAAACGAATTCCCACGCAATCACTAGTAAAACCAAATGTTTCCTCACTTGACGTAAATGAGGAAATGATGGTTTGCATCGAAGAAAACTTGCAAATGAGTTTACTCCCTTAATAAACAACCAAGATTTCAAAGTGAGAGTATGGTTTTACTGAAAACATCAGAGGGATACACTGTTACTACAGAGAAGTTTGAGGGTCATCTCTCATAAATTCTCCTGAAGTTAAACCAGAAAATGACAAAGACGCAAGACGTTCCGTAAACTAAAAAGCAGACTAAAAGGGAACAAGGGAAATTCCATACCTTTCACCAATCCAACAACCGAAAGGATGAAAAAGAAAGGCAAGAAGCGGACTATAGTCCACAAAGACGAAAGGAATCCAACAGGAACCTCCATAGAGAGAGAGAGAGAGAGGGAGTTGCTGCAGTTTCTGCTGAGAGAGACGTGGTTCTTGTTTGAAGGTGGAGCACGCCAGGTGGCCTTCGCTTCTAAGAGAGAAAAGGCGGGATTGTGACTAAGAGGCGGTTGGTCTGACCTGATCCACTATCTGCTATCCGGATCCATATCTGAAATGAAGCTGCAAGCGGTTAACGCCCTCAAAACGTAAGTCAATCCTCCAGTATAAGACACTAAACATGGATGATCACACAAGTTTTTCAGGTCTTCAAAGCAACACGAACAAAAATCAAGTCCGTGCTTGGGTTGTTCCTTTTTTAGTACATGGAGGAAATGGGATGACATAAAGAAACATGAACGACCCAAAACACTAGACACGAAAACGACAGGAAAAATCTTGAATTTGTGTTCGAATTGAGCAATTTGTGGCAAGAACACGGATAACACGACATGATGCAACCTCAGACACCAAATAAGCAGACGTAAGAGAAATAGGAGTGAAAATACCAACAAAAAGAAAAATATTAAGTTGGATTTTGGTTCGAACCGGAGCTATATCTGACCTAAAGGTTCATATACGTCAGACCCAAAATCTAACAGATGACATACATCCAACCAAAACGAACGTCCAGAATTTATGGCTCTATGAAGAACTGATTAGAGGTGTTCGAAACCGAACCAAACCGCTGGAACCGGCATTTTAGTTCGGTTCCAAGAGCTTTAAGTTTGGTTCGGACAGACTCAAAAGCACCTTCAAGTTGCAGATCTAGAGTTTGACTCGCGGGGCATGCACATATTTATGGAACGGCCCAACCCAGCTTGATGAAAGAAAAAAGATATCTTGTTCATTTAAATGAATACTTGGCAATTTAACGAAGTTTAACGTACTAACCCATTATATAAATCAAGTAATACAATCTACACAAGCGAAAGCAGAGATAAACGAGCTAAATCAAATGATAAGCAACTCGTTTTGTTAGAGTTTGATTTTATAACTTCCGAGTCGAAGTTCTTGCCACTTCAGATCTGAAGTAGGTTGTGCAACTTGATGTGTTCTGCAAGCAACCACGCAAACTTCATTGTAACGTTAAAATGGTTTGAGATCCACTTGCACCATCGAGGGAAGGAACGATACTACGCTTCCGAATATAGGAATTCGGTCACGTTTGGGTGTAAAGCTTCGCCCAAGAAACAGAAGAATCATAACATCAATTAGATGGAAGATCTACTGTTATTTACAGACCATGGAATTCCATCACGAGAACAGATAAATTACAACTCCCTTGCAGTGGAATGCATTTGGAACTTTCTGTAAAATCCTGCCCATGGTTGCAAGCAGCAACAAAGGCAGTTTCTTCTAGATGGAATCAATGAAACTAGGCGGTTTTTTCTAGATGGAATCAATTAAGCTCATCTGGCCGGTTGATCTTGCTTCAGGAATCAGCAAAAGCAGCAAAGGACAATTATGTGGACGCAATAAGACCGCCCCAACAAAAGCTTCTACCACGCAGCCGTCTCTCAATGACTAGAATCAGTATAGATGTTAGGAGCTGCTCCCAGTTGAATCTCCAATTATAAGAAACCTGACCTTCATCACCCATATTGAAAACCAATACCAGGCCTAATCTCTTCTAAATCAGGGAATGATGTTCCAGTTCAGAAGAACAGAACTATAAAGAGAAAAAGTTTATCTTCTGAGAGAGCTCACTGGAATTGGTGCTTTCTACCTACGACTACTGCTACTACTACAGGTGGTCCTATAATGGCAAGATTGGTGACTATCCAATATGACGAGTGTTAAGCCACTTCACCCATATGCCAATGGGATTAAAAGCTTCTGGAATCCCAACCCAGTTTTATGATGATAGTAAGGAAATAAGGCATCGGTCATCATCTCCAAGCAGATAGCAGTAGGTAATTGACCCGTTGAAGATCAAAGAATTTCTTGGAATCAAGCAAGACTGCTAGTCCATCCCAGTTTTATTAGCTTCCGTTGACCCATCAGGATGTTGATGTGGATGTAACAAGACGATGATCTGAAGATGAATAGAGTTGCTCATAATTAGTCTTTGGTGCCTCCTCCTAAGGAGCTCAACCAATATGTAAAGCCGTCGGGATGGTTTTCTTCCCTGACCACCTGCTGGGAAACAAATGTTGAGACCGTTAACGGAGTCCCTAATTCAAGAAAAATGAGGCCAAAGAAAACGGCAAACAAGAAAGAAACTCCAGCGCCTAGAAAATTAGTAAAAACATTAACACGAATGTAAGCCCAAAAACTGACAGTCCTACCACAAACATGCGCCTACTGTGGCGTTTGTACTAAAAAGGGTTGCAAAGCAAGCTGAATCCATGTGGCAGATGAAAACCAATAGTCCTAACATTTTGTGGTCAACAAATGAACAAAGTGGTTCACACTAGAAGACAGACTGATCATGTAATGTTCTGTCAAACAAGTGAGATGCATCGCTTCCTCTTTCTTCTATGGGCATTTCCAATGATTGATCCAAAGGCAGCCAACTTGGAAGGCCAAAGTCCTCATGAGTTTATTGCTATTTATGATTCATGTATAAAATCTATTAAATGCACATGGAAATTCAAGTGTTATATGTTTGAATTTGGTATTAACAGATTCAAAGGTAGGGTATAAGGAAATAAAATCCAGAACTATAAATTCCAAACCAGAATCTCAATAATTGTGAATTACTACACACCAAATCCCCAAAAAAATGCAGAGAAGGGAGACAAGGATGCAGAGAAGAGGAAATGTGCACACACCATTTATCATTCGCCTGGTCAGTAATTTGGAAATACGATATAGAACAAGATATATATATATATATATATATATATATATATATATATATATATATATATATATATATATATATATATATATATATATATAATATATAACTAGGGAAGGGAGACAAGGATGCAGAGAAGAGGAAATGTGCATGCACCATTTATCATTAGCCTGGTCAGAAATCCAGAGACACGATATAGAACAAGACACTAACACTACGAGATACCAACATGTACGACTGCAAACGTGCAACATACATACGTATAAATCAACTGTCTAGTTTATTCTGAACCGCACAATCAGCCCAACTTAAAATTAGTAGAAACAGATTTCGTAATTACAGATGCATAGAAATGGAAACTTATAACACAGGAAGATGGAATGAAGGGATAGCAAATAAAAAAGCTTACACGCACCTCGACCAGGATATCTCCTGGCAACCCCATTTCCCTCAGGAATTCATTACCAACTTGCTTCCAGTCAATTTCATGAACTTCAGATTTGTCTGGGTCACTATCTGACCATTTACCATCAGACTCCCACTGACTGCCTATCCACAAGTTCAGAGTCTCGACTTCCTGCCTGCCTAGAGAATCAGTGCCTTTTTTTAGTACAAATAGCACTGATTTGAAATCTCCACCATCCAGAGCACGTGGATCAATCTGCTTCGCTTTTGGCCACTGGTATACCCTAGGACCCACCGAATCTGAAGCCTGAGTCCACATGCTGGTTGATGGATCAATATCTGAGGATCGCTGGGCAGCATGACAATAGCTGCTTAAAGAACCAACGTTATAAGACAACCTGGCCGGCCCTAATTCTCCTAAACATGCATGTTTTTGATATTTACCACTCGATTCTCTGTCTCCATATGAATCATGCCGCTTGGAATCCGAAACTTGCTGCACAACATTATGCTTGTTACTTTCCGCCATCATGTCTATTGGCATACTAGTACAAGCAGTACAAGCAGAAGAAGAGTTTTCCACAGTTCTGGAATCATTTGAGAAAATGGGCAATGTAAGTGAGCGTGACATATTTCCTCTACGCTGAGCAAGAGAACAGGATGGTCCTTTAGAAGATGAACTTAATATCTGACTGGAAAGCCTGAAAATTTTATCAACATCATGCAGTTCATTGTTGTTGGAAACAAGGGAACGGTGTTCAAAAGATGGTACCGAGCTGTCACGCCAAACCTTAAGCACAGGTGACGTACATGTGGAACTTTCAGACTTTGAAGGTGAGAAAGGAGACTCTGAGTTAAACCTCATATCTCGATTGACATCTGAAGCAAGTGAACTAGAAAGAAAGTTAGAGGATGGTGGTGTCGATGAAGAGAAGGATGAAGATGATGACGAGAACAGCAAGTTAAGGGATGGTGGTATTGACGAAGAGAAGGATGAAGATGATGACCATGATGATAACGGCAACGATAAATTATTAGAAGACAAAGGACGAGTGTTGCCTACTAAAGTATCCGCAACTTTCGTACATGCATTATCAGATGGAACTACCTTTGAAGCTGATACCCACTCTTTTACATTGCCACGAACAAACTTTCGCCTTAATATGCTCCAACCATTTTCTCTGTCTGGAAGGTGAGTCTCAAGTCCTACACCAGATGATGATGCAAAAGGTGGCACAACCCCTCCTGCAAGGGCTCTATGAAAAATCTCAAAATCTAGGTTGTATGAGTCGACTTTCTTTAGACCTACTGGAACATTAACCGCCGACTCAGCATTCTCCTTTGCAACCTCTTTGTTGGTACTGGAATTTTCTCCAAGAAGGCTCTTCGGGAAAGCATCCCAAAACTCTGTGGGTTCATCACCTTCGTCAATTGTAACCACAGGACCATCAGCACGTTCATATCGAACAACTTGAAATGCAGCAGCTTTTGCATCCCTTGCCATAACTGTCTCACATTGCTTCCCAATCCAAACGTAAATTGCCGAGGGAATGTTAACAATAAAAGCACCTCTGGAATCTAATGCTGCCACAGATGGGTCACTCAATAACTTTGGAACAAGATGCAAAGGGTCGTATGGAGAATGTGGGGCTATCCTATACATTCTGACCATCGAACTTGGGCTTAGAGGAACGGCATGAACTCTTTTTTGACACTGCAATAGCTGGCACGCGAAACCCATATTGGGGTTTGTGATTCCTCTAGCAGCCTTAACATACTGAAATGCATCATCAAAGCTCTGACCCTCCCTCCACATAAGGTAAGCAATTACCAGTGAGGTAGACCTCGAAACTCCCTGACAACAATGAACAAGAACTCTCCCACCTTGCTCTCTCACGTCTTCAAAGTAGTCAAAGACATCATACAGGATGCTTGTGATATCTTCAGATGGACTGTCATGCAACCAGAGCGTCTTGTAAACGAGATCGCTCTTGAAGTATTCGGGGCAGACAAAACCAACACAATTGAGTACGTGGGTAATACCATGTTGTCTCAGAATTTCCCGATTTTTAGCTACCGAATCTCCCCCAAGGTAGATATGATCCGCGACCTTCGAGCATTCCTTGTCAAAGCAAGCAAGCCTCTCCCTCCTGATATGTGACCCCGAAGAAACCAAATTCTTCTCAAAAGATCCCAAATCAAGAGACAATCCTTCGCCTGATTTACCAAGTTCCTTCTTGGCACCAGGCGTCGGAGGCTGAAGCCAATCTCCCGTATCGTCTGATCCCGGTTTCGGCCAATCGTCCAAACTCCGGCGATTGATAGCAAGGGGTTGCAGAGGTGGTAGACACGATCGAGCCTTCAGATTCTGCTGGGTTCGAGGGGTAAGGGGTACGGGGAATCCACTGAAAGGATTGGCTGACTTATCTGCGTCGAACATGTCAATTTGGGATTTCCCGTTGTCGCGAGGAAGTGGCGGACCGTTCCACGAGGCCGACCTCCAAAACTGCTTCTGGCTACCGGAAACCTGACACTGCCCCCGGGAACCACCGGAATCCGCCTCTTCATCCACCATTTTAACCACCAATCAAGGTAGCCGGATATAACCAAACACCAGAATCGCAACCTTAATTCCAGTTTTCATAAAACATACAATGGAATCCAAACCCTGAATACCAATTAAGGCACAAAACAACTCATCCATGAAATTCTTCCAAAAACCCTGAAATCAAAACGGTGTAAAGGAAAAGGAGTCAAATAGCAGAAGGTAAGTAGCCGATCGAGAAATGGATGGTGAAATCTACACAACCACAATAAATAGACCTAAAAGGAAAAACACCCGTTAGTAAGATCGCAGACAAAAAATGCCAAGAAGTAATAAAAATCAGATCTTTCTAATTAGAAGACCCATCCAAAATACAAAAATTAAACAGAGACAAGGTTGAAACAAATTCCACCGAAATACGAGAGACACAAAGATTGATGTGGTGACATGACATGATATGTAACCGCCCAAATACATCAACAATATTGAAGCAGGAAACGTAAGAATCATAGCTTACCTGTCATCAAACATCCACAGTCGAGAGAGAGAGAGAGTCCAAAACCCACGAGCAGAGCCTGGCTTGGCATACTCTAAGAGAACTCCTGCACTCCGTGGTTGCTCGCTGCAAATGGTATTGCAGGTCGGGTCTATTATCTTACCAGCCCGAACCGCTCAACTAATTGGATATGGGTCATCTTCTAAAACCCGACGCAATAGACAGGGACCTAACTTTATCAACACGGGATAAGTCAACACAACACGAGATAAGTTTAGTGAAGTAAAGTAGCAGAAATTTCCACTCACCTTCATGTCGTGTCGTGTCGTGTTCATAGAAAAAGTCAACATTAACACCACTCAGATTTTACTTTGATCAAGAAGAACACGAACCTTTCCCGTCATGCTCATTTCGAGCTTTTGTGCTTGGGATCTTGCTCATGTTGCATATTTCGTGTTGATATGAAAGAAGAGGTCAACAAACTTTTCGTGTTGTGTGTTATATCGTGAGATTTGAGCATAGTCTCAGTTATGCTTAGAACCAGATCCGAAGCAGACAACTGGATCCGGGAGTACTTCCGGTAAAATGTGAAGTTCAATCAAAGTTCCACTTAGATATCAAGTCAACGAATCATCTAGTTGAAATTAAGGACCCGGCTCATCCCCGTCCTTTCATCTTTATAGGTTTTCCTATTTTAGCTAATACGAATCTGGATCCGGCGGTCAAGCTTCGAATCAAGCTAGGTCAGCATGGGCCTCAACTGCCCATTTATGAACAAGCCCAAAAAGTGAGATGAGATTCAATATCAATTTTGGTTTCCTTGCGCCACTATAGTGATCTAAACTACTAATAAAAAGCGAGTGTGGTTTAAACTAATAATAAAAAGTAGTACTAATAATAAAAAGTAGTGTCGTACGATCCTATCTTCTTCTATAGTATATTGAGACCCTAAGCCTATGACATTACCGGACTCGATTTTGATTACAAAGCTTAGGCATATGACATTACCAGTTTTATAAGCTCAAACCTCATAATCAAATACCCTACAAGTCGAACCCACAAATTAATATATCTTGATTACCTTCCAAAGACGTCACTATGTGATGAACACTTTTGAATACTGTTGTTAACTGGATTAGATTTCTGTATGGATTTTTAATGTTGATTATCATTAAATTGTGTATATATAGAGAGAACTGGTAGACACTCTCCCATATTAGACATTACTTAATCATTGTGTAATCAATTGAATGGTGATGATCAAAGTATTCATCTCATATCCCATTTAAGTACTCATGTATCTAGTCCCAAAGGGACCACTTGATTCAATTCCAGTTTCACCTTTTATGAAATTAGAACTGACATTTCAAAATCATCAAATCTATTTTTTTAATTTTTTCTTATAATTTTTAAATGTTGTTAATAAAATTACTGTTTTCAAGCGGTTTCGATGTGATGAACTTGAATGGTGATGACTAAAAGGTCTCACATACTGGTTCAACTACGGAGACTAAGGAGACTTCGAGAGAACCGATTTTGACCCACCAAATGGGGAAATTGTTCCTCGAATTAATTTTCAGGTGGGTGCTAATTATGCCTTGTCTATGTTTGATTGCGGAAGATTCTGACTCGAAATACATTTCATACTTTTTGAGGTACTTTGAAATTGAAGAATTGGACACTTCATGAGCCTTTATTTAACATAAACTTGGTCAATACGGTACTTGAGTTGCTCGAGGTAGGCAGGTTTCGAAGGCCAGCTCTTTATGTCTCTCTCTCTCTCACACACACACACACGTGTGTGCATGCACGCGCACATAGCTTACTTCCTTAGACCCTCCTCGTTTTCACTTGTGAATCATTTTCATGAAATATGATGGCGCATAATTATTCAACGTGATCAATTTGATCATGATGGACATGGTTTATTTGATGAAAATCAACATTTTATTTGAAAAAACGAAGGGACTTTAGCTGTTGAACCTTTTGCATTGTGAAGAAAACTACACCGAACACATTGGATCTGGACTAGTAAATGGCCTTTTCGCTATTTTAAGAACGTGGAATGCATCTAGGAGGTCAGCTTCAGCCAAACTACTTCAACATGAAAATGATTTACCAAATCTCCACCAACCCCACCCCTATTTCTTGAATAAGGGGCAACCCCTTAATTTTGATAAGCCCTTGCTTGAATTGCCAGCTAGCTGCCTAGTTTGGTGCCCATTTTGATGTTCTTTCAGTTTTTCTGTTTTGTCAATAATACAATACCTTATCTATTCTTAGAGAGTAGGTTTGCTTTTCAAAAGACTCGACCCAAGAAAGGCTCTTGTTAGAGTTTTTTTAGAAAACAACTCCAAAACTAGTAAAAGATTTATAATTTTGATAAGCTCTTGCTTGAATTGCCAAAAGAGCTAGTAGCTGCCTAGTTTGGTGCCCATTTTGATGTTCTTTCAGTTTTTCTGTTTTGTCAATAATACAATACCTTATCTATTCTTAGAGAGTAGGTTTGCTTTTCAAAAGACTCGACCCAAGAAAGGCTCTTGTTAGAGTTTTTTTAGAAAACAACTCCAAAACTAGTAAAAGATTTATAATTTTGATAAGCTCTTGCTTGAATTGCCAAAAGAGCTAGTAGCTGCCTAGTTTGGTGCCCATTTTGATGTTCTTTCAGTTTTTCTCTTTGTCAATAATACAATACCTTATCTATTCTTAGAGAGTAGGTTTGCTTTTCAAAAGATTCGACCCAAAAAAGGCTCTTCTTAGAGGTTTTTTTAGAAAACAACTCCAAAACTAGTAAAAGATTTATAATTTTGATAAGCCCTTGCTTGAATTGCCAAAAGAGCTAGTAGCTGCCTAGTTTGGTGCCCATTTTGATGTTCTTTCAGTTTTTCTCTTTGTCAATAATACAATACCTTATCTATTCTTAGAGAGTAGGTTTGCTTTTCAAAAGATTCGACCCAAAAAAGGCTCTTCTTAGAGTTTTTTTAGAAAACAACTCCAAAACTAGTAAAAGATTTATAATTTTGATAAGCCCTTGCTTGAATTGCCAAAAGAGCTAGTAGCTGCCTAGTTTGGTGCCCATTTTGATGTTCTTTCAGTTTTTCTCTTTGTCAATAATACAATACCTTATCTATTCTTAGAAAGTAGGTTTGCTTTTCAAAAGACTCGACCCAAAAAAGGCTCTTCTTAGAGTTTTTTTAGAAAATTTTTTAGAAAACAACTCCAAAACTAGTAAAAGATTTATATACTAGAACACGTTAAGTATTTGAATTTGTAAAGGTGGCCACATGAATGACCTATGTGGCAGTCCATGACCTACGTAAACTCGCGCATATTTGTTCAACATGATCAATTTGATGGAAATCAGCATTTACACTACATATTTCCGGGAAGACGAAGGAATGTTAGTACCGGGCTTTTCATGACTTACAATACAATGCCTTGTCTATTCTTAGAGAGTACGTTTTCATTTCAAAAAGACTAGTCCAAGAAAAAGGCTGTGCTCTAAAGTAAGGAACTATCTTTTCTAAAACCGGTCAAAGAGTTGTACACTCGAGCACGTTAAGCCTTTGAACTTTTCTTAAAGTTGGTCACATGGATTTGCTTTTGAATAACTACAAGGTAACTCGGTTACCACAACTAAGCTTTTTCTCATACTAGATGGGTAAGCTATATGAGTTTTTTAGTTTCCACCGAGCCCTATCATGTACCATATTGGCAGTTAACGAGTTATTGATCATTCCTTATTGTTTCTTTTCAACACTTTTATGGTCTTCTTTTTCTAATATTTTTAATATGGTTTTTCATATCTTCTTACTCAAGCTTCTTTTGGTTGTCTTTCTACCAATTTTCTGTTATTTTATTTTCTATTGATGTCACTCTTAATTTATTTTTAATAACCTCATTATGTATACAATATTTCTTTATGTAACCACTCATCCATCTCAATATATTTATTTCTACCACTAACATCTTTTGTACATGTTAATGATTAACAACCCAATGCTCAGAACCATAAAATATAACAAGTTTAATTACTGCTATATAATATTTACCTTTCAACTTTAATGATATATTCTTGTCACATAAAATATCTGATGTCCCTTTCTATTTTAACCAATCTACATTAATTGTATGCGTAACACATCCATCAATTAAGATAACTAAGTTACTAAAAAAAAAAAGTGCTGACAAGGTTAATGCCTCCTCAAGTCATCATACAAGTGAGCTCGTGGCCAAACAAACCTGTCCTACCAGCCTGGCCCAGAAAATTCTGTGCGGTGAAGCATTCCAGAGCCCCTTTGACACCCGCCCTACCAGCCTGGCCCAGAAAAAAGCATGTTTTCTTTTTGTTATAAACCTCGTGCAGGGCACCCGAATGAGATGGTTTGTTCTGTCTCTTGCTTCATAATGTCCAGCGGCGGACCTAGAGAAATTTTTTGGAGGCAAAGTTTAATTGGGCACCTTACTAATGAGTAGCGTTCTCATCCCAGATCACATGCACCATTGAAGGATTCCCTTTTATGAGAAAACTTTGGGAAACCGATCCCTTGGCCGTCAGGAATGACCCGTCCATAATAAGAAGCCCAAGATGAAAATTATACGCTTCAATGCGCTGAACTCAAGTACTAGCACGTTCAGTTCCAAGAAAGTGTTCATGTATCAATATTGCACAATTTTGTACGGGGAATAGTGCGATTTTTATTTTAAGAATAAAAGTCTTGACCTACTGAACATGTGTTTCTCTAAGGTGAACATGTCCGTTTTAAATAACTTATATATATATATATATATATATATATAGAGAGAGAGAGAGAGAGAGAGAGAGAGAGAGAGAGAGAGTTAACTGATGAAAGCCATTTTTGAATGAAGACAGTTTGAATATCAGTACCTTGCCAAACTGTTCCGGAGCTATGTCACGTCGGAAATTTGTACTTGCTGCTGTACTCGTGCGGACACACTGACTGCACTAGTACTTTCCTGTGTACAACTCACCACTGATGACTTTAAGCGACTTTTAACTAACAAATCTAAGTTAGAAATAGAATTGCTAGAGATGGTTTAGTTTCATGTCAAGAGAACACATAATTTACTTAGATTATTGCCTTGGTAAGCTACCTCATGTAAGAGAATACATAATTTACTTACACATTGCTGTGTTTTTGCACCAATGATTTTTGAACTTGTCGCATCCAGCAGCGAACCTGCACTCATGTCCCGCACGCACACCCCATAGCTGTAGAGATATAACTCATTCCATCAAAGGAAACTAAGCATCAGAAATCTATAGCCATAATATTAATGGGTTATTTGGTTTAGATAACGTTAGCCAACTCTACTAAAGTTCTTCTATAAACATCAGCCCGCGGAGATATTTCCTGAAGAAAACATCCACATTTTATAGCAGTATCAAAGATGTTTACAAAGAGAAGCAAGATCTCCTCACTCATCTACAACTTCTCACTATCGAGAAAACAACTGCTCATTTTTAGGTACAAGTAATCTAAAATCCGAGATAATCCTCTTTTTTTTGCAATTTACCGGCTTTTAAAAGATTAACTTAAAATAATTGATGCATGATAATGTAAAATTGAGGCCATGAATTTACTGCACATAACAGGAACCTGGACCGATCGGAGGCATTCGTGCATACTTATTTGTGACAGGAGAAGCTGCAATTCCCCGCCGGTTGAGCAAGCATCTGAAGTATTCTAACCTTGGTAAAACAGTTGCATTTCCAGCCGAAGTAGCCTCCTTGGTGCTCCACAATCGCTCTAAGAAATGAAAAAAAATTAGATCTCATATAAGGAGCGCTTTGTGTGTGTGTGTGGGGCGTTAGGGTGTGGAAAACCAAAGGCTCCTTTTTGAGTTCTAGCCTTTGTAACCCACTTTCACGTTACTAAGGTATGGATTGTTGCCCTTTTAAATGTCATTTTGCACATTATCTTTTTCCTCAGCAGAACTTGTGAAAATAGCGTCACAATCTCACCAATGATGTTCACAAAGACAAATACAAATGAACTCACAAGATCTTCAACAATCTAAAATACCAAACACTTGGTGCGTAAGACAAACTAAATATAATACCAAACAAGTCAAGTGAGCACAAAAAGCTCTAATTTATTGACTTCATGGCATCATTTATTTGTAGAGGTTATTACAAATGAGAAGAGAGAGATGAGTGAGAGTTGTTGCTCCCAACGGCTAGTAGTATAGCCGTTGGGGGCTTACTGACCCTTGAGAGCCAGTCCAAGTTGGCCCACGCCATGAGTATGTTAATGGCCCAACTCTATTATAAGTTAACACCCCCTCAAACTTGTGGTGTATATACTAAAAGTTGGCTCAATAAAAACATAAATTGACAAAGACTTTGTAAAGAAATCTTCTAACTTTAGTTCTAAAGTAATATAACATAAAATCAGTCTTTTCTTCAAGCATTTCTTCTTAATATAGTGACAGTCCATCTCAATATGCATGGTTCGTTAATGAAATGTATTATTTAAAGCAATATACATAGAGTCCTCCAATGCGACCTCCATGTCTTGCTAGATGTTTAGTGATCCAAGATATCTCTACTATTGTGGTAGCCATAGGTTTATATTATGCTTCCTTAGATGATACAAACACTTTTGTGGTAGTTCTCTACCTCTTTTAGTACTTTCCAAATTTAGTTTTTCATACCTTATTATAGGTTTTTCTTTTGATCTTCTTTCTATATGTCCAAACCATCTTAAATGATATTATCTCATTTTATCTTTTATTAGTACCACTCCTAATTTGTTTCTAATAACTTCATTATGTATGCGGTCTTTTCTTGTATGACCACTCATCCATCTCAATATCTTCATTTATGTCACAAACGTCTTTTGTATATGTTGATGATTAACTGCCCAACACTCAGAACCATAAAACATGGTAGGTCTAATTGTTGCTTCATAATATTTATCTTTTAACTTTAATGAAACCTTCTTATCATAAAGAATACCAAATGCTCCTCTCTATTTTAACCAACCAACATTAATTCTATGCGTAACATCTCCATCAATTCTTCCATCACTCTTAAAAATTAATCCTAGATATTTAAAACTTTCCTTTTGAGGATACAATGTGTGCCAATTTTAATTTCTATGTCCTCTGAAGTAACCAAATGATCAAACTTACATTCCATATATTTTGTTTTTGTTCTACTAACTCGGAAGCCTTTGCTTTCTAATGTTTCTCTCCATAGTTCCAATTTTCTATTAAATTTTTTCTTAGACTCCTCCACTAACACAATGTCATTCGTAAATAACATACACCAAGGTACTTCATCTTGAATATGTTTTGTTAACTAATCAATCACCATTATAAATAAGTATGGACTTAAAGTTGATCCTTAATGTAAGCCTATATTAACTTCAAATAAGTCTGTCATTCCTTGATGAGTCCTCACACATGTTTTTGCACCATTGTACATATCTCTTATAAGGTTAATGTATGCCAATAGGATTCTTTTTTTTTCCAAGGTTCTCTAAAGAACCTCCCTCGGTACCCTATCGTAAACTTTTTCTATATCAATAAATATCATGTGAAGGTTTTTCTTTTTTACTATAAAATGTTTCATAAGACATCTTAAAAGGTGAATCGTTTCAACAGTAGATCTACTTGGCATGAATCCAAATTGGTTCTCTATTGTACTTCATACTTGTCTTAACCTACATTAGATAATTCTTTCCCACAATTTCATAGTATGACTCATTAACTTGATACCTCGATAATTCACACAATTTTGAATGTCTTCCTTATTCTTATATATTGGTATAAGTGTACTCGCTCTCTATTCCTTGGGCATCTTTTGGTTTCTCCATATTTCATTAAATAGTCTTGTGAACAAAGTGATTCCTATTTCTCTTAGTATTTTCCAAACTTCTATAGGAATATTGTCTGGTCCTATCGCTATACCACCCTTCATATGTTTAAGAGCCTCTTTTACTTCATTCTTTTAAATACATCGGTAGAAATTGTGGTTTATATACTTTTCTGATTTGGCTAACTCTCCTAAGTTAATACGAACATCTCATTTTCATGAAAAAGATTATAAAAATAGTTTTTCCATCTATTTCTTATATCATCATTTGACACTAGAATTTTTTCATCTTCATATTTGATAGATCTAACATAATTAAGATCTTTAGTTTTCTATTCTCTAGCCCTAGCTATCCTAAAAATATCTCTTTTACTATCTTTTGAGTTGAGTTTTTATATAAATCCTTCCAAATTTTAGTTTTTGCTTCATTAACGGTATTTTTCGCTTCCTTCTTTGCTTTCTTATAAGCTTCTACAGTTTAACTAGTTTTTGTTAGCATAATGTAATTTGTAACATGCCCTCTTTGCCTTGATTTTATTTTGCACTACTTCACTCCACCACCAAGCTTCTTTTTATACAAGTACACTTCCCTTTGATACACCTAACACATCTTTTGCCACTTTTATAATATGTATAGCCATATTATTCCATATATCACAAGGTGTACCAACATAATTCCAAACATCTCCTTCAAGGACTTTCCTTTTAAATATATTTTTTTCGCTTTTGAAGTTCCACCATTTAGTCTGAATAGCTCGATATACTCTTTTCTTCTTTGTCTATTTTTTATTTGTAAATATATAACTAAAAGTCGATGTTGGGTGGTTAAGTTTTCTCTTAGAATTACCTTATAATCTTTACAACACGCTCTATCTTTTTTTCTACAAATAAAGTAATCGATTTGTGTTTGTGATAAGCCACTCTTATAAGTAATTAAATGTTCATCTCATTTTTTGAATATTGTATTGACTATAAAGAGATCAAATGCCATAGAAAAATTTAAAATCTCCCTACCTTACTCATTTATATTCCCAAAACCAAAGTTTTCATGAATATCTTGATATCCTAATACCTCTTTACCAACATGTCCATTTAAGTCTTATCCTAAACAAATCATCTCCCTTTGTGGAATTATTTGAAGATCTAACTCTTCCAAAAAAGTTGTCTTTATACTATCTTCTAGTCCTACTTGGAGTGCATAAGCACAAACTATATTCAAAATTTCTACTCCTAACACTAATTTTAACGTCATGATTCGGTCACCATATTGTTGTATGTCTACTACACTATCCTTTAAATCTTTATTTATGATAATATCAACTTCGTTGAGAATCTTTTCCTTACTTGAGTACCATAATTTAAAATTTGTATCATATATCTCTTTTGTTTTCTCTCCAACCCACTTTGTCTCTTGTAAACATAGAATATGAATCTTTCTCTAAATCATAGTATCTACCACCTCCATTTTAGCTTAACAGATAATGTTCCGATATTCAAAGAACTAATATGAATTTTATTATCTAGGATTAGCTTCCTTACTCCTGCATCCATCCATATTGAAATTGTGAAGCTTGGGACCGGCAATGCTCATAATTTGTGTAATCTATAGTATAAAAATCCAACAAGGTTTTACGTTGGCTGTCGGAAGTGTAACACAACTCTTCTCCTTTATCCGGGCTTGAGACTGGCAATGCAAGGTTGATCCCTTACATGGGCGGAGTTACAACCAAGAACCATAAAAAATAAAACAATAAAACAGGGATCCTCCAATAAAATTTATACAATCTTATATTATCACAAAAAAATATGACCGATGAACCACCTTATAAAAGTTTGCAATTAGAAGAAATGCTTCGCTTTTGTTCTTCCACAAACAAATACTTGCCTCAAAATGTTAGCAAACACAAAAGACCTTCCTCTCCCCTTAGGACACAAAAACAAATTTCAAACGTCTATCATCGGAGAAGATGAGAGTAGAAATGAGAGAGATGGAGGAAAAGAGTAAAAATAGAGAGGTTATAAGAGGCCAAACTATTACTATTCTCTTTCTAAATCTATAAAAACTCTTTTACTATATATAATTAGACAGAATAAGGGAACCATAGACGAAGAAGATAAAGGACAATCAGAACCTAAATGTTCACCCTGCTCTCCCTTATGCTTACACAGAGTAAGCTTTTCCGTGTGCCTATAATATTTTCATGTACGTATATGACAGAACAGCAAACTACCAAACAATTGTGTGGGTAAATGTAATCAAATGATCAATTTATTCAATTTTTTACTAGAAAACTATGTAAAGTAATGAATTTGACATAAATTTTAATTAGAAAAATCAAGATTTTCTGAGGCTTATATTTTAAAACTTTAACAAGTAGAATAAACGTGTTCAGCTTTTCTTTCTCGGCTCGTGTTGAGTTCATGTTTGTCTTAGCTCAAGATCTAAGTAGCCAAACTTCAATAAGATGGTGATTAGCCAACGGTCCATTGAGCTCGTATATCGGCCTCGCATAAAGTACATAGATTTTATAAGACCAATTCTCAATTAAGAACCTCAGACGATAAAACTTCCCCATGCGCCAGTTGATAGCGATTAATTCATGAATCAATATGCCGAACCCACACGACGAACAAAACCCATATGACACTAAACCTAGTTTCTTCACAGATATTGGGCCATCGGCTCTGCTTGAGAATCGAGCTCGTGGATTTGGTAACTTTGGGTTTCATTACGTGTTTCTTTTGGGTACAACGGGACACAAGGCCAGATGCACACCCTGGGTGTTGAGTTCAAGACCCTCAACTTGTGAGTCGACCCCCTATCCAGGTGCGATATTCCTCGCGGTGCCAAATTCATTTGGTGTCTTCTTTTTGGTTACAACAGGAGACTGAAGCCTAACATACGCATGCACCCTCGGGCCGTCAAACTCCCATCACCAACAACAACGCTAGAGTTATAAGATGAGGCCGAAGCCTAACACCCACACCTACACCCTCAGGCAGTCGAACTCCCCACCAACAGCAACAGTGCTAGAGTGCCCTACGGTTGAGATAATGCTCACCACAAATTGTTGCATGCCTATCATTATTGGTACATACATGACATTAATCATAGTAACTAGAAGAGACAAAGTGACAAAGATGAAACGAAGATGAAACTATTAATCCGCAAATCCTGTTGGAGTTGAGCTCTTATACGTGGCATATTTCTTGAGTAGTTGGCACCCGATAGATCAAATTTAACACCCTAAAAAGAATGTTAGGATAACGCTATTCTTCGAGGTTTGATAAACGCTAACCTTTAGGTTTATTTGTCACTATCAATATCAAATAAACGAATGCAAAGGACCCGACAAACACCTCCAGAATACAACGAAGACCCTCGGTTCATCTTCCACAAATGCAACCGAGCCGTAGACAAATCAACAAAACAAAGATGATGATGTTGCAAACCCAATTAGGGCTAAAATTGAGCTTGCAAGCTCTCTTTAAAACTAAATTGAAAATGACTCACACAATGAGAGAAAAGTTGGATGAATCTTACTTACAATACCACTATATATAAACAAGGTGAAGATGTAACTCATGATATGTTACTAATGAGGATAATTGTCATTCAAGAAGGTGATTGTTAATGTCATAACATGGATGCTAAATGCTCAAGAGTTACATCCATTTCATGCGCTACTAATAAGCACAATTATCACTTAAAAAAGTGGCTCTTAATGCTACAATATATGACTGGAAAAGAGTGAAGAGTTACAACCACTACATGTGCTATTATTGAGCACAATTATCACTTAAGAAAGTGACGGTTAATGCCACAAACATGGCTGGAAATGCTAATGAATTTTAGTCAGTTCATGTGCTACTAATAAGTACAATTATCACTTAAATAAGTGGTTATTAATGCCACAACATGGCTGCACCCATCACATTCACCATATATATATTTTGGTATTTTAAAAATATGCCCAATAAATCCCTCATCAAATATGAAAATCCAACCTAATTGAAAAATTGATTATCCAGATTTATGGCCATAAATCCACATTTATAACATAAAACTTCCATCTCGAGTGAAAAAGGAAACAAATTCAAAGCCTAAGTTTAGTGGCAAACATGTATATTTAGAAATAATTTTATTATATTTAAAAAGCCCCAAGGAAGATTAGGATGGCTTTACCCTCAATACCATCCTAACTACAACCTTAAGATAGAGATAAAATGAAATCCACCACCTCTAAGGGTGTCGTTAATTCCTAGTTTCAAACACCTCACTAAAACTACATGCATAGACTCACATGTGCTTGCAATCAAGGTTTTGTGTTTGATTTGTAACTAGTATTGACACTTCATCGAGTAATAATTGTAAGTTATTGATGGTTACTTTTAGCCCAATAACCGCATATATGAAATGCGGGAAGAATGAACCTCTTCCCGATTTTTATGAGATGCTCTTATTTCAAAAGAAGAGATAAATATTTAGAAAAAAGAAAATCATTTTTGCTTTATTAAAAAGTTATAAAAATCTTTCATAAAGATTCATGACTTTAAGGGAAGGCACAGAAAGAAAAACAACAGGAAAACAAAAGCCAAAAATATATAAACATATGAGAGTTTCTTTAAAGTTACACATATTCAACTTCCTTCTTAGCAAACCTTATATGAGCAATTGTATATGAAGACATTCATTCTTTTCTTCCTCACTACCTCTTATTATTTTGTGATTCTGTTCTCGGTTTTTGTTGTAATCCGATTTGCAATTTGCAGTATTTCTTCTTCATTGGTATCAAAGTGGGAGGACCCTTTGTTGTATCCTTTGTGACTATATCATATTTGGTACGTAGTTCTATACAAAAATAAAAAGGGAGTTAGTCAAAAAAAGAGGAATCTACACAATTCTTGTAATATTAGAGTGGGAGGACCCTTTTATTGTGGCCTCCTTCATTGGTATCAAGTCCGCAGTTCTAAACAAATATTATTGTAATATCCCCAAACTTATTCTTAAATTACATAATTATATTTATTTCTAAAATGGTACTTACATTTTTTCGATATTACAAATAGGTGCCTAGACATATTTACAATTTAGTACCTGAATATTTATGTTATTACAATGTAGTGCTTGAATAGTTTTCATTATGTGTTTAAACATCTTCATTTACGTAGAGGTTCTTCTTTTGATCTTTTTTTTATATGTCCAAACCACCTTAAAAGATATTCTCTCTTTTTATCCTCCATTAGTGCCACATATAATTTATTTCTAATAACCTCATTATATATACTATCTTTTCTTGTATGACCACTCATCCACTTCAACATCTTCATTTCTGTCATAAACACCTTTTGTACATGTTGATGATTCACTGCCTAACACTCAAAACCATAAAACATTGTGGGTCTAATTGCTGCTCTATAATATTTAACTTCTTTAATGGTATCTTCTTATCACAAAGAATACTTGATGCTCCAATCCATTTTAACCAACCATCATTAATTCTATGCGTAACATCTCCATCAATTCTTCCATTACTCTGAAAAAATTGACCCTAGGTATTTAAAACTTTTCTTTTGGGGGATGTAATGTGTGACAATTTTAATTTCTATATCCTTTGAAGTAACCAAATGATCAAACTTACATTCTATATATTATGTTTATGATCAAACTTTACATTTAATTATTCATTCAAAATATAATTCTCGTAAAATGAAAGAAGGAGATAATGTAGTTAAACATGTTATATGTGTCATTTTTGAGTGCTTGTACCTATATTGTCCTATGATTAGTTAGTGGATCGATTCTGGAGCAACTTGACACATCTCGAAGAGCAAAAAGAGAATAATGGACCTGAAGGAATACAAGCCTAAGGAACATCAATTCTATATGAAAAAGAATTCTTTTGCTGATATTTTAGGGTTTGGTCCTTTAAGATTTGTGTAGAAGGCACATGTATTTACTAATGTATTTATTGTACCTTTTATCATGTGCAATCTTGTGACAGTGTCTATCTTAGTCAAGAAAGAGTTTGAGATAAGGTGTGCACCTACGAAAGTCACTGTGGGGAACATGGTAGGGTAACTTTTTCTCATTTCTTTGATTCTAAGCATGATTTGTTTAAGTTAAACATTGATGATAATGAAAGTTTTTTATGTGTTTATATCGATTGTGTATTTGTTATTTATGTAAATGTATGATATAAATGATTAGTACATATAAGTTTGAATAAGTTGAGAAAATTAGGGAATATTGACTTATTGCCTGAGTTTGAGGAAACATTTTTAATAAGTCTAAAACTTGTATATAAGAAAAAATGATTAGAAAGTCATTTCCAAAAGAAATAATTTGGGGAACAACCCTATTAAAAATCATTCACACAAATATATGTGGACCTTTTAGGATAAGATCTTATTGAGAAGGTTTATTTTGTAACCTTTATCAATGATTACTTGATATATATATGTACTTAAAATATTTAAATAATATAAGTAAGAAATTTAAAATCAATTAGGGAATAAAATCAAAGTCTTAAAGTCTCATCAAGGTAATAAATACACCTCTACATGATTCTTAGATTATTGTAAAGACTTTAGTATCTTAAAACATAATACCATGCTCCGGACACCATAATAAAATGTTGTAACTAAAATGTATAACATGACATTGTTGAATATGACTAAGTCTATGTTAATAGATGTTTATTTTCTCAAGGTATTTTGAAGAGAATGAGTGACTACAATCGCATATATATATATATATTAAATAGAGTACCTTATAAGGTTATATTTTACACCATATTAGATATAGTTTGAAAGAAAATCATACCTTAATAATTCAAAGAGGCGGAGAACTACTGTACATGTTAAGATCCTTAATTAGTCCACAGATAAGTTAGACAATAGGTTTTTAAGATATGTTTTCTTTAGATACCCTAAAGGTTGCAAAGGATGTAGATTTTATCAAAAGGATCATGCTTTAATAAAGAGTAGGGATATATGACATCTTTGAAAATGATGATAAGTTCATTCATGATCTAGCAGATTTAGATCTATCATACCCATAAATTTCAATCCAAATAACATTCTTAAATAAACTGAAACTTTAAGTGAAAATAAAAGATCTAAAGTTACACCATCCTACTAAAAAGGATACCACAATTATCTTATATAGGAAATATGTAATTTAGATGAGTTAATTGATAACATGACGTATCAATAGGCTATTAACTCATTTCAATTAACAAACTGAAAAAAGTAATATATAAGGAAATTGAATTCGTTGAGAAAAATCAAGTTTTAAAATTGATAGATTTGCCAAAGGAAAGAAAATCAATAGGTTGTAAATGAGTTCTTAAAAGAAATATAAAATCAATTGAACAACTGATAAATTTAAGATGAGGTTGGTTGGAAAGAAATTTTTATAAAAAGAGAGAATAGATTATATAGAGGCATATTATGCTATTGTGAAATTTGTATTTATCAAGATTATTCTAGCTATTTCTGTATTTTATGATTTAGATCTACATCAACTAGATGCAAAAACCGTTTTTCTAAATGATGATTTAGATAAAATTATTTATATACAATGGCTAAAAGGGTATATTATTAAAGGCTAGGAAAATAATCGTTGTTCTATCATTGTACATAGATGACATATTGTTGATTGAGAATAACAATGAGGTACAACAACAACAACAACAACAACAACAACAATTAAGCCTTTTCCCATACTAGACGGGGTCGTCTACATGGATTCTTTGTTTCCACAGATCCCTATCGTGTGCCATGTTAGTAGTTAACTCCCAATAAGCTAGATCATTCTTTATTGTTTATTTCCAACACTTTTGTAGTCGTCCTCTACCTCTTTTAATACTTTCCAAATTTAGTTTTTCTAACCTTCTTACAGGTTTTTCTTTTGATCTTCTTTCTATATGTCCAAACTATCTTAAACGATGTTCATTTTATCCACTATTGGTGCCACTCCTAATTTGTTTCTAATAACCTCATTATGTATACGGTCTTTTCTTGTATGACCACTCATCCATCTCAACATCTTTATTTCTGTCACAAACATCTTTTGTACATGATGATTAACTGTCCAACACTCAGAACCATAAAACATGGCAAGCCTAATTGCTGCTCTATAATATTTACCTTTTAACTTTAATGGTATCTTCTTATCACAAAGAATACCTGATGCTCCTCTCCATTTTAACCAACCAACATTAATTCTATGTGTAACATCTCCATACATTCTTCCATCACTCTCAAAAATTGACCCTAGGTATTTAAAACTTTCCTTTTGGGGAATGCAATGTGTGTCAATTTTAATTTTTATGTCCTCTGAAGTAACCAAATGATCAAACTTACATTCCATATATTCTGTCTTTGTTCTACTAAGTCGGAGGCCTTTGCTTTCTAATGTTTCTCTCTATAGTTCCAATTTTCTATTAACTTTTTTCTTAGACTCCTCCACTAATACAATGTCATCTGCAAATAACATACACCAAGGTACTTCATCTTGAATATGTTTTGTTAACTCATCCATCACCATTATAAATAAGTATGGACTTAAAGTTGATCCTTGATGTAACCCAATATTAACTTCAAAGAAGTTTGTCGTTCCTTCATGAGTCCTCACACATGTTTTTGCACCATCATACATGTCTCTTATAAGGTTAATATATGTCAATGAGATACCTCTTTTTTCCAAAGTTCTCCAAAGAACCTCCCTCGGTACCCTATCATAAGTTTTTTCTAGATCAATAAATATCATGTGAAGGTCTTTCTTTTTTGCTCTAAAATGTTCCATAAGACATCTCAAAAGGTGAATCGCTTCAATAGTAGATCTGCCTGGCATGAATCCAAATTAGTTCTCTGTTGTACTTGATACTTGTCTTAACCTACATTCGATAATTCTTTCCCATAATTTCATAGTATAACTCATTAACTTGATACATCGATAATTCGCACAATTTTGAATGTCTCCCTTGTTCTTATATATGGGTATAAGTGTACTTGCTCTCCATTCCTCGGGTATCTTTTGGTTTTTCTATATTTCATTAAATAGTCTTATGAGCCAAGTGATTCCTATTTCTCCTAGTATTTTCTAAACTTCTATAGGAATATTATCTGGTCCTACCGATTTACCACCCTTCATATGTTTAAGAGCCTCTTTGACTTCATTCTTTTGAATACGTCGGTAGAAATTGTGGTTTATATACTTTTCTGACTTAGCTAAATCTCCTAAACTAATACTAACATCTTTATTTTCATTAAAAAGATTATAAAAATAGTTTTTCCATCTATTTCTTATATCATCATTTGCCACTAGAATTTTTCATCCTCTTCTTTTATGCATCTAACATAATTAAGATCTTTAGTTTTCTTATCTCTAGCCCTAGCTATTCTAAAAATATCTCTTTCACCCTCTTTTGAGTTGAGTTTTTTTATATAAGTCCTCCCAAATCTTAGTTTTTGCTTCACTAACGGCCTTTTTCGCTTCTTTCTTTGCTTTTTTATAAGCTTCTAAAGTTTCACTAGTTTTCATGACATAATCTAATTTATAACATGCCCTCTTTGCCTTGATTTTATTTTGTACTACTTCACTCCACCACCAAGCTTCTTTTTGTGCCGGTACACCTCCCTTAGATACCCCTAATACATCTTTTGCCACTTTCCTAATATGTATAGCCATATTGTTCTACATATCACAGAGTGTGCCAACATAATTCCAAACATCTCCTTGGAGGACTTTCTGTTTAAATATATCTTCTTTCTCGCTTTTGAGGTTCCACCATTTAGTCCGAATAACTCGATGCACTCTTTTCTTCTTTGTCCATTTTTTTATTTGTAAATCCATAACTAAAAGTCGATGTTGGGTGGTTAAGCTTTCTCCTGAAATTACCTTACAATCTTTACAACACGCTCTATCTTTTTTTCTACAAATAAAGTAATTAATTTGTGTTTGTGATAAGCTACTCTTATAAGTAATTAAATGTTCATCTCGTTTTTTGAAGATTGTATTGACTATAAAGAGATCAAATGCCATAGCAAAATTTAAAATCTCCCTACCTTCCTCGTTTATATCCCCAAAACCAAAGTTTCCATGAATCCCTTGATATCCTAATGCCTCTTTACCGACATGTTCATTTAAATCTCCTCCTAAACAAATCATCTCTCTTTGTGGAATCTTTTGAAACACCTTATCTAACTCTTCCCAAAAAATTGTCTTTATACTATCTTCTAGTCCTACTTGGGGTGCGTAAGCACAAACTATATTCAAAACCTCTACTCCTAACACTAATTTCAACGTCATGATTTGGTCATCATATCGTTGTATGTCTACTACACTCTCCTTTAAATCTTTATTTATGATAATGCCAACTCCGTTTCAAGCCTTTTCTTTACCTGAGTACCATAATTTAAAACCTGTATCCTCTATCCCCTTTGCTTTTTCTCCAACTCATTTTGTGTCTTGTAAACATAGAATATGAATCTTTCTCTGAATCATAGTATCTACCACCTCCATTAGCCTACTGGATAATGTTCCGATATTCCAAGAACCAATACGAATCTTATTATCTAGGACTAGCTTCCTTACTTCCCGCATCCGTCCATAATCAAAATGTAGAGACCCTCTTTGAAATTTTTTCACTATATTCGGGCGGCAATGTAGCGAGAATAACTTCTTTACCCACACCCGTCCATGATGTGGGAACCCTCTCTGCAATTGATTCACTATATTCGAGCGAAAATATAGTGGACCTTGCTTACTTCATACTGCATTCGTGCTCTGCAGCACGTCGCTAGGCGGGGACGCTCCAAAGCAATGCTTGAGTAAAGAGAAACTAAGTAATTATCAAAATTATGTCATGGTTAAACTCAAAGTTTGAAATAAAGGATACAAAAGAGGCATTCCATATTCTAGGTATAAAAATTTCTCATCATAGAGAAACTAAATTTTTATGTTTGAGTGAAGAGATATATATTGATTGTATCCTCAAGAAATTTAGAATGGGTGATTGTAAACCTACAAATACACTTATTGCTAAAAAGATCAAACTTAATAGAGTTAATTGTTCTGATGAGAGAGAAAATAAGCTTAATGTTTCTTATGAATAAGTTATGGGTAACTTGATGTATATTCTGTACAAGACCGAATGTCAGCATTGTTATTAGTCTTGTAAGTAGATATTAAATTTAAAATTATTCTTTCAAGCAGATAAACTAAAAATGGTCGATACTCAGATGCTGACTTTGTTGGGAGTAACAGTAAGTAAACCTTCCATCAATTATTCTTATTTGAAGGTGGTGGTGTTTCTTGAGTTATAAGAAATATGGTTTTGTAACATTGCATACAAAAGAAGTTGAATATGTTGCTACTAATATAAATGCAACAAGTACCATTTGAATAAGTCGTTTCATATGTGATTTAAAGCTAGACATAGCCAATAAGTCAATTGTCATTTATTATGATAACAATGCAATAATTACTCTTATTAAGAGTGGAGTTGATAGCTCTAGAAACAAGCACATAATGGTTAAATATCAGTATGGTCATAATATGCTTAAAAAGAATATCTTACATGGCAATTACTGTAATGTTGGTTGACTTCTTCACTAAAGATATATCTAAAGATCTTTTTACAAAGCATGTTACACACATGAGTTTGAGATATGTCTAGACTTTTGGTTAGTTATACATGAAAAACACAATGATTATGAAAAAACGTGTAACTAATTTAAGTTGCAATCCACTTACAACTACAAATAGTAAAATTTAGAAAACCATGAAATAGTGGGAGGTATAGCCAATGAATCATAATTTGGCTCAAGCGAGAGATGTAAGTTATTGGTGGTCACTTTCGGTCCTAATAACCATATCCATGAAATGTAAGAAGAAGGATCATCTTCTCGAATTTCATGAGATGCTTTTATTTTAAAAGATGAGAAACATTTATAAAAAAAATAATGCTTTATTAAAAAGTGGCAAAAATCTCTTACAAAGAATCATGATTTAACGAAAAGCTCATAAAGAAAAATAAGAGAAGCAAAAATATATAAACAAACTAGAGTTTATTTTATAAAAGTCACATATATTCAACTTCCTTGTTAGCAAACCTTATGTGGGTAACTGTATACGAAGACCTTCGTTCTTCCTCTTCTTTCTTCCCTTTTCTTCTTTTGTTACTATGCTTTCGTCTTTTGGTGTTATCCATTTGCTCAAGGTACGATAATTCTTCTTCAACAACGTGAGAGAGAATGAGGCACTTGTGATTTCTATGTGAAGGTCGTGCACCCATCCTTTTGAACGTGTGGAACCATATTTTCATGCCAACAATATTTTAATCCCGTGTTTTGAGCATAATAAAACTTAAACCAATAAGTTGCAACGGCTAGAAATAAGTGAAATTGCAGCCGTATGAAGATCACCATCTCGAATTGAGAAAAACTGAGTCCATGTTTCATGCTTTCGTGACGGAGACTTTCATTCAAATAAATTAAAGGCAAGCTACATAGAGAAAGAATTAAAAGAAAATGAATATGATGTGACGGAAGGTAGAAAAATATCTTTTGGGAATCTTATGCCCAATATGGCGAACCATTCAAGAATCGGGTCACACAATAACTTTTTTTCTAATGGCTAGGGTTTCTTTGGTCGTCTAAGAGGACCCTCCATTGATCCCATAGATCTCATTTATTTATTTATTTAGAATATTATGCCCAATATGGGGAACCATTGTGGCTTGTATTCGTGTCAATATCATTTCTGATTTTATAACAGAAACATGTAACCCGAACAAGGCTCTCATGTTACTTTGGGTGAAACTCTTACATCAACTTCTCGATGGTTTGTAAATATTGTGTTTCGTGTCAGATGTTATATCAAGCCATGATAGAGTTCTCATTTTTTGGTTTGTTTAAACCTAAGTTTTTTGTTTTTGTTACAAGAGGAGGCCGAAGCACACCCACACATGTATCCTCGAGAAGTTGAACTCCCCACCAGTAGCAACCGCACTATAACACTCTACCGTTGAGCTAATGCTCTCGGCACTTTGTTTAAACCTAAAGAATAACACAAAATCGAACTTGTTAACGGAGCGATAAATATAATTTATATTTTTATTTTCCTTTTGTTTACAATGGTGAGGCGGAAGCTAGCCTGAGTATGGGACTCATGACCTTTAACTTGTGAGTAGACACCCCACCCAAGAGAGCTATTGCAGCCACATTTGGTGGAGTAGAAGGGACAATTGTGTACCAATTGTGTTGATGTCTTGTTCGAAATAGGTAACCAAACACGAGTTTTATCTAATGTCAATTTTGGACACAGACTTTCATCATGTTCATGTCAGGTTCTTCGTGTAGCATCGTGTATCGAGACGTGTCTTTGTTGTGTCACTTTGTGTTTGACAAACGAAGAGGTCAACACAATAAGGGATTTTTCTTTGGTGTCAACATGGGTGAAATTCATAAACTTTTCGGGTTATGATCGTGTCATTTCGTTTCGGGTCTGCAGTTTGGAATTCGGAGCTGACGACCCTGGAGCAAAATTACTGTGGTTGACCTATAAAAGGGAACATGATCCAGTAACCCGCCCTAATTCTCCAATCTTCTGATCTGAACCGTCGACTGTGGCTCGAATCGGACGGCTGAAACAGCTTCCTAGTTCGCTCGGAGAAGGAACTTCCTTTTTAACTTTCTGCCCCGCCTCTCTTCTACCTTCTTCGTCTCTGAGAGAGAGATCATGTCGGACGAAGAGCATCACTTCGAGTCGAAGGCCGACGCCGGCGCGTCGAAGACGTACCCTCAGCAGGCCGGTACGATCCGCAAGAATGGATACATCGTCATCAAGAATCGTCCTTGCAAGGTCACGCCTTTTCTGTTTTCATCATCTTTTTGTTGGTTTCAGCTTAAAAACCACACGGTTTATCTCCTTCCTCTCCGATCGACCAAACCCTTGTCTCTTTCTTTTCCTCTTTTCGCGCTTCAATTAGGATAATAGATCGCTCATCTTGGGCTTTTCTTTTTCTTGATTCTGTATGTGAAGAGGTTTTTTGAATCCTTGCTCAGTTTTCGTTTTTGGAGAACGACTTGCTGTGGTTTCTGCTATTCTGAAATTTCATGATGAGTTATTTTACAAGATTTCTTGGTAGTGATTTAGCTAGGTAATAAGATTCTTTATTTCCACTGTTGCTGGTGCGGTGGTGGCTCTTTGTAGAATTGGGGAAAGTTGGCAGGTTTCCGATTATGATATGCAGTTGTCCGTCGTCCGATCTAGCATCGGATGGATAAAAAAGGGGTAATTGATTCGATCTACTGCATGTTTTGCTTCTTCAAAAATTGGGTTTTTGAATGGCCTTTTGTGATTCACGAGATGGATTTGTTTAAATGATTCAGATTTCTGCTGCCGACAGCTTTCCAAAAGTTTTAGCGACTCAAAGTCTTGTCTTTTATTCATCCAGGAAACCATGTGGTTGAAATCGGTATAACCTGACAAACAAGCCGTGGTTAATTACATGTATGCTGTCAAATTATCAGTTAGACCTTGTTGTAATGGTAAAAGTTGTTTGTGCATAAATGTGCCTCTTAACCAATTTCTATGGTTGCTATAAATTGTTCAAGTATCTTGATTTTGCTGATTGTGAGGAGATATTGCTCCTAAACAACACTTTAGTTCGCTTAGGTTGAAGGCTCAATTCAGAGAAATGTATCTGTTTGAGTTGGGTGGCAAATTTGGCACATTTTTTATGGTGTTGATATCTTCTTGTTTCTCGATAATTATTTGCTGCACGTACGGGGTTCAAACCCCTAGTAGCAAAAAATCATTTTGTAGCTTCTGCAAATGTAACCCACTCGATATGTTCTATATGGTTTGTATAATAAGAGACATGGTTTGGACCACCCAATCACAACGGGCAAGCATTTTCATGGATAGATTTACAATTCAATTGACCACAATAGGTCAAGATCTTGTTGCATGATAAAATTACAGTTTTATGTTACAGCCGCTTGTCCAAACTGCATTTTCCTAATAAATTGACTATTCTGAACATATCAGCCAGGCCAGGCTTGTAAAGTAAAATTCCTATAAGTTTTATCTAGGGCTGAACATTCCATAGTGTACTCCCTTTCTTTCTATATTTGTTTTAGTTTTTAATTTCTGTTACTCGGTCAAGTTATGTAATTCTTTGAGAAGTATTCAGCAACTCTGTACCATGGGCATATATAATTGTCTATGTCAGTATTCTGTGAATCTGCATTATTATCAATATTACTGGCTGAACCTTGCACTTGTTATTTATTCACATTATGTCATTTTAAACAGGTTGTGGAAGTTTCAACATCCAAAACCGGGAAACACGGTCATGCCAAATGTCACTTTGTGGGTATTGATATTTTCAATGGGAAAAAGCTGGAAGATATAGTTCCTTCTTCTCATAACTGTGATGTAATCTTTTTCACTTTTCCTCCTCCCTGTCCGTTGCCACTATACTTTTTTTGCTTCATTGATTCTCTGGCGATGTTATACAATTTGATGCTGTCTTGATTCATTTTCTGTCACAGGTTCCTCATGTTAATCGTACCGATTATCAGTTGATTGACATCTCTGAAGATGGTTTTGTGAGTTATCTTCCTTTCTTTCTAATGTGAACGGTCTTAGGGCGTGCATGTCTTTTATTGCTTAAACATATAACCATGTTTGCTTATGACAGGTGAGTCTTTTGACTGAAAATGGAAACACGAAGGATGATCTTAGACTCCCAACTGATGAGTCTCTGCTTGTCCAGGTTTGTCCATGACTCCTCTCTATATTTGTGGCGTACTCCCTTCCTCGAGTTGTTCTTTTGTGCTCTCACGGCATTCTTTTGTGCATTTCTCTTTTATATAAGAGATCACCTAACAGTGGTCCCTGTGTTCTTAGAAAATCTCCAGTTTCACCCAGTGTATGTGCTGTCTAGCATTTGTGATGAAAATATACCTTGTTACTCAAACTGCCCATCCTTAGCCCCGGTATTATAGTTGCCCGTTCCGATGGCACTTCATAGAATCTTTGGTTTATCGGGAAAGATTTCCTTGCTATTCTCTTGGGTTCCACCAAAATTTCGGCTTCTTTGCATTTAGGTGGTTTAGGTTAGGTGTTTGTGTTTTGTAGTTAACTCTAATATTGCACTCCTACTTTGTTGGTGAAACTGGTTTCCATTGCTGGATGACATTTAGGATATTTACTTACTCTTATAGTTTGTTATGAAGTGTAAGATTTAAGGAAACGCCTTCTGGACAATCATGAAACTCTTGATGATTTAGTGAAACTCTTGATGATTTATGTCTGAACGGATCTTGCTGCTTATTGCAGATCAAAGATGGATTTGGTGAAGGGAAGGATCTTGTCGTAACTGTGATGACTGCCATGGGTGAGGAACAAATCTGCGCTCTCAAGGATATCGGCCCTAAGTAGGTGCCAGTCTAATGTCTGTATTTCTGCACTTTGAAAATTTTCAGTCAAGGCTATTTATTAGAACATTATATCATGGCAAGCGTGAGACAGATAAGAGGTGAACTGGTTATCTATTTAGGGCGAATCTCATCTCAGTGTGGTTTGCTGTAAGATGTTGATAATGATCCGGTTTGGTGAGAATCACTGCACGTCACTGGTTGGCGGTAGTCTCTCAACTTCGGTGAATTTTTAGTCCATTGTTATTTCATAGTTATTTGACATTTTGCGTGCTTTCTCAGGGAACTGTACCCCTTACATTTTGATGAATCTAGTTACCTTTGTTTCTTAGAAAGTAATTATCTGGTGTGATCAAGCTATCCAGAGTTGCTGGCCGACCAGTTTTAGCACTCCTTGTGCTTCTAATTCATACTTGTTATCATCTAATGTTACACTTCAATTTGGGAATTTGTGGAAGATCATAAAGGAAAAGAAGGCCAAATTATTGTTAATAGTGCTCAAAATTTAAAAGCAAGTCCTTAATGGTAGATTGTCACTTTTCCAGAAACTTGAAAAGTTTCAAGTGCACTCAAGCTTAGATTTTGTGCTCCTCGCACAACACTGATGTGACCTAGACCTCACCAGGCTAGAGTCTCTTATGAATCGTCCTCAAAACCAACTATTTTCAAGTCAAGTATAAGACTAAGATAAACAAATGATCGAAGCAGGATATGGTTCTAAAATTATACGGTTGTGGATTGTTACTCCGGCGAGGTTGACAGTAAGATAGCCAAACGATGTATTGATCCAAAGTGTCTCAATTGCTTCGGTTGCTTGACTGTATGCCTAAAGTTTAATATGGATCTGAATCTTTGTCGGTGAAACTTATCATGTGTCGTACTCAATTTCGACGCCTATATTATTCTATAAATTAAAAGTATTTTAAGTTAAAAACTCAATCATTTGATAATCTAAGGGGTGTAATCGAGTCGAGCTCAGCTCCAGTTCCATAGAGCTGCCGTCCCCCATCCCGGCCGGTTAAGCCTTGCAGTCTCTGAGCTCGAGCTCGGCTGGTTAAGCCTTGTAGTATAGTATTCCACCAAACGAGGATCTTTTGGATTTTCTTTTTAGTGGGAGTCATTTTTGAATTATCAGCTTCACTGCATGTCTCCCTTTTTACAATCGGTAAACATATTATTTAATGGCCAACTTTTTGCTGAATAAGAAAAATATATAGCTTAAATAAATCTAAAAACTACAAATGTACAATGAGGGTCGATTAGGCTTGCGAGCTGACTGAGCACAGTATTGGCGACCTTGAGTTTAAACTCAAGCAAATAAGCTTAGCTCGAACTTGGCTCAAGCTAAAAAAAATATCGAGTTCAATTCAAGTTCTTCTCAAGCTGATTTTGAGTAGTGTGGGAGCAGCTTGGCTTACTCTTACCTCAACCTCTAAATACTATATATACTCCTACTTCCCCTTATTTAAGGGTAGAAACGTCATTTATAAATCTAAAAGGATGTTAAAACCCCGAACTATATTACACTCTTAACCTTAAACAGTAGGAGTCCATACTGAGAGGTGTGAACAAGTTTTTTTTAATATATACATATATATATATATATATATATATATATGAAGTGATTGGCTTTGCCCGTCACTTGATGATGTCTATTCATACTCAATAATTTCTTTTCAAGGTATAATAATATTGTCTTTAACCTTTTCAAAATTCTTATTTTTAATTTATACTTGTGCTATAAAAATAATTGGTGTGCATGAGTAAACATGTGGATAGGATCTAATTTTCCTTTATATATATATATATGTATGAGGTTAGTTGATGCACACATCAAAAGATACTTTTAAATCTCAACCATCTCGTCAACCTGATCAGCAATTCAAATTTAAATCTCAAAAGCAAAAAAATATATTCAAAGTTTTTGTAGGTGTAATAAGCATCCTATAAAAATTACTTTTAGACTCGCAAAGATCTCAACTGATCGGACAACATAAGTCATTGAAAATATTTAAGCATGATGTGTGCATGTAATATATATATACGAGTCACACAGTTCTTGTTTCTCAACGGACGAAAGATATTCGAGTCTTTCTTGACCCAAAATCCGACACCGTTAAACTATATATTATATGAGTCACGCAGTTCTTGTTTCTTAACGGACGAAAGATATTCCAGTCGTTCTTGATCCAAAATCCGACGCCGTTAAACTGGGATAATCTTTACGGTCACACTATTTTCCTCTCCGTCAAACGGTACCATCACATACAGCATTGGAGAGTTCAAAATGGAGAAGAATAAAGAGAAAACTTGAAACATCAAAAAGACAGGAATTTTGAATAACCAAAAACTAAAAAAAAACAAGATTTAAAATTGGGAAGGTTGGTAACGATAACGGGAAACTAAAATGACACTCACGCTCCGTAGAGTTGAAAAAGACAAGAAGGTCGAGTAGAAGAGAAAGAAGCAGGGATTCACTAGGAAGACGAGTCGGTCACTATTGTTGTAGACGGGGACTTTTCGTTTTCTTTGAGTCTTGCGGAGGGATTTGGTGACGCAAACAACATAGTTTCTACGTCTTTAGATGATCGTGGTATATATTTTTGACTGTCTTCTTGTATAGTCTTGCTTTCACTTTTTGGAACGATATATACTCTTGCTCTCCTTTTGAAAGGTGATGATTTACTCATTGGTTTTCAACGTATGGTTTGCTTCCTCCTCTCTAAGTCTTAGTAATTAACGAATATTGAACTATATCTCTAGATCTGCATATCTCTGGGCTATTGTTTTCGTGTCTAGAGAATAAAACTTTACATGATACTCTGTTACTTGTTACTGCTTCTTCTCAAAATACCCTTGATAGAGAGACATCTATTAACATGAACATTGTCATATTTAGTAAAGTCCTGTTATATCTTTATGCTACACCATTTTGTTGAGGTTTTCTGGGCATTGTATTTTGCTTTGAAATACCAAAGTTTTTATAAAATTTTAGAAATTTTGTAATGGTGTACTTGTCACCTCTTTCTAATCTCAGGTTCGTGATTGTATGCCCTAATTGATTTTTAACTTCATTTATTCTTTGAATACTTCAAGTACCACAGATTTATGTGTTAAAAGATATATGTATGTATATTTCGAGTAATCATCGATAAAGGTTATGAAATAAACCTTTCATCAATGTGAATTTACTCTAAAAGGTTCACGTAAATAAGTGTGAATAATTTCCTATAGAGTTGTTGCCTTTTTATTTATTTGAAAAAATTTTTACTCATCATTTTTCCTTTTATACAAGCTTCACAGAAAGTGTTTGCCTTAAATTCTGGCAGTAAGTCAGAGTTTGCCTTTGTAGGGTTTTCCTCTTTGGCTTGTGACCTTCTACTTGTGCGGGGTTCCGCTTTAGCCGATAGACTTCTGGCTTAGTTTGTCTGCTTCTTTTCCTTAACACTTATCTCAGGCTATAATTTGTGATTTTCGACAGACGACTTGTTCTTTCTTGCCAAAAAACAGGAAGTTCTTTCTTATCTTTTTTTTTGTTTGATTTTCTAATTTCTATAAAAAACTTAATAGTGTACCTCTTTGTTTGAAGATAACCTAGTTCTGATACCAATGATGGAGTCTAGTCAACTTCACTAGATTTTTTCTCTGAATCTCCATAGCAGCTTTTGATGGATCTCTGTCATGCAGCGGATGACCTCTGTATTTGGAGACGAAGAAAAGAAGGGAGCAAAAGAGAACATGAAAGAAGGTAAGTTTTTCGGTTTCTCACAATCGGATTTTCTAGGGAGGATTTTTGCTTTGAATTTTTCTGTGCTTACTTCAATGCACTGCTCTCAATTTACAGAGCAGCGCCTGGCTCCATCCTCTCGGATTCCCTAGTTGCGCTTTCTATTGGAAGCCTTTATCTCTGAGTTATTTGTAACTATCTCATGAAAAGAGGCCACATAGTCACTCTAACCGTTTTTCATAGATGAGGACACCGAGAATGGCCATCCTCTTATCTTTATAAGAACAGTGGATTAAGAACTGCAAGGATGCCAACAAGAGAGAATGTGGTGGATGAATTCGATGGCTTGTCATGGGGCATCTTAACCAAATCTTCAATTCCCTCATGGACAAGGCGTCTTACATCAAGTCACAATTGTGAATCAACGAATCAACCAAATTTTGCATAAACAACAAGATCCCTCTCAAGGAAGATGGATGTCATCACTACATGATGAATATGATGGAATGGAAGATCCCGTGGACCTTATTCTTAAATCTCAGATTTTTATGGCGGAACTATCGTGAAACAACTTAATGCAGTAGACCCTTCTCTTTATCCCTGTGTTAAATCTCGAATTCTTTAATTGAGACGCATCACAAAAGGCACCTTAATGCTCACATATCGTTCTACTGACTACCTTAAGAGAATTACAAGCGAAATCCATTACAACTTTCCTTAGAAACTGAAGACACTCCACATACCATAACACCTTCAAAAGTATTCCACTGGAGATGGGTGGATCCTTAAGAGAATACGTCTTCCAAACCATTAAAATAGCTATTGAAGATCAAAGTTTAGAGTTTAGGATGACAATGAATGCCTTGAAAGCGGGTCACTTCAATGAATTCAATAGCTCCAGATCAGTTTAATATTACAGTTTATAGGAATTAGTTTCATGGGGTGGTTTTCCAAGATGCATTTTCTTCGATCTCGACTGTGAAATGCTTAAGAGCTTCGTTACTACATGATCTCAATAAACTTACTATTCCTCGCTAATTTGTTGTGAGTTGATCTTGTATTTGGGCATGAAACTCATGACCTTCAAGTTGAATGTTCTTTTTGAGTTTCATAACTCTTCGTGCTTCTAAATTGAACTTATTTATCATCTAATGTCACACTTCCATTTGGGGATTTGTGGAAGGTCATAAAGGAAAAGAAGGCCAAATTATTCTTAATAGTATTCAAAACTTAAAAGCAAGTCCTTAACTGAAACTCAAAACTTTTCAAGTGCAGACGAACTTCAATTTTGTGCTCCTCGTGTGACCAACTACAAGGTTTTGTAATGTGACCTAGACCAAACTAGGCTCGAGTCTTTTATGTATCATCCTCGAAGCTATTAAATTTGTTTTGTTGATTTGCAGTGTAGCATCATTGTTGGACTTTGAATCTCCTAGCACAACCTTGTTAATAAGGGTTACATAGATGAAAACAGAAAAAGCAGAGAAGACAAAGTAGAGATCTTAGTATCAAGAAAATTGATAACCATACTCCACTTTTTTTCTTTCTTTAATATCTTTGTATACTATGTTGTTCCTGGATTCCATTACTGCTAGTAGAAATGTCTCTTTACCTTAATTAGTTTTATTATGAACAAAAATAATTGTATTAATTTTGAGAAACAATTTTGTTTATAAAATGAAATGATTCATGCAATATGGAAGTGGACCCTCCTTCCTTATTGCATGACCGTTATGATTAAGGCCTTATGGTCATTTCCATAACCATTGGTTATCATCTCCCACTTGTCCATATGAGCTGAATCAAGATATAATGGCTTCCTCCTGCTATTTAGTGGATTTCCCAATTCTATCATTTCCAATTG